>OY741969.1:7500000-8750000 GCA_963555595.1 Tethea ocularis | reverse complement strand
TATTTATCAATATCTCATGTACTTCCTAAAATTAACGTCGCGGAGATAAAATGTTACTTTCGTTTGAGTGTAACTCTAGGTAAAGTGTAAATAATATTTAGGTAGTAATATCATTTATAATATTTGTTGTAAGTATGTTAGTTAAATTAACAATGGTTCGATGTGATGGTATAACCTAACAAGAACAAAATTTACTTTCAAAACAACAACAACAAATAATTTAGATTAACTTATGTAGGTACTAAGTACCTATATAATATGACGATTCCCAATAAAATTGATGTAACCTAATCAATTTTGCACTGTTACAGAGCAATACTAACTTACCTATCCACTATAAATAAGTATAATATCCATAATGCATCATATATACATTGTGATAATGAACGTTTATTTTATTTTTGTCAGTGGCCTAAATGCATGCATAATAATCATCGATTAATACAACCAGCGTTATTATTTCGAAACAGACTCGACCTTCTGTACCTCACTTGGGTTAATGAGTTTACGATTTCTTTTCAATTTATATTTGATTTTTAGTGCTATTATAATTTTATATTATTATTATACTTATAATAATAAAGTGTACCTTATTGTTTCAGGTAACTATTACGAGCCCATTATTTATTCCATCGAAACGTTAAGGTGAGCTACATGTAACATAGTTTTCAAATCGAATAAAAGATAGGTGCCAGCTAGTATAAATCATAAAGTAAAAGAGAACAATGTATTTCTAGCGCTAATTAATTAAGAAAGATGGTTGATATACGACTCGTCTTCCACATAGCATCGTACGATACGTTGTTGTCTGAGAAATATAGGTTTGTTAGGTGTGCTTAAAATTTTGGTTGTAGGTTCGCTACATAATATCCTTTGTTCTTCAAATTATTGAAGTCATTATTTTTAGTTCGACCAAACGAAGGCACAAAATTGTTTTGATTATTCCTTGTCAGTACAGGGTCAGATTAATTAGTCATCTAATAAATTATTTTCCGACATTTATGTTGCTAGCCTATTAATAAAACGCATATTTTTGCTTTCAAACTTATGCTTGGATAAATGCACTCAGTCGGATGCAATGCAATCGAGCACTCGAACTCGCGTAGCTGTTGTAGCGAAGGTCAGTGCTCCTGCGAATCAACCCGTAGTGCTCTCGCGTTAGAGTCACAAGTGGTAGACCGCAGGAGAGAGGCGGCTGTAGCTGCGGTGGCAGCGGTGGGGTCCTCGTATCGGGCCGCGGGCCGCGCGTTAGCTGCCTCCCGTTCTTCAGTCAGTTTAGTCGCAGCGGTGCACGCACACCGCACGCAGTTCTCGCGCGCGCAACGAGAAGGTATGCACGTACCGTGAACCGGCACCCGCGCCGTCACCGCCGCTATCGAACACACGCATTCGCTTCCGGTGGCTGCTCTCCTTCCAACCACGATCCGTTTATAGTCTCGTCTTGCTTACGTGTTGCACATAGTGGTTTTCTTCATTATAAAAATGATCAGTGATATATGCCACTTAGTGGATGTAGCCGCCGCAAACATCCGTGTGTTGATCGGCATTGATGTTACTATGAAGTGCTCTAGTTATCGGATTGCCCGATTTACCCAAGTGTATATGCGACAGTAGAAAATGTGTTGAACTAAATAGAATCCTCTGTTTCTTCCTTCTTTGTTACTCTTCGATATGTAAACAAAAAATCTGTTCCACACGTTTATAAACAGTATTGTTTTGTTATCTCATAAGATGATGTATTCAATATTACAAACAGGCTTAATGCGTTCATACACAGAATGCAACGCAAGTATGCGTTAGCCTTAGCGATAATTAAAGACGAATTGATAAATGTAACGCTTAATCAAGGTCACAATCAAGCAGGTTGAAAAGCAATTGTTTTGGTTTAAAATACCTACTAATCTATTGATCTAGTTAGTATTTTGTCAATTTAAGACTTATTTCATTACCCTAAATCCTTGTATGTAACAGATGCTGAATATAGCCCATATAAAATATGTTTATTCAGTGATATAAGTATCGGTGCAGCTGGAATAGACAGCCGAGGATGTGTCTGTCGGCCACGGGCCATATGGCAGCAACGCTACTACCCATATTGGGATCGCACCAAGGCGACACTTGTTGCACTTATACGGCATAACTGTTCCACAAATTGTGCTAACGCATGAGTGACGACTTTTCATTATCTTCAACTAAATAGATTCGTCTATCACTGACTAAAGTTCATAAATATGAACAAGCCAAACTTCTCATGCATTCTTACTCGTTGCTTATTTGATTTTGTGTGTAGCTAGTTATGTACCTAATGTTATCATAATTGGTGGAGTAACTGCATAAAAGATAAGGCTGAACAGCGGTGCGTTATGCAAGCTGCTAAACTGAGCGGAGGGCGACGCACGGTGCTCGGTGCACGGGGCGGTTCGTTGACCAGTGCGTTGTCCCGCCGCTCCGCCGCCCACCGCGAAGGTCGCGGCCCACAACCCACCGACACATCCATTCCGCACGTCCACTTACTCTATACTGTACTGTACTGTCCTGTCCTGTGTGCTGCAGTGTGCGTGCACCAACCGACCACTGAATGAGCTTTTTCTCATAAGTGACTCCCCACATCTAAAGAAATATCATTGTTCACTAGTTCAACCCATTTTCGTCAATATTGTTTCAGGTAGAGTCGATATGTGTTCAGTGTGCTCTGTGAAAATTTGTTTGTGAATTAAGTTAGTATTACTGCCATCTGGAAATTTGGATCTCAAAATGGTGACTTCGAGAATACCAGCTTATTCTTTAAGTTCGGAGTTCAACAGGGAGTTCAGAAGTTTCCGGATTACTCGGGCCACACCACGATCAACTCTATATGCGCCGGCCATTGTACCCATACACGAATATCCAAGAGTTAGCGTCCACGAGCGGCGCGAGGCGCTTATGGCCGAACTCGCAAAAGTGTGGTCTTCCAAGAGCAACGATAAGAAGAAGCACGATACATGGACCGTACCTAGCGAGCAGAGCAGAGCTGGCATAACTGCCGCCGATTTTACCATCAAATCTCAATATAAGAACGGCGATGTATCCCGTGTGGCACTCGTAAAGCACGAATTCGAAAGTAAGGATACAGAACGGCCAGAGACAATCGATAATAGATTGGATAGTGGCCAGCCGGCAAGCTTTAGCTACAGTCGAATCAATGGAAACAATATAGATATACAGGAAACACTCAAAAAGGGCTGTGATAAAGGGTTACACAATAAAGATATTAGTTATAGCGACTATTTAAACAATGTTCCTAAATGTAAAACTAGTTTCGAAAATAGCTTCCTCAAACAGAGCCATGAGGAACGTTATAGTAAACGAAACGGGTACGATCCCACAACAAAACGAGTCGATAGAGATATCAACTTAAACAACGTCGAATACAACAGCCTTAATGGCGAAACGTACGATTCTTTGAAGTATTCGCGAACAGCGAATGGAACAGAATCAGTGCAGTATAAAAGTTACGGTAAGACAGACACCGTTAAAAGCAAATTGCTCAGCACAGATAGCCCCAAAAGCGTGACGTCTTGCAACGGAGAGAAAATAAATGGTTATGGTGGCTTGGAGCGACGTAATACAAAGGAGCAGCAACGGCCATTGACGAGCGGACCCAAAGCCGTCGTGGAGCAGAGACTCGCCGAACGGCTCGAAGTGAAGGTGGCCGAGCTGCCAGCGTTGTATCGCGGTGTTGACTCTTGGACACCCAAATCTGCTGCATTCCAGAAAAATATGCGGGATCACGAATGGAGCGTTTCGTATGTACTTACATGAAGATCACATAATTATTTTACTTATATATATACTTACCTACTTACTAACATGTGAATATTAACGTTTATATGCTCGTATGGGTCGTATGCACAAAAGTTTACTTAATACGTTGGAAACCGAACACGTTTGTAAATAGGAAAAAAAGTAGTTCGAGTGCATCGACTTACTTGCTACTGGTCCGGTCTGAGTGCATCGTGAGCAAGCTTTTACATTTATGTTAGCTATTCATTTTCTTAACAACGAAGAGTACCTCTTACTAAAAGTCATTAAAGTTTTTGTTAATAATCCCTAAATACTTAAATAACAATAATTAGAATTTACTTATGTACCTATTCAGTTTTTGCAACCGTATATGTACCTACCGTTAGGTGACGTACCGTTTAATCCTGTGGCCACTTAAATGCAAACAATTTTTTTTTATCTAATCTAATCGAGTAGTTTTTAATTCGTCCCCTGACCCCCATGCTGCATTCTAACAAAGTTATATTATGATCATTGTCCCTATAGCTAGCAATGTTGTATTATTATGCCGTATGACGGTAGCGACGAGAGCCCGGGGACTGGTTGAGCAAATAAATTCATTGCACAACTCGCCGTGACTCACCATCGTTGCGCTTTATTCCATCCTGCTGCGAGGTAGTTGCTTAATCCCTCTCATTATCGCTATTTTGCCAGCATGTGTACGTTCAAGGAAACTTAATTCCTAAATTAATTATTATTAAATTGGTAGGTACTGTACACATTTCACAGTTATGTATGACACTATTAAATCACCCATCATTAGAACAAAAGAATATGTGATTTTTATGGATGCTAATATCGTTAGCAGAAACATAAATCGTAAAATCTCGTAACCATATTTTTGGCATAATACATTCAACATAAGTAAACATTCTAAAAATTCGTGGGCGCCCAGCTCTACCATAGCTTTAAAGATTCGTCTCGATAGCGTTCACAGTGAATGTTTCAAGGTCCTGTCCTGGTTTGAACGCTCGCAAAGGATTTGTCAACTTGGTAGGCGTTATGTATGACGTAATTGGAACTAGCTTATCGTGTTTTTGTTCCTTTGCTCCTGTGAAATATGTAGTAAACCCTTCATTTTACGTGCCCCAATTTCGAAATGCCACTGGTTTATCTGATTTTAATCATGCCATGTTCGTTAGATTATTTTTGCATAAACGTTACAAACATTTTTTTTTTAATAATATTTGAATACGTAATTACAGAATATCTTAGAAACTGCTGATCTGACTTTCATAAAACATAAGCTAAGAGCTATCCCGATTAAAACTATAGTAGGCTTTACAGGCTACAAATAAAAAAGCGAAACCGACACTTGTAGGGCTACAAGTAAAAAAACCAGCACCGGCACCTTTGTAGTCTACAAATAAACAAAACCCATCCAAGTGCGTGTCGGACACTTAGGGTTCCGTACCCAATGTAGAATTAGTGGTATGTGATAGGAAAAACGATAAAATTTCAAAGAAAAAAACTGGTTTATTAAGTTATTGATATTTGTTAGTAAAATATACGTATTATTAAACTTTATCACCAAATTTCAAGCTCATAGGTCCAATGGTAGAAAATTCATCGGTAGAAAATTTTGAAATAAAAACTGACTGGTGGTTTCTCATTCCTTTGTTATCCAATATTTTAGAAATTTAAAAATACAGTATTTATCTACTCAATTACGTTCAATACTCAATCAGATTTGAAGTCGGCAAAAAAATATCATTTTATTGTTTCTGCTTTTTTATCAATTTTCACAAATCCATTGTCATAAACACGTCAATATTAGTTTCGTGTAAAGAAATATCTTAGGTCGGTGTTCAACTGTTCACCGACTAGAAAACGGTCCGATAAATTATAATCCGGCGTTTACACAATATTATTTTTATAATAATAGATTACCGACTGCATTGAAATAAGTGGTATCGCAAAATTATATTAATACAGGCATTAGAATGCTGGTCACACCTTACAAATATATCTTACAGATGTCAAAAGCGTACATTACGCCGTGTGATCAACTTTCACTGAGAACTGGTAGAAAACTTGTAATAGCCATAGTATTAAAGTTGAGTTGATAATTTTATTAACGGAATAAGTGACACTTCGTCTTTTAGTATCTTTAAACTTTCATTCACTCTTATGTTTATAGTCATACGACTATGATTTTAGTCTATATCAGATAACATTGGGACATTTGGGCGAGCTGAGTTCGCAAATTCATTACGACAAAAATATTTTTTCATAAACCATCGAAACCGTTTGAAATATCGCTATCTATTTCAAGTCAATATTAATTCTGGGGCTACCTGTATCTAAAACCTGTGTGCTTTTCTAGCAAATTATTTCAGGAAATAAATATACGTTCAATAATTTTAAAACAGTTGTTTTGTTCTGTATTATATGTTTTGAACGGACGGAAACAAAATAAATGTAAATTCCAATAGATGCAATATTTATAGCCTTCCAAAATATACATTGGAATGTCCCGCGCATTATCTTTATGTGTGACTAATATCAACTGATCAGCAAGTCTAATATGAAAAAAAAACCTACAGTATTTATAACCATGTCCTATGGTTAAAGTAATAAATATAATACTAGACATTCTGTATTTTTAACTTCTGTCTGTCATTTATTTTGCAAGACTAAAAAAATCATTAAAATCTGTCAATATTATTTTATGTTCACGACACAGTAACTTTCCTTTATGGGTATCTGTGTTTTAATTAAGGTTAATGGTTTTTGGTAACATTTCTTATCTATATCTATACTAATAATAAAGCTGAATTGTTTGTTTGTTTGAACGCGCTAATCTCTGGAGTTACTGGTCCGATTCGAAAAATTCTATCACAAATAGGAAGCTACATTATTCCCGTAGGCTATATGCTACTTTTTATCAGTAAAGTTTTTAGTTTATCTATAAATTTGCTCACTATACGACATAAGAACGTGCTTGTTTTAGGGTCCTGTAGTCAGTCAGTTTTTTTTAAATATTAATAGGCCTGTTTGACCACAATCTCACCGTGGTCAGTGATGATATGGCCGATGGTGGTAAGCTCAACAAGCCTAGAAGAGAGAACAGGCTCTCAGGTGCATTGTCTTATTTGGAGCTATTTTCACTGATACAGTTCCTTATTTATGGTAATGGAATAATAATTCTGATGAGATTAGAAAAACGTCTTACGGTCTTGTCCACCAAAACGCGGGCGAGCATTTCGTGGCTGCAGCGTTGACACGGTTTACAGTAATTGCTCATCCGGATCGGCCTTGTCAGTCAACGAGAGCCCGAGTGCCGACCCAGTCCGCTTGCTCATTGGGAACACCATCCTATAGCAAAAAGTGTTGTGGGGGTACTTAGATGGCTTGTACTTGAGAGAAAATGTAAGTGAGTAGTACTCAAATGTTTCGTGCACATTGATCGGTATAAAATGAACGACTCCGACACACCATGTCTGGTGTTCTGTGGATCCTTGACCGGGCACAGTTCGTGTCACGTTGCAGACTGGCTTTCGATTTCGTAACCAGCCTGCAGTATGCACCAGCCGATCGATTATGGTCATTGTGCCAGAGGCGTTCCACTCTCGCCGCGATTTTGCTTGCTCTGTTGCCTCTCTGACCTTTGAACACCTTGTCATTTGTGCTGTGCTGATTTCTTTACTTGTCTTATAGTATTGACACCTTTGAATATTTACCTTTAGGTCACGTAGTTCTAGATTTTACATGGTCAACTTTATTCATGTCATTTAATCAAAAAATGGGTTGTTGTGAGAAAGTAAAATTACGAAACGTAGCATCAGGAAATGCCAATGGAACTGTAAACACGAGCGATGATTCAATCCGATACACGTGTTCGGTGTTTCTAAATATAAAGAACCGTTGTATGAATACCGTTGCTGCTTGTACGTTGACCGCATTGCAAATTAATAGTTTCCTTCAGAAGTTCTTCATTTAACCGTATTTGTACAAATTCCGTAATTTTGTTGCGCGAATCGCGGCTTTAATGTAGAACGAGCGGAACATTATCAATAGCAAAAGCCATTGTTTCCACTTTCTGCAGACAGTGCTTTACAGCGGCGACATCACAAGCTTTCTCATACCTTTTCTACAAATATTGACAGGTGTCGTTATCACGAAACGGTTTGCTATCGTTTGCGCGGAACCGAAAGTGTACGTTGCGACAACATAAACACACAAGCAGCGAATTACGTCCATGGTCGCTTTCACCTTCAACAGCACCGTAGGTAATTAAACGACTCCAGGCTACCTGTCTCTACCGACTATAAGTCGAAAAGGCAACCGATGAGCAATTTCACAAATTAAAATCGCTAGCTAACTCAATAGCGACTGCGAATTATGCACTTAATTAAGTTAAATTTTCAGTGTAGGTAGTGATGAATTTATGACGTGAAATACTGGTCTCGCAAGTTTAGTTGGAGATAGCCGGTTTCCAAAGTAGTATATTTATGCCTGTCTAACCAAACGAAGCTTTGAATGAATCGATAATGTTGATGTAGGCAGTCGTCGAAAGTGAATGTTCCGGTGTTTGTTATTCGCGACGTGTTGGTTGGTAGTGTCGTGTGACGTGTGTCGCTTTGTTGAAAATTGATACCACACACCATTCAGCGACTTCTATAGACAGTAGACACTGACTGACACAGGTTGTGCAATCATTTTATATTCCACGTTCGATAACGATTGTTCTAAGGACTACTCTCTTCCAGTTGAGTTCCAAGACATCCATTACTCTAAATTCTTCATGTTTGTCTGCTCTATATAGAGTTCTTTAGTTATTTTGATAACTACTGATTAAGCTGTAGGTATAGGTTTGGATACATAAGTACCTAAATAGTTCGTGAGTAATCCAAGCATATTGAGCATTAGCATTGAAATTTTGTAAGGATTTGTTCAGCGTCACCCAAGTAAAGAAAAATCCATTATAAATAAAAGAAAATTATAACAATGAACTATCTACAAATGAGTGATTAAATCAACATAGACTCAAAAGTTATTGAGAAAAATAGTTATGACATACAATAGGACTACTGCTGGTCCGTATCGAGCTTCAAAAGTGTTTTATTGATTTGACATTTTTTTACCGATTTGGTCGATTTCAGAAAATTGGTATAAAATTACATGAGAACAGAAGTGGTACGTGTAAATAGTATATGTTATTCTTCTATTACTGAGTTTTATTCACTTTTAGTACCCGAAGGTGGACCGGTCCAGAAACGATCATATTGTGTGTTCAAGTTTAACCTGTGTATTTTGCGTTAAACAATGTGACATTAAGCTTGACACATATCAAGATACACCCGCGCATACCTCTTATTAAGCGCTATTTTGCTACTATGCTCTGTTGAGCATTAGGATTACGTTTTATTTAGAAGAATGTGATGGAAACACTTAATAATTGGTCATTATAAAGAAGAATAAAGACCATGTAGGTGGATTAAGAGTATTTTTTTCAGAAGTAGAAAGTAATGATTTAAAGTTAGGGATAATATTCTTACTTCACAAATATTATAAAAATTGTCCCTTCGTGTGCGAGTCCGCCCAGCTCCGACGACTTCCATACCATCATACATTATTTTATTTTCATTATTTGTTGTTATAGCGGCAATAGAAATACACATTCTGTGAAAATTTCAATTACGCTTCATGAGATACAGCTATTGTTAAGGTCGAGTAAAAAATATCGAAAAAATTTTGTTTTTTAGAAGGTTAACAATTCGTCGGAATCTTATTTTCTATCTTTTTTTTATGTATGTTCCCCGATTACTCGAAGAAGTCTGTAATGGGCGATCATGTTTCTTTTGTTTAATCCAGTTTCAATTTCATTAGAGTTCCCACATAGTTTTTTGTTGAAAGTTTTTTAACTTAATTTTATTTATTTGTTATAACGGCAACAGTAATAGATATTCTGTAAAAAATCCAACTGTCTACTCTACCTATTACGGTTCATGAGACAAAGCCTGCTGACAGACGAACGGACAGACGGACCGGGCGGACGGATAGCGGATAGGCTTAGTAATAGCTAGTGTTCCGTTGGTACCCTTTGAGTACGGAACTTTAAAAACGAAAGTGAGTGCTCGACTGTTTGTTATGTCATTACGGCCAATACCGAACCGATTTTGTTAAAAAAAATACAGGGAACAGAAAAATACTTTTCCATGAAACTCTGGTGAAACCGCGGACGGCTTGTGCATTATATTTATATTTGCTGCGACTTGTTAAACCAATTACTCGTGAGTTAATTCTATTAGTTATGACTAGGGCCCGTTTACTGCATTTGAAAGTTGACTGACTGTATAAAATGTCGATATTACGTGAATTCCAACGTTAGAATTCCATTTATGCTATAAAAAATCGAAAACATATTTTGCATAGTTGTAGTAATTAAAATTTTCCTAATGGAGCGAAATAATGCTAGTTTAACCAAAGATGAAAACGATTTCGTAACGATCCCTCAAGGTTTGCGAGTATGTTGGTAAGTTTAATTTTCATATGATGTAATGCAAGTAAGATATGTACTGTTTTGTATCAGTCAACTGAGATTTCCCTATGGAATGATAAATACAATACGATAAGATTGCACTGATTTGACAGACAATCTATGATTTCTCATAGATGATGACATTGTGGCCAGTGACGTAGCTTGATTGTTCAGTTGTGAGGCTGTGACGGTGCGACGGTTGTTTTGAAACGAGCATTTGATTGTATGTCGCTTTACTTCACCAAGTATCTCGTGCGCGGGCAGCGTATCTGATCTGGCAGTATGGCCGCGACCACAGTACGCGCCGGGGTTTTACTTCGTTATCAATCTGTGCCGTTTTTTACACTTAAACTATACTAATATCTAATTTGTGTAGCGTAACATATATTAATTAACTTTATCTTCTTTATCTCACGATTTGCTCTAAGTGATTGCTTAACGTTATAATCTCATCATTGATTGCAACCTTGACCATAAGGAAAGCTATATTAAAATAGTTATTGAATAAAAAAAACTTGCAGACTGAGGCTTCACTATTTACTTACTTTAGTCTCTTGTTACAATAAAATGTTAACAGCTCTTTAGATACAGCGTTATAAATCCCTTAGAATCTTTCTCAAGGAACCTCCTGAAAACTGCATCAAAATACGTGTAGTAAGTTCTTGAGTTGTGAGCTCAATAACGGACACACACAGAGACGTTGCATTTTATAATATGTTAGGAAATTGTAGCGATTCATAATATGGAACACATCAATAAAGAATACATGTTTATTTTATTTATTTATATATAAATATTATCGGCAAAGTGGTAGTTTAATTAAGACACCATCAAAGGCTTAGGCACGGGGCGGCGGCGTTGGAGTGCCGTGGTGGCGCTACTTCGTGTCTGCTGCCTACCGTCGCCTGACCATCTCGTCCATCTCGTAGACTCGCATACCAGCTATGCAGAACGTTCACCAACGTTAGTAAACTTTTGATGCAGTCGGCTCTTGGCACACTCAATGCTCACCTTGACGTTTCTTGCATAAAACGTAACCGGGCATATTAACTAACCCTAAAGCCTGCCGATCGGTGATTTCACAGCTCGGAGCATTCGTGGAGGAGAAGAAATGAACGTTCCAAACGATCACATCATCGGCGTTCGCCAACATCACACAGGCGGAGGAGACATCATCGCGAGGAATCTTCAACGCGTTCACCCCCAGAACAGGTCAGTCTTACCGTTTCTAATTTTTTTGATTTTAAGATAGCGCGAAAGAACGGTGTGATGTTTAAAACCTCGCCTTTACCACATTGAATTGTCCACCCGAAAACCTGTCCGTCATTCACTACTGATTCTCCTCTATTCACGTCAAATGCAAAATGCGGAACCAGAATAAAGCGTAAACGTCAGCGTGCCGGTTTGGGATAAGATGCGGGACGGGTTTGGCTTACGAATGCGCGTGCGCCTTCGCCCGTGAAGATGTGCGCGAGAGACGGCGACCTCCTCGCGCTCGCGCCCGTTCTATTTGTGTTCGCCTTCGTCACTCGGTTCGCCTTCAGTCAGTCGCAAAGCTCAGCCGGCCGCCCGGCGCGTCTCTACCGCATAGTAATACCAGTCCGCCGCGCCGGGCCGCGGGCGGCCACGGGCCAGTGTAGGAGCCATGGCTGCCCAGCCGCCGCGTCCACCCCCCAATAACGTACTTTTCTGTGGCCCTCCACCTGCTTTGCCCCACGTGTTGTTGTTGCCAAGTGACGTTCCAAGAGACATCAGCACACTCCACTCTGCACCTGATGCTCTCGACCAAACAAATGACGTGAATGCTTTACACGAAATAAACAACGTGGGTGTGCCTACCTACGGGTCCCCGTTCAGCAATCAAGTTAATAATTGTGTGTTCGAGAAAGTGCATAACGCAGAATATCAAATACCGCCAGAAACTTATTTGCGGAGGACTCATAGTTTTGATATATCCGATATTTATACTACACATGTTGAAAACCACATTGACAGCAATGCATTCCGGCATAGACGATCTGAACCAGATTTATCAAAATACGGATTATTTGTCGAAGCTGAAGTGACTATGGAATGTGAACCTATGCAACCGGCATATGTGCTTAATAATCCATTCTATGATGGAACATATGCTATGGATCCATCTCAATTGACCCAAACCATGGTTGTTTTGCCAGAAAATTACTTAGCTTTTGAAGATTCTTTTGTGCCTATGTGGGATTATAAACCTGAGTATCTCATCAATGGAGATATTAACCCAGAAATGTACTATGATGGACTACCCTTAATACCTTCCAATGATCCGTGGACTACTTACTGCAATAATAACTCTGCGTTTGAATACTACCCTCCGAATTTTGAAGCTCCCGTTTCTGAACAAGATGGTGTTAATTATATGCCTTTGGCAGATTTAGAATATGCAGTTCCCCAATACATGAGTCTTCCAGTAGTAGAACAAGCTAAATTACAAACATACACTGATAATAATCAGTATCGATCAGAAGAGACGGTTACACCCAATGTTGATATAGTCAGGACTTGTGAATCAAATAATAACATTGATCCCAATTTGAAATCGGAATTACCAAATACGTCATTTGTTGTAAGTAATGTAGTTAGTGAAGATAAGAAAGGTAGTGGTGTAGACTCTTCTACCAATAGAGAATCTTCTAGTCAAAGTCAGGAATCATTAAATGCTGATATATCCAACGACGTAACATCTAGCCTGGCTTTTATACCAAGCAGCAAAAGTTCACAGAGGCCTGAGGATGGCGACGACACGAGTGATGACACTTGTTCGACCGATTACCATGAAGCTTCTGCGCTTGATTTAGTACAAAGCCTAGATGATCTTTCATGTTGTGATAGTACCGATTTCTCTCAGAGTAGGGATGAAACATCACCTGTGGCTTCTGATGCAACCAAAGCTGGTATGGTTGTGTTGCTTGATAATAATAAGGACCAAATTAATAACAGTGAATTAAATGCGTTAGTTTCCGATAAAACTTCATCAATGCTACCTCTTAGCGAATCATCCATTCCAATTCAAGATCGGAATTCAGTTCAGCTACCTCCTGTGTCAGAGACAGATCAACTGACAGATAAAAATACCTCCAACAAAAATGTGCAAGAACCCTCGCCATCTGTAGTTAAACCACAAGAAGTTAATGTAAATGAAATAGATAAACCAAAAGCAAATGAATCAAAAGTAAATCAAGAAAGTCAACAGATAATAGAATCTCCAATCACGAAAAGCTATGTCAAAAATAACAATACAATAGCGCCACCACGACAGCCGCCGCATCCACCAGCAGTACCGACTTCATGGCTAGCGTCGAGATTTAATGCTTGTAACAACTCATCGAATATACAACACCCACCACCGCAGATACGGCTTCAGAATGCGGACGGCCTCCCGGCAGATTTTGAGAAAAGTCCGAAACCCCCGTCTCAGCCTACAGGGAGAGGAAATCTGTCCACGGCTGTGGAACCTCAGCCTTCTTGCTCGTTTGCACCATCCCAGCAGGCCGTGCAAGCTACCCAGCTCAAACCAGAGAAACAACCGAAAGAAGTAGAGGTCAGCCAACATTTATTTCATTATTAAAAATCTTTCGGTCTTAACGTCAAGTCAAATATAATGTACTTGTACGTTGTATTAAAACTAGTAACTGCGCAACGCGCTGCCAGCGTGCTTGTATTGAGAGCAATGCTCATCTATTTTAGCATGTATTATGAGGTCAAGGATTTATAAACTAGCGTTTTTGAAACATTTCCTACATGTAAAATATTACTTATCTTAAATTAAACGCACAATGATGTAGAATGTACATTACTATGAAAAAGATATACAACAAATACGTCTTTTAAGCATTATAAAAAGAATAGGACATATGCAATTGACCTGTATGACACTGCATCAAAAGTATCCCTATAGAAATGTTCATGGTTTTCACAGTCCCACAGCACCAACAATTGACATCTAATATCTAAAATATAAGGATTTGATCGTCGATGTTTGTGCGATTGTCAGATTGTGTTTATTTATAATGACTTATTTATTTCAATAAGAACAATGAATTTTATATTCGTATCTATATCAGTAAACATTGTGTGTATGATCGCTAAAAATAGTACAGCAGCTGGCACAAACTATGCGATTCCAATGGCGATCGGTAGATGGCGCTACGTGGAATTGCTCCAGTTGAAAACATGGACGACGCTTGCGCACAGAAATAGTATCGCCACAATCACCTTCACCTAGGAGAAACCGCGAAACATACATGTCAGTTTTGTTATGATAACAGCCCATGCCACTTCTCGCACCTTCTGATTGGAAATACCTATCCACTTGAAAAGAATCTCACGCTGCTCTATTAAAATAAACTATCATTAATTTATATATTTTACCCATATCAAATGTAAAAATAATATTACCTAGATTAACATATTTATTTCAGTAAACAAAAATAAGAATGCAAAACAATATTAGGGAACACGTGGTTATTTTACACAGAATAAGTAGTTAGTTGTACGCTACTGTAAATCCACGCTAACACATCTTCCTAATAAAGAATCATCAAATAGCGTACGTTTCAATTGTTTTGAATTGCAGTACCAAGTCTATAAATTGAAACCTGTTAGCTCCAGCTCGAGGCGGGTATGCTATCTAGCTCTTCCGTAATATGAATGATATGCAAAGTATACGAACAATTATGCGGTTTATTTATTCATATTAGCTTCCCCGCGGCTTTATCTGCAATTCGCTATTTTACTCGTATTTCCTTTCCTAGTAAACTTTCCTCAAATCCGAGAAAAAATATCCTTTCTAAGTAGGATCAACATTCGAAGATACTTTCTCAAATAGTATCGGGATCCTCGTTGTCGACATTGCAAGGGATATCCAGTTTCGAGGTAATTCAAGAGAACAAAGCCAAATTAAACGTTGGCTTCAAAAATCTTAGGTGTCCTAAATAGTTAGTGTTTCTTCACACACCTCCAGTGACTTCAGCGCAGTTTAGGGCGCATAGAGTATCTACTGCTCACAACTCCAGGCAGGCGCATCCGCCTATTAGCTTGATCCTCTTGCTTCGGTGCAAACGCGGGACACTCTTATCGTTGACGATCAAGAACTCACTCTCAGTCTTCGGAGATATAAAGATTTGCTCTGTGTGTTGTACCGTCTATAATGCGGAGTTTTTATGATAACTTTTTGACATCATCAACTGTCTACCATCGCACCGCTCGCTGGCGATGTGGAATTCATCTTTACTTCCTCGATTCAATCGAAATAATGTCTTCTTAGTGAAGTCTAGATTTTTAAAGTAAAAATAATCAGCAGAAAGGTTTTTTTAAATCCATCCTTCTACGGTTTCTTCATGATACTAGATAATGCTTAGTTTACATGAATAACAGAACTTCGCAACAGGCGCCTTGAATGAGATAGTAGGTAACTCAAAACTTCTGGTTAAATCTAAAAAGAAGTTAAAGAACTACATGTACCTACCCGACTCAATTATTTACAACAATGGCATGGCATATGGGTTAAGCGTCAACCACACAAACATAAGATAAACAATTACAGCTTTGGTAAATAACTACATAATTCGATAAAAGTACCTACTAAGTAGGCACTGCCAATGTAAAATAAAATCGTGTATAATGTTTATATAAATAAAATAAACTAATGTATTATGAATCACTAAACCATTATCCTTTTCCATAAATGAGTGCCTAACTGTGATATTTGTCACGTACACAACATTACATGGGTTAATTAAAAATACAATTTACGATATAACTATGCTTATTATTGGTAGTTTTGGTACTTATTTATATTTGTGAGGCTTGTTTGTATGTCTGTTGTTATCTGCTAGCAATAATATTCCGCTTATGGCGCGACGCGATCGCCTAACTGCGGTCAAGATATGGTCTGATAAATGTGGTATGCCCGCTGCTTTGCACACTTATCTATCTATTTGGTAATGCCTAGTTCCTTCCGGTCGACCTTGCTTATAGCTCGCTTTACGGCAACACAAGACCACCACCTCGACAATCTCGAAATAATAAAAAGTTCTATAAATCACATTCCTAAACACAAGCTATTGAAGTAGCTAACTCAATAATTCCCCACTTATTTTATGGTTTAGATAGGTAATTGTAATTAAAAACACAACTCTGTTTTCTTTATCAAATAACAAAGTGTGATGATCTCCGATGTCGCTGTAGGAACCGCTTATCATGATAACAGCCTTAGTAAAGTTTATTGAAGTTATTTTGTTTTAAATTGTGTTTTACGATAAAGTTAATTCTTTATCAGTGTCAGTAGGTACGTAGAATTATATATTATATTACTTTGATATAACGAACGAAAATAAACGAAGGGACAAGGGCGATGACCCGGTAGCACTAACGTGTCTTAAATTTTATATTGCATTTATTGTTTTTTTGTCATAAACATTCTTGTATCAAACATTCGGGGCAATCTTACACATGTTTGGTTCTAAGAAAAATTGTAACAATTAAACGCACGAGTAGTTCGAGCTTGGATAAATCCTGTTCTAACCGAATACTTCAGTCCAATTTGCTTCATTATTGCTTGCCTCCTTTGATTAAAATGCCACACTACATTCAGTTCTGCGTTGGTCGTCAAACGAAACGAAGTGTCTTAAATTGTTTTTACAAGTTACTTGCTGATTATAGATCAAGCTTTTTTTTTATTGTATCGTCTTTATCATCTTTGTTGTGAGTCTGGCCGGCGGCGGCGGCATCGGTATAGGCATAGGCATTTGAGTGGCGTATCGTGCGGTAAACAGTTGTGTAACAACCGGCCGGCGGCCCACCCGCCTTCGACGTGCGGATTCTCCGCTCGCGGTCTAAACCAAACCAACACGTAGTGCAGTAAAGTGAAGTGCATAATGGCTGAGTTATCATTAAAACATGATCGTATACGAGTACCCCTTCGGTTCACCTCCTTTTATGAGCTTTATAAGCGATTTCTCAAGGAACACGGGTGCAAGTGGCATGATATTGCGAAATTGCTCTCCGTAGTGGGTGAGATCCTTTTCGATGTGGACGGTGCTTGCAGTCGGCTTGTGGGCAAGGTCAGTTTCACATCGGTGTCTGAAGTACTGTTTTCATACTATAAGTACATACGAAGTTAAAGTACTTTGTCAAATAACTAGTTATAACTTGGATACTTTTTTGCTAAAACAACCCATTACCTAACCTACCAACACCTTAACGTCCCATTTGTAATATATTTGTAATAATTTGTGTTATGAAATGTACAAAAATTTGTCCTTTACTTACATCATGACGAAATAGGGATCCCTCAGGCTGCCCCTAGCCAATCCCATTACGGCGCTTTTTACCTGATGTCTATTGTATTGTTGCACCGAAATAACCAGCTGTTTGCAGTATCTTTTACTTTGAATCGAAAACTAGTAGTGTGAAATGATAACGAATAGTTCTAGTGGATTTGTGACATGTAATGCATGCTACGATATAATTAGCACGGACAAACTTCTAAGATTTGTTATATTGGTCGTCATTACTCTGCTGTGTTTAACACTTTTTAAAATAAACAGTTATAATTTCTTAGAATATTTAGCAAATTTCAACTACCCCACGCTGCTGGGTAAATGTTTTTTCCCAGAGGTACGTACGTTACATGTTTCCAATATTCTACAAATATGTAAACAAACATGCACGATGTTGCGAAAAACATGCATCTTATTAGTCTACACCACAGTGTAGAAAGTACAAAAAATATTTCGTAGTTTCGTTTCTATTCAATTGTATATCACATTAAGATTTGTCTAGCTAGATTATACCTAAATTTTTTTTACAAATTTGTTTTGCTCTGATACATCATGATGATTGAAATGAGAAACAACAATAACCCAAACTCAGTGCGAAGAATGCAAGATATTCGCGAAGTAGGTACCTACTTCCGTTGCAACTGTTTCAGTAACATAACATAAATGCTTTCATGTTAAGAATCTGATACATTTCAAGTAGTTTCAATTGAGTGTTTGATTATTAAAATAAGTAGGTATAGCGGATGAACGACAATTAAATAATTCGTTTACAATATGATAAGCGTGAGACGGCACGGCACGTACCTACGTCAGTTGTGTCGTGCGTATGACATTATCAACGTGTCTATCTGTTGATGCTCGCATCTGAAACGTCTTCTCTGCTTATTTTTCGATGTAGCGATATCACACGTTCCAAGCTTATTTCATGATCAATGGATAAGTAATAACAAGGATAACCAGTTGACCTACCAGATAACTATTACGATGATGCATGTCTGAGATGTTAATCTTGCGTGTTGACCGCATGCGAGGCGCGCGCTGCACGGGCGATGAGTATCGTCCGTGTCGGTCGCGGGCACTCGCGGGCACCGTCGGCATTGTTCATTACTCGCACACGCTCCACTGACCCAATTACCTACTGCTTATTGACAGAACAGTCTTGGCTCTCGAGCTCACTGTTCAGAGAAAGGAGCGCGTTTCATCGACACCATATGACAGACACACTTATTTCTATTTTGACTCAAATAGCGTGCTGTTTTTACTTTACTTATGCTGAAATTTTCACTGAGGAATATTTTACTTCGCGACTCGGAACGGTAACTATGGATATCGAAATATTTATAAAAAATATTGATATAAATACAACCGTCCTTTAGGTCCTTTCCATTCCGTCCGTAGCTTTCATTTTCAAAAACAATGTTGATTGATATTGATTACTAATTACAATACTTAATATGAATGGGAAAAAACCGTAACATACATAATGAGTGTAATTTGAAGAAATGCGCGAGAGGCGGGCACCTCGGAGTGCGCGGGAGGGCGCTCCCACGGGTTGCCGATATTTTTAGTCCACGACCATTACTTGGCACCGGCGGCCGCACTCGGCTGCGCTAGTGATCTTTCTGAAATTCGTTCGCGCTTAGGTACGCTCCCAATCTCGAGATAGACCCAGTCTAATGTCCAGTGGTGAACTAAACGCTGCAAAAACGTGGAATCCTATGTGTTGTTCAATCGTTTGCATTGTGAAATTATGAAGTTTCTTAAATATTACGTGATATATCCTGGTTAAAGTGATTATTCTGAAAAACTCAAAACTACGTAAACATGGCCAGTTTAAGTGCGAGCGAAAAAACCACAACGAGCCCGAGACGCCAGCGATACAATCGCTCATCGACAACTAGTGTCACTCAATTACTCTCAGACGGGTATTCCAGCTTTATTAATCGACTTACGCGACGAGGTCCTTCCGAAAAGAGTGATTCTGTTGCAGATACGAAGCTATCCTCTGCGCGAACTCGGTACGATGATAAATTACTTACTAACAAAAATTCCGCCTTAGCGAATATGCGACGTTTCGAAAATAATGGTCATATGTCGCCATACACTTCTTTAACATCTGGAGTGTCCACACCTACCGCGAGGAAGTTGAGCGATGATCGCATGTACTCGAGTTACCTGGGCGCCTCAAAGCCCCGGCTCGAAACATCACCTATACGTACTACCTCCGGCATTAGCGCTCTTGCTCGAAGTGACTCATTCCGTAGAGCTCAAATGAAAGATACTAAATCATCTCCGTTCACTAAGCGATATCCTCTCAAAGAAGCCAATAATAATATAGAAAGTACAATCGTATTAGGTAGTACTCGGAGTCGTTTAGAAGATAAGTATTCATCAGTTCTGGATAGAATAGCTAGTCAGAAAAAGGAGAGAGCTAGGAAGGAAAAAGAAGATCGAGATAAAACATTAGAACCTGAACCTTCTATACCGCGAGGACTTATGAGAAGTCTTACCACGGCTGTCTTCGGCGAAAACTCATTTAAAAGAAACAATTACTCTCATGAGAAAACAAGAGATAAAACCCCATTTAGAAATACTGCTGATCGTCGATTATCTTCTGGTCAGAAACATAAAGATAAGGATGAATACAAAAACGGCTTCGAAGTTCCTCTAAGAGATAAACCTGGTTACGGTAAAGACAGGGATAGTATATATCGAAGACATCAGAGAAGATCGCTCAGAGCTGAAAAAAGTGAGAACAGTGATAAAAAAATGGGAAAGTTATCCTTGCGACCTATAGACATAAATATCAATCCGATAGCTCGCGATTTAATTTCACCACCACAAATCATCAACGAAATAAATAAGAAATCAAACATAACAAAAACTCCCGCTTCCTCCCCGATCAGGGAAGTCGGAAGGCAAAAACAAATATATTTTCCCTCGAGCGACGAAGACGACGATAAAACACCCGTAGGTGACCGGGTGTTGAGTGACCGAGAAACGCGGCGCAAGGAAATACAGGGGCTGATCATGAAGTACGCGCACCTAGATGAGGTGTACAGTCGTATCGGCGAGAAGAACATCGCCCCTGATGAGGGTCGAGAGAAAGGTGTCGAGATGCGAGTGGCGAAGAAACAGGAGCCGCTAGCAGTGGGCGATGTGGTAGCCCTGCCGCCCGAGCTACGCAGCCGGCACCGCCCGCAGCGGCCGCGGCATCTGACGAGGCGCGCGGCCACGCCGCCTGTAAGCAAGCACACCTAACCAACCGCCTGGCCTGAGCTATGTGTGCCGCTAACATACACCTGGTCCGTGATTTTCAATATTCGCTATTTCAATATTATTTCCATTCACATTCTTACCATACCTATGTTAATGGTGGCTTTGAATGTACATACTTTGTTATAACGTAAACATTGAATCTCAGTTCCAGTTATATAACAATGGAAATAATTAACTACCATCGTGTCGGTACGACATATACGTGTATATAGTAACTGTAGGTAGTTAGGTAATTTTGCTTTAACAAATGAAAACGTTACTGTCAAGCAAGATGCATGTTTTTCGTAGCAAATTAAAAGGTAGTTACGAAAAAAAAATTATCACGGTAGTATTTAAAAAACTTATACCTTTGTACAACATAAATAAGTCACTAACGATGTGTTAACGCTTGAAAGTGAAAACTGTGAAAGCTCAAACTAAATAAAATGATAGTGCATGTCTTAATGATATTTGTGCGCATTATTAAGACTAACATGTCTTTCTTTTGCATAAAAATAATTAGCAATACCAAACGTAAACAAAATTATGATAAAACCTCTCGTAAGGTTAGTTTGATGACCAACTATTTAAATTTAATTGATGTTTCGGGTGGACAACTATCCTTTTCTACCTGAGTGGCAGGTATATTTGAAAGTGTATGAATGTGAGCGAAGTTCCTCCCGCGGTGAGTCCTACTCCAAATCCTAGGTCCTGTTTCTGGTCCTGGTCCTGGTCCCAGTCCCGCCGGGCGCGGCGGCGGCGGCGGCGGCTGCGGGCGCCCGAGCGAGCCTGCGGCCGCCCCTCGCCTGTTCCGCCGCCCACCGCCACCCATCCGTCCTTTAACAGCATGAACCACACACCATACCAATTGTCGCTTGTCTGACGGGCAAACCGTTCCATTGTTTGATTGTTGGGTACAACACTACTCGGGTCGTGGCGATCGTGTGGCGCGCTCTCCGTGGCTTATGGCGTGTGGCGTGTGGCGGGATGTCTCCGCGTGGCGTGGCTCGTGCGGTGCGGTGCGGTGCGGATGCTGTCGCTGACGCCGACCCCGACGCCGACTACCTGCGGCTGCGACTCGCCGCCTGCAGAGCTCCCGTGCACGCTCCTCCGTCAAGGACGACAAGGACGGACATCTGGTGTACTGGCCTGGATATGTCATGGGAGCGAGATGTTCGTGTCCACACCATAACTTAACGAACCGTATTGCAAACACACATACACACATACATTTACTCACACATTCACATAATGTTTTAGAACACTCAAAACAGTTACACTCGCTTCTAAAGAAGCACTTCTGTGTCTCAGTTATGTATGACTGATACAAATTTAATGATTCTGCCAGTAGATTCCACAGCCCAGTCCAGTTCGATTATATGAAGATTTTCGAAAGATTTTGCTTAAAATTTTTATTTTCCATTTTTAAATAAAAGCAGTTTCGACGCTGAATTAACTTCCAAGAAAAAGATAAGTCATGTTGGAGGTACCGTTCATTGGTTTGTTTAGTCACCGTGACAGCAAGTGCAATCTGTAGGAATAGTTTTCGATCTCAGGAATTGATTTATAATTCTCAGAGACCGCGATACAGTCAATGAGCTCACAGTAACTGAAAAATCAATGTTAAATTCCTTCATGACTATGTACTGTGAATACTTGACTAATTATTTCACCTTGGTTCCGTTACAGACAAAATCATCGACACGCTCGGTGAGGGCACCTTCGGCAAAGTGGTCGAGGTGAAGGATTTAGAAATGTGAGTACCGCCATTTGGTTGTTACATTCACTCGTTATGCAAATTGTTTCCATAATAAATTATCATATATTGACAGTGTACCCAATAATACACATAAAACATAGAACTGTACGACCTGTATACTGAACTGTACTCGACTTAGACTCGTGGTCTTCCAAGAGTCAAGAAACCTACTGTTAATAATAATAATATAATATTTTCTCTAAATATGAATGATTTTCCAATACTTTCGAGGGCAGCTTCGGGGCTTATGTAGGGTGTAATGTGTATAAGTGGGTGGTGTGGTGTGTCATTCACACGTAGACGTAGCCCGAGAGGCCGAGAGTCCGGGAGCCCAACCGACGCCTTGTAGCGGATGATGACACACATTGTTTGGCAGGCCGAATTTACGTTAATTATTCATTTTCTATTTTCATTTGTTTATAGTATCACGTCAATTTTAGATACTTATTGCCAGCAAATTCCAAACTTTATGTCCACAAATAAAGTATAACGAGATCTAATTATAATTTCCAGGGAGCACAGAATGGCTCTGAAGATAATCAAGAATGTTGAGAAGTATAGAGAAGCTGCGAAACTAGAGATTAACGTTTTGGAGAAGTTGGCCGACGTCGACCCTGACTGCAAAAAGTGAGTACAGTGACATTAGATTGTTTTTCTCTTGGATAATGTGTACAGAGCGGCGTCACTTGTTGATAATCGAGGTTGATTCGGCCGGCGAATGTAGCAATATTTGACCTTGCACGTTTATATGCGACGTTATGGCTTCTGCCTGGCTCGCGGCCAGCAAAGAACTCGATGTCAACTCGAACACGAAAATATCGTCCGTCTGCCACTGGCTTGTATATTTTGATATAGCATTATCATGTTATTTAATGAATTGCATTGAGGGTACGCTTCCATTTTGTATTAAGAATGCTTTGATTTAAGTATTATTATTAACTTATAATAATGTGTATTGTTTTCGTTTCCAGCCTTTGTGTGAAGATGTTAGACTGGTTCGAGTACCACGGGCACATGTGTATCGCATTCGAAATGCTCGGCCAAAGTGTATTTGACTTCTTGGTGAGTAACAAACACTGTTACTGTACGTTTAATGATGCTCGTAAAATACATTTCAATCCTCTTGATAGCCTATTACCATGATAAGTATATTGGCCAGCACTACTTATTTGTTGAGCTCGTAAATAAGCAGTGTAATTGGAATTAAATTGTTATAACTAATTAAGGGTTGTTTATTTCCTCCGTTTGCAGAAAGATAATAACTACCAACCATACCCGTTGGAGCAGGTGCGGCATATCGCGTACCAGCTGATATACAGCGTGTTATTCCTACACGACAACAAACTCACACACACAGATCTCAAGCCAGAGAACATATTGTTCGTGGACAGCGACTACGAAGTCGTCAGTGTTTATAGTAGTTCTAAGAAGGTAAGCAACCGTTGTTTTACAATATTTTATTTTATTATTTATTCTTCCGACAAAACAGCTATTTACAAAGGTATACAATATATAAGTGATACAAAACAGTGGATCATAAAAATAGCATTTTACAAGTTTATATTAGATTACATCAGCAACTTTATGTGCACTAATACATGCGTTTTGCGCCAATATAGGACTATTCACTGTGTCCAAAACAGTCTAATGATAAGCATTTGGTTATCGGCTCTCATACTTTGAACTTATATTTTTAATGAACAATGGCGTTTCCGCCCGTTTTACGACATCCAGATTGGTACAGTACAAATGACTCATATACAATTGATAATGATTTGAAATAGTTTAAACGCCTCCATATGTAAAGAGATCGTCAGTGGCCCTATTAAAGAATGCTTCTTCGATAATGAGTTTTTAACCGAGTTTAAACTATTCCAAGTAAACATTAAATGTGTCATTCTCAAAGATACTAGAGCACTTGGTAGTTACAACATTGATATATTGTAGGAAACTGTGCACATATAATACTGTAAACGAAACAATTGCTTAATGTCACTAGTGTAGGAGTTGAATTTCGCAAAATGTTTCCTCATACGTCACTTAATGAACTTTCATTTTTTAACAAAGGCCATTTGGCTGATTGATGAGCCAGTTAGTCACCTTTTCTCTCTATGTATTTACATAATGATTTGCATAACAAATAGGAAAGGTACACTGACGGGCTTTTTAGTGTGGGGGTTAGACACAAATACCCTGGCTACATTTCGATTTCCACCCAGGATAAATATATTTGTTGTGTGTGAAAGAACCTAAATGTATAAAAGGAAAACGTGACTGACTGATCTATCAACGCACAGCTCAAAGAAAATCAACCCATAAGGAAGTAAAATAGGAGATTTCAGGTGAAACTGCGGGGCGGAAAGCTACTCTAAATATATATTTGAAATCAATATTTTATATAGTATATCAGTTATATGGTTTAATTTTTATTATTCCAGACACACGACCTGCGGCGAGTAAAGCGCAGTGACGTGCGACTGATCGACTTCGGCAGCGCCACCTTCGACCACGAACACCACAGCACAATCGTCTCCACGAGACATTACAGAGCGCCTGAAGTTATATTAGGTACCTTACTATTTAACCATCATCACCAGAACTAAACTATCAAGCAATTTACAGTATACTGGGTCATTCAAATATTTATACAAAACCAAGGTTAAAAAATAGTTAGATATAATGTCACGAATGATAAACTGTAGGCAAATATTAATAATTTACAATTAAATGTGAACGATTTCATTATAAATTAATAATATTTGACTAGAGTTTATCATTTTCAAGGTCATATGTTAGTTATTTGAATACGACCTGCTAGTACAATTCAATGGTATTTTATGTCCACCAAGTGATAGGTTCATCTGGTGTATTGAAGACGAGTGTAAAGTAATATTTGTAATTTTCAGAGTTGGGTTGGTCGCAGCCGTGCGACGTGTGGTCGATCGGCTGCATCATGTTCGAGCTGTACCTGGGCATCACTCTGTTCCAGACGCACGACAACCGGGAACACCTCGCCATGATGGAGAGGATCCTAGGACCCATACCTTACAGGTATCACATACTAGTCACATTCAAACCCCGACTGTATTTTTCGTACTAAAAATATAAATGTAACATTGAAATTATAAGTCTCTTCTCTAGGTTTATAGAACTCATAAGTTAGGTGTTTTTTTTTTAAATAAACTGTCAAGTGAAAATACCTTACCATTATAACAATTTAAAATCTGTTACGATGAGCAATAATATTAATAACATTGTTAATATTATTCTAGAATAGTTACGTAACATGTCATAGATAAACGTTTGCGTTATGGAAATACTTTATTCGATAACTTATCCGCTATACTATTGACGCATTGACCTTCTGACCGCCGCAGTGTATGACGCTTCCGATCATTCCATCCAGGTTGATTGGAATAATTACAATGTGTTAAAATAGCTTTTTTCCTTATACACAGTATTATAGCTAGAAAAAAATAAGGATTATGGTATTATAATATAAATGTAGAAATATGCGTCAAAATTAGTGGATATGTTTATGAAATAATTAAAACGTATGCAATCGTAACGTTTTTTCAGGTGGCATTGTTTAAACAAAATAATTATATAACTCTACTCACGCACGTTGTGTATTCAGCTTACAGCACCACTATAAATAAACAACCACCGTTTTATTCCATATATTTATACACATGTGTTGCCGTATACAAACAATTAAATATTTTACACTTGTTTTTAGGAAAGTATGTAATAAATTACCTAATTAAATCAATTTATTTATTTTTTCTCAGAATGGCGCGGAAAACAAGAACAAAATATTTCTATCACGGCAAATTGGACTGGGACGAAAAATCATCAGCTGGCAGATACGTCAGAGAAAACTGTAAACCATTACTGGTAAGAATTGAGTTGTCTATTTATTATATCTAAGTAAATAGATTTAAACGAATTACGGTTTATAGTTGACTAGTTATCTCTCGCGGTTTCATTCACGTTCCCGGGATGAAAAGTAGCCTATAACCTTCGAGGATAATGTAGCGTCCTAATAGTGAAATATTTTTTCGAATCGGACCAGTTACTCCGGAGATTAAAACAAATCTTCAGCTTTATTATTAGTATAGATTAACGGTAAAACAGCCACTATCATGGCAAAAAAAGGATGTGAAAAAGACTGCAAACAAGCTTGCAGTCCGCCTGAGACTAAGTAGTTACCGTAGTCTATGAAAGAAAGAAAGATATTTATTTTGGTCTCACAAAAACATGACATAACTATGGACGCTTGCAACTCCCGAGTATGTGAACTCTGAATCATTATTGTCTGAATGAGTCATTACTTACGCTTAATCGAACTCTAATTAGCTCCGGGAACCTTACTTAGACGCAGGAACGCAATATTATTTGCCTAAAGTATTTTGTAACTTCTACATACGAGCCGCTCTTTGAGTGAAATGTGTTATATCTCTCGATTTTTTTTCTTATTAGCTGATTTCAGCGGTTTGAGCCGAGTACTGATATGTAAAATATCCAATAGCATTCGGGGTTAATGTAATAAAATAAAATTTTCTGAATCGTATAAGTAGTTCTGAGGGATACCTTCTATCCAATCTAACACCTCTTTATGATATTCGTATAAATATAGGTGGATGTTTCGACTAACCGACTAACTCAACATAGTTTTAGAATAGATGCCATCTCTTTGTACCCACGCAGTAGGTATATTGTTATCTGGCGAAAGGGAAATGTTAACATGTGTGTCGTGTTGTGTTTGTGTAACAGAGGTACCTGCAGAGTAACGGCGAGGAGGCGCGGTCGCTGTTCGAGCTGATCACGCGCATGCTGGAGTACGAACCGAGCCAGCGAATCACGCTGCGCGACGCGCTCAATCACCCGTTCTTCAACAAACTGCCACTGCACCAAAGGCTCGGTGAGTTTCTTCACTCTACCCTACCCTACTCTATACTATACTCATCTCTTTATTAAACACTAGTATAGTTACCACAGTTTCTGGGAGATTGTATGTTTTACCGTGGTAAAAATTTCCCTATTCTAGGATTTCTATGTGCCAAGTTTCATCAGAATTTGATCATTTATTGATGGGTAACTGAGTCGCATACATCTAAACTTGCATATGTATAATTACATGTTCTACAACATCTCACATATTCTCAGGAAAAAACACTTTATAGAACTCTCTAGAAGAAGAAGAAACAGCATATAAAGAGGTTTCAAAAGAATCTGTTAAAATTCATACTAATAATGGAACACTAATATTTTATGATGAGAAACACCAGTATTTAAGAAAGATTTGAAACTGGAAAGTGGTTATTGAAATTGTCTCTGGTATGAGCCATGAAAAGAAATATTCGTGTAGATACACCATAATCGTAACGTTCACGAAACCTTCCCAATGATTGTTTTTTACTAAAAATATCTATATCTAGCACCTGGTAGTCCACATATTACCTTTATAGTCGTATATAAATAAAATAAATAAATAGTCTGTTCTTTGTTATAAATAATCCATTTTAAACTACCTACCCACGTCACTAGACGACAACTTTTTATTGCCGAGAAATTAATTTCGGTGATGCGTATGCGTCGACGTGGTGTGATATTAATAAACTTTGATCTATTATTGGCAACAGACTGGCTCGTTTGAGATTCCGCGAGGAATTTACTTACTTCTCAAAAGATCTGTGAAATTTGTGCATAATTTTATGTGTTTACTTCGGCTGCAGTGACCTGACGAGTGAATTTTTTTGTTTTAGGAAACCAGTTTACAAGGCCGTCGTTTCTTAGGTCAGGCCTTTTTTATCGTTGTTAGACGCTTCTCTAAGAGCTTTGATAATTATTTTATTTTACATACCTACTCTACAACACATGACGACATGAACTTACGATTTGATGTTAGTGTGCCGTTGATTTTGTTCTGCTTATAATTTGAGAATCCGATGCCAGCTGAATCTCGGCGAGACGATACTTGAATCTTAGAAGGGTTAATTGAAAACACACAGAAAACTGCTCGCGCATGCATGATTTTCGTTCTCTCCGATAAGACCACGAATGCATTAAGCGTATCATAAAATAATCCGCTAAACCATGATTCTGTTTGCATCCACTCGAATTTTTCATAGCCTTTACTAAATAGCGAAATGTTAACAATATTAGGGGTGACATAAACATAATTTGTATTGTGCAGGCAATGACCGCGCGCGGTGCAACGGTGAGAAGTCGGGGTCGCGCTCTCGCTCGCACTCACTCAGCAGGTGAGCGTCGCCGCGTGACGCCGGCGCCGGGACCAGCCCGGGCCGGGGCCGGGACCGGGACCAGCCCGGGTCGGGGCCGGGACCAGCCCGGGCCGAGGCGAAGCGGGACGAGCCCCGCGAGCCACTGGCGCCGGCGACCGGTACTCAATCGAGGCGTACAGACGCCCCACGAGATGTGTAAACTTGTACAGTTGTAATGAAGTGATAAGTGATAATTATTTTGTCGAACGTTGTAATCTAGGTAATATTTTGTTGTGAATCGGTACTTCTCAATTTGTATTTAAAAAATAATTATTATTCGAAATAAAGACTCAAGTCTGATATTACTTTTTTTTTATCCTAGATGCAAATAGTGACGAAGAACTAGTTAAAGCTGGAGTATTTTGGAATATAAATTAAGCTCATAATAATGAAAAGTAAGAAGGTACTCGTTAATTCCGGTATATACTTTAAATATGTATATTTTTAGACTGAGACACCAACCTGAGACATACCAATGGACTTTTTTAAATACTATTTATGTAGATATTATAGGATAATATAATAATAAGTATCCTGGGACATTCTTCACACACGGTTATCTTATCCCAAACTAAGCATAGCTTGTACTATGGAAACCAGATAACTGATGTACTTACTACAAATGTTACTTTTTTTTTGTTGTAAATACATATTAATTTTCACTCACACACTTATAATTAAGGAATAAACAAACTGATACTCTATTTAAGTACACAAATAAAATACAGATTCTCAGATTAATGTATCGGTTTATTTCAAAATTTACATATAAATACCACATAATAATAATGTTTACTATCCTAAATATGTTTTTTAACATAACGTATTTTGAAACCTTAGTTCATTACTTGTTTAATGCTTGTATTGGATTCGTTGGTGGTATCCTTTTTACAATATTTGTTAATAACAATAAATAGTGAAATCAAGATGACGTGAAAAATACATAAAACAATAACATCACGAAGACTTGTGGAGATACTAGATAATTAGTGGGACAGCCGTTACCAAGTAACTATATTATACTTAAGTACGACACAATTCTAAAGATTTGTTTTACTAAATCATAATAATTTTATTATTATAATTTGGAATGATGAATAAATAACAGTTAAATCGTAGTTAGTACAGGGAGAGTAAATGCTTCATCTCCTATAAATAACGCCAGATTAGCTTAATAAAAAACAACATCCACATCACAAATAATTCAGTTAGTTACAAGTCAAAGACAGTCAGGCTGAGATCTATAGAGAGTGCTTGGACTTTGCTTAGACTTTACTTACATAAAACTTGGCTCATTTACGAGTTGTAATAAAGTATATTTTTGTTTGACCATTAATTGTAGCAACGTTTTTGGTAAGTCGTCGATTTGGTGCACTCAGGCTTTGCTTAGAATACACTAGAAGGATTAAACTTTGTCTTAACTCGAAGTAAAGTCTGAGCAAAGTCTTAGTAGGCTCTATAGATCTCAGCCTCAGTCGTCTGTCATCATCAGTTCAATAATCTTCATAAATAAAAAAAACTACAGTTAGCATTACCATTACCGCTGCAAGCATTTGAAAACAAAAATTCTTTTCAAAATGTGGTAGGCATTTATGTAGCGCGTTACATGATTACAATACAACATCTAGACATCAATTTTATTGTGATATTTATTATTTTGTCTTTGATATAAACCTACCTATATTGTTTACCAAAATATTACATAGACATTTATAAATATTCACGAATAATTCTAAAAACGTCGCAAACTGACCCAATTTCACAAAATCACAAATAGGCAAGTTTGATACTTTTGACATGAATAGAGTGCGAAAGAACATGAGTAGGACTATTTTTATTTTCAAATGCTTGTAGTAATATGTTAGGTCAGGTTAGATGAGGTCGACTTGCGGCGCGGTCCGCGGCCACGAGTAGACTGGCGGCACGGCCGGCGTGTAGCTCACGTCGTACATCTGCGACCGGATGAACGCTTCCTTGTCCGTCGGTTCCGGTTGTACCGATGCCTTACCTGTAAAGAACATTACATTATACATTCGTTTCTGCCACGCGGTTTCACCCGCATTCCCCTGGGATTTATCTTAAGTATCTATGTTATTCTAGGTTAGATATCCATGTGTCAAGTTTCATCTAAATCTCATGTGTCATTTAGTCAAACATCTAAATTTTCAAATTTAAAATATTCATCAGATGAGATAGTGAGATTTATTTTTTAGATATAAAACAACTGATGCAGAATTTTTAGATGATTTTGTATTTAGTTAGGTACATACCTGTCTTGTATGCGCGTTCGATGACCTTCTTAGCAATTTTAACTGAGCAATTCTGGATTTCCGTTAGTGGTGGGTACAGGCTTCCGTGGTCGAGGTCATCTTGGGATACAATCTCAGCTAATGCCTGTAATAAATAATAAAGACAGTTATGGAACGTCAAGAGACAAAACTAGCTAACTAAAAAGTTACATGCAGCAAAACTTGGTCCTTCGAGGCTGACAAAAAATATTTTCAATAAGATTTCTATTTCCGCAAATAGCAAACACCTCCCTACCTCAGCAGCCAATAGCATGAAGTCCTCTGTGATGTCGATGATGCCCGCGCAGATGATGCCGAGCGCGAGTCCCGGGAAGATGTACGAGTTGTTGCCTTGTCCCGGCCGCAGCACGCGCCCGTCCTTCGTGCGATACTCCGGGAACGGGGAGCCCGACGCGAAGATTGCACGATCCTGGTTTAAAAAAATAAATAACCTGGGACATTTTTCACAGACGGTTATCTGATCCCAAACTAAGTAGAGCTTGTACTATGGAAACCAGATAACTGATATACTACTTATACAACTTTTTTTTTTGTAAATACATACTTACATAGATAATTACACCCAGACTCTGATTTGAATTGTTTACATCATAAAGCAGTAATATTACTTAATAATTATTAATAAAATATTTACTTTATGATCAATTATGGACGAGCTACGCCTGCTAGTATTTTTATTGATTTGCCACCTTTGTATTTCAAGAGCTAAGAGTAACAGGGGCCACGGTCACCTAAAAATCATTTTAAGGAAGGTAGGTAGTATGTAATCTCACGTCAGTGTTGGAGTAGGCGTCCTCCGCGGTACACTCTGCCTTGCTGGTGGGGTTGGATAGCGCGAAGATGACGGGCCGCTCGTTGAGGGCGCCCATCTTGCGCAGGATCGAGCTCGTGAACGCGCCGCCGATCGCAGCAGCACCTACACAACACAACGTCACATACTGATGTCAGTCCTGGATTTGTCAATAGGCCGCGGCGGCTAGGGGCGGCAGATTTCAGGGGACGCCTCGTACGACGACACGTATGTTAAAGGGGTACTACACGGGCCTAGGGCGGCTAAGACTGCAAATCCGCCACTGACTCATGTACCTTTGCGTGATGTAATCCTCACCAGATACCCAAACGATCATCGGCGGAACAATCGCCAAGGTTTCCAGCAAGCGTGGAAATTGAACAAACTGTTAACATGTTGTAAGGTAATTTTTATCATCTCTATATCAACTTCTAAAAATGATTAAAATTACATTTTTATTAATTTTACCAGCCAATCTTGTACTGAATATAGAACTTAGGGTTTTTAAGCCTTTGACTTCGAGAAAGGTTGCGGTGATTGCCTATTAATCGGCTTCGGCCAGAAATCGACTCCATAGTTTCAGTTAATTTTGTTTGGTCTTATCAACTTATTCAATCAAAATACTGTCAATTTTCAAATGCACCCAACTATTAATACATCTAAAATGAAACAATCACCACTCACCAATGAGAACTGAAGGCTTTGCTTCATCGACAACTTCCTCGAGTGTACCTATTGGGGCACAATCCTTGGCGAACTTCGCCTTGTGCTCGGTAATGCCTCCTTCTGGCCTGTTCTTCACTATGAGACCCTTCGAGTCCACCATCCAGATGCGACTGCGCGCGTCCGCTTCCGACGAACCTTCCGCCATCATCGCCATCACGCAGAGCGCTGCGATACCTAGTGACGCCTGCAATTATAAATTTGTCATTTAAAATCCAACCGAAATTTATAAGAAACTTGATTCGATTTTCTGAATTAAAATTGGTTATTAGTACCGTATGTTTAATATACTTTCATATGTAGGTATTTAGAAAAAAAAACTGTTTCGAAAGATTACAAGAGAAATTATTTTTGAAAATTCATCTCGTAAGGGGGTTGGAACCGCGGGGCGGAAAGCTAGTAGATAATAAAATATACCTCGCCAGCTCCCTGGAACACGATGGTGTTCTGGCAGAGCTTCTTGCCGGTGAGCCGCAGGCTGGCCAGCAGCCCCGCCACCGCCACCGCCGCCGTGCCTTGGATGTCGTCGTTGAATGTGCAGTACCTGACCACACAAGTATCTTTTAAGTAGGAACCTTCACCTTAAAGAATAAGCCTTCATTTGTTTTCCTGCGCGTATAATCATAATCATCATATCAGCCGAAAGACGTCCGCTGCTAGACAAAGGCCTCCCCCAAGGATTTTCACGATGGCCGGTCTTGCGCTACCCGCATCCAGCGGTTTCCCGCGACCCTCACAAGATCGTCGGTCCACCTTGTCTTGCCTGCCCACGCTGCGTCTTCCGGTTCGTCACGTATTATTCGTGACGCAATAGTTTGTCTGGGATGGGATCGAACCCACAACTTACATTTGTATCGTATACCACCTACATAGTGTGTATCAGCCCTTTTTGTCAACCACATCCTAATGGCTTCGTATACTTACTTCACCACTAATCTTTATCGTGAACAAAACATAGAAAATGGAAACAAAAAAAGTAGAAATCTACTCACTTTCCGCGGTACTTCTCGAGCAGTCTGAAAGCGTTAGCGTTTCCGAAGTCCTCGAACTGTATGAGGCAGTTCTGTCCGAAGCGTCTCACTACGGCGCGCATGAACTCATCCACGAACTCGTCGTACTCCTCGCCTCGCACGCGCTTCTGTCGCAGACCGATGTACAGGGGATCGTCCAACATTGACTGCGTGTTTGTGCCCACGTCTGATGTACAGTCAACAAGTTCAATTACATTAACTTTATAAACTAATCCTAACATTGTTTGTTTCCTATCATTGTGAATGTTAGCGCGTGCTACATATATTACACTGAGAAAAAATAATAAACAGAATACAAAGATAAACTGCAAATGAAATGTTCTGAAAGGTCTGTAATGTCAAGCAGCTTGAGGGGAGGGAGGGTATGATAAATAATTTGAAGTCAAAGCGCGCGAACGCGTGAAGGCGCTCGTAAAAACGCGGGTAGAATAAAAAAAACACATTATTTTATTAGATTTGTCGAAACTCGAAGCTGCCTGAATCGGAAACGTAACGATATTCGATTACAAGATATCATTGATTTCATCTCAAGCTTTCGCGACTCATCGGCGATTTAATAATGTCGGGAAAGAATTCCGATACGTCTAATGAAAAAAATGCAGCGTCTGAATTCTCCAGTATATCATCATAGAACAATATAATTATTTGTAGACTAATAAAGACTGGAGAGCCTTTATTTATCTAGACCTATTTAAATTTTGCTTACCTTGTCTGAATTAAAAAATGTAGACGTATTCGTACCTATGCATATAAACATTATGTAATTAAAGATGATCTCACCCAATGTAATGGGCAGGCACTGGTGCGGCTTGATGCCGGCGAGCGCGGTGTAGAGGGCGAGCTTGCCCACGGGGATGCCCATGCCGCACGCGCCCAGGTCGCCCAGCCCGAGGATGCGCTCCCCGTCCGTCACCACTATCGCGCGCACGTCCGTCTCTGGCCTACACAATCAATTTGTAAACCATAGCGTGCATTCCACATTCGCTCAAAGCACAACTCCACTGAGGAAGTGAGGTAGAGGTTTACAGAATACGCAAACAAATGACGCATGATTTGCACGATGGTAGCGTACTTTGTAGTACCTGCCTGGGGGGCTAAAAAGGCCGCTTGAGCAATATTGCTATGCAATTCATATCTCGAATTTACAGCAAATTATGGTGTAATTTGTCAAGATTGTAAATTAATTGATTAAAAAAATGATTTGCATTTTCACAAAACAATGTTTAAAAAAACATTTGGCTCTGCTGTAAATTCGAGATATGAATTGCATAGCAATAATGCTCGAGCGGCAGTTTTAGCCCCCCTGGCTGGCTACCACTCTCAAGTTGGAAATAAGGCTGCGCAACTGCACATCCACCAGAGATGAGTTATCTGATAGCTAGCCTATAAAGTCGCTCATCGGGGTGGAGGGAAGGGTCGGTAACGCTTGAGTGATAAGTAAGTACTTTGGATGCAGATACTTAACTTACTTCCCCGGGGCTCCGTACAATAAACAGCGCTATGTAACTGACAGCCGTAATGTTAGTCACGATGTTTTATTTCACTGAAAAGCCAGCGTTAGCTGAAAATTGTAGATACCTGCATTCGAAAGACAATAAAAATCTCACCAGTTCTTCAATATGTCATAGACGTGTCCCTTATCGTGTATGGTGATGAAAAGGCCTCTGGGCCGGCGGTAGATGAGGCCGAACTTCTGGCACGCGAGGCCCACGGTCGGCGTGTACACGATGGGCATCATGTCGGCCACGTTCTCACCCAGGAAGCGGTAAAATAAATGCTCATTGCGGTCCTGTATAGAAAAAAAACAGGAAATTTTATTAGTACCTACCTACGAGAATTTGTGGTTCAGAAATTAATGTATTTTACATATTAATTCTTATATTAGGTATTATCATCAATTTCAAACTCTTGATATATTTAGAGCAGGCCTCGACTCACTAGCTCATTTTCCATTCGAGCTAACAGAAGCCTTAATCTCTGCCCTTTACATCTTATTTTCTATTATCCAACCGCAATTTATCGAATATCTATCATTTCTATGTGACTAAAGATTTTAACCCTACGTGAGCCTTAATTTTTATTGTCATAATAAACTCAATAGTTAGCTAAAGTAAGGCGTATTCCGTATGCTCTAACACAATAACACTTTGCTGCATTAAAAAAACTGGTAAGTAAATCAATTAGTATACCCTACTTTGTAACGAGATTTGATAGCTGGAGGCATGAAGCTGGCCTTGTCTAGTAAACAGGCTATATGCTTGACAGAATCCCCTCAACAAGTTTCAAATACAAATCCAACGTTAACAAAAAATTAACAATATTATACATTATCACCATAAGTGATCATTGGAACTATTGCATATCCTACTAATCCTACTAACTAATATTATAAATGCGAAAGTTTGTGAGTATGCATGTATGTATGGATGGATGTTTGTTACTCTTTCCCGCAAACACTACTGAACGGATTTGGATGAAATTTGGAACACAGATATTTTATAACCTAGATTAACACATAGGATACTTTTTATCCTGGGAAAACATAAGATCCCTGGGGAACGCGGGTGAAATCGCGGGGCGGAATCAATCTAATATACAGTGTTAATAAACACCACAAAATAGGTAGGTACCTACTACTATACTGATGAACACCATATTCCAGAAATTGAAGGTTCAATATCACCAATAGAAACGATTCCCGTGATTTCCCATGATTCAGGCCACAAATTTGCTATTCATTTGTTTTTTTTTTAATGGATTATATCTTTGTGATTATAATATAGGTAGGTATGTACTTGATTATCGTCAACCTAAGAATGTCCACTGTTGAACTTAGGCCTTGGTTTTGGGCCGCTTGTGTGCAATTATATAATGTATATTTTAGGGTTCGTAAATACGTAAATAGATTGTCTGTTATACTAAAAATAAACCTAATTTATTTAGCAGTCATTGAAGTCAATCACAAACGAGACATACATACATCACTCAAAGAAATACTCCATTGTATTATGTATAGTATTCACATAATACGTTACGATATAAACAATTGCGTATAACATTGAGGCAATCTCACTTACCGTCTATTATTGTAATGCATTAGGTACCAATAACCCAAAAAATGAGGAAAACCAATGTAGGATGAATAAGTATGATACTAATTTTGTAATTTATAATCGGTATTAACGTATTTATCGATATAAGATTAGTTTTCCGATTGATGTTCCATATGATTGATTAAGAGCCTACATTGTACACCTGCGACATAGAGTCTTTTATGCTCGTAAAATAAATATCAGGGCCTTCAATAACAATTCAGGAAAACAACTATCACCATAACGATGTAGGTAGGTAGATATATGACTGTTGTGATGATAAATCAATACATTTAAATATCCCCATTGTTATTGTAAAGATACATTAATCGATTCAGTCAGATTTTGTACATAAATTACAAACCGTTTTAACTACACTAATAAATTATAAAGAGAAAGATTTGAATTATTGTTTGTAATAAACTCAAAAACTACCTACTGGACCGATTTAAAAAAATCTTTCACCACTAGAATACTATTTAGACTATAGTTTATTTAAAAAAAATAGGGATCCTACCAAAACTCCAGTATAATGTAACCCAAAGGTGTTAAAGAGAGAATTTGAAAAGATTTTTTTTGTTTTGGTATGGTATACTTACAAGTAGTCCCATAAGATAAATGTATTTGTTGAGGGGGTTCTCGTATCTCTCAATAGACAATTTGCAGAGCTCGACCTGTTCTTCTTGGGACTTGACTCTTGCTGGCAGCAGGCCGTGGATACCCAGAGTCTGTCGCTCTTCAATTGTAAATGCCATGCCCTGATAAAAATAAAGTTACGGTGAAAAAAAAGATAAACATGATAACTCATAGTGCCTATGCAATAAAAAAAATAAATAATGGAAACTGGAAAGGAATAACTGCGAAAGTGTATATCATTGAGTTAGTAAACTATTTCTATGGTAAACGTTTACTAATATTTTGTATAAGAGGAATTAGTTCCATGAAAATTCAACGAGAGGCGTTATTGGTAAGGTCATAATGCGAATTGCCAAAATTCGCTCCCGTAACATTGGCCTAAGGTGAAAAATGTACCCATTCACTGTTCATTTCTTTTCTTTTATACAGTTCTTATAGTATCGTAACGGCCAAGCTACATATTTTGACTAAGATGTTTGGGCGTGTAGAGTTAGAAGCTTGGCTCTACATAAGATAACTCTGATAACTTTTTGACAGTGCGAGCCATATGTTATAATTAATTAAGTTTCATCTTCTTATGATTCATAAATATCATCTGATTAAAAATTGCTAAACAAGTAAAGCTAATTATGTATTCCAATCGAGATCAATGTGCCAGGCCCCGGAAATAAGAGTTCGGTAAAACGGCAGCCGACAGTCAGCTGTCATGCATCTGACGCAATGAAGGTGACCGCTCTACGATGACCTTCGATTCCACCTCGACACCGTAATGCCTACCGCAAAAAGGTTATTTTCCACTACTTTATCAATACATAACATTGCCATTATCACGTTTGCGTGTGTAGAGATCACTAAATTTTCAATTTTATCAGACTAGGTGTAGTGTCAAAATCAAGGAAAATTTTAGTCACGGTATAGTTCATAACTAGGTGACATACATCATTTTATTAGATAAAAATAAGTACAAGGTGAGGTAAACATTTGTCTTTTTACTAGTCTTTGGGTGTGCAAATTGGAAACAATTAACTTATTTGCCAACTTTTACTACTAAACGATTGTTGAAAACTTTGACGAGCTGAGAATAATTGATGGATCTTTCTTTCTTAGGTTGGGACAATGAACACCGCTCATGTCGGACCTTTTGACAAATCAAATTAATTTGAATATTCTTTGTCGGTGCGGTAATATTATCGTCGTATCCCTCATATTGTGAATTATTCATGATTGTCGTGCATAAAACGTTTGTGAGGAAACGTATAGAGACATAAATAAAAGTACCTTATTATAAGCCCTATTTAATATGAACTACTTATTCTATCAGGAATTTTATGGTCAATTGATGGATTTTTTTCAGAAAAACTAATCAAAACACTAAGGATGGTCTGTCATCACCATAATTGCTAATCATGAGATAAATTATACAGTTACCTCTTTTATTGCAGCATCAAAAAACAATTGTGAGTTATGTACTGAGTCAATGTTAAAATATTTAAGTAATTATGGAAATAAACACAATTGTAGGCAATAAAATTATCATTATACACAAATAAGCCTGTTATAGTTGGCAAAACAGTACGTATACAAAATCTAAGTATAGCACTGCGATTACACATATCCGCAAAAGGGAATGTAAACAAACCAGATGCGCAATTTCACAAGAAACAAATTAACGTATTACTCACGTTCGTGTACATTATACCTACAGTTGGTATATTTCTCTGTAGACCTAACATTTACTATTTACCACTCGATGTTCACCGACATTATTTTCGGCCATGAATTTTCGTAGGCAAAAGTCATCGTAAACGCCCGACTATAATTTTTCGGATCGTTTTCTTGTCGGTGTACCTTAGACCAATTTCCTGTGTTTAAGACCTATTACAATATTTTCCGTCGTACCAATTCATTTTTACCTACGTCATTATAAAGTGTGAACTTCCATTAACTATTTTTAACGTAAGCAGTGAAACTAACCCGTGAGTCAGTGGCGGCCAGACACTCCGGCACTGCGTACATTTCCCGACGCGGCGTCAACTGCCACCAATCGCGATCCATATTCTCATACGATCGTCAATCAATTCACTTGAAGACTTCAGCCTTGTCAACAGCTTTTATGCACTCAATGTCGCTCCATTATGAACGGTAAATTGATTAATTTCAGACACATTTTCCTATTTGATGTCGTGGATACTAAGATTTGTTATTTGAAAACTTAATGTCTTGTTGTGAACTTAATAAACCTAATCTTCAGTTGATAGCGCTCGCGTAAATTACAGTTTATTACTGACTGACGACTGCTCGTAAAAAACCTAAAGCGCTTTGAACAATATTTCACAATGGAACCTCTTTAGCTGAAGTTTTTCAATTTTCAGCGCGACTGAGTACGATCGCAGCTTGACTGTAAAGCGGAAAACTGTGTCAGGTCCGCAAAGGAATGGGTATTATTATTAATTTATTAGAAAATGCCACAGTGGTGTTTGTGGATCGATACCGGTACCTACTTGTATTTTGCGATGCCTATACATGTAGGTACTGTTGTACCACTTTTAAATTGTAAGTTAGTCACTGTATTAAGATCGATGTTCACAGATTAGATTTACTTATGGACCGTTTTCTAGTCGGTGAATTTAGAATCAGATTTACAACTAGAAAGGCCTTTATCTTACGGATTTTTTCGTAGAAATTAAGCCTTATATTTACCTATATTAAAACTTATATAGATTTTTACCATTTAAGTTATAAATTTTATTTTATCGTCTGAAAGAGACAAATGTTTAATCATAATACATATCGTTTACAAATCTTTCAGTCTCTTTTAAAAGAAGACTCATAACGAGTTAATAAATGGGATTGAGATTATTCAGTCACTTCGTATCTGCCAGTTGTGTCGATACGATCACAAATTGTCCCAATTACATGAGTAATCGTGCTCCAACCTTCAACGTGATGGAGTAGGCTGCGCCGGAGGCGACAACAAACCTCTTACCAAAACTTAGCCATTAAAAAAGTTGATTAGATTAATCGATTTTATGCGATTAAAATACAACAAGCCAAAATAAGATAATAGATCAAGTCATGCAAATTTTAATATTATTCTTATATAAACTTGACCCGAGATTAAGTAAATTACCAAAAACCCATCTAAATAAAATAAAAATGTCTATATCAATGTCTAAAATGGAAGTCGGTAACTGTATAATTGAAATTCTACAAAGTGGAAAGTTAAAATGTGAGTTACATTTAAACATTTTCAGGAAAGTGCTGCTGGCAATCAGGTAGAGTAAATAGACCACTGGGACTGGGGTACCTACTATTTTGTTAACGCTACCAAATATCTTGAGCTTTGTTTATTTTATGAAAATCTGAAATATGAGGCTTATGTAAGATATATTTTTTTACAATTATAAAGATTTTGGCAAAGAAAGAAAGGTTGTCTAAGAATCTACTGACTATATTGTTTACTAGATTCCGCCCCGCGGTTTCACCCGCTTTTCCCGGGATAAAATGTATCCTATGTGTTCAGTATCCAGGTTATAAATTATCTGTGTTCCAAATTTCATCCAAATCCGTTTAGTAGTTTTTGCGTGAAAGAGTAACAAACATCCATCCATCAATACATGTACATCCAAACTTTCACGTTTATAATATTAGTAGAATAGTCGGATGAACTAGGATGTCTATCATAATGCACAATAATGTATGTACAACTACAAACATTAAATAATATTCAATAAACATTTATTATAACTGTTTAATATTGTAAGATAAACATTAATTTCTTGATCTGTATAATTTATTTTCGCTTTCGTAATAAAGATCCTTCAGACAGAATAATGGCTGCCACTCCTGCGTAATTAATTTAGAGTAAAAGCAATTAAGGAGGTGGAAAAGGTTGGAAAAATCTCTACCTTCACTTGATTTTGGTTTTAATTAGATCAACATCTGTCAGACACTCAGATTTATTAATTTACGTCATTTAAGTTAAAAAATAAACATTAAATTTCCTAAAAAAACAGTACCTAATACCTACTAATGTCACGTTTTTAAGAGGCTTGTCACAGCTTTTTATTATGCAATGTTAGTGATGATGTTCCGAACCGGTAATAGAGTCTATTGTAAAACTGTAACTTTTGACATTCATAAGTGCCTTATTAGGGTAAACTGAATAAATGAGTTTTGATTTGATTTTGATGCGATAAAGACGTAATTTCATCACAATTACGGAAATAAAAAATAAATGTCCACAAAATAACTTGTCATGATAACGCAACAGGAAATATTTTTAAACTGATTGGAATGATTTGTTCTTCACGATAACAAAACATATTGCATGCTCACTGAAGTGTGATATTCATACATTACATACCTACATTTTCCCGAATACATAATATGTAAAACAATTTTGGAAACTAAAGGTTTATTTTATTTATTCAATATATTTAATGCTTCAATTTGTGGATTGTCCCCGGTTTACGAATGACATATCAGTTAGGATTATGTGAGTATAGGTGGCTTACCTATTAATTTATGCTGTAGCATATAACATAAGCCGCTTTCGGTTGGAATAATAATGTATCTAACTAAATCAATTTGATTTCGTTTCGGTAATTCGGTAAAATTCAATCGGTAATTTGAAACATTATTTTCACAAGACTTTGGTTTCATGAAATATTGATATCGTGCCATAAAAGCGGCGGAAAACGCAACATTTGCCTCACTTTCACTACATAACTATAATATTGTTATAACGTAATATTAGAAACGACAATGCAAGGATATAAAACGGGGCTTGGCCAGCTAACCTAGACCACCTAAGCACCAAGCCTAGCACACAACAACTAAATGCATTAAGATCAAGGTACAAGGTTACTTACCGATCGTATTAATAAAAACGATAACCCTATACGTTACAATAAGAATATTAACTACATAGTGATGTCAATTTTATTTAATAGGTACCTGTACTTCATGACAGACGATACCTATTTTCATGGAAAGTCAATTCGAAATATATTTAGAATAAATGAACTTGAATACTTGCTATTGCTTTGTATAAAATCACCATATTTTAATTCAAAATTACTTTATGATATAATAAAATTGTGCTCCGTTGTTTCACTCTCGTTAGAGTGTGTTAGGGCCAAGCGCTATTAAATTTTTTTTTTCAAATCAGCATGGCGATTGTCTATCTCCGATTCCGAATACGGGGTCCCTCGTAATCATCTTAAAATTTTGGTATTGTCTATCTTTTTTGACTCCGATGACTAATTTCAAATGATTAATTATTATGAGAAGTAATTACAATCGCAGTTTAGTTGTTGTTCACCTAAGATAGACAATACCAAAATTATAAGATCATTACGAGGGACCTCGTAATCGGAATCGGAGATAGACAATCGCCATGCAGATTGGTAGTTCCTGTCCTGATACGAGCGACTCTTCAACTTTATATAATAGGGAATATGCATGATATTTTTTTGCTTTAATATAAGCTCATTAATTTAAGAAGCAGTAAGAAAAATAAATTTCAAACGTTTGGGAATTCGTCAGAGATTGTATCTCAAGAATATCATACAGATATAGTAGCCAAGGCTAGAAAATACAAAGTACCGTAACCTATGCTTTGATATAAGTACTAATATTATGTCCTTATATGCTAATGCACCAAGCCAATTTATACGTATTTATTACTAGTTGACTCCACCGACGTTGTCTGTCAAGATCTCAAATTCATACAAAAGTTATTCCCGAATTGTGCAATATTTCAGGCAACTTTTCTAATTTTCCTCTTCAATGATCTTCAACGAATTTAAAAAAAAATAACCTAATTAATCCAGCCGGTCGAGTTTTGCGCTTAGCAACACATTTAGCCATTCCTTTTAAAATTATACATATACACTTTTTTAATGTACTTTTTTCGGTATATTTGTTATTGCACGATCTATTATTGAATTCAATCAATGATATATTGATTTACTAATCAGCGAAACTATTTCTAGGAAAAACTGTAGGTACTAGGTACCTATTATCAAATGAAATACGCATAATATCTGAGATCGACTTAGGTACCGATTATTTTCCACGTCAACTTAAAGTTTTATGAAATTTATGAATATTATTGTTAATAAATGTTAAAATATTCAAAGTTTCCTCATTGCACCACAATAAATCACTTTGGGAAGCACCTGAGTCAGTATAAAACAATCACAAACAACTTGCACACATAGCTTGCAGTTGCTACTAAGTCATTGGCTTCACACTTGATGGCGCAAAGTTATCTCGTCGCCATGGTGACGCTAATCCTCCCTACAAATTGTTTCATCGCTACCATAAGCTTTGTCGGCTTTAATTTGAAGCTAAATTAATATTATGTTACTCAATCTAAATAATAGACTTGAAGGGTTATTGTTTACTTTGTGGGCTCTGACCTATAGGTAACATAGCATTATTATTAGTAGAATTTGGTTGTAGAATGCTTTATAAATATTGTATACATACATACATACATATAAATACTAGCTGTTCCCCGCGATTTCACCTACATTCCCGGGATAAAAAGTAGCCTATAACCTTCGGGAATAATGTAGCTTCCTATTAATGACATTTTTTTTCGAATATGACCAGTAATAGAGATTTGCAGGTTCACACAAACAAACACACTCTTCAGATTTATTATTAGTATAAATAAGTCTATGATAAGTTATATAACTGATAGTAGGTATATAATAACAACAAAAGTCGCGATAATATCTAGGTACGTCAACGCACAACTGGCAAACTATTCAAGTGGATTAAACTTCCCAGAAACAATGTTTTCCTAGCAATTTGCTCTTTGACAGACAAAATATAGACAGCGTTCGTCTTGCCTGGGCCGTACTTAAATGTAGGTACTTACCTACCTAGCTATATTTTATCAATACTTAACTAGTTGAGCCACCCGCATTTAAATTATGAAAATAGGGTATTTCGGGTGAAGCCGCAACACGGAAAGGTAGTTAGTACCTAATAAGTAGGTATAGTATGACACAACTTAGATGAAGCATCGGCAATATTCGTAAAATCGATCGTTCCCGAAAAGAGTGCGCCTACAACATTACTCATGAATTAAAAAATGATCGGCGAAAATGATCTTATTGAACGTTGAAAGGCGCGATACTGAATTATTTTTATTAGTTTTGTAAATCGGAAGTGAAGTGTACGAAAACGACTTGCCGATGCTACATCTAAGTTGTGTCATACTGTACCTGTGTCGCTAAATTGCAAGATTTTTTCAATTGGTAAAAAAATGTTTATCACAATAAATAAGTTTGAATCCGTCCCTCTATTTGATTTTCGATCAAAAACAACAATGTTCAAAACAATAGCTGTTAGAGAACAAACGAGAATATTTTCCCTTTGTCCCTCGCTCAGTGGAGGAGAATGACTCCCAGTAAAGACGAGTTAAAGATTGTTGTGAGATATCCACGACTCATCCACACGGACGTAACCTATTCTTTTTGCATTGCTAAGACAATAACCCGGGACAATGGGTCGTTACATAAATTGCATTACTTAGGTGGATGGTTCGCAGTTAAAATTTTGCTTTAGCTGCACTTGTGTGCGTACCTACTTATTTATTTAATTAAGAGATCTCTACAAGAAGTATGCATTGTTAAGACTCTGCCATGTTGTAAAATCGCCATTAATTTTGGAGGCGAAATCTTCGGTCCGTTTTATTGTTCCAAAAAAGACCATAATGTAGCTGGCCCAAAGTAATTACCTACACAAAACTTTCCGTAAATTAGGGCTAACCAACTTAGCACTTAAGTAAGAGATTATGTCTAAGTAACTTTTGTGTTTAGCTCTAATTTAAAGGGTGTTACGTAAACATGTAGATTGTAGAAAAAATTATACTATGATTTCGAGGGTTTGTATCAATATGTACCTACCTACTTTTAGTTATGATTATTAATTACTTTACGTAAAGTAAACTCACTCACATCTAACAACAGTTTAATAAATACATGTGCTATTTATATACATCAGCTGATTTGTTTTTTTTTTTTTTTTTTTTTTTACTATGTATAGGCCTGTGTTTGACCACAATCTCACCGTGGTCAGTGATGATGTGGCCGATGATGGTAAGCACACAAAGCCTAGAAAGGAACTGGCTCTCAAGTGCAGCTGTCGGAACACACTGAAAGGTGCTTGGCGACAGATTTTTCAACTTGAGGGTGGTAGCCAGCCAGGTGGGTACTACAAAGTACCCTACCACCGTGCTATGGTTTCCTCACGATGTTTTCCTTCACCGAAAGCTCAATCTCATTGTAGGATTCGAACCCGAGACCTTCGTCTCGGCATCCGACGTCACTACCACTGAGCTATCATCGCCTAAAAAGTAAAAGTATTATCAGTCTTTAAGAACTATATAATGTCAATCTGATTTACCACATACCCAAGGAAATAAAGTTAAAAACCCAGTAGACAGCCAACATCCGTATAATTTCCACGACGCAATAGATAGGTATCTTGCACTGAGTATCTTGCGATAAAAACATAAAAGTGTCAGCGTCCATGCTAATATAATCGACCTTGTGACGTAGTGGAGTGGTGACGACACGACACACCCACCTCACATAACCGTATATAGCGATTGAACGCAAGATATCTTGTTTTCGTAAGTACCTAACACAAGACACAACCACACATCTACACCTAAATTATTAGGTTAAAGTTTGTAATGTCGGATCTCAAATTACAAACCTATTGCTTTGAAATCTGTGGTTCGGTGTTCGGATGTAACAAGTAGGTAATCTAGTTACTGGAGGGCTAAAACGGCCGCTCGCGCAATATTGCTAATGGAATTAATTTCTGGAATTTATAGCAGATTATGGTGTAATTTCTAAAAAATAGGTCAAAATGATTTACATTTTCACCAAAACATATTGGAAAACTTGGAACTAAGTATACAAAACATTGGCTCTGCTCTGCTTTAAATTCGATAAATGAATTGCATAGCAATATTGATCGTGTTTCCTTTTTAGTCCCCCTGGTCAGATTCCAAAAAATCTAGTTTATAATTTTCTTTCTGATGTAAGTACAATAAATAGTTATCGATCTATATTCATTGAATCAAGTAAGCAAAATAGTCGGCTTTGCAATTAAATTAACGCGTTCACTGCTAAAAAAAATGCTAATGAATTAAGCCTCATCTCATCCGAGTAACAACGCAAAAAATACACCTAACAAATTGCTTTTCTTTTTATGAGATCTCTTCGTCTCTCTCTGTCTTATATCTCATTAGATCGTTCTCGTTATCTTGTTAAGAAATCTGGTATACTGGTTGTTTTTTTTAATCACCGTCCAATCTTATTCGGTTAAAATGTATGAAGAGTTTGAATTTTTTTTCGTGATTTCAGGGTAGGTCCCATAGTAAAAGTTGTACATAATGATAAGTAAAATAATCTGTGAAAATTTTGACGGTGTTTAAAAAATCAACCTGTATAAAGAAAAAAAATAACATTTTCTTTAGTATTTTTGTTTATTTACCTGATAACATAGACGTATGTAGGTATATGTATTCTTTGACATCACTCCTGCTTTTACCTACCTTGTTGGGTTTACCTCAATATATAATTATATCACACTATAAGGTATAAGTGGTATTGCATAATAGAAACTATTAATCAGATACCTATTGCACTTTGATGTGTTAGCGGATAGATGCGATAATCGATCGATTAATCGACAACTAATTTCGATCCCCAATTTTTCCTATATATTAAGAAAAAAAACGTATTACAAAAATAACTTCCACACTAAGATTAAAAATGCAGAAGGGAAGGAACTTAATTTGCGTAACTTTGAAAATGAAAATATCACGCTTTAGGTATAAACTTGTACATATAGGTATAATAATATGATATGTAAAGCGGGTAAAACCGGAGTAAATTCTCGTAGTTAAAGGTGTGAACGAACACACAGATCATTACGCATGTAGGTAAATCGAAAACAATAACGTAATGCGTAGAATTTTTCCGTAACAAGTTTTTATCTAATCGGTTATGTATCATAGGTGTGTAACAATAGTGTCTATTTTTAAATAGTAATGGCATGAAACAAACTAAATAACGGGCTTATTTAATTTCAGGAAAAACGGATTTTGAAAATCTGTGATTGAACGAATCGTTTTAACGTTAGTAGGTACCTACTTATCCAATCTGATGTAAGCTTTATGAAGGATTTTTATAACCGCCGCTGAAATAAATGTACTAGACAGTTGGTCTTGGATTGGATTGATTTATGTTCAATGTTACCTACACAACACAGTTTAGTACTGTGTTGTACTGAAATTATACGTACTCAAATATTGAATAGAAGTAACTTGATATACCTACTCCGCAAGCCACTGGCAGGTCACGCCGCCACTCGTACAAAATCAATAACTTATTCCAATGTCAACATATTAAGTATTTTATATTTGTAGTTACGTCTAGACTCCTTCTTTCCTCGCATTAAATAAAAATGATTCAGGGGAATTATATCTATTATTTATTTACTTATTTTTTTGTTATTTACTCTTAATATCTTGAAAACAACCAGACACTTGGCAGTACAATTTTGGCATTGCGCCCATTTGGTCCATATCGATAAGTACTCCAAAAACTCTATATTTAGTAAAATCCTATCGAAGTTATTCAGATAGTCGAGTTACAATACAATTCATTCAACATTTTTTTGATTGACTGTTGAAATGAAAGAGCTATAACCTCTATAAAGGAATTTTCATTTCAGGGAAAAATACATAAATCACGCTCATAAACATTGCTGAGACCCTTCAAAGCCTTTCATATCGTACGAGGCACGTTTTTGGTACAGAGAAAATATTTTTATAGAAAATAAACCAACACAATTATGTTTCGGTTTAAATACTAACTTTCCACAGCGGGAATTTCAACAAATCGAATGAGAATTATTTTATTCACCGCTAGAATGGAGTTGTTAAAAGATTTGAATCGTTTAACAAATTCCTAGTAGTGTTTATAGCAGTTGTTGGTCAAATATCATTACGGAAAATTTGTTTTAAAATATATTCAACAATGTTAAATAAATAGGTTAGGATGTTTCTGTTAATAGTTTATGTACCTATATAAATTCTACAACACGCTTCTATTGATTGAACGTAATAATATAAGGGTAATCAGGCAACGATTCTTTAATTTTAGTCATAATGTAATAGGAACCATGGTATAATATCCTATGGTATTTAATAAATTAATTAATTTATAAACGTCAATATTATACAGTCCTTTACAAAAACGTAATTTTAAGTAAAATCATGACATTCTCAGATTTGATTTACGAAGTTAATTTGATTTATTTTCGAGCGTCCCGGGCGTCCTTGAGCCTATAGCACACTCCATAAGAGAAACTGTTTAATATTATCATGAACGATCAATACCAGCCTACATGAAATATGTACAATTTCGTTGATGAAGATTAATACCGCTCTACAGAGCCATGAAAAACACTCATAACATTTGTTGACGTCACCCCTGTGTAGCCTGACACAACTGCGAGCTAGCCCCCTTTGCTACAGAGTATCACTATATGTAGGTATGTCTCGCTTGCTAAAGCTTTCTACACACGAATTACTCACAGCCAAATACATATTAAAATCAGCCTCTCAAAAAGCCTACGGCTCGTAGCAGTTTTGTAGCACATAGCCACCGAAGGCCACATAATGTGCCTGTGAGTTCTAAACCCCTCCATTTTTTTAATAACTAGCTTTATGCCCCGCGATTTCACCTGCGATCCCCTATTTTACTCCCTTAGGGGTAGAATCAAAATTTCCCTTCAAAAATACTTTCTTAGCTGATGCCCACGTACTACGTCATAATATCTATATGCATAAAAAATCAACCCGATCCGTCCAGTGAACTCCAGTGGTTAGATCGGTCAGACACGTTTTCCTTTTATATATTTAAATTTAGAAGATTAATTCGTAGCCGCATGAATTGTGCTGCGGTTAGCAGTTCGTGTCCAGGTGGCCTAAGTTTTCAACCCTATCTAGGGTGAGCAATATTCGATGTACGAGTGACTTCAAAACAATAGACCTATTTGATGGATATTACCGATTTTAGGGACAGTGTATATATACCCCATACATGACAGAATCGTGTGTTTGAAAAAAATGGATAAAAAAAGTCAGTATTTAAATTAAAAATATTATTTTGCAAAAGCCGTATGATTAAACAAAAGTATCTGTCTCTCACTATGTGAATTCAACTAAATGACGACAATAATCTGAATTCACAATGTTTATCGATAATATCGTTGTAAGTAAAGTTAAATATTGATGATCTATAACATAATAACTTAAACGAATGAATAGTAATACCAAAGGTAATACTAATAAATTTTATAAAATATGCTTATTTAATCCGCAAGTAGATAGCAAGACATTGTCTAGTAGACAAACCTCAGTTTAAAAAGAAACTAGTTTTAACAAGAACTTTAACAAGGTTGTCATAGGTAAAGTTGTAATGTCTGTTTCACAATGTAATAAACTTGTTTCTGCGTCATTCAGTTCAGTTAATTTAAAGAGGTAAGTGACGCTTATACGTACATATCATTTTATGTATTTATGCAAAACAAAAGTTTGTTGACACTGCGTGGAAACCCACGTGAACTTTGACGCACAGTATAAAGTTCAAAACAAACAATTGCATCACAACAAGGCGCCGGACACCGAAATCCGACACTCGGCCTGCACCGGGGAACTGGTAAACTAGGTCGCATTCGCAAAACGCACTATAACGCAGAGATGATACAATTTACTCTGTGAGACGAACACTTCCGCATCAAAGCGTGGAACCATGACCTAACCGAATCACACTGTCATCGATTGAAAGATTTATACATGTCGAGTAACTTACCTTGTTCAGGCCAGGATGTTTGAGCCGGTCGAGGCCGGAAAGCCGGCTGGTGGACTGTCCGTCCCCGATGCCCCATAGTCCGATGCGATCGCGATCCATTTCAGCGTACATACACGCCCCTCGGCAGGTCGCTTGCGACTGTATGACGGCGGCTTGCTGAGCGCTACTTTTGTCTCGGAGCGCGGGGGGCGCCGGACTCATAGCGGTCTCACTCCTGGGAAAGTGGAAAAACTTTTCAGCGATAACGTAGTTGCCGAGATACGATACGAACCACATTGCGGTTGCATCCGCTCGATAATAGATGGCGTTCAGTCATTGGCCCCTTCACAACCGTGGGAAGTGTATTGGATATTTATTATTAAATCAATTAACTATTCCCCGCGGTTTCACTCGCGTTCCCGGGATAAAAAATTGCCTATAGGTATAATGTAGCTTCCTATTAGTGAAAGATTCTTTGCAAATCGGACCAAGTAACTCCGAAGATTAGCGCATTCAAACCAACATACAAACTCTTCAGCTTTATTATAAGTAGATAGATATAGAAAGAAATAGGTATTAGGTAGATAAAGGGACATATAAAAAATAATGATTGAATTAATTTTAAACTTAGTATTTTTATCAATCAATACAAAAGACAAATAATAACTTATTCTATGGAATTTTACTGAAGCTAAAGTAGACTTGAGTACATTGACATACTCACAGCTGAAAACCACATTAATATTTACGATATAATTAGGTACTATCGGGTTCAATGACATACTGCGTGTCAAATAAAAATGTGGTAAACGCTAGTCAATAAATATACAGCATATAATTTCAATACTAACTTTTTTAATAATTTAATGAAATAAAAAAAAGAAAAGTAGGTAATTAATTCTGAAACTGAGATTTTTTGATATAAGAATGGAAGCTGTTTTACAAGTAGCCTCACAAGTACCCTTTTGGACTTTTGGCGGGAACTTGCGAAGTGACGTTGCGTTTTCGTTTTATTTCCATAAAATCATGTATTTTGAGTTTTAATAAATACTATCGGTGGTATTTTGTGTAATACCTACAAATTCACAGTAAAGTTAAATTAAACGATTACATGTTTAGTGGCGTTTGAAGTTGTGTCAAAAAGACCGTGAAAAGTTTTTGTAGAACGGCTACTACCATTAAAATAAAACCTAACTTAAACTGCCTGACTATGACTTGAAGATGATTTAACATTACTTGGACTTTGAAACTTGACGAATTTAAATACATGAAGAATATAAAAATACCTATATTCCTCAACTTGACACTGGCAAAAAACATTAGTGTGATCATGTGATGCCAAAAAGAAAAAATCTTGTAAAACCGTCGTCGGCAGTGAATTCCAACATTACCAATACAGTACAAGCGGTCCACAATTTGCACATAAATCGAATATTACTTCAAATAACTCTTACCCAAGCAAATTGTATATTTAATAGAAAGTTTTACGTAGTTCTGTGGGTATAAAGTACCAAAAGCTAACTATAATTGAAAGTTGGAATTAGCTGGAATATTTACGACGCACAGTGTTTTATGAGACCCAAAAATCGGACATGCCTTTTTTACTAAAATGTTGGATAGATATCGTCATTATAAATGCTAGAGTAAAACTCCCACCTTTCTGAGACTTATAGTTTTTGAGGAATATTTTTTTTTAAATCTCAATTTTTTATCCCGGGAAATCTGAAAAAAAAATTTCATTCAAAAACTAAGTTAATTTTTTTAGATTTCGATATACCTACCAAAGGGCACTACAAACATGTACCATTTGCTCTTTTTCCAGATTTTAAAAGTAAGTGGAATTGGAAGAATTATTGATTTTATGAGTTTTCGTTTTTATTTTTTTTCTCCTACATTAGCACGTATTAGCACGTCAAACTCACAGCAAAGCTAGTTCACTATGTATTTCATTCACCAAAAAATACCCATGAAGATATACTTTGGGACTCAAAAGTTATGATCAATTACATTTTTTACCCAGGGTTGTCACTTAATGTTTATAAATTTTCCCGGAAAATTATTGTCATGATAATTACAACAATAAAATATAGATTTGGAGCGTTATCATCAGCAGTCATGACAGAGGATAATAACTCAACTTTTATGCAAACTTGCATAACATGTACCTACTGTCTTAAATTTTTACGTCCAAACAACAACAAAATTGATGATATAATTTATTACCCCTAGAATGCAAGTGAAATTGTGGGCAACTCCTAATATATTTTCGAATACTCCCGGAGGGTGAGGAGAACTGGCTGTGGTGTGATCCGCAACTACATGTGCTACTCGTAGAACAACGTGAGGCTTGGCGCCCTCACATCCCCCTAACATTAAGTTTCTGGTCGGGGCCCGAACGGACATCCCTGATCAGGGTGGGTCAACTCCTGCTGAGGCAAAGTGGCATCATGAGTTTGGTACGGCATGATGCCTCACCCCCGTTTCGCTTTATCACTTGTATTGGCATGGGGTTTTAGGAAAACCTTTTCGAGGGTGGACTCCTTCCCATGCCACATATGATACCTACTTCATCGGGAATCCCAAAAAATATTGGAATCTACAATCACCAAAATATTCTTGCAATCTTCAGTAAAGTTCTATTAGTTTATTATATTATAGGATATAGTAATAATATCTATATAAAGTAATAAATTAATATCTAAATATAGTTGTAATATCTTATTTTTTGAATTCTAAACATTTATAAAAAAATATTTTGTACTAGCTGTTCCCCCCGGTTTCACTCGGGTTCCCGGGATAAAAAGTAGACTTTAGGGATAATGTAGCTTCCTATTACTGAAATAATTTTTCAAACCGGACCAGTAATTCCGGAGATTAGCGCGTTCAAATAAACAAACAAACAAACTCTTCGGCTTTATTATTACTATAGATTATAATTATTAGTTAATAATGATTCTAACGACACCCCGTTTGTCAAAATAGGTCCGTTTTAAATCTAATGAAGGAACATATAGATAGATGACGTACATACAGAGATAACATGACAATGAGAAACCAAAAACCTTGGATTTAAGCTTTGCCTTAACTGGGTATTTTTTTAATTTATATTTTGTGAGTTTAAATAAATCCCGGGAAAAATAATTTCGACGACAACCCTATTACCGGGAATGACGGAATATTACTAAAATTACGATAACTTTTGAGTCCCACGGTATTTATTCGTGATTTTTTTTTAATGTACGGAATACATTGTAAACTAGCTTTGCTGTGAGTTTGACGTGCTAATACGTACTAATGTAGGAGAAAAAAAATAAAATCGAAAATTCATAAAATCAATAATTCTTCCAATTCCAGTCACTTTTAAAACCTGGAAAAAGAGCAAATGGTGCATATTTGCAATACCCTACGGTTGTTATATCAAAACTTTAAATATTAAACTTAGTTTATCAATAAATATTATTTTTCAGTTTTAACAGAATAAAAAATCGTGATTTTCAATATTTTTTTTCTCAAAAACTATAAGTTTTAGAATGGTATAGTTTTACTCTAGCATTTATATTGATGAAATCTATCCAAAATTTGAATAAAAAAAGCATGTCCGATTTTTGGGTCTCATAAAACACTGTGCGACGGTGTGAAGAAGAACAAGAGATGTTGGAATTAACGGCACTTTAAAATATGCGGATATACTTTAGTACATATACTAATGTCTTTTATGTATTTAAATATTTGTATAACCTTTGTACTCAGTTCATGTTTGTATTCGTATAATGTTATTACATATTTTCCCATTTGAGGTTACGTAATCTCTACGCTTTTGCTCCTTGTCTACTACGTTTGCTACGCTGCCTACGAAGCGCTACGGGTCTGCTATGGGCTACATGCTACAGTGCTAAATAACGGGACTATTAAATTCAGCTTTACAAAATTACATAATTCGTTCTTGATACTTTATGAAGCATAAGTTTAAATTTTTTAAGAGGATTTTATAAGTCAACATGACGCATCATTGGGTCACGCTGCATGATTCTCAATATTTTGCTACATAATGACATTGCATTTCCGTGATACCTAGTTACTTCGTGGATATTACCGACATCTGAGTTACTCCACGTAAATATTGTTTCTTCTAGGATATAGATATAGGCTACATAAACAATACACAATTGCTATTTACTAACATTAATTAGACATTGTCTACCGGTACAAATATAACGTGACGCCAATGTATTAGTATAAAATAATTGTAAAATCCATAATACCTACTTAATCATATAAAACAAACATAATAGGCTAGTGAAAAGTATTAAAAATAAATGAACAACCAATAAAACATCTAACAACACAATATGGAAACATCAAATATGTTGTAAAACTAATGCTCTTTATGATTTTTTATTACCAGTAGAACCACAAAGTGAAGATTATTTGATGTTGTGATACAGTATTTCATACAATACTTTATGTAAACTATTGTTTTGACATTTGCTTAGGTATTTGATATGTCAGGACACTACCCAATGGAAACTAGGTATGTTAATTAAAATAGAATATGTTTAATTAAGATGAAAATATACCAATTTCCTTGAGTGCTGGCAGCTGCTTTTAGTTTCTGGATGACAACTATCAAGAAATCACATAGATGTTACTATATTGTCATATAATTAAAAAGTATACTAGCTGTATATTGTCCAGAGCACATAGTATTGAATTTCGTAGAAACCTATTTTCTGTGACTTTATAAAGCCATATTTTGAGGCAAAGTATTGTTATTATGTAATTATTTTGAAAATAAATGGCATAACTTACCGTTTAATTTTGCAAGCGTCGATCGCGCCATTCACTTGACGTGCGTCAAATTGACCATTCGACTTCACTTTACGCGGGATGAAATCCATTTTCAAAATATTATTTTTTTACGAGATCAAAAAGTCTGTTACTGAAATAGGTAGAATAATCTTTTTATCAATGAACTTTTAGTTCATTTTATATAAAAGACTATAATATTTAGATTGATTTTGATAAATGCGATTTAAACGAAGGGGACAGTACTATAGTACTGTGAAGCCATGGAGCTCTGTCGAAATCTAAATGAGAACTAAACATTGTTAAGCTGGTGATCATACATATCCAGATGCAGGCAGTTATCAATGAATAAAATGATACTGAACCAACTATGAACCCTGTGGCAGCCATCACGTGGCTTAAAAATAAATAAATAGTTATACGCGTGATCGTACTGTTAGGTATCGAGATGTTATCAAATTATTGTTTTAATTATTTTATCTTTAGTAGGTATGGTGTGAGCACCGGTGTATGTTCTAATAAATAAAAATCGCTTTATTTTTCTTATACTTATTATCGTTGAAATACGCAACAAGTTAAAATAGCATGGGTTCGATTCCCATCCAAGACAAACATACGTGTGGTTGTCCTGAGTCTTGGTGTTTATCTATATAATAATATGTAGTATATCAGTTACAGAACTGGTTTCCAATAGTATTTAGGAAAGTCCAAGATTTTTTTAAACCATACTATAAGATTGGGTAGGTATATCAAGTTAACAAGTAAATGATCATGCGCATTAATTGCAGATACTAGAAGTTAATCGATAAAACTACACAAAGGTCAAACATAAGTCTGATTGGGTTTCAAAACTGCAAATCATCGCTGACTACGGAAGCTATATATATATCAATACTGAAGGCGCTGTCATGTCGTAAAATTATCGTCATACATATTAGAAGTTAAATCAAGCAACTTGTAAAAAAAACGTAAAAACATTTTTTTTTGTAGTTAACCCTAATGGACTAAAGTTGGTGGTAGCCTCTGATGGCTGCATTAACCTTACCGGACAGAAATGTACAACGGACAAATGTTTTGGGTTCCCTCAAAAGTCTACGTATAATTTTTCATTGAAAATAAGTATATGAGATATGATGGTTTAAAAAACCCCTTTTTAACAGACTTCGTGAGGAGGCACCTGAAGACAGAAATAACGTTTCATCTCCATCACGCGATTGCAGTGACGAATCAGGACCTTATAATCACCATCGGTGGATAGGTCCAATAGGGATGATGACTAAAAAAAACTAATTAGTCCGTCAGTTAGATTACCAAAAAAAATTTTTTTTTTCTTTATTTCTGAAAACAAAAAATAAAGAAGATACTTACAGTGCGTTAAAATTTCGCATTTTTCAGTATCGATTTCAGTTTTATTGGATTAAAAAAATGCTATGATAGCTACTAAATATTTAACTTACGTAGGTAGATAAATGAACTTATACATAACTAGCTGTCCCATATGGTTATGTACGTATGTAGATATATATATGTCGATATACCTACATAAAAAACTGGCCGAACGCGTAATTATTTTAGAAATTTTCATTTTATTCTAAGCATTATTTAAAAAAATTAAATAAATATAAATATCGCTAGTGTTGTATTATCATCGCCATCCCTTGACTAAGAAGGAACCTGAAGGAAAACGTATAAGCACATTAATTAAATAAAAAACTTACTTTCAAAAGATAAGGGAACTCATAAGACTTAACCACGAGATAGACAAATACAGACTAAAGTCTAATCACTCCCGGGAACAAATTTAATGCGCAATAATGATTAAATGACCTACGTTCGTTTTCTAATTACGCCACTGCATAGATACTAAAGTTCATACTTGAATGATGAACTAAGCTTAGGTTAGCGAATCTATTTCAGTTGCCGCTATAACGACAAATAATGAAAATAAAATAATGTACGATAGTATGGTACCGTATCGTGTGCGAGTCCGACTCACACTTGGCAATTTTTTTAACCAATTAACTAGATGTAAACATTGTAAAAAACAGCAATAAAATAATATTAGCAAAATTATTTGCAATCGTGATCATGACAATTGGCACACTTCTACCTACCAATGTTAAGGCCTTTGTCGATCATTAGATGGAGCATAAAAAGCAAGGTTGGATAACATTGGTACAATGTCACTGCGACTGCTTAGAGTTGTCGGGTCGTGTTAAAGTTATAGTGTGCAATATATCATTGCTTCCTGCGCTGCATGACGCTTGCACGCGTGTGCGCAGGTCACACGATCAAGATCGGGCCAAGGGCACAGTGTGCATTACTCCATCAATCTATGTAATGTTTCATTTACGGAAACTTACTAGCTTCCAACCCTGGGATTCACCCGCGTTCCCGAGAGAACCTGAGTTTTCCCGGGAATAAGTAGTCTATATGTTATTCCAGGGTATGATATATTTATGTGCCAAGCTTCATCTAAATCCGTTCAGTAGTTTCTGCGTGAAAGAGTAACACATCATTATATAAACATCTTCACATCTATACAAACGCGATGATAGCTCAGTGGTAGTGACGTCGGATGCCGCGAAGAAGGTCGTGGGTTCGAATCCTACAATGAGTTTGAATTTTCGGTGAAGGAAAACATCATGAGGAAACATAGCTCGTTGGTAGGGTACTTTGTAGTACCCACCTGGCTGGCTACCACCCTCAAGTTGAAATTCTGTCGCCAAGCACCTACCGGTGTATTCCGGCAATTGCACTTGAGAGCCAGTAATTGCCTTCTCGGCATTGTAGCAGGTCGGCAACACATTTGCAATACCTGGTATTACAAATGGCGATAGGCGACGCGCGGTAGGCACTTACCATCAGGTGGACCGCTTGCCTGCTGGTCAACCTTCTGACATAAAAAAAAAACTTTCACGTAAAAAATTTGTAGATATTGCCTCTTATGTAGGTATATTTTTTTCAAAATTTTAATAGGTATTGTAATATAACTACTTATATTTGAACCATACGAATTAAGATTTTTTTATTATTTGGAATTTTTATTCGATTTATTTCCTATACATATAAAATTGACATACACGTGTCAGGCCCGAATAACAAAATTCTTGCCAATTAGGCACTTAAAACTAAATAAAAAGCAAAAAATATTAAATGCGGCCTACGGTTTTTAAAACAGCTAGGGCCATCTAGCGTTGAAAACCGAAACTTATGACGCATTTTATTTATAAGATTATTTTTTTATATGCTTAGGTACCTACCTAGGTATCTCAATTAGTAAATATTAACTCTCAGAAGGCTGATGACCTTACTCAAGAACAGTGTTTAGGTTATTATCATTATTGGCTAGTTTCAGCTATATTTACAGTATGTGGTGTATATTTATGAGAACAGTGAGTTTTCCTATTAGTATTACTTGTTTTGGTTTCTTTTTCTCGGTTTCTTTTTACAGAAAGACATGTCATTTGTTATTTCTAAGGGCTTTCAGCTAAGTAGATACTTATATTATTATTTGGCTGCCATATGTATTCTAGGTACCTATATGATAGAGAGAGGTTACTACATAATTTAACATGCACTAAATCTGAATTAAAAAAGTTAAGCAACAGTTATATCAAACGGCAACAACACTCAAAATTGCTCGTTTCGCAAGTTAGACAAAAAGCCAGACAGGTATACTTAATGCCTGTCATCAGACAGTGATGTAGCAACTGCGGCATACCACACGACAATAGCTACTATTTACTACGACTGTGACGAAATGTTGAATCTCCTCACTATAAACGCTCGCATATTGTTGCGAAAGCGTAGCAAGTAATATTATTATGAATGTCACTTAGAAAGTGTTATCATGTGCTCCTGAATACCTAAATGATACCACTTTATGTGATGTTGGATGTTTGCTAAAAGTTAGTTCGAGTAAATATGGTCGTAAAAGAAAATCTGTTGGTTGTTAGATTAAGAAAATCTGTTTGTTTATTTATTTGTAATTTATTAATCTATGTAGTGAAAATGATTAGATTTCTCTGTTACATGTAATAACAGACTCTACCAAATACCTACAAAATTCTAATTCTTATGCGAAATATCTGAATAATCAAATTTTTGCATCTACCTAAATGTGGTGAGTGAAAAATCCGGGATACGGATTACTTAGCTTTCCGCCAGGCCGGTTTGCCTTCTACATATTTAATTGAATTTCTAAAAATCCTGCCTCCTTGACTATATTCACTGATTATTTTTTATTGGAAATTCTGCCATATTTTTTTTTACATTTTCTCGTAGACATAAAAGCGACGTAAAATAATTCCAACGGTTATTTCATATATGAGTCGTCAGTAGGTACTCCACCTTAACCCTTTACAATCTAACTTCCCATAAAACCGATGACTCCATACTGCGATAAATGGTGACTCAAAAGTCATAAAAAGCGAATTAGTTGCGGTCATTCAAACACCACATAATACCTATGAAAACCTTTTGTTTCTGTATCATTGTTTCAGTCCTGGAATATTGAAAAATGATTGTGTAACTATGTAATATTTAATGAAACAAGGGATTCAATGTCGTGATTCTTATGTCAGAAAACTGACTATTATATTATACTAGCGACCCGCCCCGGCTTCGCCCGGCTTTTCTCAGCTTTTCTGTACTATAATATGCATGTATTATACATATAAACCTTCCTCTTGAAGCATTCTATCTATTAAAAAAACCGTATCAAAATCCGTTGCGTAGTTTTAATGATCTAAGCATACATAGGGACAGACAGACGGGAAGCAACTTTGTTTTATACTATTTTTACCATGGGACCGACTATGAAATTGTGTAAAAGATTTAAATATTTTCATACGTTTTGATAGGGATAATATCATTTAAGTTCATATATGAAAAGATTGAATTCTTTTTCGTGATTTCAGTATTGGTTCCATCCTAAAAGTTGTTCGTATTCATGAGTGAACCTACAAGTGAATTACAAATATCATCATAAACACTACCTTTTAAAATACGAAGGTACCTACTGTGTGAAGAATACGAGGCCAAGGCAATGGTCTCGGTCTACTAATATCTGTGTTACTTAAAATGACTGCAATTAAAATAAATAATGGTTGAAAGGTATTGATTTTCTTTAAAACTGGATGTTCTAAAAAAATTGATCTTGACCATAGCTAACCTACCATGTCTAGGATAGATCGATTTAGATGAATTTACCTGAAAAGATAAGAGCTCTAAGTATGTATTATGAAGTATCCTACACTACCACGATGTTTTCCTTCACCGCCCAAAATTTAATATCTATCTCTACCAGCTATCAACGATTCTGAAAGAGTAGGATGCATTGCCATTTATGGTTCTGGTGGTGTATAGTAAAAAAATACTCTTAAAAAACAGGGTTGCGTGGGCGCATCCTGGAGGGTTTTGTGGAAATGGCAGTTAAGAGGTCCCTTTTTTTGGTGCATTTTACCTCATCGAGTAACAACTTGAGACCTAGCCCATTCGATAGAAGTCATCGAAAAACGTATAAAAAAGTTGGTTGCCTCATCCTATCCTGGCACTTTCTGAAATCGGCCTCTGAAACCCTCCAGGTTGCGCCCACGCAACCCTGTTTTTTTAAGAGTATTTTTTTACTATACACCACCAGAAACTAGTCCCATGTTGTTACCTTATGAGGTAGGGTTTACTACAGTGCGCTCTCCAACCATTAGAAGAGTCGGTATTATTACGATCCTTACGTCATTCTAGTAGAATACCAATTCTGTATTGATAGGTATAAAAAAAAACAATTTGAATTTTTTAGTTCCCTTTTTTAACTATTCAATTCAATAATCCTTGTTTCTTTTTCGACTAATAACATCATATTATCATTTCTGGAACACGTTAAATACATTGAATATAAACATGTCTTTTTACTGTAAAATATAAGCCATTATATTTTTCTATGACTGCATTATCATAAACTATACAATTGTATTGTTCTATTTTATTGTAATAAAATTGTAATATAATAATAAATATCTTGGCTACTTCATATGTTTTCCTCTATAGATCATTACGTATGTACGTGCATATTCTCACTTTTACTGCTTTTACTTTCTTTTTCACTGTACTCTACATAGTACACACACCACACACCATACGTACTATAAGTAAGTAGCTGTTCGTGTACATAATAAGAGCTCAAATTAACAGCAATATTGATTTCATAAATAAATATTTATTTTTCAATTAAATTTTGAAGTAGGTAGGTATTTTACAATTACGTTTTGCTTTTGAAATACTGTAATTAGATTAGGTATTTATTGACAAAAATAATCAAATCAACTGAAAATATAAATTAAAAGTATCACAGTAAAAAGGTATTATGTTACACCGGCTGGCAGAAGACTTATTTAGCACTCGGCTGGCTCTATTTTTTACTATGTTAGTTTATTACCTTTTCACGCCTAAATCACTGATCCATTCCCGATGAAAGGCAAGCAGATAGCCTATATTATGGTTCACCATAATTATACTCGGCTATCTGCCTGTCCTTCAGGATGTAGGCCCTTTTATTCCGATAACGCGGGTGAAACCGTGAGGCGGAAAGCAGTTTCAATATAATCATAGGGTTAGGTACCTTGATAGAATAGGCCGCCATAATGTGTGTGAAACTGTAGTACAAAGTTAGTAGGCAAAGCAGTTTTTAACATTACAACATTATTTTTTGCATTCGTTTTCAAAAAATATTCTTTGCCTTTATTGTGTACTAGCTTTCGCCCCGGGGTTTCACCCGCGTTTCCGATGTATCTTATGTTTTCCCGGTATAAAAAGTAGCCTATATGTTATTCCAAGGTATGATCTATCTATGTGCCAAGTTTCATCTAAATCCGTTCTGTAGTTTTTACGTGAAAGAGTAATAAACTTGGATTGGATATTCTGGCTAAAGGTTCCGTAATGATAACCACACTCGTTTACGTAATCCAATACACGGTGTCAAACATGCCATTGTAAAGTTCGTAGGAAATAGTTACACTATCAACTGACAAAGTGTAAATATTTAATACTGCATTGCAAACTAACTTTAGTCCCATGTTTTTGTTTATGCACTGAGAAGTAATGTACCTACAGTTATTTAATAAATAAGTAAAGCTCCGTGCTAATGACATCGTGAGTTTGAGGTTTCAGTGAAAGAAACCATACCACCTTGATAGGGACTTATTATGAACTAGTACTTTGAAATCAAGTAGGTGTTACTTAAAGGTTGAAAATTTGTCGCCAAGCAACAGGTGTGTTCCAGCCTTTACTCTACAGTTCTAGCAATTACACTTTCTAGAATTTGTAAAGGCAATATTATTTTAATGTCAATGTTCGGTGACTAGCCAACTACCGTCAGGTATCTACCTACCTATTTTTCTAAACACTAATAAATACGGGGTAGGTACTTAGATTTACTCTTAGTCAAACATAATTAACATTAAAAATATTATCTACAGGGAATTTAAAAGTATAACCATGTATAACTAATAATTCATATAGTGTAAGCTAAACTGCCTTACCATTAAAACGTATATAATTAAGTATATAGTGAACTTACTGCCATCGCTTCTTGCCATCGTTTAACTTGACAGATGCAGAATTTCCCATGACCGCTTTCCACTGGAGCACAAATAACAAATACTTCCTCACGAACCACCTTTTACAAACTTATCGACAGCAAAACGCGTGCTGTTCATCCGCCAATCCGTCTTACTTTAACAGCCTTACCACCTAGACTTACCTACGGCAAACCAACGGCTGCTGACCGTGACTTTCCCTCCTCGGGTATTGTTCTTGTAACTACGCGCCTATTTTACGTCACTTCCCTTTATTGTATATTGGCCTACAATTATTTTATTGTCTCAAATCAAAATATAGATAGGAGATAGGGATAGATGATTTCGCTACTCGCCGACAGATGGCGTTAAGCGATTTGAAAATGAAATGCGGAAAATATTCTAATAATTATAATTAAAGTAATTTATGTATAGACAGTTATTACGACGATAATAAGCAACCATTAATTTTCAATCCTTATACTAAATCGTGATAAAATATCTCAAAATGTTGTCTCGTAGGTATATAGGGAAAGTAACGAAACCAACGTAATTAGATTGATTTATTTATGTCAAGAAAATTATTACGGCCAAAACGTTCTTGATATGGAGTTTTATCGGTCACGATCTTTTATAATTTGTCCAAAATATATTTTCCGCGTTACGAACGAATTCCGCTCTCCATATAAATGTCCAAGGGGATTTTTTTAATGGGCTAAAGTTGGTAGACTCTGATGGCTGCATCAACTTTAGGTTTAGGTACCGGGCAAATAGGCGAGCGCAGAGGACTCTCAACCGCGCTGGGCAACATTTAGGTAACCTTTCGTAGAGTAGAGCTTACATACTCATTGAAATTTACAACTCAAAGAGTATAGTAATTATACCAAAAGGAAATCTCCATTAAGTTATTAACAAATATGTATATGCGCCATTCGGTGAAAATTTTGAGCAACGGAACCACACCGTAGGTGGCGATGATAGTTCTGTGGTAGTGCCGTCGAATGCCGACACGAAGGTCGCGGGTTCGAATCCTACAATGAGTTGTTGGTGAAGGAATACATCGTGACGAAACCATAGCACGGTGGTTGGGCACTTTGTAAGATCTGACTGGCTGGCAACCACTCTCAAGTTGAAAAATCTGTTGCCAAGGACCTTTCGGTGTATTCCGGCAGCTGCACTTGAGAGCCAGTTCCCTTATCTAGGCTTTTTGTGCTTACCTCATAGACCACAACATCACTGACCTCGAAGAGACTGTGGTCATACACAAGCCTATACATTATTAAAAAAAAACTTACAATTGCTATTTCTTCCGCCCTAGTATGATGATGGTATGCGAGATAAATCTTATTCTCTTTGGTATGTGAGTTCAACCCCACGTCCTGTTGCGAAAATTATCATGCAGTTAGATTAGATTCGACCATGGTCGATTTTCCTCATCATGGCTCTTCTGTGGGTACCTATATTAATAACCCATCGTTCGGAATCTCTACGCTACGTAGCAAAACGTCACTTCGTATATTTTTGATCTTATTTTATATAAATATCGATAAAGTTTATTGCAGTGCACCTGTGAGTGAAATAAATTGAGATTATGAAAATCATGTAATGCTTTATGGGGTAGCTAGCAGAGCCCAGGTAGAGAGAGCCCTTTGCTCACATAATTTATGAGAAAAATAATTGTCTTTCTTTAGTTGACAACTTGACATTGACATTTGAAATCTTTTAGGTTATGTTGGTTTGGTGAAAAAGTTCGTGTTGACGATTTTAATGTATTTAATTTAATGTAAACGTAAACAAATCAATAATTTAAATAGGTTGAAACTTGGTATTCACTTACATTATGAAGAAAGAAGGTAAACTGAACAAATAATGATTTTTAAAATATTTTGCATTGCTCAATATTTCTACTTACTTACATTCTTAAATGAATTCCACAGAAGTTCTGGAAATTTTCCTCAAAATAATGAGGGAAGAGGAGGATATATCAGCAGGTGTTGCTGCAATTAGAACCCTATTAACTGTGATTGAAAACTATAAAGGTAAGTTAAATGCAATTTTATGCCAACTCACATTAGGTGATGGTTTCATGGTAAACCCATGACTGTATGTATTTAATTCGAATTTTAATAATAAGTGAGATCAAAAGACCATTAAGCTTTTGAATAACAAACCTAGCCCTTTTTTATTTGATTTCCCATTTGTAGTCAGCCAAAGTCAGTCTAAGGTTTACTCTTTCCAGTGGCAACTGTCAGGGAACTGGATCTGAATCTACAATTAGCTGTAGATGCGATGAGGCACTGCGACCAACCTGTAACGGCAATATCATCTGGATGTGAGCTGTTCATGAGATTTATTACCTTAGCAAAACTTGATATTAAGGTAATTCTAATACAAGTAAATTTTGTTTTGTTATCTATATACTAATAATAAAGCTGAAGAGTTTTTTGTTTGAACCCGCTAATTTCTGGAGTTACTGGTCTGATTTGAAAATTCTGTCACTAATAGAAAGCTACTCTCCGAAGGTTATAGGCTACTTTTTATCCCGGGAATGGGAGTGAAGCTGCGGGTGAACATCTAATTATTTATATTATTACATAGGATCTTCATTAATGTTTAAGCATACATTTGAGAATCCTGTTGGGTGTCAGCGGAAGTCACTGATAGCTGGCTAGCTAGCTAGTTAATATTGTTTTTCCACATGAAATTTTCAAAATAAGTTCCCAGAAACAAAAGCGGCTAAATGCCATCACATGGTTGTCCACTATAAAGTGGACTATCTAATTAATTTATTACACGGACAGTGACACCCAAGAGGATAGATTAATTTTATATTCCGGTTTATAACTTAAATTAATTCAGTCTCACTAATATTACAAATATTAATGTTTAGATATTTATGACTCAATCACTCATTAAAACTGAATGTATTTGGAACATAGATCATATCCTAGAAAATAGAAGATCCCTCAAGATCTGGTAGGGGTACAGGGCAGAAACTAGTAAACTACCCTACTTGTAGGTAGTATGTTGGCACATTGCACCTACTAGACAGATATGCTTGGGCAGATAGCTTAAGGTATCTACCCTTGTATAAATCTGTGAACTTTATCCTCACATCTATAATGAATTCATCACTGAAAGCAATATCAAGTTTTTCTTTGTGTATTTTTTTTTTTGCCGTGGGAACTTGAAAGTTTATTTATTGAAGGACTAATTATTTACATCAAAACTAAATACTATTAAGAAATAAAATAAAAACAAGACTAAAATAAAAAAGAAAAGCTATTTTATTAATTATTATCTATTGTATGTATGGATATATGTGTGAATTCAATTTGTTGCAGTCATTCGACGAATGTGTTCAAATAATGCTGACGCGAGGTCACATATTCTTAGACACACTGTTAGAAGCAAGAGGGAAAGTAGCCAAACAAGCGCTGCCGTTTATTAGGGATGGATGTGTATGTCATTTTACATTATTAACTAGACTGTCTACACTTCACTTATTTCACCAATATTATGAAATGTGAAAGTCTGTCTGTCTGTTTATTATCTTTTTACAACCTCAGAACCAATTACAATAACATTTGTGCTATGGTAGTATGGAGATGGTCATTCCAAGAATGCAGGTAAAACTGCAGGGAATGTATATTAGTTGTATACATATAGTAGTAGTACGTACATGTTATAGATATTTTAACATTTCTTTCAAGAAAAATGTTACTTTGTACAGGCAAAGGTTTTTAAGGGTTTTATTGGTTTACTAGCTGACCCGGCAGACGTTGTCCTGCCCTGAGAACAAAAATAAAACTGGGACCTACAAACCTATCCCTACCTACTCCTATCTACCTCTACCTGCCACTACCTACCCCTACCTACCTTACCTACCTACCCTACCTACCTACCCTACCTACCTACCCTACCTACCTAACCTACCTACCTACCCTACCTACCTACCCTACCTCTACCTGCCACTACCTACCCCTACCTACCTTACCTACCTACCCTACCTACCTACCCTACCTACCTACCTACCCTACCTACCTACCTACCCTACCTACCTACCTACCCTACCTATCCTATGTCCTTCTCCTGGCTCTAAACTACCTCCCTGCCAATTGTCAGCTAAATCGGTTCAGCCGTTCTTGAGTTATAAGTGGAGTAACTAACACGACTTTCTTTTATATATATACATTATATTTATTAATTACAGAAAATTCTAACCCATTCAAGATCAAGGGTAGTGTTACAAGCAATGTTGGAGGCGGCTAGAGCTAATAAACGTTTTGAAGTATTCGTTACAATGTCCTGTCCTGATAATAGTGGGTAAGTTATAACCATTTGAGTTAAACTTTTCTTCTTTTCTTTTTATGATGGATAATAATATTTCTTATTTTTATATTCATAGTACTGAACTGTATGCCAGACAGAAGAAATAATCAAATTGAAATTCCTATAATTTAATTATGCTACTTGAACTCCACATAAGGCAAACCCTTATGGTATTTCGATCTTTCTTTGCAGTGGGCAACATTCATCCACTCCTTTCCTATAGCTTTAATTAGGTCGTCAGCCCATCTTTTCCTCTGCCGTCCTATGCTTCTTTTACCAGTGGGACCTGACCTTTTTTTTTATTGAAGGGTCTTATACACAAATACATGTATGTATACGCGCCGTATAAAGTCGTGACATCAAATTATATTTAAATCTATGTACAATTTCAGAGAGCAAATGCACAAAGAATTAATAGCAGGTGGTGTAGACGCCACTCTAATCTTGGACTCGGCGATAGGGTACATAATGGAGCAAGTAGATATTGTCATGATAGGCGCTGAAGGTGTCACGGAAAGTGGAGGAATTATCAACAAGGTATGTGCATATTAACAAAATATTCATAAGATTTGTGCCATAAGCCTGCACTGTATTATTGAGTTAATTATTTTCTTTATCTTTTATTTTGATGATTTTTTATCCATTATTTGTATGCATGAGGTAGTAGAGGAAGAATCTAAAATGAGACTCCTAAATGAGTATTTTATATTTTTTATACAATTTAAACAGATTGGCACCTACACACTAGGAATGGCAGCACTAGAACTTAAAAAACCCGTATATGTACTGACAGAAAGTTTCAAATTCTCAAGAATATACCCACTTAACCAACAAGACTTGCCCAACGAGTTCAAATACCTATCAAGTGTTATAAAGTCAGGTAAGAATCTATCGAAGCAGCATCCTTCAGTAGATTACACCCCACCGGTATATATTACACTATTGTTCACCGATTTAGGCATTTTAACTCCGTCTGCGGTTAGTGACGAGTTGATAAAATTGTATTTGTAATATATAAAAAATGTTTCGTAATAAATTTATTTATGAAATAATTATTTTGTTATTTATATTCCTTTACTGTTATTGGATGTTGCATCGTCTCTTTATTTACATGAAATTAAAAGTAGGTATTTGATGTATATGTATATTGATTATACCTTTAGGGTGATTTTGGTTGGGTAATATTAGGCCGAAACTACAAATAATGTAAATAATTATCAATAATCACACATACTTTCAGAAGCATAAGCACTACCATTATGAAGATTAGCGTAAAACCTCTGGTAAAACCCCTTAATTACACTCGGACACGTAGTATGGGGTGCGATAGCGATTTTAGTACTCGAACAATTTAATAGGTACCTACTCAGATATATATTTGTGTTTATTTTCTATTCATAATTTTTTTAAGTTTCAGTCTACTATGCCTAGCCAAATTCACATGTAAATTGAAAATTTAAAGTGCTTGTGTTTTGTATAGGGTAATGAAATGAAAATCTCAAATTCTGAATCCAAATGTCTGGCACTTTAATATTGTATGAAAAAAATATATACATTAACCTTTATATAACTAAATTATAATATGCTAAAAAATCGTTATCCTATAATAATGTTATCACTTTGTGTTATAATTTTAATATCATGCTCATAAACTAGGCAAGAAGTGAAAACAGATATAATTTTAGGTCCATGGAAGCACTAAAGAACATATCACAAACATTTATATGTTTTGTATTGCAACAAATAATACAACACATTGTAATTAGAAAAAATATTACAAAGGCACATGGAAGCACAGTTAAACCTAATTATTTATTATTGCAATGTCTTCAAATCCATCATCTTAATTTACTTATTCCTAATTACAAATTACTAAACATAGTTCAGATATTACCACTTAATAAAAATAACGTTATAATTATATACGGTACTCTAAGCGTAAATATCACTAAAACTGAAGTGTAACAATGTAAAATCAAATGAAGGCTGATCATTTCAGTTCACTGTTGTTCAATATTTTTACCTTGCTCAACTTTGCTTTAGTAAACGATATCTTACTTGTACTTATAAGTAAATTATAAATAAAATTTTACCTACTTGCTAAAAAGTACCATTCGAAAGAGATCATCACATCGTTACGTGAGGCATTCCAACAATACTAGACAACAAGTTAAAATAAACCAATACAATTACAATACTTTAAATGACAATAAAACTTAACAATATTATGTCATTACCACAGATAAAAAAAACAAAAATATAAATCTATGAATACATTTTAGGTATTGCAAAAATACTATAGAATTATCAGTGACTAAAATAATGGAAAACTGTAAACTTATTTTAAAATAAAATTATGACATTTGAACATTATTACAGTAGATTTTGTTTGTGTTTTTCTAAGAGTTTTTCATTTTTTGTACTCTCATAACATCATGAAATAAAACAGAGTGATAGAGTACCTAGGTAATGGAAATAATCAAAACATTAGTTTACTATATTACTTATACTTGTTTCCTTGTTTGTTTGTTATCTTATGTTTTCTCAGGATAAAAAGGATCAATAGTATGTTATTCCGGGATAAGATCTATTTATGTACAAATATCAGTTCAGCCGTTTACGTATGATTGAATGACGAACATCTTAACATACATACTTCCACATTATTATTATTAGATGATATGAGATTTTAAAATCGTCCAGTGCATATAATTTGTATTGTAACCATATAAAATAGCATTTAGCAGTACGAACAATCGATAAAAATATAGCATTATTAATGTTATCTATTGTAAATATTGTCTATATTTGTATATATCTGGTGGAAATGCGGTCGTTTCTCTGGCTCGTACTCCCAGCAACGCAGCATCAGCGCGTATACATCTTCTGAACATCCTTCAGGGGCTGGCATTCGGTATCCTGATCAATACAGATCATAATATTAGTTTTTAAAACAAGCCTTATAACCTTGGAATAATGTAGCTTCCTATTAGTGAATGAATTTTTCGAATCGGACCAGTAACTTCAGAGATTGTGCCTTGTTGAAGCCTTGTTCTAATAGTAATTCAATTATTTGAATTAATAGAAATCTTTAAAAACTAGTACAACAATAATTAATCCCTACACGACACAAAATAAGTCTTAAAAAAGGATTTGGTTATCATACTAAAAACTAAGAAGAAGGTCTTTGAATGTGTAAATAAAGTTAAGCCTAAGAGTCATACCTGTGTCAATTTTCTCTCTGGCCCGTGAATTGCTCATCCCAGCATAAGGTGTGTCTCCTTTAGAGAATATCTCCCACATCAAGACACCATAACTCCAGACATCACACAAAGATGTGTATTTTCCTGTTAAATACATTGTTAACATTATTATTTACTAGTTTCTTCGTTGATGCCTGATCATAAATGTTGCCCGATTGAGAGCCCTCTGCGCTCAACTCAAACTAAAAAAAACTCATTTTTTATTTTATTCATATGATTTATCATTTATCAATTATGATATAGGTAGGTATGTTAACATTGCAATCAATCACTATTATTGTCATTTATTGCAATTTGAATAAATAATGTACTTGACAGTATGATTGCTTATCTGTTTCTTGCTCAAGAAGTATGATTTATTTTTGATTATCTTTAAAAGAAGTTAAAAGTCGTAATATTTATTTATACCATGTGTATTCGCACTGAGGTATATTACTACGTATAGAGAAGCTATCCTAAGGTCATGCTTCATTTTGTTAGTATTCGCTTCTGCTCTGTAATATAATATTTTGAATACCTACTGAACTTCTTATATATACTTTTCTTCTTACTCAAAGACCATTGAATTAGGATAATTTAACTCCAATATTGATATTGAAACCATATTCTAATCCAACCGTATGTACCAAATTGTAAGTATGTCTATTATGAACTAGAGAGTCCATCACAATACAACTCTTTATTTTCGATAACAATAGACTCACCAAAATTAAGAGCCTCCGGAGCGGTCCACTTAATAGGTATCTGCTTCATTCCACCAGACACAATGTATTCCTCTTCCTCCCTGGACATTCCGAAGTCGGAGATCTTGACGCTGTTGTCGTCTCCTACGAGGCAGTTCCTAGCTGCCAGGTCTCTGTGTATACAGTTCTTAGACTCTAAATACCGCATTCCTGCTGCGGCGTCGCGGCACATCGCCAATAGCGGTCGAGCGCTCAGAGATGAAGCCCTCGTTCTGAGGAATGTTAGGAGGGACCCACCTGTGGACAATATTGCTTTATTTAATACTACATGGGAAGAAAAGTAGCCTATATGGTATTCTAGGGTATGATCTATCTATATGCTTTTGTTTCATCGAAATCCGTTCAGTATTTTTTACGTGAAAGAGTAACAAATTTAATAGTAGGACTAGCATACTAGTATTTAATTAAATATTCTATTTTACTTATTTTAGATATAAATGTCTCAAATAATCTAACCTAAAAAAACAACAATATTATGAAACACTTCTAACCCTGTTTTAAATGATAGTACCTACGAGTCATCGTAGATTCACAGGCATTATAAAGTTAATTGTTTAATACACAAAGTAATTTACCGCACCGTTTATTTATACTTATATTTGTAACATTCCACGTAAGACACCCGTTTTATCCAGCCGAGGTCATTCTAAGAATGTCCTAAGCTAATTTTGGTATAGGCTAATTTAAACAGGTGTATATTTAAACCCAGTTTCACCTCATAAATTTAACCCCTACACAAAGTGAGCGGATTGTATGAAACACAAAATTGTCTAAATACACCCACACATTCCAGCTTCTAAACTTAGGTAGATATTCATATTAGTGACGCATGAAGTCACCGGAAACGTAACCTCTGACGTAATTGTAGTAAGTGTAGGATGTTATTGTGATTAAGATAAGTTCATAAGAAAAACCATTAAGATTGCATTTATGAGAACAAAAAATTAAGGGTATTTTAAATACATGGACATACCCAGTTATGTAAACAGTTATTGAGATGTTGTAAAGCAAGTCTTAATTAAAAACCAAGTTTTTATGATTGCTCCAACTCTTTCTGTTAAATAACGCGTGACGGGTATACCTACTTAAAATCTGAGTTTTACCAAAGAATAAATAATATACTACGTACTAGTTTTACTAAACTTCCTAGTTTCCAGTCATATATCGAGTAACTTTAATATTTAATATCTTCTAATTCGTCGTGGTTGTTCTTACCTATATTTTCCTAATCTAAGATCTAACTAGACTTAACAAAAAACGGATTTGTTTCATTGTATTTCGACTCAACTTCAAACTAGTCAGATGAATTAATTTACATCTCGCCTAGCAGCCAAATCTGCTGAGCGATCGCTCCGACTTGATCCGTAGATCGGTTGCGAAACTGGAGCATGAATTGGCCAACGCGCAGATAGCCCAGTAAGTATACCCAGCCTGGCAACGGCAACCAGAATATTGAACAAATTCTTGGCGACCTCTAATGAGTTCTTTCATGTTTAACTGTGTTGCAATTAGGCTGCGAAATCCGAGTAAGATTTGGCAGAGAAAGTGGCTCGGACATGTTACAAGTTTTCGCTACGCGGCGCCGTTTTCTAGACTTAAACTGACAAGGTTTCTGACGGATTCCTTTTAAAGGATTCCTTAATACCGCAAAAATTGTCCCGAATTTTAACGCAATAGTACGTCTTTCCTCGCGATATACAATATTACTAAACTCTTGAAAATTCAAGATTAGAACCCGATGAATCACACCTTCTTACCAGAAACAAGCTCCATAACAATCATAATCGGTTGTTTCTGCACCGCTATACCGATCAGCCGCACGATATTCGGATGTTGGTACTGCTTCAGTATCCGTCCCTCTTGTAAAAACGTTCTCTTTTGTTCTTCTGGAAGCGCCACGCGACATGTCTTCACAGCCACTTCTTGTCCTGTCGTCTTTAGGCGCGCTTTGTATACGTCGCCAAAGTTGCCCTGAGGAATTATACATTTAATATATATTTTTTTTCCATATTGTTTAGACAGATTGGTCGAGCCTTATTATTCAGGTCAGTTATTACGATCTTTTTCATTCGTACAAAGTTTATTTTTAAAAACACTAACGGTAATTAAGGCGGTAGACTCGCCAACTAAAGAAATTTCAAACAGAAACTTTGTAGGTATCGTGCATGCCTTTAAAGCAGACAACTTTCGGATATGAATGAGAAAAATAGTAGATCTTAAGGAAAAAGAAGATGGTTGAAGACTTTCTGGACGTAATGATATGGAGTAGCTTTCCAAACGCTACTCAACCATGTTGGACAACATCCCAAATATCACCGACATTGACGCGATATGACCACTAGACATAATTTTGAGCATGTTTCTTTAACCGAATGGCTTACCAATAGGATGCGCATACCATAACTACATATGAAGAGAAGAATTCCAGAAACTTCAAATCAAGTTATCTAAATATATAAAAGGAAAAGGTGACTGACTAACTGACTGATCTATCAACGCACTGAGGATCTACAGATGTGCTAAGCAGCGTTGCGAGGGGTCTTTTTAAGCACCAATAGGATCACTTCATTGAGCGAGACAAGGCAAAGTGATTCTATTGGTGATTAAAAAATACATTTCTCGACATGCAGTTTAGCTCATTTTATTCTGGATGGAAAGCCAGTTAAGGTGTATATGTACCCGTCCAATCTTGTCGAGAAGGTGTACATCGTCGTTGTTGAGCTCCCAGTTCTCCCGGGGCACGGCGCGCCGCAGCAGGGCCCCAGAGCGCGCGGTGACGGGCACGCCGCTGGTCCTCTGCCACGCTATCAGCTCCGCCACCGACGGGAACGCCGCGCCTTCAAACCGGTAGTGCCCCTGGAATATTGACTATTTCTATTAGGGTACTTGTTCATTTAGAGAACAATTCAAGTTTGTGGCATCAACGGCGTATTACTACATGCCGAGACACGAATGTAGGTCGGACTTTACTTGCTCTAAAATTTTATGACTTGCATGGTTTCTTCATGTATCTCTTGAGCTTTAAGTTTACACTAATCCACCACGTTTTGGGGGAGGAAAGTAGGTATGGTACATAATTATAAGTAAGGGTCAGAGACTGTACAGACTGTGTGAGATTGGATTGAAGATCAGAAAATAGTGACTCTTGAATTCAGTTCAGACAAATCGTCTCATTATAGTAATTTATCAAAAAAATTTGGATAATTGATAATTAAATCAGCAGGAGCATCCTTAACTGGACCTCACGATTTGTTATTATTATCACGCATAAATTATCAAAATGTTGTCATTGACCCTACTCCCTCCACCCACTTCCTAACTCCCCATCAAATAACGTTTACAAGTAGTAGACCAACCTCAGGCGTAGTCTGCACAATGAAGTGCTTGTGCTGCCCCCAGCAGACGGAGAGCACGAGTTGCCTCGCGTGGTTCCTGGTGGTCTCTCGCACCAGGTAGTCCCCGTCCGCCCGCAGCAGTCGCACCACTTCCTCCCGCGGCAACACTCCGTGGAACCATTCTTGCTCTACCAGAGACCGCTCGGTCTCGCTCACACTCACCTGCAAACATCTTGTGTCAATAACCCAGACATGAAAAAAAGGACCCACTTGAGCAGTGGAGTAAGGTCCGGGTGTTAACCATGATGCTATCCCTTTCTACATTTAATCAATAACCATGATTTTTCAATCATTAAATTCTAATTGACATCTCTAAGTGCGGGCGTTAAAACAATAAGAATAGTGTTGATTGTTCCCACATATCATGTTGATGTTAGTTAAATATATATCCATTTATATTAATTATCGCACACGTCAAATCCATGCATATTATTTATTCACACAAATATATAAAAAACACAATAATCACGCTCAAGCACATGTTAAACATACGTTATCTTTCTCTAGTTCAAGCTGCAGTTGTTTCAGACGTTTCTTCTTTCGCGGAATCACGAACGGCGGCGGCAAATCACCGTGTGTTATGTACATCGCAAACGGATCCATTATCCGACCACTAAATCTCTAAAACTCCACACGGCACATGATTGACGATTCAATATCTTTTTATTTTTTCACTCGGAGGAAATACGTAAGAAACAGGACGAGCTTGACGTAGCACTCCCGACTGTACAGCGTACAGTACGTCGCGTAAACAACGAAACATTTCTGGAACGGCGCAAGCGGCTTCACCTTGATTTTGAAATTGAGTTTTAGAGAGAGCCGGTGCTATTTTAATTTTGTTCAAAAGCTTACTCCGAGAGAAGTTCGTGCGGTGTGCGGTGACGCCGAAACTTTGCGCTAATATTAGCACTGACACGTTTCGTTAACGGCTCGATTCGGAGCGTATAAATCGTGTTCCAGTGGCTGTGAGAGATAAAAAGCTTCATGCGTTCTGCAAATCCATGCCATGCGTGGGAGACGTCTGAATGTTCCGGTTAGTGGACTCACCACACAGTTAGAACAACTATCGACAATACGGCTTTTTCTTCGTTTCTTGAAAACGTTTTTACTTTGTACACGGCAATGGACATAAACATCAACACGTTTGCGCAAGCGTCGTTTTAGGACTCTTATCCGTTTCTTGCGGAGAGCCTTTATTACCAAATCCGCGGGCCCCTCGCTGCTGCTCCTGTACGTCTTAGGAGGTAAAGCTGGACTGGAAGGTGCGGATTTACGTCGGAAGGGCCTCGTGAATATTCTGAAGAAGGGCTTTGGTGGGACTATAGAGTGCAGGTGTAACCGCAAGACGTCCATTGACGCTTTGGAGCCGAGTGATGAACGGTCCTGATGAATTAATCAATACAGACACGATACTTTTGAAATCTGATTGCTAAATATTCTCGCTATGTCGCAGTTCTTACATTACGATAACAATTATATTCCTTCGGCAGTAAGTGTTTGAGTACATACCTGATGATCGGGTGAGCTGCCATCCAAACTGTCGACTCCAACAGTTTCGGCGGACAAGTCAGGGCATCCACTAGGTGCTTCCTCACACCCTAACTCGGCGAGTGCAGATCTGATCATCTCGGCTTGTTTCGCACATTTACGTTCTGATACACGAAGCTCTAGTAGTTTGATAGGCTCTGATGTCGTTAATGGTAGAGGGGGTGGTGAATGCCTGGGAGAATAAATAAGCATTAGTCCTATAGAATACTAGATACGCCCTGTATTATTTGTCAGTCTAACGAGTGTCAAACCTCTGTTAATTAAATATTTTATGTAAGTAACACTTGATTTAGGAGATGTTTAATTTAGAACTCAAGAATGGTGCTTATTAATGCTCAATTATGTGGTTGTATAATAAATTACATATTTACTAGACTTCTGAAACTCACCGATCTGTCCCGTTAACCCCGTTCGTGAGACCGGTATTATTATTTTTACAGACTCCATTGCCTATAATTTCTGGTCCTTGCAATGCCGTCTGCTTCTCCCTGTTGTCCTGAAGCTGTGACTCCAACTCTGTTAACTTCTCTTTCAACCATTCTACTGTTAGGTTGTCTACTGTCAGCTGGTTTGGTTGCAGCTTGCCGCTGGTATCTTCGACTAGACTTTCGTCGAAAGCAAATGGAACTGGCGTCGAAGGAGGCGATCTGAGGACAAAGTAACCATATCATACGATGATATTTTATACTTTAATTATGTACCTAGGTAGGACTAGGATTTGGGACTTGGAATTAAAATTTATATATGACGCAATATAAGGCGACTTTGTTTTTATATATAGAGCTCTTAAATCCCCAAAAGCATTGCTAAATAAGACCCATCCACAGGATATTTCCTGTTGATGAGTAAGCTAGACAATTACACTTGTCTAATATTATTGTGTATTCGTCGGGTTATTGAAGTAACTTATAGTCAATTTTATGTGTAATATTATTAATGTTAAATGGACTTTGTATCCATCGAGCCATATCCAGCATTCTCCTCTGAACAAAAAGGAAAATATCAAAGTACAGTCAGAATACTTATGTTATAATGATTTTTTTATTGTTAGATGTTTTGGAGTTCGATCTACGGATATTTCATCACAGAATGTTGCCGTTGATTGGCGAATAGGAATGTCATGTAAGACCTTGAACTTATTACTCTAATAGGAATTCCGTGGTTATACCCTCCAAATACTTTAAAATCCCAATAATAAATAACACACTGTTTCCTAATAATGCTTTTCAATTTCGACCCGTGAAAGAAGACAAAAAAACACGCGGTTACACTCGTGTTCCCGGGAAGTAGCCCATAACCTTCGTGGATAATGTAGCTTCCTATCAGTGAAATAATTTTTCAAATCGAACCAGTAACTCCGGAGATTAGCGCGTTCAAACAAATAAACAATCTTCAGCTTTATTATTAGTACAATGTAGGAACATTGTAGATGTGTACTGTATAATATTATTATACACCATTGAACAAAGTTGTTCACCTTTAATGTAAAAAAAATACTGAGAGCGAAAGTTGTATATTTTATGTGACTTTAAAAAGGTTGTCTTGTTATAATATTCATGCTCTTTATAATATGGCAAATATGAATTTAATAAACGGTGCGGTGTCTTCTCAGTTGTTTATATCTTTTGCAACTATTTGTTTTTCGGAGTGTAATTTGCTTTTTAACCGACTAAAAACGAGGAGGTCTCAATTCAGCCATTGACCATGATATTTTCCATGGAACATGAACTACTCTTTCGCTGACTTCAAAACAATGTCAGGTTGATTAGAGTTCCTACATGGTTATTTTATGCTTTTTAGTGTTTTGAAGTCGCTTCTATTTTTTGTTAAAAGTTTTTTATTACATTTTCAAATCCTTACTTGTATTTCTCTATGAACTCTTTGTACTCGTCTTGAGGCCTCAGGTTCTGCACCGTCGACTCTACTTTGGTCTGGATTTCTCTAAACTTGTCTGTGCTGAAGTCTGACCTCTGCACCACTTCTACTAAGATGCCTTTCCTGTTGAGAAAAAAACATGTGAAACATTTTCAAGTTTCTTTTTCAAATATGTGTTACCGTGTTTAGGTACATGATAATAATACGATGCGTGCTGGCTCAAGTACTTATATCATATACAGCTGTTCCCCGCAGCTTCACTCGCGTTCCTGGGATAGAAAATAGCCTATAACCTTCGGCTTCGGGGATAATTTGGAGTAACACCAGAGGCGTTCAAACAAACTCTTCAGCTTTATTATTAGTACTTATAGATATAATTCAATTCAAATTTTTGGTTTTAATCTTTAAAAAAGAAGAAACTTTAAAAAGAATTGACGTCTGACGAAAAGCTGGCTGATATTAAATTTATGTTTTGGTCTTACGATATATCTATCGTTTACCAAAACTTTACTTGTTACAATTTAGTTGATCATGATTATATCTTTTAATTAGGTAGGTAAATATTATACCTTACGTAAGAATAATCAATTTTTACAGTTCAAAACATTGTTTATTTATGTCATTGTGTTGAGCTCACTCTTTCATAAGGAAATAGAATATAATTTTGCAACAAAGTTTACCGATACTTATACGCTGACGTGTCACACGTACAGTCATGTGCATTGTTTGTAGTTTATTGTTTAGGTATATTTTCTTCGAAATAACTGAACCTAAATATATTATATTTCACGTACACAGCTCATGGGTACATACACACACATGTGCACAATATTAATGTAGCTATATTTAGGTACTCGTATATGTATTATGATATCCGTTCTAATTCGAGGTTTCATTAAATTATTGACTAAAATGCTTTAAGCGTTATTTTACGTTACTTTAGCAAACTGTTCATTGTGTGTGTTAATTCTTTTGGTAGGTAGGTACTTGATGGAGTTTTTGCACTGCAATCTAAATTACCACTTGCATAAGACAGGAGCAACGGACAGTCCCCTGTGTCGGGCTGCATGCAGGAAGACGAAACTATGGAGCGTGTGTTATTACACTGCAATCACAGAAGATATCAGAACCAAGACGGGATTACGGGAGCCTTAAACTGTGGAAACATATTCAAGGATGCTCTCGCTACCATTGCTAACAGCAACACCCACATCACTGAAGCAAATTTGCCAGGCCACTCTCCGTTACTTTAAGGAGCTAGGATGGCTTGGGTAAAACTGGCAGGGGGGAATGCACAATACACCCCAAGCGGGAAGTCAGTGCAGGCCAGGTCACGCAGGAACACAACTAAGATTCTATCTCCTTTGTCAGTAGCAAGATATAGATACTCAATTGTATTATCTTACCAGGAGGTAGCAATGGCCTCGCCCTGCCGTCGCTGCTGCTCCATCAGAGCTGGCAGGGCGGCTGAGCGCAGCGCTCGTTCGCATTCCGTCGCCTCGGCCAGCAGCAACACATACTCGTTGTGTGCTCGGTGCAGTCTTCTGCAAGCCTTCCCGTACTTATCTCTAGTCTCGTCTAATTTGCGACCACCTCTGCTTGTTGGGCCTGCAATAAAAAGATAAACTCTGTCTGTAATCATACTTAATTATTGTTGTGCTATCAAAAAGCAGCACCATTTAACTATTGGTCGAAAAATTGGTTAAGATATTTAAGTCGGTATTTTTTTTAAATAAGACGAGCTTTTACACCTAAAGACATAACACGAAAGTCTGTTCTGCCTTTTTGAAATACCAACCCAGATATTAGAAATATACCTATATATAGCAATAGGTTTTATATTTTTCGGATGGCATCAGCCTACATATTCCACTAACTTCTGCATTTCTTTCAAAAAATTCAATTCAAACTGTGTAATTTAATTACACATATTTCTAGATGAACTGACTGCTCATTATTTACTGCTGACTATGGTTGCCTTCGGGAGACTAAATGCTATTGGGTATAAAGGTATAAAAGCTTGCTGGTAAAGCAGAGCTGTGCAGTCCAACTACAATGTAGCAACTAATAATTTTGTTAGTTCATGCTGTTATTACGTCCCATATCATTTAATGTTATTTTATGATAGTAACTACATATACGAGCGTTAGGTATAGTTTACAAATAAATCTGAATTGAAAATTATATCAATGTATCTTAGATTTTATGAGTTTTTGGAGATACTCCTATCTATACCATTCATACGTTACTAATAATAACTCGACAAATTCTTGGTGATCAAATGCAAGAAATGGAACCCACAGAAGGTTGGAAAGTCCGTAGGTTTGGACCAAATTGAGAACTTGTGGTTAGTTATTTTTGGATATAAAAATAATTACAACTTTAGTACTTTACCTCCTACAGAGAAAACCCTTCCTTGATTCAAGGAATACAATTGACGTCATAAATAGGTATAAAGTCCTTTTTGGTTGTACGTTGGTAAGTCCTATTGGAACGATCAATGCCTTATCAAGTTTTAAACGCTCTGAATAAATGAGTTGAGTTGAAGGGGGAAAGACCAATAATTCTAGCTAAAGCATCGGCTGTCTATCTACAAATAATCGTAGAATACTAACTTACACTTACATTTAAGGTAGTTCTCCTCGAACTTGGTCCTCATCTGTTTGTACGACTCCAGACATTTCTGATACTCGCTCTGTTTCCTCTGCACCTCCTCTGATAACTGAGGACAAATAAACCATCGTATTACAACAAAATTACTTCCCAAAAAAATATTACTTCTAAAAATAAACATTTCAGTTTTCTCTCAAGCCATCAGGTGAAAATATTTATACTTTTCGTTTTACACTGTTCGACCATTATGCATTGATTTGTAATAGAGTTCATTAATAACATATTTGATCTAATCAGTGGAGACATTTGGATGGGAAATAACCATTCCACTAAGTTAAAATATTGCTAGTTAAACTATGTATGTAGGTATAATGTGGATATCTGCGCCATAGAGTGATCGATAAGACGATAAATCGTCACTGGAAATAGATTCACAAGATCAATAAATTAACCAGCCTACAGAGTGCAGGGGTGCGTGGGACGGGATCTATAGGAATCATCGATAAATATCGAACTCAATGCCCATACGGGAAAATTAATTATAGTTATCCTTGTGTTTTTGGTAGAGGAAAACAATAAGAGGAAACCGTAGCACTTTGTGGTATTTGGCTGGCTGGCTACTTTCCTGCTGCTTTCATGTTGTCAAGCTCCCGTGTCGGTCTATTCCGACATTTGTTATTGGGAGCTTGTTCCCTTATATGCTTTGTGTGCTTACGATAAAACCCATAATTAACCGTATAGTTTACCGATTAATAGCAAATACTGCGGCGGATCATGTAGATCTATATAAATTAAAAGCCCAAACGTATGTTCGCGCATCACTTCAGTCGGTTGCACCTATTCGGCTAATTATTGTTTGTTGTTTGTATTGTTAGGACAAAGTTTGTATGAAAATCACACATATCTCAGCGAAGTGAAAGATACCGCTCCAGTTTCTCGGTGATTAGAAACTAGGAATTTATCGATATCTACATAATAAATTGAAGTATGAAAGTTTCTCACGACCTTATGTTCTAACACAATGTGTTAATTAAACTGTGTCGATGACACACTCATAATGTTTTCCTCTGCTATTAGAACGCTCGGCTCGTATAAATAATTATGACGTTTTATACCACTTGTTTACAATTAAAAGCTAATTAAATTACTTAAGTACTACACTTTTATAGAAACTATTCTCAGGAAAAACATTGTTGTCGTAATTTGATTATAACTATAGCTTATGATACGGAAATAAGCTTGCAAATCAACTGTGGATTTTACATAACTACCCAAAGCACCGAGTGGTGAATTTACCCTCAGGCCTGATAAGGCCTAGGGCGGCCAATCATGACAAAAGTAAAATGTTTGGAATATCCAAAAGTACACGCCGCAACAAGAAACGACCTAAGTACCTAATTAAAATAAAATTACACTGTATGGTACCTAGCTTATAATATCACAATAGTACCTTGTCACATTACGGTATTAACAGTTTTCATACTAACTGTCAAGGGAAAATATATAGTTTTATTATGAAAGGGAATACAGTGACCATTTACTTTCAATGCTGACTGTAAGTATGTATGATGGTGACCGCTTGGCCGTGAAAAGTGGTGTTCGTGGCCAATTTTACTGTGGAATAATTAATAACATTAATAAATTATCTGAAAAACTAAATGTTTGAAACTGTGTCATCATCATGCATGATACAGGCTTGATATATTTAACCACTCCGGTTTCCATTATTACAAGCTCTGTTAGGAGCCAGGTAGCGTGTGAGGAATGTCCGTGTGAGGAATGTCCGATGAGAATGTACCAGGAAGTTATTGTAATTCAAACTAATAGTTACAGTAGGTACATATAATTACAAATTAAATTCATCATGGCAGTTCTCACAGTCATTGGAATAACTTAATCAATAATGCATGCCGATAAAGCTTTCGCATCAAAAGGCCAGCCTTGAAAAGGTGAGCAGCCGGAAATATTTGAAATTACTTAAATACAATGCATGCGCGTACGCAACGCAGTGCTGCGGAAGAGACAGTCAACCGACATTGATTGTTTTGGCACAATATTATTATCGTCATATGCCGATGCAATTATCATAACAATGTCCTTACTTCCTCTTTTATTTAGTGTGTGTGAGTCCAGAGTCCAGTTTTGCAAATAAATTTAACAATTAACGTAAATTTTAGTACATAGATATGTAGGTACCTACTTAATTTAAACTATTTTAGATTGAAGTTTGTTGTAGAGTAATCATCGAATGTAATTTATACAGGGGTATATACAGCCTTTTCGGGGATTATTGTAGTCATATAAACAACTTTTAATATGTGACCAAACCTGAAAATTCGAACAATCTTTTTCGTAGGTACCTAACTACATTAAGTTAGACTAAACAAGATTGATGTTATGTATGAAAAGATTGTTTTTTTTCAGGAAATATTAAACGAAATATTTTCGAATCATCATTTCTTGTATATAGTCGCCTTAATACTTGTAGCTATGGTATAAAAACCTCGGATAAACAATCTAATACAGTAAGTTTCATCACATTAAAATCTTCAAAAGATGAATCATCAACAACGTGTTAAAATTAAATATCATTAGGAATGATCGTAATGGCCCAGCTGACCCTTATAAAGTTATTTAATTTAATGAATTAAAAAGCCATTACGAGATATTCCTTATGCATTCATACCTAGCTACAAGCCAACATAGCCTCAGAATCAATGAATATTATAATGTAATATGGTGATACACTAATCTTCGAATCAATAGATTGACGCATGCAAAAAATAAGTACAAGGTGATGGAATAAACAATAAGAACGTAGCATCCGTCGCCTACGCAGGTTTTGTAAGCTAGCGACTCGAAAACAGCTCATTTAAATATAAGTTCTTACCTCCTTGCCGAATGCAATAGAAATCTAAATAACCTTATGGTATCAAATATCAACTCAATCATCATCCATTTAGACACTTAATAAATTTACATAGAGTAAGTACTTGTAGTAATAAAGTATTCACAAACTTGTATCTACGAGTACGTACCTACCTACATAATAAAAAATACTCACACGTAATTCCTAATAATTTATATGAAGAATAATACCCCCCGTATACCTTAATTTATATGAAGGTATACGGGGATCGAACAGCGATGCCCAATAAATTCACGACTACATTAAAAAAATGTTTCTATATTATAACCAAAAACTACATTGTACCTACAACCAAAACAAAATATTATATATTATTACATATAAATCTTAATGTAACTTCCTTATAGATAATATTATAACAGACATTTTATAAAATGAGTATTCAAGTAGGTATAAGTACATCTCACATCACAGGAGCTCGTATTTTAAAAGCATTCGATGATGTTACATAACTTGAACCAAAACGTAACAGGCTATAAAGTCATAATTACTGTTATCGCTAAAACAGTATCACTAAAGGGTCCTGACTCAAGAACCACAAGAACCACAACAAATCAAGCTCTAACATTGCTCGTAATATATACCTTCGGTCGGAGCGCGAAATTCAAATTTTATCAAGTTTTTTGCTAATTGCAGCTCAGTTATGGGTCGTAAGTTATCAACATGTTATTTGCGAGAAGAATGATAGTATATTTACTGATTAATAACAAAAGAAATCATCAACATATTCCTCCAAGGTATATTACTGACATATACGACTATTTCACGAAAATGTTAAGGTGAATCGGCCGAGAAGCCCGCGAAATTCAATATTTTTTAGGATTTTTTTCAAATTACAGCTCAGTAATAGGTTGTATATTTGTAATCATGTAATTTGCACCTCACTAATATGCCAATTGATTACTGTATGTATAGCTTTTTAAACTATTCAAATCCATACATTGGTTCCTTTTCGATAAATAACTCGCAAGATCCAATGTACAGTTTTTTTAATATTTTGAATGCAAAATGAATAGGTACATAGATAGATCTATAGTCATATCTTAGTGTCGAGAATTACATTTTGACAAATAAATGACCTATTACTGTGCTGCAATTTGAAAAAAACCTAAAAAAAATAATAATTTTGCGGGCTTTTTGGCACATGCCCCTTAAATGAATGACGCCAGACAACTGAAATGACTCATAAGCTTTGTCAATAATGTAATAATTATTTTGAAGTTTGTGACATAGAAACAACAAGCATTTCAGCAGCGAAGATTACCATTCGTCTAAGAAAACGCTGTAAATCAAAGGAGCTTCACAGTTTATCGATAGACAGTTTCTTATGGTAATCGTACTTGTTGCAAAACTATTATTTGCACGTGACTTGCACTCGTACCATACCGTTATCGACACAATGAAAACGGTATCTCTCGCATCATGATTGTCATGCTAATGTCCATTCAATTTAATAAATCTTAATAACAACCACAAAAACGTAAATAAACTTTACTTAAGTAGCTGAAAGTACATTCGTGGACGTGAAATGATACTTTTTACCACTAATTAAAAAGTAACGGGCTTATTCAACCTGTTACTAGGGGTAATAATGGCTACAGTTATCGAGCAGACTGCACATAAATTCTTCATCTGCTGCATACTACCACTAACCATTATCAAAATGTACTTAGGTACCTATTTAGTTTTGATTTGTATCAAGCTTGTATGTATAGTATATCATATGAGGGCCCCAGTGTAGAGCCCTGCGGTAACCCGCTAACAACTTACGATTTCTATGACTCAGACACTCTTTTTTTAATATGTGGATGACTATTTGTATCAATACAAGCAAGCCTGAACCATCAGAATAAGTTTTAAAATATTCCTATTTAAATTACCTACCTAAGATACATTTTGTCTTAAAACGTTTCATCAAATTGGTGATCTTATGTAACTAAAAAATAAAATACTCATAGCTTAATAAAATTGGGCTGACGTGAATGAACCGAACTAAAAGTGAAATTTATTTTTTCAAGTGTTGATTTAAGTTTTTCTATGCTTCGTTAAATTACATCGATCGGAAGAGAGAAAGCTTTGATGCAATAAAATTGCAATAGGATTGTGTAAGAAGCTGTCAAAAACTAGTCAATAAAGATGCTGTGAGTATCGCAACTTAGCAGTCGGCTATAAGCAGAAAATAATATAAGAATGTCACTTAAGTAAGGAAGAAGACAAAAGTAACGGTGTTTCCAAGAATAGTGTTTTACAACGTTTGAGCCTCATTTTAAGTATGTGGGACGTAAACTTAGATAATCCGTGCTTGTCGTAGGAATGAATGCAATTAAACAGTGATTAAAAATCGTGATTAGGGTATGCTTTGCACGGCAAACAATTTGCCAACTTTGTCAAGAGTGTAGTTATGTTATAAAGAATGTGTAATGTATATTTATAAACATTATGTATTGTTGTAAGTGACCTACATAGATGAGATGTTCCGCAGTGGCGAGGCGCGACGACAACGAGCCGCGAGACGCGACGTTCCATTACCTCTACGGCGAGGATAAATTATCTTGATTCGAGAATGCTTTTGTTATGTTCATCGACACGCGTCATCGACAGAATTGCAAATTGACGTCATATAATAAAATAAAACTGGTTTTTGTTGGCAACGAAAAAAAAATATCTAAATAAATTAATTATGCGTTCGTGCGTGATAACTTGATACTAGTAATAATTCTGTTCACCTTCTAGGCCTTCTACACAGAATAGTTGCCTTGTATTTAAAGATTAGGTTTGGAGCTTAAACTTGTGGAAACTAAATAAAACATTATATTTTATTATTATGGTTAGTAGTATTGCAAGTAGCGTTCTTGTCATCGCAACTTAGTTAGAATGTTGTTGTTAGTCCAGAATGTTGAAAAGCGGAACTATAAATCCAGCTACAAAAGAAAGCTAATACTCAAGTCTAATCAAGTTTCCTATCGAGGTAGTGTCAGTCAACGAACCTAAATTAGTCATTTAATTTTCTATTTTTCTTGATACACGTCTATGACGTAGAGTCGACTAACCTGATATTTCCTTTCTTAGTTAGTCTTTACATAGGAACATTTATTTTTTTCTCCTAATTTTTTTATGAAGCTTTAGTAGCGTCAAGCAGGTCCCAGATATAAAATTTACTTTATGTACAAGATAAAGTAAATTTTTCTCATTTTGCAGTAGGTATCAATGTATTTGTTCAATCATAATTTGGTAATCTTTTAGATTGCAAATAATATCTACAGGCGGCAGTGACCCACCATCGTCAGGTGGACTAACTATTATCTATTATCTGCTACCAACATTACGGCGGTATTAATTGATAGCGAAAAACCAAAAAGTAATATTATGTACTTACTACGTACAAGCGACATACTCTTTTGATCACTGTAAATAAATCATTTGAACAACAGTAATGACCGTATCATATTTCCGGTTTGTAACTAATTCTTGCAAGAAACTGCATGAGTCTGTTTATTAATTAAAATTATCAGTTCTATATCCGATTGCAAAACGCCTCGAACTACTTCCTAGTTTCATTTAAAAACTTTAATTCCCTTCACTGACATACGATGCAGAATTGTATAACATGTAACAGAATTTGGTAAATCAATGGTAGCAGGTAAATTTTTAAGCAAACTTCCAAGAAACGTCAGCGAAAGACTGGTCCCGTGAGAATTTGAGTACATTGGATATAATATTAATCACTGGTGAACACAAATATTTAGTGCTATCGACACAAGCATTTGCAATTTTAATCTTTACCTTGACTTCAGAGAAATAAGGTTTAAAATTAAGTAATAAATTATGCCCAATGTATTAACATTGCGCTGAGGCGACATTAACCAAGTTACTTTGAGCGTCGCCGCTGCAACAAAACAGAGAAAGCGTTTTTCGAGGAAATGCCAACTCATTCGGTCTTTATGACAATTTGTAAATAATGCCAGTTAAGTACCATTCTCTAATAATTAAAAACCGTTGCGGCCGTATTTGTGTTTATATTAGTGGTACTTTGTTTGATAATAATCATAATAGGCGTGGCATGGTTACATAAGCCACTAGTGTTTGCCCGCATCTTCAACCACGTGGAGTAGAACTAGTTGTCAGTAAACAGAGCGAAACATGACTCGATGACCGCTTTTCTCCTAGTTGTTTATCATAAATTTGTGATTAAAATTAACAATAATATATATTTTTTATCTATCGATGGAGTAAAGTAAGTTTTCTCCTAAAATATCAATCTAGTACATATACAAGATACACTAAGTAATCGCTATTCAAGAGGTGAAACTAAATTAAATAGAGTACAAACATAGAACTAAGAGTCAACGAACGAGATCATGAGTAGGTATACCTATCTAAACAGACAAGCGGTTCCGTGATGTTATAACGATTTATAATTCTACTCACGTTGACGAAGCTCTATGAAGAAGCAAAGCGCTCCGCATTATTCTGTTTAATTAATTAGACCTTTTATGAATAGGATATAGTGATGGGAAAAACGTCGATCATTTTGGCAATGTATATAGGCCTGTTTTTGACCACAATGAGTGATGACGTGGCCGAAGATTGTAACGTAGAAAGGAACTGGCTCTCAAGTGCAATGCAACATCTGTCATCGGTCATCTACCGGTGTGTTGGCGAAACAGGAAACAGATAGGAGACTAATAAATTCCGTGGGCCAAAGAAGGGATCACATCGTTAGGTTTTGTTGTAGGTATATGAATACCTACAATGATAACAAATCATATAAATAGTCAAAATACTGCAATGACTTAATATGTAAGAATGTCGATATGGTTAACAACACGCTGTACAAGTAAGATTGTGATTGCCTATCGACTATGTATGAGTCACTGGGAACCGTGGTACGGTAATTTCGAATGCAGCCGTGGAACATGTTTCTGCACATAGTACCTGACGGGATACGCCCTGGAATGGCCCTGGGGCGGGTGACGCGATCGTATTTAAAATTCCACATACGTATAGCACTCGTACTAAACCTGGGAAACAAATGCGTTTACTATCTTCGAGCATTTTTACTTTCGAATGACGTCATCGGAGACAAAGATAACTAAAGCTGGAAATTTAGGTTCTCAAAGTTGAATTTGTAAGACTTCCTGATGAAATTGAGGTCAGACAGTAAAGTCGTACTGAATCTCATAGGTATTCTGTGAACACAACATTTGAGGCTAATTCTGCTACACAACCAATGGTGGATAGAATCTTAATAAAGTAAACAAACACACGGTTTTCTCTATATTCTGTTCTGTGACATACAATAGCTATAAATCTTAGAATGAACAGGTCAGTGTTTGTAAGGTGTGGTGGCGCGGCTTTCTCCAGCCAGCCGGTCGCCCGCGCCGCGCCCTGCACTTGTTGCTATAAGCTTGACAAGGTCTAAATAAATATTGCAGCTTTGAAATATCATGTCAAGTGTTACATATTAATAATCATCGACATAGAAATAATGAACGGGAACATTGCTAACAGAAGAGTAATTACCTAAATCCTACGTCAAAACATCAAAAAATCTACTTTATCATTCACCGATAAATAAGGAAAAAGGTGTCAGTTTTATCAGAAATTTTATTTTGGTCGATATTGGCGTTAGTTACCGTGTACCTAAGTAATTGCAAACTTTCTCAATACGGTCGTGTCAGCGTGTGCGATTGAGGAAAATGGCGTACAGCAAAGCCTTTATTAATGGAGGTGGAGTGGACCCACGGGGTTCATTCACGCGGCCCGGCACTGGTAGGTATACCCTCCACCGACAGGGCGCGCCGGCGGCACTTTCCCACGGCACGAACTGCTATGCCAATTAGGTGCACCACGGCAGTGAGATTGCTAGCGTTGAACTTGCCAATTTACTTATTGAAAACCTGTCTGCGCAATATAACTTATGAAACGTTTCGAAAAACCACGAAGGTAATAAGGCTGAACGAAAATTGAATGAAGTTAGCGCCGCAGGTGTTTTTTTTAAAGTCAGGTTAAAAATATCGCACCCTTCCTGTCACGAAGTGCGTAAATATGAATTGAGACCTCTTTATGTAAATTAAGCATATCCTGGCCTCAAGGCTTTTAAATGCTTGCATTTTTGCAAAAAGTTTTGGCATCATACCTATAGTCTTGCGTAACTGAAACCGATAAATGCTGCAATGCGAGATGATGCGAAGATATTGTATAATAAACCGTGCCAAGAAATTCTTACACTTCCTAGTTATTTATTAATTGGAATAGCTTACTATGGTAGTAAGTAAATGATGATATTATGTGAAAGAAGGTTCCATGCAAGTTTCATTAGAGACTTCAAATAATGTTTAACAACTAGAAAAAGGTACGAATGTACTTTTCAACTGTTGTATTAAAAGTGCACCTAACAAAATAATTACTACAACCAACACAAACAGCAATAGGTAAGTACCTGCATGGATGACTCTCACAACTCAAATTCATGGAAAATTATTCCTTGTGGTTAATGTTGTTAGAATTGACGGAAGGGACGAGCAAAGTAATGAATCTTAATGAATCGGTACGGTTAAGTATACCCATTTCGTAAATTTTGGTAAACAACGTAGGTAAGCTTGGAATATATTATTTATCACCGGTGTCAAACATAATAACAATTTATCGTATGTATATCTGACGTGGTGGGCAGAAATTGTAAACAAAGTTAAGGACGCGGACGTTTACTGACTACACCATACAGCATACCGACACGTACTTACTACATACTACACATTAACTTTGATAAAGCCTTTGTATAACACCACTGACGATTACATGTTCAAGAACCAATTAAATCGTCGACTCCGAGAATTTAATACAGCGAAGTAAATTACCTATACTTTTATGTATTTATCTACTAAACTCTATAAATCAGTCAAATTCAACATGAAGCTAATGTTTTTATCAGATGAGTAGTAATTATATTTGCTCATGATCAAAATCCATATTCCCCAAAAGACTTGTCTTAAACGATACATTTAACTACGAAGGATAAGTAAACAACATTATCAATCTTCACGTCCGTAGGTGACTTAATAGAAATAACAAAGATAAATATAATTTAAGTACTACACTAAGTAAACGAGAAAGTTCTTGGTATCGGTCGCGCGTGTGGTGCTACCAAACCAGCTCTATTTGCGCAGCTAAGCAAACTTTACGCGTTTGTTGTTATCGTTAAACCATTCAATGGTGAACCACCTCTCCTCCCGCTCTTCCATGATTATCAAGTAACAAATGGTAATCTCGAGTGATATGGGAGTTCTTATTAAGTTGGCTAAGCTATATCAAAGTGTGATGACGATGTTGCGCCAGAAGTAGGAAAACTGTAAAATAATAGCATCATTGTCGACAACGATATCGCTCAAACTGGGTCGGGTTATTTACCCTGCACGCTTTTACACTTGTACTAACCTGACTGCATCTTTTGTTAAATCAATAATTATATTACATATTAATATTATCTTTAAAAGAAAATACTATTTATGTACCTATATCATTAGATGCACATTACACATGCTAAGTACATATCGAAGGAATTAAAATGGCCCCAATGTAGCTCCTTGACTGACACTTGTCGTAATTGCCACACGTATAACAGCGCGTGTAGTAAGAACAGCTATCTATATTTTGATTGAAGTGAAGCAATAGTGAATCGTAAGAAATCCACAAGATAACATAAAACTGCATCTTGCAATTACCGAGGTCAATTTGTTCTTCAATATATTTAAAATTTTCAACATGAGGAAAGTAGCCAGCCAAGCGATCGAGGCTACTACAAAGCACCCGACTAAGATATGGTTTCCTCACGAGTTTTCCTTAACCGAAAGCTCAAGCGCACTGAGGATTCGCACCTGAACCTTCGCATTCGACTTCACTCCCACTGAGCATCATCGACTTATACTACGTTTCACCCAGAATTATCTTTGCTCGACTCAGAAATGGTGTAAGTAATTATATTTAGAATTCAACACGTAACTGCGTAACACTCTCATTCGTAATGCACATAACATAATTATTACGCAAATTGTATAAACCATTTCTCAAATACAACGAGGGACTTTTACTTTAAATCGATCAGTATTCAGAAAGTTAAACTTTCCCTCGTACTGTAGGCAGAATGTTGGAACCTTGGAACGTAGAGGTACCTACCTACTGTCATCAATAGACCTAAGTAGACCTACATAAATAAACACACTTTCATTCAGATAAATACAAATCCTAAGGTTATTGGTATTGAGTAGTTATCAAAATATTAGAATAAAGTTACTATTAGCAATTGTATGAATTAACAAACCAAATTGCGGTGTGGCTTTAAAATTAGTTATAAAATCTTTCATAAATCGAAATACAGGCAAGCTACAGGGCCATGAGAAATGAACAACAACAATAAATATACAATAACAACTGTTAAAGTTAACGAAACACGTTGGAGAGCGGCGCCCGCCGCCGCCGCGAACCGAGGCGAGCTTCTAACAACAAATAAGTGGCTAACACACAGGCATACACAATTACACACACACTGACAGGGTCGTGCTCGCCCGGAGCGACGCGCCTGCGCAGCCCGAGACACAGGTTTACTCAATGAACTGTGTGAGCCAGGGATAACCACCAACTAAAGAGATTTCGATTTTGAAATGCTGAAGAAAAAAATGCATTTGTGTCAGGCCAGTTTATCATAATCGGAGATAGAGTACGTAGTCATAAAAAATATCCTTAGGATTGTTTTTAGACAGCCCATCAGGCATCAATACCTAAATAGCTGGCGACATAACTTTGATTTAACTATTTCTACCAAAACCTACTTTATGTACCTATTTCGGTAGATGCGTCATCTATAGGTATTTATTATATGGCCACGAGTGCCACGACAAGGCAACAAACAATTTCGTTTAAGATCGTTCTAATGTCACTCACTTTTTAATTTATCGGTCCAGTGCATCACCGCCTGAAATATATCTAAATAAGTAATTTATCAGTTCTACCGGCAACTACAGACACGTCTACAACCGGTAAGTGATGTAGATAAAAGAAAGAAATACCGAGAGGCGAGAAGTGAAATAAAGGCGTTGAATTCTCATTTGTGTGCCTCAAGAATCTTCTACGTCGATGACATTATAATATGTAAACGAGCTTTATGTATTATTCTACGCTTCGGTTACCACCTCCAAGTCATATCATCAATGACCATTGTGACATAAAAGTAATATATCGTAATACAAAAAGGTGATTGTTAAATTGTTATTATTGAACAAAACTCAGAAATAGTGGCAATTGCAAGCTAATCGATACTTTTAGCAGTTGACAGCAGACAATACTACAGTGAGTGGAGCAGAGCGCTAAGGCAAGATCGTTGCACCGGCTAGCGGTGCAAACTTCCCTCTCACTCGCTCGTCTCCTCCGAATGAGACTATAGCGCCTATTATAAACACTATTGAAACAGAAGAGGCAGTTTTTAGTGTTCTTTACTGAAAGGTGCTCTACGGAACTTCAATTAGGTACTAAGCTATTTGCCTGCCACTCTATCTTTTCAACAGTAATAAGAAGCTTTAGTTACTTGAAATTTTTACAGGATAAACTAGTTACAACAAGAAATCTCGAAAGATTATTTTTTTCTACTCATAACTTATTTTGAAAAAATCGAATATTAAACTAATTCTAACTCACACTTAGCCGGTTTTTACTGCAGATTATGGTGTTTACACAACTGCTAAAGTTGGATCCAAGATAAATCTTTTGATCTTTTAACGTGTTGCGGACCGCTGAAAGGCATAAGCCACAGTGTACGCAGAATCTCGGACATAATTTATAACATCGGCAACAGAAACTACAACGGGTGGTCTCCATTGCGATTCCTTAGCCTGAGGTCCCCCCCGTATTAATCTACTCTTTGGCCTGAGGACTATATCGGTAATGGCGTTTCTAGTCATAAATACAGGCGCGATAAGTATCGCCCGGGACGGAGCGGGGCGATGGGTGGTCGACGCGAAATTCGGCAGAGCGCTGCCCTCAGACCGGTTTCTGAGAAGGCTCGGCGCGTCGGCGGCATAGGCGGCGGCGGCGGCTATTGTGTCTGCCCTCTGCCACACGCGCCGCTTCATTACCGTCCCAGGTCCTTCTAGCCAGACCTCCCCCGCGCCCTCCAACCTGCTTCACCACCTCACGTGTGCGCTTACTGATGAAACTAACTCAGGCGCCAACTTTATCAGCTCGTAATGTTTATGTTCTGATGCACCGTTAGTAAGTATCCAATAATTCGTGGCTGACGTAGATTTGCAATTGCGTATCAATTGTCGTTATATCAAGAACAAAATAGTAACTATCTGTCGTACATGATAAATTGATAATCATCGTTATCTGATCAGATTGGTGGAATAGATTACTCGAAAACAATAATCTTGTTTGTTACATTTTAGGCTACTATGACAAACAAGAGTCCTATATTATTTATTCTATGGTGATAGTAAAGATATATTTCATTTAGTTAATCTCAACTCTAGATAAAACTTCTGCTAGGTATATAAAACCGTAAGCATCTGTATGAAAGGAATATAAGTAGGGATGGAATTTCGTAAAATAGAGGACGTTTCATAAATTTGTACTCCTGAAAATCTATCATTTTCGATTAATAAAAATTGGTATTCAGCCTTTAATCCAAAACTAGATTTTCTTATAAACAACATCACTTCTGTTATGTTAAATCGGTATGATTGACGGTGTGATATTCCGAAGAAACATCATACGAAACCTTCGTCACAGCTTAACAGGTGATTTAAAAAATAACATTGTAAAATACATTTGTAACGGCAAACAGAGCCGCCACAGCGATAGTCCACAATAGACCAAGAAATAATATCGTCCACCTATAATCTCTTTTTCGTTAGCGGCGCGCCATATTTCATTCTGGCAGCCATTGTCAATAAGAACCGAGGTCAGAGGCAAATAGGAGAAAAGAACGTCCACACTTTTGTTTTCTTTTTCGAACACTCAAACAAAATAAACTCTAGCACAGTTGCTTGAACGCACCGCCTTTTAAAATTCGAATTCTAATATCTTTTTTCTTACCCATCTTTTCATTAATATATTACGTTGGACGCATGCTGTCAATTTTGCTTTTTTATTGTTGAGTTAGGTACCTGAACAGTGTGATGCTGATGTATGTCTACCAGTCTATGGTGGTAGTTTATTTATGATTCCATCGCGTGATTTACCGTAAAATATAAATAAAACATTATTATTGTTTATTTATATATTGTTTTCTAAAGCAAAATTACAGTTTATCATACCAAATGATATGACGATAGTTTTTAGGAAAATATTTTTTTATAACAATACAATGGGTATTTTTCGCTGAAAACATTGACTGTTTACCAATTGTATGTATGTGACTGTAAAGCAATAAATTAGGTAACCACTGTATGTCCCGTCTTCGTCAAGGCCTCAATTTGTGTTCAAGAAGACAATGGTCATTATCCTTCTGAATATTTATTTTACAAATATAAATAAATATATTATATATTCTAAAGTAAGTGGGTACCTAATAGGGATACCAACACTCCTATCCTCATATTACATAACAGTTTAACAAAAATACAGATAAGTATTACAACATATAGGTTGCTATTGCTGTTTTCCCCGTTTGGGTCTACCTGCCTGTTAATTGAATCAACAGCACAGCTAAAAGACTTCATTTAAATGAATATAACGCCTACTCGACACGTATTAATAACAATATCAGCTAGTCTTAGCATGAGACCCCAGTGTCTCTTCGAGCAATTAGCCATTGGCAATCTCAAAGGATATTGGCAATTGACCTCTTGTTTGACTTCTTAATTGACGCCGGGCTAGTGTTTAACAAATACAGACAGAAAGTATGCAAGGACTACCAGCAAATCATTGGGACACACTTTTTCCTGATCGTTTATGATAATGTAAAGATTTCAGTGACATCGTCTGAAAAAATACTAATGAACAAGTACCAATAAGAACCCAAAATTGTTTTTAGATCTGTTTGGCTGAAGTGGTTAGGTGAGTAATAGGTTCTCAAAAGTAAGTAGGTAATATAAATGTCAAATGCAATCAGCGTTATCCGTATTCTCACGGCACTCTCACACAGCCCACTTTTGAACAATATTATTGCATCATAAAAATCATAACGAATACATTGTTATGTTGCATCATTCTTAAAACAATGTTAACGCATAATTTAATTATTACCTGAAAAGTTACAACCGAGATTAAATCAGTAAAGCTAGTTTAGTTAGTACCTATAGTTGAGACAATAAGCGTTATTTTTACTTCTCCACCATTAACCCTGATCGTGTTGCTAACTAGGTGCCTACGTGTCTCAAGCTTCGAGGGTCCACAGACGACCGCTGACCAGTCCCAGGGCTTCTCTTTTGTTTCAACAACCATTCCGTACCTACAATTTTGTGCCTACAAAAGACCGTATTTCATCAAATTTAAACCACGTGTTTCATTGCATAATTTACCATTAGAATATGATTAATCGTACTGTATAGTAAAGTTACATAAACCTTTGTCTGGTTGTTACTAACCGACATTTGATCTAGTTCAGAGACAATGGTGCTCTACTTAAAGTAGTTTACTATACGCCATTAAACATTGTAAGTATAGTAACGAGAACTTGAGTATAAAATTGTTTTCCTGTTTACTACATTATCTTACAGTATATAGAAGCCATTACTTTTATCATTCTCGTCTCTTAGTCCCAAATTCCCAATGATTCTTGATTAAAGTCAATACTTTTTGACATTATCATCATTTCCATCCTTTTCTAGATACAATATTTTTTCGAAATCTAATTTAATTGCGTTTCAAGGGGGATTTTTTGTGGGATCAATGATTCATGAATGTTATTTCACAATACCTACTTTTAACAGTAGCTTCATTATTTTACTTACATGCCGGTCCGTTACTTGGTACTTTATCATTATCCCGTTGTAAACTCCGTTCAATAGTTCTATTGGTTTTTCTTAGAAAACCAGTGAAGCAAACAATTTCTGTTTTTCAAATTTAAATTAAGATAATGATTAAACTTTTTACTTCATCTTGTGCAATGTTATCACAACATCAGATATTATTAGAACTATATGTAATTCGTAAATGGTAAATGATTATTCCTACATGTAGCAATAATGATTTTATACCCAACTAACACATGGAAAACCACACTAGTTGCTCTGATGAATTTAAACCAACGACCTAAGTAGGTCTTTGATATCGCAATTAAAACATAGCAAGTCACACAGACGATAGTAATCGACAGATTTGCACAAGACTGGGTTGAAATTGAAACAATACAAACAATTTTACGGTTACATCATAGCCTAGCTTATAACCCATTGTAAGTGCTCCAATTCATGGTTGTTCAAAGGCGACTTACATGAACGACTTATGATGCGATTCGAGTGAGGTCAGTGTATATGTGAGAGGAGCAGAGGACAGTGCAACGAACTATTTGGAGCCGTGCGACATCTAATTCCAAGAAATGCGCCTCGGCCGAGAGCCAGACCGAATACCGAATGATGCGACGTTGTTACATACAAACGCTTAATTTATGATCCTTTGGTTTAAGTGCTTTAAACGATAATTAGCGGAACTGTTCACATGACGTTCAAGGTTTAAAACGAGCATCACATAGAAGCTATTAGATATAAAGTTTTGGCAGGAATAATAAAGCAGTGGAAACATAAAATAGTTTTATGAATTTAGTTACGCGTGATTAAAACGACCGATCGTGTTTCAGGTGACGCAATACTAGACAAACGCAACTACTTTATTTGTGATAACGACACGAACTATTGGTTATAGTGTTTAGAACTTTAGATAGAAAATTGTTAGATCGGTACCTACCTACTTAAGTAACCTATCGGTACAGACTACAGACAGATGCAGGCGAATGGACAGCACGGTTGCATGCAATCTATTTTGGTTCTACATGTCAAACTAATATGTATTTAGTAAATTAATGTGGGTAGTTAGGTATTTTACAGCTCGATATGACGGCAAACGTGCCGCCAAATGCACCGTGTTGCTTATTACTTGTATTATGTATGATTGGTCAAATGACGTAAGACACGATCAATTAATACCATATGGCTGGTTTGAATTAATTAATTTAGGCTCATACTACGAATACGCTAACGAATAATAGAACTCTGAAAACAACCTGGAACCTTTATTTAACATAGCTGTTCCCCGCGGCTTCACTGGTTCCCGGGATTTTTGGGCGACCTTTGGGGATGTAGCTTCCTATTAGCAAAGAATATTTTTTCGAATCGGACCAGTAACTACAGAGCTATTAGTGCGTTCAAACAAACAAATTTATTATTAGTATAGATAGACCAATGTTGAGTGATCGACTCCATCCGCAAAACTCATAACCGAAACCAATTGTTCTGAATCAATTAATATGGCGGCCACTTCAATAAAGAGCTTATTATGACTTCCACAACAACGCAGACAAACCAAGAATTATTATAAATTGCATTTGTTTGCGTGTGTCTATCGACTATCAAATTTTGATTAAAAAAGAAATTAATCTTTCTAAAGTGTGCTTGCAAATCAACTATAATTTTAGTTTGATAAAATATTTATAATCGAAACTGCCTTGTGTATTAAGTGTAAGAAAACAGATACGGCAATTACTGCTCTGTGGTGGTCAATAATAATAAAATTCTGAATCATTGCTTTATGTAAAAACATTATCTGGTTTACAAATTATCAGTAAGTGACGGTAATGACATATAGCGCCGGGTTTTCGGTGAAGGTAAAACGTGAGGAAACCATAGCACGCTTTGTAGTGCCCATCTGATTAGCTATTGCACAATAATAACAAAAAGTTCAGATGATTTCCAAAAAATTATATGTAATCAGTAGACGAATTAATAATATGATATCATTTGTTGCCGTTTATTCATTATAAATGAGAAGTCGTGAAAAAAAATGTACCTACATAATAAGTTAATTACTAACGAAGAAGTCAGGTCTACTAATTAAAGTAATCATTGACACTAAGATAAGACGACCTAAATAAAGAATCTTACTATTGCACTAACAACATTTTACTTGTATTTGTAAATATGAGCAGATAAATAGGCATCGAAGGTAAATTACCTATTCTGAAATATGTGCTGCAGGAGCGCATAAAGGTATAACCACGGAATACATAATAGTACTGGTACCTATAACAAAGAGATCATGAGAAATACAGTAAAGTATGGCACAACTTAGGATGTAGCATCGGCAAATCGTTTTCGTACACTTCACTTTTATTTACACAACTAATAAAAATCATTCAATATCGCGCCATTCAACGTTCAACAAGATCATTTTCGCCTAAAGTACTAATAAACATGGGTAATGTTGTAGGCGCACTTATTTTGGAAAACATCCATTTTACGAATTTTGCCGATGCTTCATCTAAGTTGTGTCATACTGTACCTACAAATTGACGTAGGTCAGACTAGCAATTTATATGTTACGATTTTATCCGGTTACCAATGGTGATTAACATTTAGGGAGATAGGTAGTTATTTGGTAAACAAGTCTAAGAATTGACAATAAGTATATATTATTCTAATTATTACGCGTAGAGCATTATACCTAATAAGATTGAAATCAAAGATGATGTCACTGCGTCTACCAGTTACTGGGGAAGAACCCCCATGCTCGACGAACGTAGATACATGGTAGATATAATAACATGTATTTGAGCAGGAAAGCTCACATGTGTGGTGCAACCAAAGCGATGAAGAAGTATTGTATACTTGGGAACAATTTAATCATAGAATTGAAAGAAAACCAGAATCGCCTGAAGATTATTGGCAATAACAACAATGTGACAGTTAACAGGAACATCGGCAAAATAATGGTGATTGGTCAAAACTGCAACCTGGACGTGTTTGAGAACTATGGAACTATTGACGTAATAGGTTGCAACGGAATTATGAATATTAATATTTCTAGTACTTCTAATAGTGATAAAAGTGAAACAAAAATTGTTGACAGTGATGTTTTCCTCCCAGTGTCGGATAAAACGAAGAAATCAAGGAATAATTCTTGTGATAAAAGTGCGAATACTGATGAAACAGCGTTAGTGCCAAGTAAAATTACCAACTCCCCAAAATCTTTTTTCAGGAAGTTGATGTGCGTTTGATCTGGATACATGTAACTTGTAATGGAAATACTTGTGTTGTTTTTAATACAGTGACTAAGATAACTACCGTTATTAAATTTATTATGTAGGTATGCCTGCATACTATATGCTGTATTTATGTGTAATTACATATTTTTTGCTTATTTACTTAGTTATCTCAAAGCAATTGGGTACTAGGAATAACTTTGGGGCAAGTAAGTATAATAAAAGGTTTTTATGATGTTGTTAAATCTCAATTATATCTGTTCCAATAAAACCTAGGCACCTACTCAAGAGTCAGGATCAGGATATTGTATTTTCATATCACCTATAACTAATATACCTATGTAAAAAAAAACCTAGGTAAAGCTTAAATCATTATTTTGGCTTTTTTGTGTATTGATAATATTGATATTGAGATATAGGTATCATAATAAAAATACTACTTATATTATATTAGTAAATCAAACCAAAAATTCCAATCTTTTTACAAAAGTTAACAAAAAAATGTTACTCAGCTTTTGTCAACATAAATCGAAAAGGGACAGAACCGTCCCATATCAGTATTAGGGGTATAGTATACGGTTCGGTATAGGTTAAAGCCTACCTACACAATGACGTAGTCATATCATTTATTACACAATTTAACCTATAATTACGAGTGTAAAATTCCAAGATAAAAGTTAAATCTTTTTTTAATCAATTTCGCGCTAGCTTAAGTTACGTGATTTGAAATCAAAAACTAAGTGGGTCATCAAAATTAAATTTGCGTATGAACGATAATTATAATAAGGAAATAGTATTAATCATCATAATTTACACATTCAAAATATTCAAATATCCACATTGCGATCTAAGCAATAAGCATTGACATTAACAAAAACTCATGGAAATCTATGGAAATAACTCTATGTCTAAGGATCGCGGGCGCAAAAGATATTGATATTTACAAATATAGGTACATAGATAGTTATGTTCATGTAAATCAACCTTGATATTTGCACGGACGGCGGCATGCGGCAGATAGAGTTATCGTCAGTAAAAGGAAATACCTACCAATGATTAACATTACTAGTCCATGTCTATAGACCCTATTATTGAGTCATCCGCCACTGACATGCAATTCCATAAAATATAGAAATTAAACAGTACTTACATTTACACTTAAAAAGCTATCTGCAGTGAAGAATCATGTTGTATTTAATAAAATCTACAGAATTATCAAAACGGAGTGGCAAACAAAATTGTAGTACTGGTACTGGCTTTGTCCGGTAAGGTTGTTGCAGCCATCTGAGGCTACCAACTTAGTCCTTTAAAAAAAAAAAAAAAAACTGGTACTGGCGTCATTGCGGTAAGTATCCTACTTGCTTGTTTTGTTCCGGCGCAACTCAAACTCCTCATTTGTTTTGAAGATACGGTATAACAACCTCAACAGCAGTATTTGGTTGGTATCCTAAGACCTACTTTGTATTAAGATAAGAAGATAACTTGTTTATACTGGGAAGGACGAAGGAAAGCCGCTATTTTGTTTAAGACATAAATTACTGGGATAAAATCCTGCGTTTCGACCAGAAAGCATAGAGTGGAACGACCTACCACCATAATTCACCAGATGGATCGATGCGCGACATCCGTCGAGAATTCATTCTATGAAATGATAAAATTAGCCAGATTCAAAAGATCCACACTCGAAGCCGATTACGCTGACGTCATAATCTTAACCTGTTGCTATACTATCAAAATTAGATAACTGTCATAGATAAACTTTCACTCATCGGCGGCTGATTTCACTTTCCCCGTCGCGGGCGCGGGTGCGGGCGCCGACGACGGCCCACTAATGAGACGATTCGACTCTTGCGCAACAATAGCCGACTACATATTCCCATCGGTTCCGAACCGGTCACACATTGATCATTCTGCGATTTTGATGAACTCGTCGCGAAATCTTTATAAATCAATTGCCTTTTATATACCTACCAGGTATAGATAACAGTAATTACAACGAAAGTTTAGTTTGTTTCAGTTCATCATGTCAGCCGAAAGACGTCCATGGCTACATAAAGGCCACCCCCAAGGATCTCCACGAAGGCCAGTCTTGCGCTACCCGTATCCATCGGTTTCCCGCCAACTGCCACTTCAGTTTGGCAATTCTTCGGGCTGTGTCGGTTACTTTGGTTCGCCGTAGTTATATTGTAATTATGATTATATTAACGTATCTAGGTATATAGATATATGTCTACGGATAATCGTTGTCATGACCGCATTACCGATTAACTGATGTGATCATCCATCTCACCATCTGTTTATATCGGTGTCAAAAATGTTCATAGGACAACATTACGTATTGGCACCAATTCAAATATTTATGCTGTAGACACAAAATATAGATGCCTAAAGTATGTAGAATTTGATATTTCCGTTCCTATTTAATTAATTAGTCGAGCTGATGACAGAGTAAACCTACTATCGATATGTTTTAAGAAATGAAAATATCTGCCGCTATTATTTCCAAGTTACACAACCAAAAAACTAAAATAATAAACAAAGACTTTGGAAAGAGATGTTTTCAGTTCACTCACACCTCAATGTATATTCGAGTGACCTAATTATATAAATTATTCTCTAAATTAAATAACATAACTAACATTATGTTTCAATTTTTTAGTAAGTAGGTAGGTTACCTATATTTTCAAAGAGATCCTGCATATATAAAAAAGTACTAAGTAAAAAAGGAATAGTGCTAAAACCACAGTAATAAGAAATAGAAATAATGTTAAAAGTGTTCATAAATATTTAACAGATTGGATTAGCAGAAACAATATGTGCAATACTTTGTAGAATTATTATTGACTGTATATTTTCCGACTAGTTGGTTGAACTGGGTCAAATTATCAACGGTAGGTTAGAAGACATCGGAGTAGAAATAGGCGCGGTAGGTTGCGATTATTTTGCTCGCATAGAGCTCGATGCTTCCACGCTTTACATATTTGTTTAGTAACACAAACACGTTTTCTTGATTTTTGATCCGCCGTAGTAAAGACTTAAGAGCAGGTAACTAGGGTACGTCAAAAAAAGACTATTAAATTAATGATATTACGTGACATCTATGGATGATTTTATTACCGGATTTAACATTTTCATTGTCTCCTATAAACTAGACGTGTCTTATTTCCAACTGCAGAATTAGTTACTGTTACTAATAGATTCAATACAATAGATCCAAATGTAGTGATTTTTCTAATTAAGATTATTCATTTTCTTGACTGCAAAAACTTGTAAAATACAATAACTAGCAATAAAAATAAAGCCAAAGAATAAATCGGTTGTGCACGCGCCGGCAATGCGGGCGCAGGGCCAATGAACGGTGACAGGTGCCGCGCAACCAATCCCGATGCAGAGCTTCATTTTACGCGGTTTATTATATGTCAAAATTGTGTTTTACACATCCTTTTCTACATCGAAACGGCACTAAAATACACGACGGAGAACCTCTCACCACGTCTGCCTTACGGTAATTCCTCATCGGCCTTTGTTTACTTACCCATAAATCTATACAAATGCATACCTCTTCGGGATATTACAGTAAACTTCCCCATATCTTCAGGTCTTGTTATAGATATAAACCACAGTGGTTGTACTAAGAAAATATTAATATATATTTATTTATAAGCTTTGGCTTCCATTCATTCAATACCTTAGAAATGTATTTTCTTTGTTATCGACAGTCATGTAATGTTCATTGTTTGTCGACTCCAATTGTATCTTCAAGAAGACAATGACCTGAGAGTACCTATGTTTTGTAATTCCACTGGGATAGGCCCACGCATTCCAGGAGGTCGTTACTGTGGTGTCTAATGTCAGTCATTCATTAACTGAGTTGCATTCCCTCGCATACAAATGTCCTTCCTGTCAGTTACATACTACAACTTCACGCCAGTAAAGCTGTCCAGCGCGGAACTTTCTAACGTTTAGTCACACCGAGTTACGTCGAACCCGTCTGACTACTCACCATACCAAAAACCATAATAAATTAGATTTCGCTATAGTACTTATAGATCATATTATTCACATAGCATTAGGAAATAGAACATAACCCAAATTCGAGTTCTAGATAGAAGTTAACTCGCTTCTGGAGGTAAACGGCGGCGCCAATGGTGCTTGTTATATTTACATCCCGAAGAAAAAATTGGCACCCGACCAAATCTTACAGAACGAGACGCGCGTCCGCAATGATAACTCTGTATTTTAAAATCTTAATGTCGATAAACAGGTTTAGGGTTAACCAGAAGTCGAAGCGACGAAAATAAATATGGTCTGCGAAACCTGTCTGTTTCATCACGATTCGATACACTGGAACAGATTATTTCAAATCGATTTATATGATTGCATTCAACGGCTTATCATTGATGGTGATGGCGTGTCATTCATCAGCTTTGAACGGTACCGTAAGTCATTTGCTGTATCGGATAAGATCGATTAGCCCACATAGGAGTCGTGGCCGCGTTGGCAGCAATGGAAACGCTAACATCTGGCCTCGACACGGTTCTTTCATTTGCACCGTTCGCTCAGACCTAATTATGTAGACCAGGTACTGGGAGTAGATCAGCGATAGGAAGCGGACGAGGAACAAGGAGCCCAGCTAGCCGAACCGGTTGCAGTAACGGGCCGCGCCGTCTCTAGCTACAGAACCATTTCCATGTTCAATGAAAACAAACATCGCTTTCGAAATCTTGTTCAATATTATATGTTTTCGTCAAGAGATAATACTTATATTTTAAGAAAAATCGAGATTCTTGCATGTACTCAAAAGTATGCATTTCCTCAACAAAGTACCTATACCTTCTAGTCTTAGACGTGCCTCTAATGTCACAGTGTAAAGTCACTGTGCAACAAATATGCAATGACTCAGAAACTGTTATCGATACTCGAGACGTGATTGGAAACGGTGATAAAATTCGATAAATATAATTCCTGTTTCTACATTATTTCTATCGCACACGATCATTAATTGTTATGAGTTCAACTATACCGCGTGCCTGCTAAGTAAAAATTACCGATAACAAAAAGCTCGAAGTCCATTACTAATTTAAAGTTGAAGTGGACATAATGAATCACAGTCATGTGAAAGGTTAGGTTAGGTAGGCGCTAGAATACAAGAACAAGGACAGTAAACATACCTGTGTAAATTGATTGGAGATTTTGGTGTGGTCTTCTTGGTAGACCTTGCGGGATTTCCGCCGCTCAGTCATCAGAGTAATGAGGCGGTCGAGGGCGCGAGACTCCAAAGCCTCTGCGTTTGTCTTTATTAGACGGCTTGTGTTCTCCCACTCCTCGGTCATAACGCGCCATGCTGAGGCTATGATAGATCCTGAGGGAAAAAATATTCAGTTAGGCAAATGGATTAAAATTGATGAGGGGTATGAGGCTTCTGCCCTTATACCAAGAATTCAGAATCGAGTGAAGTTTGACAAACTGTCTGGTCTAGATCCGGGTGGTACCACCTAAGTACTAACTGTCCGTGGTTTATCCGCATTCCTGTATAAAAAATAAGTTCCTACCCAAAAGAGATCTCCATGCCATACATAAGCTACCTGGGGCGTGCTAATTTCAACCCATTTTACCACGGTCGGCTGTGCCATTGAGGTACTATTATAGATAATAAACTCATTTACTGCATTAACAATATTATTTGGGATCACATAACGTGATTGAAGTGTGTAGAAAGTCCCTGGATATTTTATGATTAATATTATTACTGGATTATTATATAACAGAATACCTACATAAATAACTATTCCTAACAAGACAAACTATTTATATTGATCAAATAGCTTCCTTCGCAAAGTATTCGTAGCTTCACCTCCCATAAAAAGCAACGCTAAAAACAGCTCGCACTATAACCACTCGACCATTAGGATCAGCAAGATCAGGTCTTGTAAAAAACCTGACACACCGGAAATATTTGCATTTTCAAATGAAACTAATGTTATGTTGCTGCGTTAGCTTCATTTTGGATCCTATCTCTGGAACTTTTAGAGGCCACTTTTAACACAAAGATTTTTTCGTATTTGATATTTTAGGTAATACCTACTTAGGTAAACATTTAAGTATAGTATAGGTATATACCTAACAATATCTAAATTCAGTGTTAATGTGTATATTATAACAAGACAACTAGATTGACAAGCCAGTTGGCGCAGTTGGTTAAGACACCACCTATCACGCCGGTCATCGGTTCGATTCCCATCCAGGACAAACATTTGTGTGCATGAACAAGTCTGTTTGTCCTGAGTCTGGGTGTAATTATCTATATAAGTATGTATTTACAAAAAAAAGTAGTATATGTATGTAGTATATCAGTTATCTGGTTTCCATAGTACAAGCTCTGCTTAGTTTGGGATCAGATAACCGTGTGTGAAGAATGTCCCAGGATATTTATTTATTTATTATTATTTATAAACAAAACAATTACCTATGCACTAACAATCAATATCCATCAATTCTCAGAAACATTTTAAATTTTAAACAGGAAAATTGTTACATATTTCGATCGATCCATTATCCTTAGTGACAAACTAAAATTTAAATTCGGTTTTAGTAGCTGTGTATATTTGAACACAATATACCTATCTTCTAAATTATAGACATTTTCAATACTAGATTACTACTAGACCAATCAGTGTCAAAAATCAGGTTACAAAAAGTGGACTGAATTAATTCAAATTTAACGGTTACAATTAATGGTGGTGTTAAAGTAACGTTAAGTATAAAGATACTCGTTAACTTCAGTGGAGTAGAAAAAAAGTACTTAATATCAATGTAGCTGGTTAGTAGACCAATACCTAATTACAAAAGACGTGCACTTTATTCCTCTGGTGAGGTAGTGTGTTGATAGTTGTTGTTGATAGTTACCGTTAAGTTCTTCGCACTTGTCCATCTTCTGTCCCTGGGCGGCAGCGGCAGAGAGCGCGAGTGCATATTCCCTGTCGCTCTTCATCTTGGCCTGCAGGCTCCTCTTCATGGCCTCCATGAGCCGCAGCTCTGCGTCCTGCCGCGCCAGCAGCGCCTCGTGCGCCGCGCGCCCCGCACCACTTGTTACATACCCCATCGTAAACAATCCACCTTCTACACTATACTACACATTGCTAAAATAAACACAACACAAATCACATAATTCTCCGCTATCACCGGCACCGTGTTTTTACGTCACCTCGCAATAAAATCCAATTTATTGGCAGCCACGACAGATTCGATAGAAAGGAGCCCGAGTCCGCTCTCCGACAAATAAGACGTTTATTTTTTCTAGGTGCTAACACTCGGCGACCTGATCGTAAAGGCGAAATAAAAACACTATAACAAAAAACTTCTTCGATAAAAGTGAGTAACGAACTGCCGACCGAGGTAGCGAGTGCGAGGTAGCGCACTCGATATAACTAAACATACGTCCGCTCGGTAACGGCGCACGACCTGAATGCCATCTATCGCGAGTTCATCACGTAAGGTCTGGCGATTGGCGGCTGCCTGCCTCAGGGTGCTTGGCCCCGTCACCCGTCGCGTTGCCGGTGCCCTCGCCACTCAATGCGTGAAATTAGGAGATGCCATCAGAAAAGTTACACGGCGATACATTGAAACCTTACACAGACAAGGCTTTTTCAGTTTCATGATTTCCAGTCTGTTCTGGTGCTGAATATAAACGAAAACCTAATTAGGTGGCTATAGATAAAGAACAAAACCTTGACCCTGTTGTTTGATAATATGTATAGCGATCCAACGACAAAGATAGGTCCAACAAAGAACGAGTCTAAACAAAATTGGAAGACAATGCTACCTATGACGTGCCTATGACATAAAGCATATCGCGGTTATGTCAAACTAAAAGAGTTTCAATGAAAGTTAGCAAAAGAATGCTGAAAGCTTTGCCAAAACACTTTTAGGTGCTTGGCTAGACAGATTCAGGCAGAGGCAGAAAGGGTACTGGTGGGGTTTGGAATACGTAACTCATGCATGTCATGTAAAATAGCCACTAGTCATTTAGGTATATCTCGTAAAATTTTAATAATACCTATCGAAAAACTGTTCCTACGATTTCTATTAAACTTGGGCTAAATAAAAAAGCTAGTCTAGAATTTATTTTTTTGTTCTTAACCTTACCACCGTTTTGTATCTAGTTATAATTATAATTATCAATACCTACATAATGGCCCCGATTCTCTTGTTTACAAACTATTTTTTTTATGTCAAAAGCAAGTCAAAAGGTTGACAATGTTGGAGTAGGAAGTCTAATAAAGTGGTTTATATAGATATTACTGTTATATTTAAGTATAAATAATCATTTTACATTTCAACCATATTTTCACATATTTTTCTCTTGTTTTCTTGACTCTGACAGAACACTTCTTTTTCTTCAGTATTATCAATAGACAATTGTTGGACAATTGGATAATAGGCTGTACGTACTCCGACAGACAAGCAGGCAGGCGGTCCACCTGATGGTAAGTGGGAGAATTTTCAAAAAATAGGTCGCGGATGATACCGCGGGCCGGACAACTAGTCTCACTATATCTCTTTATAGCAAAAAAATAAGAAGTAGTCCTGTCAAATTAGTTGAATTGCTTGTCTCAACGTGAATTTAATCACCACCTTTATTGGTCACGGCTTATATATTACAAAACGTATAATATTTTGTGGTGGTAGTGACATCAAATGCCGAGATGACAGTCGTGTTTTCGAATCCTACAATGGGCTTTCGGTAAAGGAAAACATAGTGAGGAAACCATAACTTGTTGTTACGGTACTTTGTAGTATCCGCCTGGTTGGCTACCACCCTCAATTTGAAAATCTGTCACCAAGCCCCTTCCAGCGTATTCCGACAGCTGCACTTGAGAGCCAGTTCCCCTCTAGGCGTTATGTGCTTACCACTATTGGCCACATCATTACTACCACGATGAGATTGTGGTCAGTACAAAATAAAAAACATAAGTCTAATAAATAATGTTTGAAAGAAAACTAAAAAAAAAGAAAACGATGTCCGTGAATAAAATAAGTTGTTTGTAAACAACAGAATCGGCACCATTGTAAACAATGAATGTCCATGAGTGCTACTTATGTAGATTGTCATTCTGAGCTGAACAATATTTATTATGGGACCAACTCTAAAATATATGTACTTAGGTTCATTTCGATTGAGCTGGATTGAGCAAGATAAAGCTACTTCCAAAGAGAATATATGCCTACATCATGTAAAATATGTGAAATTAAGATTCTTCATTCTTCAAACAAGTAGCCCAAAAACGCTCTCATTTGTCTAGCAATAAACGTAATATTTGAATTCGGGCTTTTTGGAACATTAACATTCACCTTCAAGCCCGCGAAATTCAAATTCTATCACTTTTTTTGCAAAGGGGCCATTAATTTATTACGTAAGACTATTTTCGCTAGTTTTTGACCCCCTCCTATATTACTGACATTCAATGAAAATGTTACTAATATACCTTGGAGGAATATATTGATGATTTCTTTTGTTATTAATCAGTAAATATACTACTATTCTTGTCGCAAATAACATGTTGATAAATAATGACCTATAACTGAGCTGCAATTTGTTAAAAACGTGATAAAATTTGAATTTCGCGCTCCAACCGAAGCCTCCACCATAAGTTTATTTAATGGAATAGAGACCACTGATGACACAATAAAATCAACACAAAACATAGGGGCTAGACGTTTTACCCTTTAATATCCCTCGTCCTACTAATATAAAATGTTTATTGTCTCTTGTTGATTCTCCCTTGTGTATGTTCTGTCTTTGATATTTCTTGTGTATATACTTTAAAATTATATTTTAATGTGTATCTTAATTTGGGTGTTGGTATAATAGTGTTGTCCTTATTTTGCACGGTACACTTTTACTCCTAGCGGATTATTTTGTTCTAGGTAAATTCGCCACCGGTCAATATCTTCTGATTTGTCAATTTTGATTAGTTTTTTTTTTCTTTACCGATCAATATCCATCGTTTATCTTCAAATACCCTGACACTGGCAGAATTGTGTAAAAAACGCATCTGCCATATAATCAAGAAGTGAAGTCATAGCATTTTGGCGGGAACTTGCGAAGTGACGTAGTGTTTTCATTTTATTTTCATAAAATACATAGTGTATTTTTTGAGTTTTATTGAATATAATCGGTGGTATTTTGTCCAATAAAGATCAATACAAATGCACCAGTGAAGTAAAATGAAATGACTACGTGTATAGTGGCGTCTCAAGAAGTCCGTGAAAAGTTTTAGTAGAACTGCTACCATTGTACTAAAACTAACCTAACTTAAACTGACTATGACTTGAAGATTTAACATGACTAGAACTTTACTAGAACTATGAAACTTGACGAGAATTAAATACATGAAGAATATAAAAATACATACATTACTCAACTTGACACTGGCAAAATACACTAAGTGTGATGCCAAAAAGAGAAAAAAAGTACGAAACGATTTTGACAGTCATCTGCCATACTAAAAAGCAGTTTACTCTATGCTAAAAGTTTAGAAAATATTTCGTGGTCTTTCGTTGGCCAAACTCTACATTGATGCATATATGGATTATACAGACAAAATATTTATTTGGTAGGATAAAACGATAACATGAAAAAACAAATGCGAGATCATAATAATATATATTATGTAGGTATATTTATAAGGCTATACAATACTCATGTCTATTTAGTTTAGTTTTTAATAAAACCGATTATTGGTATATTCTTTGACCAAAATTGGAATCAGATTACAGGTTTATTCAGCCTTTGTATTTATTTTATATCTGTAATTTGTTTATTATGTGATGTGGTAACACTGAAACAATTTATATGTGCTCAGTTAAGTTAATCAATGGCAACACCGACCCCAGCCTTGTAATATGGCCGCTACAGGTTAGTTCTAATAATTTTGTCACGTGAAAAAATGTGAAATTCTACTTGATTTTGTTGTTTCTTTGCATTTTTTTCTTACATAGAATTGTGTGCATGTTAATTATTGGTCCAACTTATGCCTTAGGAAAGCCTTGTAATGTTATCTAATAATGCTAACGTGTCATCATTTCACCTCTGCGGACGTTTGGATTTACCGCGTGGCCACACTTCTGCACTTTTTAACTTTTTAATTCCATGAATTTAGCCAGCCATTTAGCATTTTAGCCAGATTATTAGTTTTCAACGATTCTGATATGGTGAGAAAAAATTATCTTGAGCAGATGTGTTCTATAATGCAAATTTTCCTTTCATTGAGTCCGCGAATAACCGCTTTTCCTTCCAAAATTGGAGTAGGTCGTTCACTTAAATATGCGTCATCATTTTGATGCCCTGTATTTGCAAAATTTACTTTGGTTCTTTACTTTGATCTCCGTTATATGGTAATTTTTTGCAGGCAAGAAATCAAAGAAGGCAAAATGGATTCCGGCCAGCATTACAGATATTATTGCAGAGCCGACCACGATACCAACTACAAACAACTGGGCGGATGCATTAGATGAAGAACGTGAGTTCATTGTTTCTTTAATTTGTTTTATTACACCTCTTTCCTTATGCGCAAATGTCGTATGTGTGTCGACCCAATGATGATACTAGGGTAATGGCTGGCCAATGTTAATCTCGTACTTGGGGTACACACACTGGGTGTTAGTCACTCTCTCTACCCCGGGAAGGTCTGAGGAAAGGTCATTGTGTTTTTAAATACATTCTAGCCGGATGCTTCCCTCACAGGGAAGGTGGGGGAACCAGAAACAACTGTGCAACATTTAGCCTGTGAGGCCTAGCCTGTGGGGCCGGGAAGAGGTGTGGATGATGCAACTGTTGGAAACCCCCATGATCAGCAGTTTTAGCACAATTTACGAGATGACTGCGGTCATAACTCAATTCAGACTAGTCTTTCATTGGCTTGCTCCCTATTTTATACTGAGGGTCCTTAACATACTCTTTACTCAAGTACAACAAAATCTTATCTTTCTATTTTTAATTTTATAAAAATTGAAAAAGTCAAAATGATATTGTACAATAGCAGCTGAGCACTGCACATTAATAAAATAAATAACCCATTGACTTGTGTATGGTTTGTGTGTCCATTTACAATATGTATATGAAAAAAAAGTGGAATTCCTGAAACTGCAATTTTGGTGATCAAAACTAGACAATAATTTTAATATCAAGAAACAAAAAATTACAAACTAATAGATAAAAATACACACTAAAGAGCTACCTATTTAGTGAGTGAATTCTCCAAGAATCTTCAAAGAACATGTTTACTTGTATAATTTTAAACCACTTAACTCACTTGACTACTTTCTTGTCAAGTGTGACCCTCAAACATACTACTTGCTGCATATAGATACTTGTTTTACAATCAATCAAGGTCTTTTGGATTAAATTGCCACAAGTTATTTTTAATGTAACTTCTCTGTAATAATTTTATCCATCATGAATTTTTCCATAATAGAGAATTGCAAATTGCTAAATTCTATAAAACTTCCATTTAAATGACCAAACATACATAAGCAACAAACCAAATCATTCAAATAGTCTTTATTCTGAATGTAGATTAATTCAAAAATTGTCCTTATTGAATTTGAATTAATAATGAATAAATGTAATCTCCATATCATTGTTCTTGATACATGAAATAACAATTAATACAATTCATAATTATTTTAGTTAATAGCTACTACGACTTTGATTATGAGTTGATAACCTACATACTTTTATTATAATCCAAAATGTATAACAAATGTATTTTCCCTATTGATAACAATATACAACTGATATAAATCTGTCTTGCAATTGCAATCTATATGACCTGATAATGGTTATAATTGTGTAGCAGCTGAAACATATGGGTATCAAACTCGTCAGCGGGCGCCGGTGGTGCTACCATCGGCGTCGCGCGCGGCCCGCGGCGGGCTGGCTGTGGATGACGAGTCCATACCGCGTCGCCCGCCCTTTATCGCACACATTTCCAACCTGCCCTATGATGTCGACGAGAGCGCCATCTCAGACCTCTTTGAAGGCCTCAAGGTGGGTACGAACTAATGATATAAATCCGATGGTGCATGGCTTAGTTATTCTAAATACCCAATTATCATAATCATATGCTAATTGAAATGCAAATATTGCAATTGAACTCGCTATGTTGATTAAATGTAGAATGAGTTTGAGAGATGGCCTTTAAAATTTCTTCTGTCATAATTATTACACATAAAGAAAAAGCAAATGGGATTGCAGACTCAAAATTTGTATAAAACTTAAGGAAAAACTGAATATGTACAACATACTGATAAAATAGTTTCACATTAAGTTGTTTTCAACGCAATATTTCCAATACAAAAGGAATAGGTAGGTATGTAATCTCATTTTACATACCTATTCCTTTTTTTTCTAATGTTTAATTTTTTCAACAGATTCTCAGCTTGAGATTGCCGCGTGAAGGTGATCGCCTCAAAGGATATGGCTATGTCGACTTCGAAGATAGGGAGAGTCTTATCAATGCTATGAACATACCAGACCTGGTGAGCAAACTATCTTTTGTTACATTCAAACCTGAAATGAAATATCATAATAGCAAAATGGTTTACCCTAAAAAAGGGTCATAAAGCTGCTACCTTTAGTGTAAGTTCTTTTTGTTTGTGTAGACAATAGGCGGCCGACGGATAAGAATAGATGTGTCTACACAAGACAACGACCGTCGTATGGGTCGAGGAGGAAGATCCGATAGAGACAGGTAATGTGAATTATTATTATTGTAGGCAATACTTATTTTTAATGATAACTCAATGTAATTTTTTGTTGAGTTCATTGTAGAGCGCATTTTCATTTTTAGGTATATCTAGTCATAACAATCAATAATTTTTAATACTAAATGTAATTCCATTAAAAGGTCGTCGTATCTTGTGACCTAAATGCTTTCATTACTCAAACATAAATATGACGCATTCAATCGTCCATAATCATTTGGTCGTAAATAAACGGTAATGTTTTGAGAATTGTTGTCTTCATAACAAATGTAAACCTTGCTTACGCCCCGCAATTTCAGCCGTACTATCCCGATAATTTAGAGTTTTCCTCGTATAGTAAGTACCATTACTAAATTGAGAGACAAAACAAACTCTTTCCATGACAATTAAATTAAATGATAATAATGTAAGAGTAATATTTTTATTCAAATAGACCTTCACAAGCATATATGAATTGCCAGACTTAAAGGCTAGTTCAAAAGGATGTTTATTTATGCTGAAGAGAACCATCAATAATAATTATATTAAATACAGCAAAAGCGGGAATGTCCTCAATTGAGTGCCCCCAATAATGTCCCCTTTTCCCGGTAAGCAGGGAATACGACCCGGAGCGCACGATGGGCGACTGGCGCTCGGGGCCGCGCGCGATGCCGGAGCCGCAGGCCCGCGCGCGCACCATGGACCGTGAGAACATGCGAGAACGAGAACGACCCAGCGACCGCGAACGAGACTCTGCAGGTGCTAGAGACTGTAAGTACATACATTATACCCTTCCCTTCTCAACATGTAGGTACCACCTTTATAACATAGGTACTGTTTTGGGTGATTTTGTAGAAGTGAAGAATATAAAATATTTGCAAAAACAAAATACTTTTTGTTAAATTCAATATGTTTTAAGAAATAAATAGTTTTTCGAGGGAGGCGAGGGTAAAATTCTTAAATAATAATTTTTGACATAATTTATGTGCAAGTTTTTTAAAGAATTATTCTCTTTAATTATTTTTTATTATGTAGGTATGTATTAACAAAAAATAAGTAGAGATAACTGGGTGTGAAATAATGACCCAGGATATTTATTTTATATTTACTTATTAAAGAAACAATGTCTTCGACCCGAATTCCGATTAACCATATGTGGTTTTTTGCGCCCGAGTCAAAGGGTCTCGATAGCTCGTATGGTGAACGGTGTCTGCAGTTCAACTGATACAATAGTGCGTACTAATCAGTATTAATCATTAAATGAGTACATTTTTTTTCCTTGTTTTGGGCTGTCAATAGACCATTTTAGTCTTATTTCTATGAAATATCTCGCTCTACCCGATTATAACACAATAATTACTAATGCAATAATAAAGATTTCCAAAACAAATAAGAACAAAATGTAGCCCCATTACTAGCCTCGTTAGGAAGAGGTAACTTAAAAGTCAATTTTCCTAATGATAATGTTTCTATTTATTATTTAACATTTTTATAGAGTCATATACAGTCACAATGATGATATATTGCAAATTTGTGATACGGAGCAAGCTCTAATGTCGCACTTGGGACACACAAACAGAGTACAAAGATATTTGATTCTGTATTCCTATTGGAAAATCTTTTTATTAATTCGAAACCCTGTTTTCGTATTTATTGCCATCATTTTGATTGCTTTAATCACTTGAATAGCAGTTTCCGGAATTATAATTTTTGATTATGTAGTTATGGAATATACACCCCATCGCGAGCCAATAGGTTATTTACCTTTTCGCAAAATTCAGTCAAAACTTGAAAATCGATTATCTTGGTTACTCATCTCGTCTCGGGAAGGTCTGAGTAAAGGTCGAGTGCGATGTCGGCACATTTTACCCTCTAGACGGGGGCGTCGCCCATAGCGACGGCGAGGGCACCAGAAACCAGGGCTAAGGGGCTTCGTCTAGGACTCCTAACGGATGAGACTTCGCCCCCTGTGCCCTTGGAAGATCCCTCGTGACCGGCGGTTTTAGTACAATCTGTGACACGACGTGCAGTCGTAACTCAATTCAGACTAGTCTTTAGCTTGCTCCTTAGTCACGTATTCTGAGTGACTTGTATTACAAAAGAGAAGAACAGATATCGGGAATTATGGGTTTGTTGCGTATCACTTGCACTAAGCAAGTGATGTAAAAATAGTGATGTAATGAAATAAATAAATAATTTCGATGATGGTATTCTTCTATTTGATTTGCTTTATTGTACGCCTTATACTATTTTAACTATAATGAATGTTTAGACAGACTGTTTATTTTGTGTGTAGCGAGTGCGGACAACCGTCCAGGTGGGTGGCGAGACGGGGACCGTCCAGCGCCGGCCGAGCCCGCACGAACACCGTATGGTGGTCGAGACTCATTCGGACGTGATCGTTTTGGAGAAGACCGGTAAGATAAGACACCCATAACATATACATATAATGCTACATAAATATAATCAAATCTTTCATAAAAAAATAACTTTATGAGCCATTAAATAATCTATTTCTAATTACAATACAACCAAATTCACCTTTCTGAAATTATTATGATAGAAAATTATCATAAAAGAATAACTTAAAAAAGAATACTATTAGTATTTAATTATATATTTTCATCTACAAAAGAAAAGGCGTGTAAAAAAGTGTCCTGTCCAAAAATGCATTTTTTGTTATTTGTTTATTACAGCGGTAGAGAACGCGGCTTTGGTCGCGATGGTGAACGCAGTGGATACGGTGGCCGAGATGGATTCCGCACTGCTGAACGTGAAGGAGGCGGTGGCTATGGGTATGAACAGTGTATAATCATTATCAATTTATAAACAATCGTGTCGTTTTAATGTAAGATTAAATTGTGAATTCAATCTATAGCAATCGCGAAGGCAGAGGCTTCGGTGGAAGGGGATTCGGCGATCGAGACCGTGATCCTCCTCGAGAAGGTAATTTTTTAAGAGAATCTTTCACATTATTTTCCTTTACTACTGAAAAAACTGTTAAGTAGATTGTTACTTTTCCTTTTGACCCTTATAATCTGTTATTATTTTGTTTCTGTTGGTGTAAAACTTGTAATGCTGGCACTGCATATTCCTGTTTATGCTGTACAGCTATAACACAGGCCTGTCGTTGATGCTGTATTTTGCAAGTACTTGACAAGAAAACATCAATCAGAGTTCATACAAATATACAAAGTCTTTCTATTATTATTTATTTTACTTTATTCAAAAGCTCAACAGATAGAATGGAATTACTACAATTTTTATAGGACATAAAAGAAAAACATTAGTATTTAGTTTTTCTTCCGTACTAGTTTCTGCCCTACGGTATCAACATCCATTTAACCGTTGTTGAGTTATAATATGTAATCATGGGTATCTACAATAATTTGTGTAGATGCGAAGCCCCGTGAACGTCCGAAGCTGAACCTCCTGCCGCGCACAGTTCCGCGCGAGGCTGAGACTCCCACTAAGCCGGCGGACGGCGCGCTTGACGACAAGCCGCCGGAGAAGGCAGCGCCTAAACCTGTACCTGCAGAGAAGGTGTTCGGGGCCGCCAAACCTGTCGATACTGCCGCTAAGTTAGTATTCTAGCTATATCATTATTATCACTAAACTACCGTAAGGTTTTAATTTACGAAGTAGATTATATGTGATTATATTTATTAGTCGCTGATTTCATATCTGACTCGAAGGACCAATAGTGTAGGGATGTAAACCTTACTTTTATTATTTTTTGCTCTAGTGGCCTGATGGCCTCAGGGCTCGCACTGCAGGTAATGATGATAGGTGTTGAGTAAAACTTGTGCAAGTGCTGTAGCGATACTGATTGTTTTAAAACCCTCAAGTTGAAAATCTGTGCCAATCATCTTCCGGTGTGTTCCATCAGCTCCTTGTGTCAGCCAGTTCCCTTCTAGGCTTTGTGTGCTTACCACCATCTGACCATGGTGAGATTGTGGTCAAACACAGGCCTATATGTATTAAAAAAATACACATGTTTCGCTGCCTGTAACCAGTACCTACACATCTTGATATATTATTCGGTGCAAAATGCAATATGTATAACCTGAAATGTTTAGTCAGTCGTGTGATGAACGGTGGAATGGAAATGATATCACCGCGAATATTTCCGCGAATAAAATCATTTTATTGCGCATAAAAAAACAGTCGTAATAATATTTTTTCGATTGTTATTTATGTTCTATCATAATGTGCTATATTATTAAAGGTCAACAGACACCGTTTCACGCTTTTATGTGTGATTCGGTCGCTTTACACCAACATATTTTATCACAAATCTGTTCTTATCAAAATTAACAGGTTTATAAATATGTTGTCTTATTTATGATTCTACTAATAATTATGTAATTTTCTGTATAATAAAGGGAGCGAGAGATCGAAGAGCGTCTGCGTAAACAAGAAGAGGAATCTAGAAGGGCTGTAGATGAAAAGGACCGTTGGGGAAGGAGGGTAAGAAGTTTTCACAGATGTTTATCAAATAATTTTCTATTTTGAACTTGTAAAGGGTCATTTTGATTTAGTTTTTACTCACTTTGATTGTCTTTTACAGAATGACCACTCTGGTGATCGTCGTGGTGGTGCAAGACGTGGTAAGTAAAAATTTACCCTTGACTGCCATCCTCTTTGATTGCCGTGACAAAGGTTGTGGAATCTAATCCTACAATAAGCTGACCCTTGTCTCCCACTGTGCTATGTAATCCTCTGGTACCATATACAGTTACTTTCCTCAGGTTGAAATCAGGCACTTATTGCTGTTGTTCTGACATCTTTACTTAGCCAGTTTCCTTCTGGGCTTTGTTTGTTTTTGGGCATTTGTGGTCCAACAGGCCTATGACATAAAAATCCTAATGATTTTGTTTCTGTACAGATGATCGTGGAAGAGACTCGCGCAGTTACAACAAAGACCGACGTGATTATTCCAAGGACGAGAAAGATCGACGCGACGACAGAGACAAACGTGATTACTCAAAAGATGACAAGGAGAGGCGCGACTACAGGGACGAACGGGATAAACGCGACTATAGAGACGATCGGGACCGACATGACTCCCGCGGTCGTCGCGATTCACGCGACAGACCCGACTCCCGCGATAGGCAAGACTCACGAGACAGACGCGGCTCACGCGACAGACACGACTCACGAGACCGACGTGACTCCCGTGAAAGGCGCGATTCCCGTGAAAGAGCAGACTCCCGCGATAGGCGTGAATCTCGCGACAGACCTGATTCTCGCGGCAGACCTGATTCTCGCGGCAGACGTGACTCTCGCGACAGACCCGACTCTCGCGGTCGACGAGGATCACGCGACAAAGATGTTAGGGATGATTCCAGGGAGCGACGGACTGAATCCAAAGAAAGGGGGACGCCCGATGATCGTGAACAGAAAACAAAAGATGAACGCAATGGACGTGCGCGACCGAGCCGCTCACGTGATAGGTACGAAGACACCGAAGAAAAACCCCTGCCCAAGTTGAAGGAAACAGAAAAACCGGTACGTAATAATAATATTCTTGTACCATTGGAGCTGAGTTATATTTTTGTGAATGATGAAGCTAAAATATTTTTTCTTTTTCCAGAATTTCGTTGCGTCGAATAAATTCAGCTTCCTAGAGGACGCCGACGACGGTGGATCTGATTAACACGAGCGAAACGTCGGTGCGCGCTAAATATCAGTGTCCATACAGTTGACTCGAGTGTAAAGTGTAAATTCACGAGTATCAAGTGTCAGGTGTAGCAAGACTCGATTAAGCACTGAGACGATCTACTTTGTGCTATGTTTTAGAACTTCATTAGTCATTAGTGCGGTGTGGATATACGTGTATATTAGGGTTGCTATATGCTCGCACTGCTTCGAGGTTGGCCCCAGTCTTTATTGTCACTCTACTATTGATTAGCCACATCTTACTTCTTTCCTCTTTAATCTTACCTGTCTAAAATCTCTTTAAGCACAAGCTTTCAATGGAGTTTCAATAAAGACTGGGGCTCATATTTGTAACCGTATTGTACTGATTGGTGTAAATTTTTCTATGGGTTTGTTACATAATGTTGTATGAAGATAAAAATCGAGAAACACAAATAATCAAACTCACTCCCATTTGAACTAGTATTGGTACAGGTGCTTCTCAACAAGTCTTTGTGAATATTTTTTGTTTAGTTGCAATAAAATCCTTTCACAAGGAATTTTCGTGCAGTTCATCGCAATGCCTCCATAGGGAATCTTATTTCTTTATTTTAGAATATGTGATTATGTTAAATATTTAGTCGATTTAGATTATTATTAATGTTAATTGTATTATTTATCTTTACACTCAATACAAAAATTCGTTAATTAATCAAGTGCTACATTGTTAAGGCGCATTATTTACAATAATTTGCAAGTATGCATTATAGCTATAATTGTGTGCCCGCCTTGATCGTCATTATATCTAGTTGATATTCAAAATTAAAAGTACCTAATTACTGCGGTGAGGGCTCGGTCACAAGGATATTTTAATGGTCAAAAATGTAATATCAAGATTATTTGTTTGGTACACTTATGTTCTAATTGTGAATTATAAATAAATTACCCTTTTTACAGACAGATATACCTTTTTATTTATTTCAGCAGGGACTGCCACACAATTTATTTGGATAGTGAATATATTATAAGTACCGCGAAACACCTTACCTTTTATTAAATTTTACGCCTCTATTTCATGAAAATGTTACTAATATACCTTGGAGGAATATGTTGATGATTTCTTTTGTTATTAATCAGTAAATATACTACCATTCTTCTCGCAAATAACATGTTTATAACTTACGACCCATAACTGAGCTGCAATTTGCAAAAAACGTGATAAAATTTTAATTTCGCGCTCCAACCGAAGGTATACTATTAATACTGTTGATATAGAAAGGTCGATACTCAACAACTAGGAAACGGACCGATAAGTTAAAATCCGGGCGTTTACGATGACATTTTCCTACGGAAATTCGTCTTTAGTGTTGCAAAAAAATCGATACATCGATAGTCGATTGTTTTCCCCAAACCACTCGTACTATCAATAGTAATATTTAGCACAATAGTATCGATACTATTGGCCTTAGTTTTAGACGCTATCACATAAATCGATTGTAATATTTTTCATGCAATACTATCGATAGTATTGCATGAAGAAATACAACCGATAGTATGTACTTTGGGGGTCCTCGATTGTATACTGTGATTGTATTGCGATTTGCGTTCGATACTATCGATTGTCCGGCAACACTACGCTAAGCTATGTATGTTGTAGCCATTTTAGTTGTGGTTATAAGCTCTTCGGAGTAGATATGAGACTTTTTGGCGGGAACTTGCGAAATGACGTTGCGTTTTCGTTTTATTTTCATAAAATCGTGTATTTTTTGAGTTTTATTGAATATTATTTAAGTCAATTGGTGGTATTGTGTCCAATAAAGATCAATACAAGTGCACCAGTGAAGTAAAATGAAATGATTACGTGTATAGTAGCTTTTCAAGTTGTCTCAAGAAGTCCGTGAAAAGTTTTAGTAGAACGAACGGCTACCATTGTACTAAAACCTAATTTAAACTGACTGACTTGAACTTTACTAGAACTTTGATTCTTGACGAATAACGAGAATTGAATACATGAAGAATACAAAAATAACTACATCGCTCAACTTGACACTGGCAAAATGCACCAATTGTGAAGCCAAAAAAAAAAAAGAGTATACATCAAAATTCAAAATTATCAATGTACCATCAACAAAGTTGAAGCATGATCAGTTTTGGGACCTTTTCGCTTGCAGCCAGTAATCATAGTTTGCCCTGACAATAAAACGGTCTCTTGTAAAATCTTTTGTTTGGACTATTTACAATGACTACTATTTTATGACAAGTGCATTGTCTGGTTATATAGTGTGAGACACAGGTAGCGACTGGTCACTGCACGCAAAATACACCCTTAAGGTGATCATGCTTCAACTTTGTCGATAGTACCTATGTAGGAAAATTTTGGCTAAGTTATTGGCGGGAATTTGCGAAGTGAGTGAATGTTATAGGTTTTTGAAATTAATAGAGTTTTATTGCAATTATGATCAATACAATCTCAAAGAGAATATAATAATACAGACCTACGTTTTACAATCTCACCAGTGAAGTGAAGTTTGAATGAATGCCAGTCTCCAGTCTCATTAGTTATATCCAACAGGCTGTGAAAAGTTGGTATTCATCTATGTTTTTGCAACGCACGGTGACAGACTTGATTTTGCTAGGTACCTACTTTGTTTTGACCGACATTCATTCAATTCATACTTGATTCATACCAACAATTTATACCAACCAATCCAATCATGATATGTAAGTGCAACGCAGCGGTTGCGCAGCGGCAGATACCTAACTTATGGAATGAAGATCGACGAAGCAGGAACGAAGGTGAAGTGAAACAGTGGGAGCCAGAGCCAGTTAGTCCTACTTATTTATTAAATACTTGATATATTACCTGTCTTAATCGAAGTAAATACCCTACCTATTGTTTTGTAATTTCTGTTATATACGAAGAAATTTAAAATATACCTACCACCCGATTATATTATATCCTACTTAAAAATGCAAAAGTTTGTGAGAAAGTATGTTTGTTATTTCTTCACGGCTGGAGCAATTTTGATGAAATTTGGTATGGAGGTAGCTGACACCCTGAATTTTTAACACAGGCTACTTATCATCCCTCGGGAACGCGGGGCGGAAGCTTGTAAGTAATATAGTTTACATTACCTTGACATTGGCTTCAACGTCTTCACCCATAATTCAACTCATAGTTACTAGAGTAGATACAGTGATTATATTATCTTCTTTTAGCTAATGTTTTGGATTGATTAAATGTACTTACCTACATTTACTAAAAGCATTCTGGTTGTTTACCATCAGTCCTTTTGGTTTTGGTACCATATACTGACAGGTAGATACAGTTCAGTACAGGGTAGAGTCTAAACGAACAAGCAGGGGCATACACAGGGGGGCAGCTGCCCGATGGATTTATCATTCCTAAGTATGTAGATTACAGCAGGTATCTCAGTTAAACTTGCCTATGGGACACCTACTTACTACATGCACCTAATGTTTTGTGAAAATATCTTCACATCATAGTGTGTTGTGTACAGCAACAAGCATGAAGGACCCGGCCCTAGTTTCTGATTTGCCCCCCCCCGCCCCCCACTAGGGCCAAAAGCTTGGTACACCCAACAAGTGTTGACAATTTGTTGTAAGGTGAGGTGAATTGGAATTTTTCTACCAATGCTATGACTTGCAACTAAGACTAACTTGGAAAAAATTTGCTGACACATTGATAGTTTGCAAGCAAGCATGTGGCACTTGGTAGCAGTCCACCACTGCAGATTCAGAAACTGAGTCTTTTACTGAATGTCAGATTTTGTTGCGACTTGATTCAAAAGCAAGGTCCTTTAAGTGGACCTTAGTAGATAAGGATATGCTATCTAATATTTGGCCTAGTATTTATCACCTATCTAGCTGAGGGTGGGTGAAATAAACAAAACAAGAACTTTTAACCCTTTATTTCAAAATCTATCAGTACCATGCATAAATCTAACCAATTATTGTAGGCATAACATTACATTGTTTTTATACAAAAATCTAAATTATTATGTTAATAATCTTTTTTTTTTATTTAAAATATAGAACTACAAGATTTAACTAACACAACTGAAGAATTTTTAACACATGAAAAATGATTATATATTAAATAAGGTATTCTTAACAACTATAAGTTATATAATTAATGTTGTCAAATCCGGGGTTAGTATTAAAAACAATGTGCATTCGACATGCATGGCATCCATGATCCTACAACATCCACGTTCTTCAATTTGTAACACATACTAATAATAAGTTAGTAAGTATTTTTACATATTTATGGTGATTACCATGTTGAGGTAAATAACACCATATAATAGTAGATTTCACCATTTTAAACCAAATATAATGGTGTCATCCAAGAACATATGGATTGTTTTATAATGAACAAGAAACCCAAGGCAACTACAGTTGCCCATTACTTTACTAATTCATTTCTGTAAAATTGCCGTCATCAAAGCCTCTTTCAATTTTTTTGTCATATCTTCTAAAATGTCAGCTTTGACTTTTAATTTTTTATTTCGTTCCTCTAAATCATCAGCTAATTGTTCCATTTGTAACTCCTTCAGTTTCCTGTTCATTCTAGATCTTTTGGATGCTTCATTATTTTTATCTCTTAATTCTCTATATTTATATTCGTGTGTAGATGTAGACGAATTATTATCATCTACACTACACACTGAAGAGACATTGCTTTCCCTCCTCTTGGGAGGGCGTCCTCTTCGCGCCTTCGTCAGCTGCTGTGACCCCTCCAGCGCGAGAATCATATCCTTGATGGGGATATTAGGTTTTCTTCTTGCATACTTCCTAGGTGTAGTATGATCAGAGTAAGGTCTGTAAGTTTCATCAGAATCTTCACTGTTGTGACGTTTTCTTTTGTTTGCTTGTGGTTTAACATCATCATTTTCAGACTCTATGTGAGATTCACTTTTAGGTGTAATGGGCTCGTAATCTACAGGCGCGGGTATATCCGTCATTAAGCTTGTGTAGTTTGGGATGGTAATGAGGCTTTCATCTGTATTTGGTTGTTCCGTTTTCTGCAACAATTAATAGTTATGTATAGTATGAAATAGCTTTTTCTTATTACAATTGACTCTATCCCCTATCTACCTATGTAGGTCAGTACCTTATCTAAGTAATTATTCTGTTTGTAAATACTTATTGGGATTTAATAAAATCAGATTTAATTTAATTGATTTAAGATGAACTATAGCATATACTGTCGGGAAGAAGAACAATAATTTTCCTACTACCCAGGTGAGTAAATTGACTTACCAAGCTTGGATTTGTACATTTCTCTTTTTCCAATTGCTCGACACAACTAAGGACTTCAGGTGTGCTGATGACGTCGGTGAACCACAGGGGCGCCTGCGCCGCGACGTCAACGGTCAGGCCCCCGCCTCGCCTCTGGAGCCCAATGTCCTGCATACTCCGATCTTCATTGATAATATATTGTGAAATAACGACATCATTACTCTCCACCTCCCGTGGAGTGACAGAAACAAGTTTCAAGTCCAGGGAGTCCTCTTGATCGATTAAGGGCATTGTGAAATGTGGAGTTGTATTTAAATCTGTGGAGTTTGTGTCGTGTGTGTTGATCCATTCGACCGGCTCCGTGACTTGCCACGGAAACATGTCGGTGGTCTCCGACGCTAATTCTCCAATCACCACTGGCAGACTACTAATATCTAAAAATTGTTCTTGGAACTGATGTTTCTGGTCTTGTGTTAACCCCGAGGGGCTTACGGTATTTCTATCAAACTGTGTGAAACTCTCGACACTTGGTGAGAGAGGCTCGATTGGAGTGCTGTTATAAAAGCCTGCCTGGGCGTGGTGGGTAGAGTTAACGTCAAATACATCCCAACCTTGCGGTGAGAATGGTGTGTGCTGTGTGTTGGTGTTGTGTGCCCTTTCTTCAGTTATTTTTGTTGAATCTGCAGAAAAGAAAATATCAGCTGTAATCACGGTCCATTTTGGTTGATGATTCGGTTGCGAGGTGTATTTCAATTACAATTTATGAAGAACGATATAAATACTTACCAATGGTCTGTGCTAGTTCTTCCTTGGCGGGAGCGGAGCACCACTGAACCAGATCTTGGAAGAACTCGCAGTCCGAGTCGTGAAACATTGTGCTGTCGTATAACGGCTCCGGTTTCAAATATTCCTGCAAATGGATTTACCTTATATTAAATTTAGCTCAAAATTGAAAGCGGAGCAAGACTAGAAAATAACTTAATATTAATAAATAACAATATTATCTTAGTACTCACGGCCGACGACTCGATTCTTACCTCGGAAAAGCTGGTGGTGGGCATGGGCGATGGCGATGGCACTCGTGTGTTTCCGCCGATAACCACTCCGGTTGCACAGTTCAACTCCTGTTCCTTGTCTGCCTTTAAACGATCTAGGTCTACCACTTTCAAAATACTGTGAGTCTTGAGACTCGTTTGCGAAAAAACCATATCTTTTGGTGTTTGAGTCGAGGTATTGATTTCCGATATCGTCGCTCCGACTCGGACAGGTGATCTTTTGAGCAACCATTTTGAATAGAACTACAAACAGAAATGATACGACGTAACATAATGTGCATATTCGTATGAAGCGAGGTGAAAGTAATATCAGGAGAATAAAATACAGTGAGGATATTAGGTATGTCGATGCGAGGAAATAAATAAAAATATTAAAAGCACATACAAGTATCCCTCTCGATGACGAGTAAAACATTAATAAATGTAATAAATAGATATTCGCCTCATGATACATTACAAGAATAATAAAGGATGAGATTACCTTGGACAACACAATTTTTGTCTTTAAGAGAGACATATTTTCAAAGTTCAAGCGTTGAAATATAAATATTCATGTATATAAGAGCAGAAATAGATACCTATTCATGAGGTCGTAGATATGTCATTTAAAGGAATGATGATTGCATAAATAATAGAATAAAATAACAGAAGTAATACATATTATAACATTGAAAGTCGATTGGTGTAATTCGCTCTTGAAAATTTTCTGTTGCTTTGATATGCAATCAACATATTAATGTCACCTGCCCAGATGATGGTTGATTCATGGAACCATTTGAATTATGTGTCGTAGGTACGTGGGATCAAAAACAAAGACGAGAAAGGCTCAATTTCCAGATAGCTGTTGATTTTTAACCTGAATGGATTAAGAGACCTAAAGATTTTATTCTAAAATATGTACCTAAATTATTATAAAATACTAACATCTAACTGTTAGTTAATATCACTAATAGTTCTAGTAATATCTTAGGTCTACTTTTAGTAAAAGCATTAACTTTAAACTTATTCTGGAAAATATTTAAATACCTTAAACCTATGAATTAACTAATGAAATAACTTAATGAGTATATTGCGTATTGCTATACGCTTGTAGACTTATACCTATGCGATATACATTTAAATTATAATACGGGTTGCATTGGATGCTTATTTAGTCAAGCAAATACTAATTGCCTTTGTAACTTGTTATCTTGGATACTTATCTCTGTCGAGGATCTATACGCTTTATAATATATTTATCTTTACGACTTGTTTTTTTATCACTTATTGAATAGCAAATTAAAAGTTTTTTATCGCTATAGACTCTTTCGATTTAACATAATAAAAAAACCTGACATAGCTTCGTTGTAGTTGACACACAATGTGGAATCATGAAATTTGCATCATAAGAGCAATGGCATGGTCAAGAAAAGCATGACATGAAAGCAAAGAGACTTGATCGTGATTTCAACATAAAATCGTTTATTGAATTTTTTAATGATCTATGAGAGTTATAACTGATGCTTTGCCAACAATTAGTATGTAATGCATTTGTCAATTATATTGTCAATAATTAACTTGTTTTAACATTTTGCTATTTTTCTTTTTTGTAAAATGTTTGAAAATATTTTTGATATAATTATTGAAAAAGGGTTTTATTTATTTGTCATCTAATATTTGCTCCTCCAAGGTTTCTTATTTCTGGTCCTGCGAACAGAAAAAGTACCTAACAAAATACCAGGATGAATGTTTTACTTACTTGTTTGAACTCTTCTTGAGCTCCTACTGAAATCTTAGCTCTTTAGGCTCCCAACCAAGTAACTGTACCGACAGTAGGCCTGTAACAAACGAAACGTATGTGAGAAAAATTGAGAAATAAAATTTACTTGTTAGTCAATTCTGTAGAATGAAATTAATCGACATCTTAAAAGAATCAAAGTGTATTTCAAGTCACTTTAGGTGTGGTAGACATCGACATTTGAATATTATATTATGACCTCGATAATTAACATCGCATTAAGTGGTCGCCTACTCAAAACTATCGATCGACTATGTAATATGTAGGTATGTAGTATTAACTAATTTCACAACTATCAATTAGTGTATCTGCTTCTTTATGAACTTTTGCTTTAATGCTGTATTTTTTTACCGTATAAATCGTTCCGTTTGTGTGACTCACAGGCACTCAAACTAAAGAACAATATTCGTAAAATAATCACTACCTAGTCGTGTATAGGTACCTTCAATAGTAGCGTGACAAACGCGTGATTTTAAGAAGGGCTTTGCCACGAATATAGTCGTAATGTGAGCACGTTTTAGAAAATCCCTAAAACGTGCATTGCGAACTTCCACATGACAAGTTGAAACTTGTATCCTAGATGACTAGCCTTGCCACACAAATTATGAGATTCCAATAACAATATTTTGGATGCTTTGAATGCATTAGTTTTAAATAAGTATTTGTATAATGAAAAAAAAAAATCTCACCTTGCTACGAACATATAATGTAACAGCTCCAGTCGTTTAGAAAGTTAACTCTCTTCACAGTAAATTAAAGTTCAATATAATGCACTTAGCGAACGTTTTTGGTAAAGCAGTATTTTTAACACGTTACAAAATGGTAAGTTTATTCCAAATATAAAAAAAGTCACGCGTGCACACCGTGCGAGTTTAGAAAATGTTGTGCAATATTCGCGGCGAAGGCATCTCGCACGGTTTTCTTCAATCCCCACCATTCAACATTTGCGTTCTAAAAATATCCTTCCTTCGTTGCTATTGGTTTAAAAGAATGACGTCAACTATTTGAGCCAATGAGCTCGGTTTGACATAGAGAGTCACGAGACTGTAGGCAGCTCTTCATTCCAAACTACATGTATAATATTCGTAGATATAGGTATAGCATTAGCTGACGGTCGCCCGCAATTTGCTGGGTTTTCACGCAGCGCAGATCAAAACTTTGAACAATGTTTTTCTACCAACAACGCGTGATTCATCGTAAGCGATTGAAAAATATACAGATGTACGCCGATATTAACGCTATTTGTTCGTTAAAAATAAGTTTACTCTAATTTGAAAGCTCTTGGTCACAAATACGGTTACGCGCAGGCTAGGTGGCATTGTTTTTTCTATGCCACCATAGCTACATTTCAGACTACAGAATGTAGCAATCAATCACCAAGTCTGTAAAATACATTTCCTATACTAATTTTCAACTGCTTACGTAAGTAGGTAGGTAGATAACTACACATCCCTGTCCTATTTAGTTGCAAAACTTTCCAAATGGAATTGTTTCGGGTTGCTTTATTTCTGCTAGTTAGGTAACTAATTATGTCGCAAGATAATATCTACTACTTTTTTTGGTTTAGTTTAGACACCTTTAATACAAAAGCATCCTAGTGCATAAAATAAAAAATGCCAGGATTGCCTTCGATTTCTCATATTGTAAGTAAGTATACATAGTCGTATACCTACCTATACAATTTACATAACTTTTAAAATCTTAGTCGTGTAATCGTGTTATAAGGAAAATACGTGAATATTGATGGCCCCAAAACATTCTCGGAAAACCCACTTCAAGCAGCTTTCTGAATACTGATTCTCATAAAATAAACTTTCACTTATTGCATCCGTTACCTACCATTTTATTTTAATTAAGAAAGACACCATGTCTTACACCAGTTACGTATTTGAATGAATAATCAATAAATATCTAATCTTAGATTAAAATATGTAGTAGTCAGTAGGTACCTCATAAAAACAAAGCATTTATATTGTCGTGTTGGTGTGTTAATTGGTAAACAAATGACTCATGAATTCCACGTCATTACCTAACGCTGCCATGAAGTCAAAGTTCTCTCAACAAAATACCCAAAGTATGAGACTTGCATAAATACTTACCTACATCTTGTTTTCTGAATCCACGAAGATTATTAGAAGTTATAAATATTTTGATCCAAATAGCTACCAAAAATTTACGAGTGTAGATGTGTAAAATGATATGTAACTTACCTAATTACATAGTATACATCGCTTAATACATTGTGGGAGTAGATATTTTCTTACTAAATCACCTGCATGGCTATTTGTGATTAAATTGTCTAAAGAGCAAGTACGAACATGTACAGACGTGTCTTGCTTGTATCTATGTTTTTAGGTCAGCGTTACTACCGCATAACAAAATGGTAATGAACTTCATTGAACTGGGCTGATGGAAGGAACTGGGCTTCCATTTTCTGCAGTTCTGGTATATTTATGTGACACCCGAATATCAAACGAGTCTATTAAATGCATTGTCCAAAGTCCCGCATGGGGTCTAGTCTAGATATTATAGAACTCCAGATAATAGAAGCCCTGTATGATGAAGGTCATTAGGTACCATTTTGTGACGCGGTAGCCCCGCAGGTCGGGAATGGAATGACTCATTCTCCTGACATTGAACACTGGTTCAATAACCTACAATTTTATGATGCAATTGACCACCTGTTTAGGCAAAATGCTTTTACAGTACTTAGTTATAATTTGGGTACTTAATTCTACGAAGTATGATTGATTATCGCCTAAACCAAGACGCCTTTGGACTCAAGATAGATCCCACCTGGGGCTCTAAAAAGGAAGCACTTGTTGAATCATAATGAGATCCTATTATGAATTGAATTCAAAATCGTAAAATGGCCGCTTTTTATGCAATTCAGAATATGATCCTAATACGATTCTGTATCTGCAATTCATTTCTTTGACAGTTTTCTATAGAGTTTCGTAAAATGGTTCACTAAATCCGAATTGCTTTTACGTCAAATAGTAGAATCATAAGAAGATACTGAGAACTATCTTTTTACAATTCAACTTAGAGATTTTGTTAAAAATCAATGAATATTTAGGAATTAAATATGTATTTTTAACGTCTATAACCCATTTTATGGACAGTTTAAAGGTTTTGGCTTACAAATAAGTTTATTACCACCAGTTTTGTGAACCTCATTCTTACCATCGTAATTTTTACAAGTTGTCTTAATATTATAATGAGCTATAGGTAACCTTCCCATAGGGTGTTTTAGGGTTCAATAGCAATAGGGTGATTTATTATAGCCTGAGCCTATAGGTAACCCTCTTCAATAAACAGTATATCTAAGGCAATAATAGATTTTTAAATCAGACTGAGAGTGTGTTCTAACATATCAACGCCTTACTTATAACATTAGTAGGTAGGTACCTATAAATACATTGGATGCATATCTTTTCAGTATAAACTAATTATTGCCAAGGGGAACGTCTGTTCCCCTTGGCAATAATTGGCAATATTACCTACAGTGTAAATAGGATGGTCTGAGCAATAATTCCTACTACCTGTCCCGCAGTTTCACTTGCTTTCCCAGGATAAAAAGTAGCCTATATGTCATCTATCTTTATTCTAAGTTTTAATCTAAATTATAGTACCTTCATAATATTAAAACCATACCCAGGTTGATAGTTTGTGCAAAAAAATACATTATTATGAGCATATCTGTGATGTCTTTGATTAAATTAGCGGAACTGCATGATGTTATGATAGTCTAAAGGTATCCATATGTGAGAGTCAAGGATAGATGAGACCAGAGAGACATCCTCATGATATAAGAATTATCATTGGTCACTTATTTAGTTAGGATAAATAAAATAATGTAAATAAACAGCATAAACATTTATTACAGTATCATTGTTTCATCTTTCTGTAGTTTAGTGTAATTATTAATACTAAGGCAAGAATCAGCCAGTATGCGAATACAGCTCCCAGAAACTGCATATAATAATGATATGTATATTAAACTGTGACACTAATTACAGCATGACTGCATCAATATGTAACTGTCATGTTAATCATAACATTTTACTTTCTTGATAATTCTATGGACCATTAATCATCTTCTTCGGTTAACCTGAAAGTTAGTAAAATTATAGTTAGTTAAATTAATTGATGGAATATGCACATTATCAGTAATATCATCTTTAACATAATAACAAGAGGAAGTTTATAAAAAGGTCTTTGCTTTGTGCAATAATAGTATAATATTAATGGAATTATTATATAAATGTTTAACAAATAAAATGTTTCTATTCTAATGGGGGTATTGAGATCATAATATCGAATTACTAATGGTAAAACCATTTTTGAATAACTGGTAAGTACCTACGTAGTATCAAGCTTGACTGACGATTTAAGAAATAATAACTTGAATGTTTTTTGGAATATCCTCGTAACGACTTATCAAAAGTATGAAATACTATAGGAGATAAACTTACTTTAGGTTAGGTTTGCGAGATTCCTCGCCTTTTCATTTAAAAAATCTTGACTTTCTAAAAGATTCTTCCGTGTTATTCGTCCAATACTGATATTGTCTTCCTTTTACATTTTTACGTAAATAATTACAGTACTATAGGTATAATAATTTCCATATTTTCCTTAAATTATTGAAAGACTATTATTTCAATGTTAAACTATAATTTTAAATATTTATTTTGTACTCTATCAAAACATCCAATATAAACTTTGACCGACCGACCACAGACAAGATAAAATATATTGTCATTGATTGATACCAGTCGAAGAAGAAAATATTTTTATAATCAATTAAAATGTCAGTTTTGGGTACCCAAATCCAATCAAATAAATGCCATGAAGCAACAGTTCGATCGGTTTTTAATTATAATACAAAAAACATAGTTATTCAGTCTTAATTTAACAAAAAGTAAATAGAAACAATAACCGGTAAAGTTACGGTTTTAATTTTTGTAGTCTAGTAACATTAATTCAAAACAGAATCTGTTTATGAATTGAATTGCGCATAAAGGGCGACTATTTTACCAAAAAATAGAGGAATTGCATGAGATCTGCTGTGAATTCAGGAAATGAATTCCTTTTAGCAATATTGCGTAATCCTTCCTTTTTAGACCCCCTGGAAACTATATGAGCAGACTTGCTTTATATACTTTGATGGGTAACATAGATACTAAGAGATATTATATCGCATGTTTACCTAAATGACATTGATCCTAAGGCGCCTATTTGTTGTTACCCATGCGGGCCTCAGTCGTCCCGCACGTCATAGCTATGTCACTACGAACAACTCTCTACGAGTATAACGATGATTTGCAATTTTTCGTATTGAGATAACATAATGTGTCTATCATTGAACTATTACACGTACCTACATCATTACCTAAATGGTGTCTATGCAATATTATCGTTTGAAACAGGAATAAATGTAATGTTCAATCACGTTCAGTTGATAAGTATTTTTTTATAGGTAGATTGTATTTTGTATAGCCGATTAAAATCTGGTTGTTAATAATTGTAAGTAGGTATATAATAAATGTACATAAAGTAGGTACATTTTCCATATCTTAGCTTGGGATAGTACATAATAATAAAATTATATCAATGATTAAATCCAAAACAGTTCGTATTTCTTAGTAGTCACTGTATGTAGGACTTTTCAAATCTCAAGGACTTTTGTTGAACAAGTCTTGGTTTATCGTGTGATACCTAGCTAGACTGTAATGCTACCCAAACATAATATAGGTAAATCGGTACGTAAGCTATTACTGACTGAACCTTAAATAGATTAGTTATTATCTATCTAGCTAGAGAGAGCCATACAATAAAAGATAGTTTTCTCAAAACAAATTTAGACATTGATTTAATGGTTTGGGTTTTTTGACTGCGCAGTTTGGCCTTTTACTTTTCACGTGAATGGTATACATTTAGTTATACGCAACAATCATTCAACGGGTGTGAGAGATGTGAGCAATAACCTATGCTAAAATAATACTTTCGTCAAGAAAAAAATAGTCTGCTCATCTGATAGCATAATCTGAGCCTGTCGCAAATTTCTTATTTGTCATCACTGAGGTATATTACTAACTACGTAGAGCTCACTGTTTGTCATCAAATATCTTGAGGCCCTGTATGTATGGATACCAACTATCATGACATAGCGTAGTTCTGTTTCATTCTAGGATTTGTATTTTTTTTTTATTTAGACATCAAGTATCTTCGTCATTTTTTGTTTTCCAAACTAAATAAAAAATATGTAAAATATATTTTATTCATCATCCCTATTGACGTTAGTAATCGCTTACTATCGATTAGTAGGTAGTAATTAGTGTTTACGTTTACAAGAATTTTCTATGGGGAGTATAGTTCTTTGAGTGTTCCGCGAGGGGCGCTGCTGTGCCAATTCTTATTGAGAGCATAATTCTATGTTCCTTGGAACAAACGCGATGCGGAATACCGTAACCCATATAGGTAGAACGAGGAACGGCCTTTTTTTAAAACAAAACAATGGATGATGAAGTTAATCTATGATGAACATTTACTTATTGTATAAAAATAATGATTTTATTGAGAAGTGATACCTAATGTCACAAAGACCTGTACCTATTCAGAGGGATTTCCCCGGTAGGTTCACGATTAATTAAAACTATAATTATTAATTAGATACTTACATTTTGACGTGTCTTCTAAAAACAATTGTCTTAAACTTCTTAACCTTGTCTTTTCTCTGACAACAGTAATTATTGCGGCGCAAAATCACTTGCTTATTATTGAAATTATAATGAATGGGCTCGTAATTAATAGTGGTCAAAAGATTGTTTGATGGTTGGGGATACACGTAGCTCATGTTAATAATGTTTTTTCTGTTAAGTAGTTCTTTTGTTTGATAAATTGGTATACTTTTATCACTCAAAAAAACTTCTATCGGTGGTCTTGTAATTCGTGTAAGACCTGAATTTTAAGTAAAACAAAATTTGTTAGAGCCGCTTCAATTCAATCAACTTATGATCACTGAATTATATTTAAGTTCAAAGATAGCTTAATTTATGCTAACAAATTGAGTAGTATTTTCTCGAGGATTGCAATGTTACAATAAAAACGTACTGAACTGCGTAAACTACAAAAACGAAATACGACGCGCACGGGCGCACTCTATCTACCTACCATACGGGCCACGCGTCGTCGCCGTCTATCTGATGCAATATTAACGTTCGGTTTTATGTTATATATTCTGCGCTACATATCAGTCTATTGGGGTGGGATGGGTACTTCTGCGTGAAATGAAACAAAAGTCTTAGTAGAAGTTCACAAAAAGATTATGTCCTTATCTTTTACTTAGGTATCTTTTTATATCCTTCTCTGTCTATCTTTGTTGTATTAATATGTATAAAATGTTTTGAGGTATATATAAAAGATAGGTAGTTCCTAACTATAGTCTACGTTCTATCGTACAAAACTGAGATGATGCAATTTTGTTCTAGATTTAAAGATACTGGAGGACTTAGGTAAATACTACGCAAAGAAATTTAAAGTATAGATAGTCTTTGTGTACTAAGTAACTTAAAAAATATGTAAAGTATTAAATCAACCAATTTTAACAATTAAAATTGGTTGATTGTTTACCAATATGATTAAGATTGGTTGTTTACCAATAAAATAAAATGTTCTTACAATAAATTATTCTAATAAGATTTATTGACCGCTGCTTATCCTAAGCGACCTAAGTTACAGGGTTCTACCCTATTTTTAGGATATTGTATTTTTCTTGTGTACCCTCGACAGAAGGCATATTGTTATGTAAAAATAGGAATTTTACAAAATGTCTTATTAGTTGTAAGAAATTATATTGTTGAAAACATACAGGAAGATTTGTTTATATGTAGTTTAGAATACTTATTCTTCAATGAATATTATGTATTTTGTATTTACATTTAAAAAATATATTAGTTGAACAAGTCACTGAGGTGTGGGTGTGAACAAGTAAAGTTTTTTTAAGCTGTGGTTCAAATTATCGAAGCGACGCCATGATGCCAGTTGCCAGAAGGGTACGTAATTTTACAGAACTCAAATTTATTTTATCCTTTTCTTATACTTTGCGTTAGAAAGTGAATTTTTTTTTGTGAAGTCTGTAAACTATAGAATCTGGGCCAGCATTTGGAAATCTGAAAACTTTTGTCCCCAAACTCCCTAACAACCGACCGTGCATACTCATCAGTCGCTAATAAAATTTGTTGCAGCGCTAAGAAAGAAAAATAAGCATTATTGCATCGTGAGTCGCTACACAACTATAGAGTCTGGCAAATGAAAGTAAACACTCGAATAAAATTGTTGCCAACTTTTCATATGGCAATGTTTTATTTATGACAATGTATGAAGTACCTGGAATAACCTGACTTGATACTTTAGAGTTATTTGTTTTTTGTGTAAAACAGGTCACAAAAATGGGAACTACGGCTCTTGTTGTATTTAAAGTAGTATTTTTATTCCAACGTATTAAGTCAGGTACATAATACAAATTTGGTCTTACAAGGCTTAGATTTTTTAATGCCATGCTTTTTCAGTCCCTACTTTCGTTTGCCAGACTACTGACATGATTCGAAACCGAACCAAGTTTTTGATTATCTGTTAGTACCTTAATAATAAACAAAATTCATAGCTGGCAACATTGAGTCCATAAATGATAAATTATTCTATTCTCTGTCTACGTAAAATAACCATGGCAGTGTCCGCCTGGCATTCGATGCCTCAGTTCGCTTCCCGTGCTTTAAATATACTTGGACTTGGTGCTTAAGGGTATACCTTCGGTTGGAGCGCGAAATTCAAATTTTATCAAGTTTTTTGCTAATTGCAGCTCAGTTATAGGTCGTAAGTTATCAACATGTTATTTGCGAGAAGAATGGTATTAAATTTACTGATTAATAACACAAGAAATCATCAACATATTCCTCCAAGGTATATTACTGACATATAAGACTATTTCATGAAAATGTTACTATCGGTGTGAGCTATCATTAATACTTCCTTTATGGTCGGTCACAACATTAATAAATAGTACTAAATTGCAGAATCTTACTAATGTTGCAGAAAAATCGACTATTGATCTATTGTTTCTGCCTTCAACCTCCCCAAATCACTCGTACTATCGATCGATAGTAATATTTAGCACAATACTATCGATAGTATTGAATAAAATACTACAATCGATCGATAGCTAAATACTATTATCGATAGTATGTATACGACTATTTCATGAAAATGTTACTAATATACCTTGGAGGAATATGTTGATGATTTCTTTTGTTATTAATCAGTAAATATACTACCATTCTTCTCGCAAATAACATGATGATAACTTACGACCTATAACTGAGCTACAATTTGCAAAAAATGTGATAAAATTTGAATTTCGTGCTCCAACCGACGCCTCCATAAGGGAATCTCGATACGATAGTGTCGAAAGACTATCGATTGATTATCCGGCAACCGCGGCAACACTAGTGCTTACTGTCATTGTGTTGTGATTTCTTGATATTGAAATGTCTGAATTTTAAAAAACATCAAAGATAGAAATTCTAATAGATTTTTGATCCTAGTGCCGATTCCGAATTTAAGTGAATAGCATTTTAATTATATTTGGTGTTCTTGTATGCATGCGTCAAGATTGGTGTTGCTTGAGAAATCGAAATGTTTTATTACCACGGAGATCGTTTTCAATTATTGTAAATATTTTCAACCTCTGCTATTGCCGTGTACGAAGCATAAATTGAAGCAACGTGAGGTAAAGATGATTGTTTTAATGCTTGACCTTGAGCTCATGTCGTCAGATCTAGAAAGGCAAAATACGTATGTCTGTCTATAAATCTCGCATGTTTCTGACGCAGCAACTCGTAAAATTTGTGTACTTTACATGTACCTTCTCACTTTGTCACCCACCGATTGGTTTCATTGCTCTTTAATTTTGCAGCACAAATGAAAGCAGGTATTTAACATAAAATTAAAATAATCTCTGTCATTAAAAATAAGATGTAATCTATCAATATAGCAAGATAGTTATTATTGTATCCTGTGCATATGTACATACTTTAAAAATAGCATTAGCTGTTAGCCATATCATTCAATAACTTTTTACTGCTGAATTGTATTTCTGACATGTAAAGGTTTTCATTATCATTAAAATGTAGTTTATAAGATGGGTATGGGGACGTATGAGATTTTAAGTTTCTAGTGATGCAGTGCCAAACTATTTTTTATATTTTATTGAGTTAATTTATAATAGGGTTAATCAATTTTAATTTTTACAAAACAATTTCGGAATATTATTTTACGAACTCAAAACATAATACTAGTCATATCAATGATCATGATCAGCTTAAAACGTATGAGATTTTAAGTTTCTAGTGATGCAGTGCCAAACCAATTTTTATATGTTATTGAGTTAATTTAAAATAGGGTTAATCAATTTTGATTTTTACAAAACAATTTCGGAATATTATTTTATGAACTCAAAACATAATACTAGTAATATCAATCATGATCAGCTTAAAACTTTGCAGGTTCAAAAGATATAAAAAAGCTGTCCTGTCTTTTCAATACACTGCTTTGAGCAGTTAATCATATTAATTCGCTTAAATAGTCATTACTATGAAGAATGGTGATATCCACCCACCCTGATCTAGGTAGATTTATGGTAGATTTTTTGTATTTCGTACACATAGCGCCACCCGCACACCGCTTCGAATTGTAACATTAAACTTGATTAAAAAAAGAACAAAATGTCCCCGTACCATGTTTCAGTGTGCTGAAGTCATTATTCATCAAACATAAACACAAAATTATGCTAAGATTGATTTATTGGTTTCCAACCAATTCTCAAAACGATTGTGAGTTATGCCACTTCACAATCTTTATGATACATCATAAAGATTAATCAGTAAAAGTGCGTCAGTAAAAATAAATACTTCTTTTTAATTCTTACTTACAAAAAAGCCATTTTACAAAAAAAAGCTTTGTTAATCATCTTAAAATCATAAGTAATAGGTTCTTAATGGCTAAAAAAAAAATTTTATATGTAATAAAGTAACATTGGTCTATTTTTTGAAACTGGAAGTTAGATGATAATTACTTACTGGCTACTTCTATCGAAACTTCACCTTACCCATACTATAGGAAATACATTATAGTTGATAGAATAATAGATAGTACCTAACACAAGTATAATTTCCACATAAAGTAGTCATAACAGTCTGTGTTTAGTTGAATGTATAGCTAGCATGATTTCAGGTTTATTTACATAACACGCAAGCAGCAAAACATTGCTAAAATAAATATTCGGCCCATCTATCCCTTATATCTGCATTCACTCCTTTCTTACTCATATTCACACCAATCCATCTTTTTCAGTAATTTACATTGATTTTCTTTTTTTTTTCAAAACATACTGTGATCATAATTAAATATTATAAAAAATGTATCATGAAAAAAATATATCCAATTTAAATTAGATTATCAGAGTATTTTTATAGTTTACCCTAATTAGGTATACAATCAATGTTTTATTAATTGTAAGTTAGTTATTTAATGATAAGAATATTTTAACAGAAACCTTGCAAGCTTGTAAGGTACTTCTAATATTTGAATACTTTATTATTACTATTAATAGCAATTATTTTTGTATGGCCCGTATAGTTTCTAGGTGTGACATTGTTGACAAGGTCAGGGACTAATGACTTATTAATATATTCCACCAATGGCTTATATATTGCCTAGATAGTGGTTACAAGTACAACCTACCTACTCAATATTAATTGATACTGAAATATGTTTATTTATAACCATCCAGGTTGACCTATCTGATATTAATATTCTACAAAACAGAACTATTATAAAGTATTCCAATATAATATTTGGTAGGTGTTTTAGGTTTAAAATAAAAGGGTGTCAGTTCATCCTGTAAAATGGATACCGAATTATTTTCTCCTAAATCAGCTGTGTTGTCTACTTCTACATTCTACAATCAACCTTGTAAGCTATTTATTATTTACAGTGCTTTCAAAATGACGCTGATAGACGGCATTGGAGATGAAGTAGTGCAATTCGTTGCTGTTCTGGTAGTAGTAGTGGTGGCGGCATTGGCCTGGTGGTCTACCAACGCGCGACCCGATCGGTACCGAACTGTCCTAGTGATGAGATCACGCACGCATCACCCGGTCACTGTCAGCATAAGGGCGAGTAAGTACATGATACACAGTCCACAGTTCAGCTTATTTATTTAAAATTAAGCCATTAGAAAGCAAAAGTAAAAAAAAAAGTCTCAGTTGCATATCTTTAACGCTTATCAGAGTGACTGAAGATTACCCTTATTATGTGAGGTGGTTTAAGGCAAGCCTACCTTGTAAAATCCAGGTTTTATAATACGGGCTTTTTCTGGCGTCAGAAAGTGACTATATCCATATTAAAACCTGAGTTTGTAAACATTTGATTTAAACCGTCTCACGCGATGGTCTCACGTGTAAGGGATAATTGAGTTTGAATTAGGTTCATCTATATCAGAGCTTCCCAGACTTTTTTCTGGATTTTGGACCCTGCAGCTATATTTCTACCATATTCCCAAAACTCGACAAAAAATGTCACGCCAACGTTGACCCCCGTCCAGTCTCGTGTGGAGTCCTGGACCACTTTGGGAACCTCTGATCTATATCATCCAATTTTATCGATGACAAATCAACAAGAGCTTAATTTTATATTCTTTTCAATTCACAGGAAATAATCTAATGATATCAAATTCACCACAACCTAATAATTCGGTTCAAGAATCTACAACAGAAACAATAAGTGAGTATTGTCTTCCTACTTCCTCAATTGATTGTGTAGGTTCTACCTTAACCTTTTAACCGCTTGATTTTATACAAATTGTTAGCGAGCTAAATAGCTAACAATCAAATCATAACATTATAGTATTTTTGAAGCATAAATGGACTCGAAAACTCTTATGTTTTATGAATTATCCCTTAACATCAGCTCAGCAACAAGAGGTGATAACTACCAGATGCAAATATCTGAATAGCTTTAGACAGTATATGAAAAACTTTGTAAGTGCCTATAAAATTTTAAGAGTTCCCTCTATTTCTCTAAGATCCCATCATCAGATCCATCAGGTCAGGATCTGGGACTATGGGACCACCTGTGAAGTATAAACTCTTTCAAACAAAAAAAGATTTGTCCAAATCGTTCCAGGCTTCAAGACTCAAGTAATCAGGGAACATACATAAAAAAAAACTCACGAATTGTTAACCTCCTCCTTTTTGAAGTCAGTTAAAAAATACTATTTCTGACATGAAAGAAAGATAGTAATCATATTTTTTTATGAAAATCAATACATTATTTTCACCTTCGTATAAACTATGTATTCATTTATGATTCAATATAGATATTTACATGATATAATTGTGTTACAATTTGTTTGAATCATGAATAACTGAAATGAGTCACGAGTCACGCCATGTAATTTGATGTCAAAATCAAGTCAGTGCACCTATATTTCATTACGTATTTGTATAATTATGATAGATAATATTTATATTGTGTTTTCAAGTTTAGCGTTACAAATAATAATTTTAAAGACGAAAGTTTTCGAGTAGGGATGGATGGATGGATGTTTGTTACTCTTTCACGTATAAACAACTGAACGGATTTGGATGAAATTGGAACACAGATAGTTTATAGCCTGGATTAACACATAGGATACTTTTTATCCCGGGAAAATATAAGATCCCTCTGGAACGCGGGTGAAACCGCGGGGCGGAAGCTAGTTTCATGTTGTATTGTATCCTACTAATACTATAAATACGAAGGTTTATCAGATATTTATAAGCCCAAATAATAAAATCAACCATCAGCTTGCGATGTCCGCAATCAATAAAAGTCACAACCCGAATTCTGAAAGAATAGGTGTGGCTTCAAAGTGTATTTAAACCCCAATAAGATAAAAAAATAGAAGTAGACAAAATTAAAACTTACACCATTGAAATAAGTCATGTTTTCGGTTTGGCTACAGGTGTAGGCACACCTGAAATAGTAGAGGAAAGTTCCCGGGACCTCGCCAGAGTGATTCCGCTGCAAGAGATGGACAGCATCGTTGACGCCGACATGGCAATGATGGATAACAACCGGTTACATTTCTACAGGAGGATCGATTGTGAGTACATACAAACGACATATTTTTATGTAACTATCGCCCCGCGTACCCTTGTTCTCGAAGTATGTTATGTTTTCCCGGGATAAAAAGTAATATGTATGTTATTCTACGTTATGTTCTATTTGCGTGCCAAATTTCATCGCGATTGGTTGCGCCGTTGAGGCGTGAAGAGGTAACAAAATATGGAGGAGCAAAGTGATACCTCCTGAAATCTTCTGCCAGGTTGGGCATCGTATCTGTGGATTGCATAAGCTTTGCCAGCGTCATGTAGATTCTTGTGGCGCCATCTATACATCAGTTTGTAAACCATCTGCATCGCTTGAATCGCTACAAAACAAACCCGGGATAAAAAGTAGCCTATGTCCTTCTCCATATCATAATCTGCATACCAAATTTCATAGTGAACGGTTCAGCGGTTTAGGCGTGAAAAGGTAAACAGACAGGCAGACAGTGTGTTACCGTCGCCTATCGCCATTTGCAATACCAGAGGTATTGCCAAGCTCATTGTAGGATTCGAACCCACGACCTTCGTCGCGGCATCCGACGTCACTACCACTGAACTATCATCGCCCTACTTTCCCATATATGTATAATATTTATAGTTTAGTTCAAATTGATGGGAACTTCTACCCTATAAAGCATAATAGGTGAATTATAAATAATACATAAGTATTTATTAGCAGCACCGGGTGGTCCACGGCAGGCGAGCGGCGCGGAGTCCACCAGCGAGGAGAGCGAGAGCCCGGATGAAGGCGAACCGGCGAGTAACGCACAGATCCGCGAGATGGACAGCATCGTTAGTGCTATGGAGGCAGATGTCTCCACTCGGTGTGATTTCTTCACCAGGTCTAATGGTAAGACATCATACTTATTTGTAACCTTTTCATGCTGATCATGACGAAATTAGGCACGCGCACCGCGTTCGAACTCCGCCCCCACTTTCTCACGGTAGCAAAGGAAGGCGCTGATTCACCTAAAGTTTTTGACATGTCTTAATAAATCTTTTAGTGTTAAACCTTTCTTATTCAAGTACTCAATCACTGCATGATAATCGATTTTCAATCGATCATTTACAAAAATTGACACTACTTGTTCCATGGGCTCGCGTGAAGAAACATAACGAATGCAAATGAAAGTTTTCACCACTGTGTTACTATTGAATAATGTAGCTTTAAAAAACACACGGCTACAGATCAAACTACACATTTTTGTTGCAAAATAGCTCCTATTACAACCGTATAAGGTGCCGCAGTGTCTAGCTTGATCTGTGGCCGTGTGTATATAGAAGAATATATAACATTCCGATCTACGTTACTACAGCTACGATCTTTTCAAACGCCCTTCGTAGAACAAAATTTTAACTACAGTTTCATATATTTAATTTCACAGAACCAAACTCAACTCGACAAACAAATGATGCTAAAGTTGTGAAAAAGGAAAATAAAACCAACCTCGACTCCGCGAGTGTTACGCATACGGGAGATAATGTAAATGTTGACAACGCGAGCGCAGATAGTGGCAATACGTCGAACGAAGTGGTTGAAAACGATAGCAAGAAGATACTTATCAAACTAAAGTACCTCAACGATACATTGAAAGAAGTCGAGGGAAGTTTGGATGAGTTATTGAAGGATTTTAAATGGTGAGTTCTTGAATGGTGAACTCAGCTTTGAAACCCATGATGTTGGGTTGGTTGTTTTAGTGTTTTTGGGTCAAATATATATATTTTTAAAACTATTAGTGATATGTATTATATAAACAAGTTTGTATATTATGCACAGGCGTCACTTCTCTGTGGAGCTGTCTTCGGAATGCCTGGTGCGTCTGATCTACAAGGGGCGAGTGCTGGACGAGGCGGCCACCCTGCGCGCGTGCGGCCTCACGCACCAAGCCGTCGTCCACTGTCTCGTGCACCCCAAGCGGAACACTACCCAGGTATTGTACTGTACTGTACTGTACTCTAGTGTGTAGTGCCTGGTGCGTCTGATCTACAAGGGGCGAGTGCTGGACGAGGCGGCCACCCGGCGCGTGAACAATTTTCTCCAATTATTTGCGTTATCACCATTTGACCGGGCATCATCTATTCCTTCAGTTTAAAATCAGCGCTGTAATAATTTGCAGCACCTGCTGAGCTGGGGAATTCTACACCCCTTTAGTACTGTTTGTTTGAACGCACTAATCTCCGAAGTTACTGGTCACTAATAGGTAGCTACATTATCCCCGAAGGTTATAGGCTACTTTTTATCCCGGGAACGAGATTGTAACCGCGGAGAACAGCTAGTATATAATATAACTTGCTGACCCGGCAGACGTTGTCCTGGGGGGCTAAAACGGCCGCTCGAGCAATATTGCTATGCAATTCATCTCGAATTTACAGCAGATTATTAACTATCCCTAGCTACCTCTACCTACTCCTAACTACCCTAATCTACTTTACCTACCCCTACCTATCCTATGTCCTTCTCCTGGTTCTAAGCTACCTCCCCACCAATTTTCAGCCAAATCAGTTCTGCCGTTCTTGAGTTATAAATAGTGTAACTAACACGACTTTCTTGTATTTAAATAGTTATGATATTTGATTGTGTTGTGTTGTGTTGTGTTGTGCAGAACAACCCGGGCACGGCGGGCGCGGCGGGCGCGGGCGGCGGCGAGCCGGGCGCCGGCCACGAGCTGGTGTCGGAGCGGCCGGCGCCGGACCGCGTGTGGGACCTCGAGAACATACTCATGACCCTCGTCTCCGTTGCACTTACCGTCGTTTGGTTCTTTAGGTGAACAAACATTTTTATACATTTTATATTTTTTGAAATTTTATGCATTTATTTATGTAGGTATAGTTGAAATTTACTTTTAATGAAAATCTCATCAGTATGAAATTTAATTTGATACTTGAACGAGACAAATAACTAAATATTTCAAAGGAAAACGCAACTGACTGATCTATCAACTCACAGCTCAAACCCCTGGAGAGATCGGGCTGTTTAGCATACATATGATATTGACGTAGCATCATCTAAGAAAGGATTTTTGAAAGTTTAGCTCATAATGGGGTAAAATAGGGGAGTACGGGTGAAACCGCGGGGCGGAAGGAAAACTAGTTTTAAATATAAACGTTAAAATCTCTTATGTTTTTGTACCATTGTTTTTAATTATGTGTTCTTGTCACGAATAGTAAATAAATGTATTAGTATGTATTTTTTTAAACTTATGATATATCTTTCTCCAGGTGCGAGTATTCGAACATGTTCACAGCGAGTGCGAGCGTGGCACTGTTCGGGTTGACCGTGTTCTACAGCGTCGCGATATTCGGCCTCTACCTCTCCGACACATTCCACTTCGACCGGAGGCCTACTCCTGCGCAACCGGTACCTACCAACTAAATCTAACTTACCCACATTTCACTCAATTGTATATGAAATACCACCTAAGACTAGCGAGGAACCTCTAAAATGACATCTCACTGATAATAATCTTATTAGTTCGTTACTTTCGTCTACGGTGAAATCTCTTTCTTGGCTCCCATCCCATTCTATTTTTGCAGTGAGTGCACTAAAACGCTAATTCGGCTATAGAGTCGATTGGTAAAGACGAAAACTAAGGTACGGATGCGTTGTTTAGGCAGTGGTCCGACCGCCGACGATGAACGATAAACGAGTAGAACTAGAAACTATAAACGAGTTGGCGATCAGCGGGAAGCGAGTGTGTAGTTTCGATAGTTTTGTCGCCGGGCTATAAGCGAGTGTGCAAGTGCGACGAGCGATTACTCGCGCCACTCGCCCCCGGTCGCTTAGTCCTGTGCAAACCTGACAAACACTGTAAAGAAATGATCAAGCGAGCGAGCATCGCTGAACGAGTATCGCTAAGCGAGTTTATTTTTGAAAGCTCGTCGCTCAGCGACAAAACTAGTAAAGCGGGTCGTTGTCGGCAGTGTGAACAGTCAGAGAGCAACTTTTAATATTACTCTTTCGTTTAGACGGAATGTACATTTATTGTGCGTTTCTTGAGAGAAAATCGCCGATAGTTAGTCGTTTTCTCGCCGGCGGTCGGCCCACTGCCTTATAGGAGCGGTAGCGTTTTCGTGCACACCATGGGAACGGAGCCTTCACCAGAAATGCGCTTTTGATGGTTCTAGAGTGAAACAGTCATTCACGCAGTAAGATTTGTAAATTTTATATAGATATACGCCGCCTTTGTACTGTGTAAAGGTAGCCTATTGAACTTGAATATTGAAGATCCTGGTACCGTTACTTTTTACTACTAAGGTCCACATTAATATCAATATTAGACTTAAAATGCCAATAATTTGTCTGTCGTTGAGGCTGGGCCTAGTGTTAAATAGTTCTGACTTGGCTTTATTTGCGGCACGTAAACTTTCATCATAAATGTCATTAGTGAAAATATATCAAGAGCTGTACCTAGTTATAATAAAGTGAATAGGTTGTTGCGTTTGATAAGTACATCATTTCTAATGATGGGTTTCATTCATTAAATTAACAAACGCTTGTATTTTTTTACCCGCAAATATTTGTATCAAAGGACAGGTAATTAAAATAAGTGATTCAATGTATAACTGTGATTATTTTCAATGGGTGTTAAAATCATTTATCATGAAAGAAAATAAATTAAGTCTGATTGTAAATTGTAATATGACTTAGGAAAATGGGTTTAAAATATAGCCTCTATTTCATTCAATATTTATATAATACTTTTAATATTAAACTTATATTCCGAACTTTGCACAAATACACCTTAAGTATTTGTTTTTATAACCGACCGAATTGTATAAGTTGTATTTATTATCAGTTCAGTAGAATAATACAGGTTGCTGTTGGAGACTAGTTATTTTAACTATAATTGGCTTTTTATGAGACGGTTTTAAAAATCAATTTATATTAGGTATTATAATGAATATTATATATGACACATATTGGTTATATATTTCCAGTAGGTCTTGGGGTAATCACCTGTAATCTCAACAGTCCCTATCTTTTATTAGCCCGATTATAAAATAGAAGGGTAAAATTAAGATTTACTGGTCTCAAAAAAAATTTGTAAATAATTATAGTAGGTTTATGTTTTTTCTATTTATACTTAGATGTAGATAAGTGCGGACGTTTCCTTTATGCATATATTTTTCATTCGGATCTTCAACACTTTGTAACGACTACCTACCTTTCAAAATTGCGTTGTATTTTTAGTGATCGTTTTCTACACTAATAAACATTTTTATTGTTATTTACTTTTAAGGTCATAGAAAATTAAAATAAAATTGTAATAATATTCGTTATTTTATTTCCTTTAAAAACTAACCTACTCTTGTACTCGAATCGACATCAGTCTTGATAGAAATACCCTAGTCGATATATTCATTCCGATCGGTTGTTGATCGCCTCGGGCTTGTTAGCTGCAAGTTTTATTTACCCCCGCCCCACTTACACACCAAATTGCAGTCTGAAATTGGATCAATTTGTTTCGGTAAAATAGCCACCCAAGCAACTGTGTGGCACTTCCTGGCACAGGGCCACCATTACCGGTTTGAATTCCAAGTCTGTCGCTATTTTGTCATTTTGTGGGGGGGGGGGGGGGGGTATTAGTGGTTATAAGCTCTTTGGGGGTATGTTGCAGTTCACAGTATACATACGAATTAAAATCATTTGGAAACAAAACTGTTTCAAATGATTTTGATTCGTATGAGTCTAACGGGAAGTGTCACACGAGGATAGGGAAGAAAAACAAGAAACTCAGTATTATTATTTATATTTAAAAAAACAATTTAATACAAACAAATATCAATATTCCATCGCCCGTGTATGAAGTTTATCTGTAAAAAATGGAAGACACAATTTACTATAGGTACAATAAAAAGCTAGTAGTTCTTATTGATGTTATCATTCTTAAGGCCTGCACAGTCTGAAGACAAATAGCAGAAACAACAAATCTGCGTAGGTACTAAGTTTTATCATATACGATAAGCGATGCAGTACATGTCTATCAACCAGTCTTTCGTCTACACAGACCTTTGTAGAATGGATGTCTCTCGCCGGATTGAGGTTTATCGAAAATTGGATTAACAATAACCTCACCTAGACAAGAATTTACTTTTTCCAAATTAGTTTTCTTGTTAATAACACAATTTTTAACAAGTATAGAATAATAAATTTGGATGTTAAAATTATTTTTAAGAAAATAATTACCTAATGATGACAAAACACGCGTTGTTTGCTGCATAAATCTGTAGACAAAATAATGATACTAGATTAGACTTATGTACAATTATATCATAAGTTGATAAAGGGCAAGTAGTATGTTCAGCCATCCAAGGAAGTTTTAAATGCGTGGTAATCAGGGTTGCGCATTCATTATGCATTATATCATCATTTGAACTCAATAAAAATATGTACCCTAATAATACAAAAATAATGATCACCTTTTTCAAGAATGGTTCATATGGACTTGCAACTACAAATGGATAAGACCTGTAAAAGAAAATTCACTTTACTCATTGATAAAAAGAAAAAATGTATATTACAATTTTAACATAATACTTACGCAATATTTTCTGTATGAAATCTAGATAGGGGCAACAAAAAAGAAAAGTATAAGAAGTAAAATTTATTAGCCATTGGCTTTCCATCTGAGAATAATCTGATAAAAACAAATAGAAAGTCAGTAGCACATTTGACAATGTGTTTATCGCTTGCGGTGGAGTTGCAGCGTGTTGCGTCGGATCCAGGCAGCACGACGGGATCCGCCCTTTGTTTGCGAGAAGCGATGACCCTTGCCAAGACCACGGGAGCTGCGGCCGGCTGATGTAAGTCCACGCATCTCACGATGTTTGTGGACAGCATTCACTATCCAGTTGATCTTGGGATCCCGACGAATAGCCTAAGGTAAAACTTTTTGTTAGAATGTTTATGGGTCATTCAGAGTAGGTTCATGTCGGGGATTTTATCAGATTAAAAAGGTAGGTGAAGTTTCAGCAAAACCTTTCAGATTGGTGCATGACATAAGAGTTCATCATATCATATTAGTAATAACTTGAAGTTAAAATTAACATAAGTTTTAAGGAGTAAATATTTACCTTGTGTGATGGATCAATAAGAATGACCTCAAAATATTTGTATGAAGAGTCTTGAGCAACCCAGTAGGAGTTCAGTACTCTTAGACCACCACAGCGGCGACCAACTCGCTCCTGTAAAGAATAAAGGGGTGCTAAAAAAATATGCATGAATCTATAGTTAAGTTTCATATTATAAAACCATGCACCTCTTTTGTTTCTTATGTAGGGGATATTGTTTAACAATATAGGCAATAGTCTCTAAAATCTCTAGAATAAATAAAACAGTGCCAAGTAGGTATGACATGATCTCTTGCAATGGAGTTTAATAAGAGTCACTTTAATAAGTGACTTTGGAATTGTGGAAAGTGAATTGAAGTGAAAAGTGTGGAAGTGAATAAACTATGATGTGATTTTATTTATCTATTTCTACTCTATCTCCATCTAAAACTTATTCTACAGCAATAATAAGTACTTTTCCAGTATTTTGATAGTTACGAGGTGAATATATTATTATATAGTTTAACTTTTAAAACTATCAAATGGAATTACAATGATCAACGCTATCAGCGTTGATCATTGTAATACAATGTCATTATAAGAACCCAAGCAAATGCCCATTGCCTCTTTAGTGTGATTAGAAAATAACTATGCTACAAAGTAAGAACCCAACAAATAATAACCTCAATCTATAGCTGTATTTGTATTGTTTATTAGTTTGAACATTAATGTTCAGAGCAATTATTTTTAGCTGGAAAACCCCACCTAAATATCATGTAGGTCAAACATTTTAAGGTTATTTATTGACCACAGGTATACGCGGGAGATACCGCGAGGCATAGCCAGTCATAGAAATGCATGTTCTTACCTCAGCAATGGACTGTAGATTGCGTGTGGGCTTCAGTTGGTTAACACCATGGCTCTTGGGCTTGCCGTAGGTCGCACCCTTGGCGACGGGGCGCTTGCGACCACCACGGCGCACGCGAATCCTGAAGATCACATATCCTACAACAAGAAAACAAAGTTAGCATGCCTAATATACAACACGTGGAAATATATAATAACCTAAGAACGTGGTGTTTACCTTGCTTGGCACGGTATCCTAGCCTCCTAGCCTTGTCGGGCCTAGTAGGCCTAGGAGCACGATGCATACGAGTCAACTGGCGGTACTGCCATACTCTCACACGCAACAAAAAGCGCATAACATCGCTTAATTTTTTTCTGTACAATTCCTGTATATATCTGTACGCGCCCATCTTGGCAGCTTGTGGCAGACCTAGCAACAAAATCAATACAATTGATCAGAAGTCACATCATCGGTCTAGCCACAAATATAGCGACAAATGACACATTTCGTCCAACATGCCGAAAACACTGAAATAGAGAACTATTGCATAAAATACACTAATAAAGGGATTATTATAGTTGTGACGATACTTAATGATATAAAACATTATCATAATTTACACGGATATCTCAAATTAAAAAAGATTAAAAGAAAACGTACGTCTCACGTATTCCACACACGAACTGAAAAAGAACTATTTGAGAATTACAAAAACAATATTGCCATGCCACGAAGGAAGGAAAGGAACGAACGCCACGCAGTCAGTGTTGCCATGACATTAAATGAAGAAATAGCTAAGCCTTGGGCTAAACATGTAAAAAGTAGCTAGAATATTCAAAACGTAAAAACAAATCTAATCCGTGAGCGTAATGCTGAGGCCACACAACGGAAACGTAGTGTAATAATTAACGCGATAATTATTGCGTTAACTAATAATCGTAGTGTGGCCACTTCAACGCATTAATCTCTTTGATGTACCGCCACCTGAGCTATCGCCTAACGTCAATGTGAATGCCGTTGTCAAATTATCGTGGTGTCGCAGCGTACTTGAGCGTACATACATAGTACTCGAACTCTGTACTCGAAACTCGAACTGGTGTAGCAGTGTTGCCACCTTAACAATTTTGTCACTAGATATGGGGACTTTTGAACCCCGTTTGAGTTTTGTTTTTTCTGCGATTTCTAGCAATATTTGAATCTAATAGAGGTGGGTCGTAACGTCTTTTGAGCGTAATCGGTTATACGTAGTTTCGTGCATATGAGTAACTAGTTTCAAAACTGCTTATTTTTGTAACTAGTTACTTCTGTATACGGTAGAGCGTTAGTTACTTTTGGGTATGTAGTTATATAATAATATGATTACGAAAATGTTACAGGTTATAGGTATTATAATATTAGTTTTACTTTCGTGTTATGTTATGATTAGGAATATGTAACAGGTTTCTAGGTATTATAATACCTATGTAATCTGTGCGTGTAATTTGTTTGAGTAAATAATTATATCAATTGAACTTCCCTTCATACTTTTCCAGGCTTATTAGGACTGGCTGCTTTTTATTTTAAAGTTACGTCTTTGAGTGAGTGTAAACTGGGTACGTAAAATAATCGTTACATTTTTGTCCACGAAACTACGTACACGATTATCAACCTCGTAAGCAGTTACTGAAACCGATTACGTTAAATAAATAACACTCATCTCTAATTTTTAGCTGTTACCAGTACAGATTTTGTGGCAGATGCTATAGTAATTTTACAAATTGAAGAATATTTTATTTTGGAGGGTGTAGATTTATCAAGCTTTTTAGAATCATCTTGAGATACACTGTTTTCTGGACGTAATGAAGGCAGCCCAACAGCAGGCTGACATAACGAATAGTTAGTGATTTCTGGTGACTTTTGAGTGCTTTTGAGCATTGAAATAGCGACTTAAATTTTTACAAGGTGGTAACACTGCTGTGTAGTAATTTCGCCGCCATCTTGAAAGCGTAATTGTTGTCATGTTTACGTTGTGTGTGAAAGGTGAAATTTTTAATTTATCTCCTATTTATTTGGTAAATTTAATTTATTTTATAATAAATAATCTATTAACATTAGAAAGGGTTATTGGTCTTAAATTCCTGTTAATTATTTAATTCATGCATTGTTTAAAGTGTTGAAAAGATTGGGCGCCAAATTACTCATAGCCGTCCGTTACAGTTAGCGTATGATACATTTACTTTAGCTTGTTAATTTGAGTAGAAACATTCACTCAGTTATCTTGTATTTCAGAATTAGTTTGATGTAATCGCTGGTCGGACAAAGTGAACAATCACGATGTTTTACGCACATTTTGTGCTGGCCAAGAAAGGCCCCTTGGCAAAGATCTGGCTGGCGGCCCATTGGGACAAGAAGTTGACGAAGGCCCATGTATTCGAGACGAACATTGAAAAGTCTGTTGATGGTATTCTGAAGCCGAAGGTAAAGATGGCCCTTCGTACTTCCGGCCATCTGTTGCTTGGTGTGGTGAGGATTTACTCCAGAAAGGCCAAGTACTTGCTGCAAGATTGTAATGAAGCATTTGTCAAGATCAAGGTTTGTTTACATTTCTTTTATTTTACTAATTGCATTATATACATTGGTAATTAAAATAACATGAACTATGCAGTAGGTAAGTTTCAGAAATATGCATTGTAAAGTTGTATACAACCCATCCAATGGTGATCATTAATTGAAAAGAATTCTACTAATTACATGTATAATGGTTATTAACCCGTTTACTAGTGATAGGGTTAGTTTGTAGAACCAGAATAGGTATCCCCGTCAAGATAAAAATCTGTCACCAGTTATTGGCAGCTGCATTTGAGTGTCATTTTGTTTGTAGGTTTGAGTGTCATGTTGTTACAAGCAGTTCCTAGAATTAGTTCTTTTCTCATAATATGTAGTATAAGTAAAGTTACATGGATGCACATCCACAGGCTTATGTGTATGATTAACCTGTTGACTCGCAGTTCAACCTAGAATTGAAACAATCTATGATTAGAACAATCCATTGTCAATTTCATAATTGCTGTCTTCCACATTCCACCAAGTACATTGTAAGTTTTGTTACAGATGGCCTTCAGGCCAGGTATGGTGGATTTGCCTGAGGAGCACAGAGAGGCAGCTATGAATGCTATTACTCTGCCTGAGGTGTTCCATGACTTTGACACAGCTATGCCTGAGTTGAAGTAAGTTTACCTATAAATAACCACAGACTGACATCATTGCACAGCCTTAACTGCTGTCGTATAGACATGAGGATGTGTTCCTTGTGAAGTGTAGGCATACACTAAAAAAAGGTTTTCAAAAATCAACTACTAAGGGGGTGGAATGGACACGATTGAAACTGTGGGGTGGAAAGCTTGTCTAAGGTTAAAGGGTCAAGTTGGCGGACTGCCTATATCAGCACATTAAGAATGTTAAATATTACACAAGGTTTCCTTTAATAATGAAGGAGAGAACTAAGGAGTGATTATTAAATTCAACCTTTAAGGGGATAAAATAGGGGATGGGTAAAACCATGAGGCAGAAAGCTTGTCTAGTGTATTCTTGCATACAATAGAAAAGTACTGAGTTTATTGCAAGCTGTTCTCAGTAAAAGCAACTTTCCGAAACATGCTTTAGAGTTGAAATTTATTTAATTTCATTAAAACTGTATATGAAGTTGGGATACAGATCAGAGGTCTTTGTTTGTTAGATGTTTCTTTGATAAAAATATGTAAAATTGTGTATAAAATTTCTAGTGAAGTGGACATTGAGGCTCAATTCTCGTTAAACCAATCAAGAGCTGAAGAAATTACAATGCGCGAGGACTATGGATCATTGAACCTGGTCCCACATGATGATGGTTTTGGTGACATGGGTTTTGATACAGACAACCCTGATATCATGAGAGAAGCTATTGTCAATGAAGGGGGATTGGAGCAGGTATGTCCTTATAATTATAATAAAGCAGATAATTAATGTGGTAGACAGTTTTAATAAAATAACAGTGACCTAATTATTTTTCAATACAATTTTAACAGGCAAGATCTAACGAGTTTAATTATGTACTTAACAAAATTGCTCTTGTACCAATTTTGTTTAAACATACAACCTTTTTTATAATTTTTGCAGTTTAGTAGATGTGTTTCCCATGTAAACTATTATGGAATACCATACTCATATTATAATGTGCCTTTCTAGGCTTTGTGTGCTTACAATCATCGGCCACATCATCACTGACCACGGTGAGGTTGTGGTTAAACACAGGCCTTTTCACGCCTTAACTGATTGTGATGAAATTTGTTACACAGATAGCCTATGATATGGAGATGGACATAGGTTACTTTTTATCCAGGGAACATGGAGACAAGTGTTTTTGAACCCTACCATCATTTTCAGAGTAATCTACTCTTCGCCGACGGCTCTTCACTCGAGCTTGGTGGCAAAGAATCTGGTGTACCAAGTACTAGCTCAGCCGGAGTGCCGTCTTTGTCAGAACCATCGCATGAACGCAGAATGGAGGCGGCACCGCACGGACCTATGGATGACGGCTTCGGTGGTACTATTGGGGACGTCGCCGATTTTGGACGTGAGTTATCTACCTAGGAATCTTACTTGTTGTTGGCTCGATTTTTCTGCAAGCAGGCCTACCTAGGACACTTTTTTTTGTGCTAATTTGCGATCAGTCTCCGGACTATGAGCAGATAAGGACACTTAACAAAAAAACACTTATTTATTCTATATTTTTCAACGATTTTACAGAATAAAAGGCACAGTATCTATAATACATACAAATAAATAATATTGCAGTGTGTTTGTGTGAAATCTCAAAATGCCAACTTGTTACTAAATGCTTATGAAAGTATTATTCCAAAAAAGTCTGTCTAATGTCTGACAAATTTTAACGGGACTTTCACCTGCAGATAGTTTGTTATAAGGAGTACTTTAGGCTAATTTTATTTTAGAAAAACAATAAGGGTTTCGTGAGCAAAAATATCCGTGGAACGTAGGTGAAACCGTGGGGACGGCTTGTTGATAATAATAGTAACGTTGTAGACGCGGGCGGTCTGTTCGAGGGAGACTTGTTCGGCGACGTGAGTGCCAGCAGCACCGCCGCCACGCCCGGCCTCGGCCTGCCCGGCGCTACGGATCAGCCGCAGTCGCTGCAGGTAATACATACTTTAGTTTTTAGCTTTATTTTTTAATTACCGAAGTACCTAGCAGCAATTAACAGCCTCGGTCAGCGACCAGCTAGTTTCCTATTAAAGTCACTTCAGTTACTCTGCTTCGCGTCTTAATTCCTCCATCACTTGCTTTATTGTGTGGCCAAGCTATAAATCGTCCTCGTTCTGTTGTTGTGGTGTGAGTATAGTTAATGTGGTATGTGCAGGCCGAGATCGACGCAGCGGGCGGGTCCCCGGGGGTGGAGGGCGCGGAGGGCGGCGGCGGGGGAGGGGGGGACGCGGCCGCCGACGCGCCGGACTCTGACGACGATATGGGCGATCATTACGATGCGGGGAACTCGCCACAGCACAGGTACCTAGTACACCGTAACACATACGCTGACGTTGTTGCCCCTACAAAAATAGGAGAATCGAGGAGTAGTCGATATAATTTTACGACACATATTTAATGGTCCCGATAAATCTTTACAGCTCATGTACATTGATGTGCCAAAAATAGTGTGTCGAGGTGAGACACCCTTTTTTCAAATGTGACCTTTTCGTGTAGTAGCGAAACTCCTTTCAAAATTACGGGAATCCAACAAATATAGGTTAATTATGGTCGGTATACATAGTGGTAAGCACACCTAAGAGATCTGTACATCACAGATTTAATACTACGTAGTGTCACATAGCGACCATATTCCGTTTAAAAAATAATTGTCGTGTCCACAGTTGGGGCGGGTCTCCAGTGCACGAGGCGGCGACGCTGGCGGAGGGACCCGACCTCATGCCGCCGCCGCCCGCGCCGCGTGCGCCTTCTCCAACACCCATGGTATGTTTTAGAGGAATGTCCACTGCTGAATTTTAGTATTTCCCAGAGATCTGTTCTGATCTATAAATACTAGTTGAATAAGACACTGCTAATGAAACAGGTGATCACTAGTTTGGGAACCAGATAATTTATGAAACCTAATTCATTACATTAATTTTCATATTCATCTGGACGTTAAATATTCGTCCGTCGATTGTGAAATATACCCTTAATAATTACAATGCCAAACTGCGTGAACTCATATAAGACCAACGAATTTGATATGATTAAACTTAGCAAGCTATGTATTTCTATAAACATGTGTATAACACAGGATGTAGACCTCGATCAGTGCGAGGCGGGAGCGGTGGGTGCGGGTCTGGGCGCGGGACTAGGTGCGGGACTGGGCGCGGGTATAGGCGAGGAGCCAGCGCCCGCGCCGCCCGCCACGCCCGCGCATGTCGACAACACCACGCTCCTGCACAACGAGGAAGAATCCTTTGCACTCGCCCCTGTCGACACTACGGTTCTTAAAGGTAATGTATACTAGTATAGTATCTGAAATGTGCCAGATGAAACTCCAGTGACTGACCATTTCACAACACACTACACAAAACCGATTACGCTACCGTCCTCGACGGCGAGGACCGCCGCGACGTCCCAGTCAGTCTCGTCCCGTTCAAGCGGCCCGAGCTGCCATTAGTAATCCGACCGCCCCCAATTAGTCGTAACTCGTACAAAGTCCTCCCCTTCCCCCGGTAACGCCCTGAGCCGAGGTTCGTACCCCACTCGGGGGTGCCCTCAGGCGTGGTTACCTAAATGTTACCCGGCTGAGAGCTGTCTGCGCTCGCCGATTGTCCGGTAAGGTTGGAGCAGCCATCAGAGGCTACCAACTTTAGTCCTTTCAAAAAAAAAAAAAAAAAAAAGACTGACCATTTATGCCCAAAATAAATACTCATCTAGGACCACCAGTTAAACCCATAGTTGAATAAGAAATTAATTACCTATTATAAATCATTATAGCGATATGGCGGGCGAGGCGAGTGAGAGAACGTGACCTAGTATGTGGTATAAGCGCATCAACGGATAAAAATACGTTAGATTGGCTAATAATTAAGAATATTATTCCTTAAAAAAAAATAAAAGATTTTTTATGACTAGTGTACATTGAATTATCAACACACTAGTGTATGTATTAATCGGAATGTTGGAATTTATTGATTACCTTATAACGTACGAAAGTTGAAAAGACGATGTTAAAATGATATAAATTGCACCATGTATAAAAATAAATAATACTAAGACCACATCACGGCCAAGTTGATTCAAAATCGCTTCATGCGCAATGCCACGGGCGCCCCGTGGTACATGCGTAATGAAAATCTCCACATTGACTTAGGTCTCCCCACGATAAAATAATAATTTATAAAACGCACCTCACGCAGATTTTTCAATACCGCCGTTAATCACCGCAACCCTCTTATAGTAAAAGCCGCAACCTACACGCCCTCCCGTACACTCCGTATCCATAGACCAAGGCAAGCCCTCAGCGAGCCGGATGACCCTATTACATTAGCTCAGATCGAAGCTGACGAAGCTCGTAAAAGTACACAACACACTACACACAACCGATCACGCTACCGTCCTCGACGGCGAGGACCGCCGCGACGTCCCACTCAGTCTCGTGTCTTTCAAGCGGCCCGAGCTGCCATTAGTACCCCATTCGGGGGTGCCCTCAGGCGTTGTTACCTAAATATTACCTGGCTGAGAGCACTCTGCGCTCGCCGATTTGTCCGGTAAAGTTGTTGCAGCCATCTGAGGCTACCAACTTTAGTCCTTTCAAAAAAAAAAAAAACATCACGGCCAAAGGTTCTACTATAATATTGTAACTATTTATAAAGATACCTTTTCTCACAGGCATAACAAAAACGAAACGCAAACGTAAGCTGATCGTCGATGAAGTGAAGAACATATCAGGTGAAGAGATGAAGAACCAGCTTAGTAACACATCAGATATTGTAACAACCCTCGACTTAGCACCGCCTACCAGAAGACTCATGCATTGGAAGGAAACTGGTGGAGTTGAAAAACTGTTCACATTGGCGGCTCGGCCGATACCTTCTAGAGTTTTGTTCAAGGTACACTCGATTTCTGTTTCAGTTATGCCCAAAATTATCTGTTGATCGAAATTTAATTTTTGAAGATAACTTTTGAGGCTTGTTAGGTAATAGGGAATATGCATGTTTTTTTTGCTTTGATAAAAGGTCATTCACATAAGAAAGGAAACAAACGTATTTTTCGAATAACTTTAAAAATAACCAAGATATAAGCCATCAAAGATTAATCTCTATCTCTTCCTAGTAAAACAGAATTTAGCATGGAGTTTTTATGGCCGTAGTGTTACATAACGACACATACCATGTCCGACATGGTATGTGTCGTTATGTAACACTCTGTCTAATCGCTGTATAATTAGTAGTTTAAATCTTCCGTATTTCTTGGCCGATATTAATTTCACTTTTTGACATCTTTTTTACTATTTTGTTTAGAAATGCGATATTCTGAAATGTTCTGTTTTAGAAATACCAGCGCAATATGACGTTACGAAGTGAAGCGGAAGAAGTAGAAGCGCGCTCACCTGATCCTGAACCCAGCGCGGTACGAAGGGCAGGACGCAAACGAAAGATAGAAGAGGTAAGGTTTTTTTAGTACCAGGTGAAACGATAGTTGCACTGAAGTGTTTATAGCTGGAAAGGTTGTGAGAAAACTATAGCACAGTGGTTAGGTATTTTGTGGCTATCACCATCACGTGGACCTCCTGCCTGCTTGTCAACCTTCTGACATAAAAAAATATCCTCTTCCATCCCGTTCGCCACTTGCGCCGGCCATTACTGTCTCAAATGCAATACGCCTACCCACATTAACTTTGTTATTGATGTCACAGTTTTGCCTCTATTTCACCCAATCCTTTTACTACTATTATAATATGAGCATATCAACCACCCAATTTTCCGATAAATTCATAAATATATATTTTTTCTTCTATGGTTCAAATAACAGCAAAACTATTTATTACTTGTTGACAGAGTTTTTGTAGGTTTTGGACTTTTCTAACATTTCCATCAATAGTGATGTGAGAAATATTATGTTTTGTTTAGTTCCCAAGTTTATACTAACGTACATTTTTAGATAATGCAGCCGCCCGAAACGCCAGCACCTACGCCCATGGCAGATTTAGAACCGCCCACACCAGTGCCACAGGAATATGAACCTTCTGTTGGTGAGTGCAAGATAGTATTTATATTAGCTTGCAACCTATCCCTTGTTGGGATCCTATTGCCTACTCTTATATGCAATTCTCATGGGTTGGTTTAACTCATTGATTCATATTTTACACAATATTACTTATTATATTACAAAGATTATAAAGAACTTAGCCAGTACCGGACTGTAGTCATTTTAAAACCCAAAAAAAAATATTCCTTATGGTCCTTGTAATAAGTTGTGAACTAAAATAACTCTTAAAACTGTAATTCTGCCCTGTCTTTAAGTTATCTTGTATCTCTTCTTAATTTCTTGTAACAAGGGAACTCATATTTAATTATTTCAGTAACATAATTGGTAAACAGTATCTCAGAAATCAGATAATTAGATATTGTTTACAACAAATGCATCAACTTTCAAAGGTTTACCATTTTAGTAATTTTGTAATATTAGTTTATTAATAATAAACATAATCACGAAAACTGCTGAAGTGATTTTAATGGGACATTCACTAAATTATACCTAAGTAAATACTGAAACTTCCAGTGAAAGTCCTGTCATATAAGGCCATTATTTACCGGTGCACGGTGTCAGAAACACATTCTCTTAGCAGCTTCACTGTAGGGTAAATAACAACATTAAATGTAATCTTACGTCTAATAATATTTAAATGGTAAACTTTTTAAACTAAAAGATGTACATACATACCGCTAATTAACCGCACAGTAAAATTAACAATGCAATAATATGGTGCACGGCTAGAATCGGAACGAGTTGCTGATATGGCTGGATACCAAACGCCGCGATCTGACATCGACGTTGACCCGCCGCAGACACCAGGTACGATCAACTGAAGGACTTATTTGCGTGCTTTTACATACAAACACAAGCTGACCCGGCAGAAGTTCTCCTGCCCTGAGAACAAAAATAAAACTGGGACCTACCTACCTACCTACCCCTACCTACCTTACCTAACTACCTACCCCTACCTAACTACCTACCCCTAACCTAACTACCTACCCCTACCCACCTTACCTACCTACCCTACCTACCCCTACCTATCTACCTACCCCTACCTATCTACCTACCCCTACCCCTACCTACCTTACCTACCTACCCTACCTACCTCTACCTACCCCTACCTATCTACCTACCCCTACCTATCTACCTACCCCTAACTAACTACCTACCCCTACCTAACTACCTACCCCTACCTAACTACCTACCCCTACCTAACTACCTACCCCTACCTACCTACCCTACCTACCTACCTACCCTACCTACCCCTACCTAGTTATCCTATGTCCTTCTCCTGGCTCTAAACTACCTCCCTGCCAATTTTCAGCTAAATCGGTTCAGCCGTTCTTGAGTTATAAGTGGAGTAACTAACACGACTTTCTTTTATATATATAGATATAAAATGTTACTTATTTCCTCTAGAACACAGATGAATCCAAAATCTTTCCTTGACTAATTTATTATACTAGCTGGATTGTCAAAATTAACAACTTTTAGCCACCAGAATCTTAGTTTGTTCAAGTATCATGCCATGAATAAAATGTATGGTTGGTTAATTTAAAGCATGCTAAAAATTCTCTAAAATGGCGAAGAAATTATAAATTTGTGTGTATATCAAATTCGCTTTTCTCATATTTTTTTTATTTATAATAGGAGGTATGCTCAGTTCACTTGGACCGCCACTAACGCCTGGTGGGCTAGGACCTTTAACTCCTGGAACCTTACTGCAAGGTGGACTAACTCCTGTAGGCCTTCATCATGGATCCATGACACCAGGTTTGTACACGAGCTTACTAAATCGACTGCTTCTTCTGAGTTGTTGTTTCTTTTCTTGGGTGTTTATTGTTGAGTGTAGGGAAAACGTACTGTAATACTCAGAACTAACAGACGTATAAAAAACAAGTTAATATGTTTAGGTGGCCTTCAACACGGTGGTATGACTCCTGCAGGACTTCAGCATGACGAGAGCCAACCTGTAGACTTAGGATTAGCAGCAAGTGGTATGACTCCAGCTGGATTACATCATGGTGGTAAGATCTAGATAAAAATCTTCTATCCTCATCTATACTCGTAAAGTGTGAAATTAATGATTAAACAAACTTACCTGTACGTGAAGTTCTATCATAATTATACGAAGCCTTCGTCCTCGAGATTAGCATTGGTGATTACTTGTTTCGGTGAATCCGCAGTATAATGGTCTATCTTGGAAAAACTTCCAGTTTATATTAGCTACATAATTTAAACAGGATCAATAATGGAATGATTAAAGATGGGATGTAAATCACAAAAATCGAAATCGAGATTTCTTTTTAGGGTTCCATCAATATGGAAAGCAATTTTGAAATAATTTTATATAAAATCTGATCATATTACATAATTATTCTGAGAAAATTATTATCATATTTAAAATATAGCATGGATTTTGAATGCCCATTTATCTCGTCAAGTAAAGTTTTATGAGAGATAAAATTGTTTGATGAATAGGCTTATCTGACATATACCCCTTATATTCTATAATATATTCAAACTTAAACAGCTTTTGATAATACTGGCGATATTGTAGGTATGACGCCTGGTGGTATGACTCCTGGCCTCGGTCTGGATAGCGGTATGACTCCGGCCGGTCTTGTTCACGGCGGGTTGACGCCTGCGGGGCTTCATCACGGTGGTATGACACCCGCTGGTCTACATCATGGAGGAATGACACCAGGTGAGTAGTTTATTTAGAATTATCTATGATATAAGTATCAATATGTTGTCAGTGTTTGATTGTACAAATTGCGGACCACTAAACCAAATAGTCATGCTATCAAATCTAATTTTCAATAAATATAGTGAGTTGGACAATAATAATTATAAACATTATATGCTTTTATTTTCAGGAGGACTGGACCACGGCGGCATGACGCCGGTGGGTCTCCAACATGGTGGCATGACACCAGCTGGACTGCAACATGGTGGTATGACTCCAGTAGGACTGCAACACGGCGGTATGACTCCAGCTGGTCTGCAACACGGTGGTATGACCCCAGGTGGTCTACAGCATGGTGGTATGACACCAGTTGGATTACAGCACGGAGGAATGACGCCTTCGGGTGAGTTCCAAAAGATATAAGATATTAATCTAATTGATGAATTGAATTTTGAAACCCTGAGTACTTATACTTGATATTTGGATATAAAAGGTGAACTTTAACCACTTTACTCTGAGACAGTAAATAATGTTGCATGAGTGTTGTGTTGTGTGTTGTGGTGTGATATGAAGGTGTGTATGTATTGTATTGTATTGGTGTGGTCAGGTGTGCTGCTGCACGGGCACCACGGGCAGCTGGGCGCGCACGGGCTGGAGGCGCTGCCGATGCCCATGATGCCGATGGTGAGCGAGCCGATGCCGCTGCTGCAGCGCGCGGCGCCGCTACCAGCGCGGACGGGCCCGGAGGCGCAGCGGCCCTCGCAGGACCTGCCGCTGCCGCACACCGTGCCGCTGGACCCGCTCCCGGCCATGCACGCGCTCGACGACCACACCGATTATCAGGTATATATTATACTAGATGTCCCCCGCGTTTTCACCTGCGTTTCCATGATAAAAAGTAGCCTATGCAACCTGATCTAGATAGGGCAACATATAGGTAATTGTCCAAGGGAATTACAGTTCACACACAGTGCTTTTTAGTGCCTTTGAAGGTGGTTCTATTTTATCTTAAAAGTTTTTTATTTTTCAATTTTTAGTTTTTTATGTGTAATCAATGACTCTCAAGGTCACTGACCTAGGATAAACATATTAGCGTTGTACCTTCCATCATCGTTCCTATAATATTTAAGAATTATCCCCTAATTCCTAACCGTTAAGGAGTTGTACCTTCCATCATCAGCTCAGCAACATGTGATGACTACCAGACGCAAATATCTGAATAGTTTTAGATAATATATGAAAAACATTGTTAGTGCCTATAACATTTGAAGAGTTCCCTCGATTTCTTCAAGATCCCATCATCAGATCCTGACTTGGTGACCATGTGGTTCAGGCATCTTCGAGAAATCGGGGAACATACATAAAAAAAAATCCGACGAATTGATAACCTCGTCTTGAAGATATTTAAAAATAACAAATACCGTAACCTAGGCAACCGCTGTCATCCATTGACAACCGTGTCGCATCGCTCACCCATGCTATACATGCTTCCCGCTTAACGTGCTTTATATCATTGCTCGGCTCCTGAGGGTCGTAGCGTGATATTTTATAGCCATAATAATTGGGCTTTCAATTGCAAAAAGGTTTTTCCAAATCCCACTGGTAGATCCAGAGACTAGCGCGTTCAAACAAACAAACAATCTCTTCAGGTTTATTATTAGTATAGATAGATAGATAGATATAGATTTAATTTTTCTTCATTTATGACTTACTAGCTTTCCGCCCCACAGTTTCACCTGCGTTCCTGGGAGATAAAAAGTAGCCTATGAGTTAATCCAGGGTATCAAGAAACTTCCATACCAACTTTCATTAAAATTGGATTGGAGGATTCCCGATTTTCCGATTTTCGAAGACGCCTGGACCGATTTGGAAAATTCTTTTCTTTCGTTTGAAAGGGTATAACTTCACAGGTGATCCCATGGTCAGCAAATCAGGATCATGGTGGGGTCCTAGAGAAATCGAGGGAACTCTTCAAATTTTATAGTCATTTACATCATATACTTTCTAAAGCTATATCTGAATAGACGTCAATACAGTCAGATTAGAGTTCCTACACAGTTCCTAACAGTTGTGATTTATCAATATTTTATTACTTTCAGAGTGGCATGCAGATGACAAATTTAGGGTACGAGGAGCAGCACGGTCATCACAGTCCTCCACACGATTACGATTTGCCATTAACTCCCGAGAACGTAAGAACGCAATTTACTTATTTTTCCTCGAGTTATCTTTTATATTGAAGGAGTAACCTTGTATTTGTATGAAATAAAAATTGCTGCTATTATAAATATCATTTTTGTATTCAGGCGGAGGAGGGTGAACGTGAAGCGGGCGAAACAGACGAACAGTTCGAGGAACGAGTGTTGAACAGACGCGCCGCTCAACTATTCGCGGTGATGCGACCGAAGCTCGCCGCCGGAATGCACCTCATGTTTTCAGAATTGGCGCCTAGACATAATATTAGAAAACAGGTATGTGTGTTTCAAAATTCAAAGTTCTGACCGACTCAACGCACAGCCTTCGAACCGTTGATCCTACCTAGAGATATGCAATGTGGAGGGTGCATTCTTTGTGAAGGTATTCACCAAGGGTTTTTGAACATTCAGCTCCTAAGGGGAAATAGGGGATCGCGGGTGAAACCGAGGGGCGAAAATAATAGGCTAGTATGTAAACATTTATAAATTAATAAATCTGAAATCGGTTTTGAAAAGTATTATACGGGTGATTTTGAACCATGAAATCCCAAAAAAAACCTTCATATATTTTGACCGAACAAGATGTCAAAAATTCAAACTTCATATAAAATATGAAAAGTTTAAATTCTCTGTTGAACTCCTGTCTTTGCTAGTGGTATAGTATATTATCTTCTCTGTGCTAGTGGCAAAAAATACCGCGTGATGATATGTAACCTATATATGTAATCATATAGGCACTGTTTTAGGCCTTCCCCAACCATATTGACCTTTTTAGGTATGTATATTTTTCAGATTTAAATAGAATTATTTATAAAATATTTATTTACAGGTGGCACAAAAATTCTACAGTTTACTTGTTCTCAAAAAACATCAAGTTCTGAAAATAGAACAACATGAAACATACGGACCTATCACTATATGCAAGGGTAATCAGTTTGAAACTGAAGCGATTTAATAACATTAAACGTATTTATGATAATTGTAAAATATTAAGAAAGTATATGGTAACTAGTTTCTAAACAGATGTTATAAGATGTGATGAGGGTGTCATTTAGTTTGTGTGTGTATGTACTTTACGGGACATGTTGAGCCAAAAATAATGTGTAAGATGGCCCTTTGATTGGAGTCCTTGAAATTATCTTACTTAAAACACTTTTGGACCAAATAATATTACGAGTGTATTGATCTCAAGGACTTTCTGATTGCAATGCATATTCTTAACCGAGTGCTTTTTTACGGACTCCATTCAGATGATGCGCAGTTTGATTTGGTAATTATGGTTAGAATCATGTAGGAAGATGCCTTATTTTGTTTTGCTGTAGGCTAAGTAAAATTATTGTAAAGATATTTTACAACGATTGTTTAAATAGTTTAACAGTCAAAGAAAATAGTGTTTGCTATTATTGTTATTTCTCACATTCTATCCTTAAATTATGTAAGCATTTTTACAGTAATGAAAAATTAAGTTGTGCATTGTTTATTTATAATATTGTATTTCTTCTCAAGGAAACGTAGACATTAAAATTATTTTAATTAATATATTTTTGGTTGCACCTAAGAGTTACAAACTTGAGATAAATATTGTGGGTGAGAATGTATAAAACTTTAGACAAAGATTAGAGAATTGAATGAAATTTTATAAGATTAGGTATCTTTATTGATGATCTTTGACACCAATGTAAATTATGATAGTATATTTGTATTGATAAGTTCACAATTTGGTTTTTACATTTCTTTGAGAACTGTTTACTTGTGCTTTTTCTTTGAGCAAAGTGAATACATTCTGAATTATTGTTATTGGCTTGTATTCATTTTGATTCACTATAATTGACTCATTATTATGTAAATTCTATATGAGCATTATGAATGCGTAGAACTGTTTAGCAAATCGAGTAACATAAATATCTTTCCAGAAAAATTTAAGAGTTTACCTCTGTGATATTAGCTATGAATTGCCTGCTTCTCGTTTATTATCTTTGTATTTGACGGAGGTATTCACTTAGATACTTTTCATTAAACATATTTGCAATAAAATTTGTTGATAATAAATCTATTTTTCAATCCATTCGTAATATTAATCATTCTCCAAAAAATACTCAACTGCTTTGAATAATATATCTCATTGCTCTAGCACATAGTAGACTGTGTTTTCTATGACATAGGCTACCTACTAGCGTACCAAACTTCCATCATAATAAAATTGGTTCTACCGTATTTCTGCTTCAAGTTCCTATCTAATATGGATGGCTCTTTAAATGGTCCGCAACGTCTGGAACTTGTTCATATGGAACGATTTCCCTTTATACCAACTGTAAGAGCTAGCAGAGTTTCTATTCTAATTTGATAGAAACAGTCATGCGCGCGCTTTTACAGATCTATCATACTACACGTCCCCAATTGAAATATACAAAAATACTTTTTCTGTCAATTGCAGCGCCACCTAGCAGAGTATTTTTTGCAACCCCAGGGGAGTCACTCACGTGGTGACGACCAATATATGTTACTCTATGGTGCCGACCAAGCAAACATCTCACACCTTTCATATAAAACCCATGCCATAGTTGGGAATACCACGGCAGCAGTTAGTTTCTCTCTTGTCTCAGTCATGTGCTAACTATATTGTCAATATATTGGGTGATATGTAAAGGTCAGCAATAATAATATCTCATAAATTTGGTTTGTATCATTTAATCGCCCTAAAAATGTACAATACAGATGCCGACATTCTCGAACAAGATAACTGAGCAAAAATCGATGACAATACAAATCACGCAAATTTATGCATTCACTGGCTAAATAGTATTATCACCGACTTTAACATTTAAGTATTCTGCAAGACTATTTTTAACATGATTCAGAGTTACATCCTACAATAATCAGGAATAGAAATAACAGTAGCTTCATTGTAATGTTTACGTACAACATTTTATTTGCAGATTTCATTTATACTACATTATTAAATAAATTGCATTCCTGATGATGCACACTGGTAAGTGTAACACTTATACACATCAGTCCATGCATCACTATGAGGGTGAGGTTTCCACACATTCGATCCCATGGCCGTCCACTCCAGATAGTATTCACTGAAACCTCATAATGTGGGATGGCAGTAGTAGTGTTCTTATAAGTTAATAGCTTAGAAAGCAAACAACAGCAGGAACGCCATCATAAGACAGAAGAGACCCATAGCCTCAGACAGAGCGAAACCCAAGATGGCATATGAAAACAGCTGCTGCTTGAGGGAGGGGTTCCTGGCATAACCAATGATGAGGGAGCCAAACACTGTTCCAATACCCGCACCTGGAATAAAATAATTTATGTTAATTATATATATTTCACTGGTTTTTTCAACTCTTCAGCCACTATCTACTAGTAATGAGTTGTCGGTGACAAAAAAATTATCACTAATAATCTAGAAATGGGAATAAAATCAAATAAATACAGTACTAACTACTAAAGCACAACTGAATTCAGCTCACCTCTTTACCAAGTATTCATGTGTAAACTTTGTTAGAAGATATAAAATTGCACATAAAACATGCCATATAAAATTCAAGATCTTATACTTTACATAAACTTGCATTCAAAAAAATAAAAGCAAATATGTCTAAAAGGCAAACAACATCAGGAATGCAATCATAAGACAAAACAACCCCATTGCTTCAGATAATGCAAATCCCAGGATGGCATACGAGAATATTTGTTGCTTCAGTGAGGGATTGCGTGCATAACCAATTATTAAGCATCCAAACACCACGCCAATACCAATACCTGTAGGTAACACAATGATTGGATATGAGTAGGAAGGAAGGGATTGTGTTAATAAGGGAAATAAAGAGGAATTGAGAAAAGATGAACATTCAGCTTATGCAATACCAGGTTGATATTTTTTTAGTAAAGATTTAGTTTCCAACCATCAGGGCCAAGTGTGAGATTAAGGGTACTTATTATACTTGTAATTAATGTCATATTTCCTTAATTCAGTCTGAACCATGACCTATATGAATATGTAAAAGTTTCAGCCATTGGTAGAGAAAATCAATAGTGTTATGCAATCATATCATTTTCACAAACTGTAAGTTTTAAATATGAATTTACTTGAAATTAAAAGAAAATGTACAACATTCCCATTTAACTATATCAGGTGAAGGTCCAAATTAATCAATAAGGATTAAAGGTTAAAGGGCATGCAAAAAATGACAAGTCAAATGCATGCATATTGTGATAATTAGTGTCTCTGCTTACCGGAACCTGCTACTCCTACTGTCGCTGCACCAGCACCAATGAATTTGGCAGCTGAGTCAATGTCCTTAGTGACTGATGTGGTCTGGAAGGAACGGACAGCTGAGAGCTGAGCCGGGGCAGCTGGGACTATCTGTGTCTGTGATGGGACTGCAGCTAGTGGTCGCACTAGTGCTGTGTTGCTGAAGATCTGAAAATATTAAATTTGAAATATTAACTTCATGCACTAGTCCATTATGACTACACCCAATAATCAATACCTAGTACCTACATACCTACTCCTTTTTGAGATATCTGAACTGTGATTGTATAGATAGTAGATTGATTTACTTTTTCCTACCTTTTACATTCATTATCAGTTATGTCAATTGAATCAGCAATTGATTATGTAATAATATAAAATGAAGGTTATAGTGCTAAGTTCTTGTTGAGCTATTATAAATGACATAGAACTTGCTCCAATTATGCCAGAAGTATACCTACAATGCATTTATTAGCAAGACCAACAAGGTCAAGCCAGGACAATGTTCAGTAAGGGTAATAACCTACTATTTGTAAGTTAGTAAGTTCCTGAAAGAAAACGAGAATTATCTAATAAGAACAATCGGTACTTACGGCAGACCTGGCTGCAGGGGCGATCAATCTGGCGGCAGACAGCATTTTTGTGATAAGTGGGTGCGGCGAGCGACAACTGAAAGAAACCGAGGCACTGTATGAGTAAGGCTCGAGCTAGCTGACAACTGAAGCTAGCCAAAGTGTTAAATGTTGAAGGCGCTTGCTTGTCAGATTTGACCGACGAACCGCAGTGTTACGTAATTTACTAGACTACGTAACAGATATTGGGGTCGGTCAATAAACACTTTTGTATAGAGCTATTGAGTGTAGTACCACTATGAACGTAGTTTTACGTAAAAGGGGCGTGAATTACCGAAAGTCGAAAATTATTTAGTAGTGACTGAAAATGGCCGATTTGTCGAGCCGGCTGACTATAAGTAGAATGATTCTATGTATGAGAACTTCACAAATAAATAATTGCACTATCACACACTTTACGATTGTATATTCCGTAACTATCACTTTATTTCTGACGATGGCTTGAAATTTCGGCACTTTTTCACGATTAGTTTGCTCACAAATTTTTCCGCACTTACCAAAGAACACCAAGGAGGAGACCGGCCTTTGGAATGTTCAATTTCTGAGTGGTAAAATGAAACGGAATACAAATCCCGCATCGCTATTGGCTGATGCGCAAGACAGTTCCGTACGGTGCAGCCAACTATTGATCAATATGCGCGAATGACACAAATGTTCAATACTTTATTACCTGAGAATTCATATTAACTATAGTTTTTTAAGAAATAGATATATAGAAATAAATACCATACTTTTTCATTATTAATACATTTTTATTTCAGCGTAAATCATCTTTTTTTAGATATTGATAATACCAATATTGGTAATGAATATAGTCTTTGTATTGACTAGCGCATTATCATTCTACGACATGGCCGTCTTCATGATAAACATCTGTAAATTTAATGGCTGTGGCATAACATTTCCAAGATTAGCGGACTTAATCGAACACATCGAAGATGTACATATAGGTAAGTATTCAAGATATATCCATATATTAAGCAATAATTGTTATTTTGTATATGAAATGTAATCCATGACCCTCCCTATTTACGTCTTATCAATATTTCTATGTTGTCACTCTTGGAGAGTATTTTTGCGTGAATTTATAAATATGTACTGCAAATGTAGTATTAATTTAGATGGGGCATTATAAATCTATTTACAAACACTTTGCCGCTATAAATTAGAGCTTAGGACATTACTACACGTTTAATTTGTTGTAGATAATAAACAATGTATACAATGTTGATTTGAAGCGAGTGAACAGCTGATCGGAAGCGGGAAACTACCTATCCAATTCTGATGGAGAGATCTTTAATTTTAATGCATGATTTCAATTTCAGATTACGATCCAGCAGTGGTAGAACAAAAAGAAGCTTCCCAACCGGCTTGTATTCCGCTAAGCTACGTATTAAAGTTTTTTACGGAGTCTTCCAGGCGCGAAATACAAAATATGCCCCCGGTGCCCGATGTCCGACGAAGATTGCTTTCTGCACCCAAAACACCTTCGGTCCGTAGCAGCACACCTACAGGTATAATATCGAAACAGGAATAAAATAATATTGATAACATTTCACGAATCGTTGTGTGAAATGCGACACTGAAGCCTGAGTGTGCTATCGGTGTTATCGATAGGTGACTGGATAGCTATTGCTAGTCGCAATACCAAACTGCATCCCGCTTTACAAAGCCTAGTTCTGGTTTCGCCAGAATGTTGTTAGTAGCACACGGGGCGGCGCACATTTCGTCAGAATGTTGACTATTCCTACTATAGGGTAGGTTAGGTACCTGTAGTTAGTAACACATTGTTTAGCATAACGCTGACGAATTGTAATTTTTAAAATAATTTTCTAATCTTTTCGAACCCCAAAGCAATAGATGTTCAAGTAATTTTATCAAACAAGCTAGTTCAAACAGTTTTATAAAATTGGCATGAACGTCTGTGTGAAAATTTGATCAAATATGATTTTTGTCTTAGAAAAAGAATCAGTGTTCCGCGCAAAAACAAAACATATACGACGCTGCGTCTTCCGGTTCGTGGAATAATGTGGCGGTTTACCTGATACACTGAAAACTGATCCCAGGCTGTTGTTCTCGTGAAGTAGCATAATCACTGGGATTCTTCAGGGATCCTTAATGATACCACTACTATTCAACATTTTTGTTAATGACAGTCTTTACAACATTTTAAGTTCCCTCTGATGAGGTCTAGAAGGTCTTTATAAAAATCCATGAGATCTCTTAGTACTAATAAGTAACTATAGAATAAACAAAAAATATCATAACATCAACAAAGCATACAAACAATCAAACTTTAAAACCCAAAAATATGGAAATTGATTAAGAGACTGGTTTGTAAAAAAAAAACATATTGGCTTTTTTTTACAGGTATTCTGTGGCCGAATAGTGAAATTGCTCGAGATGTTTTTTTGTCTCATTTTGAAGTTGATAATTGCATAATGAACCTGAAAGATGGTGTCATAGGCGCGAGTACTCAATATAGGCGTGAATATTATTCATTTATTTACATGTATATTTTATTTCCAGGCAGTGAAATAGACGAAGACGAGCTAATGAGCCCTTCTGAAGATAGCAACGACTCTTGGACTACAGTAGAGGAGTACAGCTCAGAGTTCATACTGCGATATGGCGTCAAGTATGCGTCGTACAGTATCAATTTTATCATATTATTAATCTTACTAGTTGTTCTCCGCGGTTGCACTCTCGTTACTAGGATAAAAAGTAGCCTATAACCTTCGGGGATAATATCCCAAGTTATTGTTAAGTACAGTCTGCCAATTTTCAATTATAAAAAAATATATTTATAATTAGTACGGTTGTCGGCCAAGAAGGTGGTGTACCACCCTAACGTTGAATGTCGCTTGCAGATTCATAGGTGATAATGATTAGTTTCGCTTGCATTTTGTTTACTGTGTGTTACGTGACAGCTGTTCTTAGTTTGAACCTCGTTGTAATTTTCGATGACTAGGAAACTATATCAAAACTGGCACAACACACTTTCTTGGCCCACCGTACCTAGGTAGGTACCGAATAGACCATTCACCTTACGAATGTTAACTCGTCGATTGCAGGATGAACGTGAACGCGTCGTCCGGAGCATTAGGCCCCGCAGCACAGGAGAAGCCATTCGCATGCCCAGTGCCCGGGTGCAAGAAACGATACAAGAACGTCAACGGCATCAAATACCATTCCAAGAACGGCCACAAGAAGGATGGCAAGTAAGTTATTGTTCATTCTTCAAGTTAATCGAGGGTTTTTAAAGGCGCTCAAGTGCGCTCCAAATGTCATATATTGTTGAATGTCTCCCGTAAGCAATTGAGGCAATCGATCGGTACTTACCTAAGTAACATAGAAATCAGTGAAGTACTCCTTGCTGGCCCTCAAAAGTATTGTGCTATTCCCCGCGGCTTTACACGCTTTCCCGGGATAAAAAGTAGCCTATAACTTTCGGGGATAATGTAGCTTCCTATCAGTGAAACAGTTGAGATAAGCTTATTGGTTTAGACTTATAATTTATTAATCTTATTTAATATTAATAGAAAATATCCAGTACCCGACCCATACTCTAAAAAGTTGCATCCAAGACCTAAGAAGCGGTTGACTGCCCAAGAATATTTTTGGAAGAAATGGGTACTTGTGTCCTTACTTATTTTGCTCATCAGTATGTATTTTATAATATTATGAAGTAGTATCGATTAGGTATGAAGGGTATATGTGTAGAATATTGTGTTGTATAACATGTATTCATTTAAAATATCCGTATCTTGAATATATATAGAAAAACACTTTGAAACAGTATTATTGCTTGCCACAAAACTAACTGCTTCACAATAATTTTCAGGGTAAAAAAGGCTTACAAATGCCAGTGCGGCAAAAGCTACAAAACGGCTCAAGGGCTTAAGAGCCACTCGATAACTCAGCACATAGCCACCAGCCAGCCGTCGACCGCCTCTCACACCGTCGCGAGCGACGCTCCCCGGCTGCACGTGCCCAAGATGCCCGGTCTCGTTGTGACCGCGTCCCCCGCACACGCCCGCCCCTTAAACATCATCGACGGCATAGACGGTAACAAGCTAGTCCGCATATACGACAGCATCAAAACAAAGGATCTACCCTCCTTCACGATACCCAAACATAACCTCACTAGTCTTAATATTGTTAGCGCTAACCAAAGTCAGATACGTCACTCTGGGCTACTCACGCCCAATTCCACCCCTGGCTCGAGTCCCGTCGATAAGCTGAAGTTCGATCGATCGCCGAAAGTGACCGTTCAATCACAATCGCTCCAACAACTGACGACCTCGTACGGCAACGAAACGCCAAATTAATTCATAAACCTTGCTGGAGGCTACCAAACGAATTTAAAGTCATTAGTGTAGTTACGAACACATAGTTCCTAATATAAAATTAAAAAAAAATCGAATCATTCATTTTCGTAATATGATTATTAATTAATCTTATTCATCAGTGTATGAAGGTGTTAAGTGTATTTAATTGATATAATTGTGCTTGATTGCATGTTTCGTAAGTGAATATTTCGTTAAGTATATTTATTATTGCACAAAACCATATCGTTGCACCTTCATCTAAAATGGGATGTCGATATAATTTCTCAAAGAGATAGGAGAGTTTTCGATTGCTTGCGTTTGATATTTTGTTTTGTTTATTATTTTTTATTTACGTTGATTAGTTTGTATTTCGTTAATGTCTTATTTATTTTACTCAAAGTAATTTGAAATCGATACAACGGAGTTATGATGTATTTTTTTTATGATTTTGTTGTTTCAAATTTAATGTGAGTAATTTTATTATAGACTCCGACGTTAATTGGAAAGATTATACGCAGTCTGTGATCTCAATATAAAAGCAGAGATGACAATAATTATAACTGCTTTTCGCTCATTCGTCCTTGTTGGTTGAACCATAAAGAGCATAATTTGTGGCCAATTCGTGTCCAGTTTACTTCGGTTGAAATAAGATTCATTTTAGAGTGTAACCTGACTCAATTGTAAGATTTTTTTAAATCAATTGGGAAGAAAAAGAAACATTTTTCTATGAAAGTTAATGTCTTAATGACCTATAAGAAATTACATTGTCCGAGTGACGTATCATTTAAAAATTTGGACCTCATGTCGTTATCTGAATTGCTGTATTTAATTCTATGATCTATCTTGGAGAAAAGCTAACTACGTACAGTTTTAAAAGTTTTCTATGCGTGTGTATGATCGTACGATCCCATTTATCTCTTTGTGCCATTATTTCTAACATTAGTGTACTTAATATTGTATTGTATATTTTACGCAAAATGCTTTACTTTATGAAATTATCTGATATCATTTCACAGCGTTAGATTGTTATGAATAGAAGCATAAAATATCTTTGGAGCTAGATTAAAGGACATACTCGTAAATGTGATATAATATTTAGAAAAAAGTAAAAAAAATGCTTATACCTAAGCGTACACGTATTTAAAATACTTAGTTGTTAAGAGCTGGCGATTATTTTGATTTGTGTGTATTATTGTAACCGATGTGTGTTCGTGTAGGTGTGCCTTCGTCTTTTTTACATTTTCGAATGATTGTTATTAACAAGAATATTCAGTTGTGCGTTTGTGAGCAAATTGGAAACTGTAGTTGTTGATATTAATCCTTAAAACGAGCGGTTTAATGATTTCTATTGGATAACTATTGCAGTTTCTGTGAACGAAAATCCAAGTGGGATTTTTTCTAGTGTTTTATTGAAACTTATAAAGTTTATTTGTTCCCTTTGATCGGTTACAGTGGTTTCGGACACTCAAGTTACCACTTTTACTCCCATAAATATTATATTAAAATAGATTTTATGTTTTTATGATGAAGACAACACTGTGTTGTGTATGATTAATTTTATTTACTTACATGTTCAATACTATTAATAAAAATTAATCATCTCTACAGTACTTTTGTTTATCGTTTGGTTTGCATTATTATAAATATTGGATAATCGTCTAATTTTAAATTAATTAATGAAAAATATCTAGGATGAGGTGCTTTTGTCAAAATAAGGGATTAGGCGCGATGGTTACAATACAAGCGAAGTAAAATAAGTACCTATGCATGTTCCAGAGTTAGGCGAAATTATAGATTAATAAAGGTTACGGTGCTTAACGGGTAAAAAGTGTGATATTTGGATTATAAAGTATGATATAGTGTGACTACCAAAGAGAAATGACATTTCAAATTTAATATAAGCATTCACAATTACTTATTTTATACAGCGCACCGCCATGTTGCGGCGAAATTTGGAACTAACGATACGTTACATTAAAGCATACTCAAAGAAATTACTTATTTATTCCGATTTGATTGGATATCGTTGTTCTCAGATTGAATAATACTATTCAGTCATATTTATATGACTTATTTATTTTGTTATCTATTAATAAATACACTTTCGTTGAAGGCATGTAGTGTGATATTTATCTTTTTATTCCAAGGAAATTCCACTTTGATCCTGCGTGTAATGTATTGAGTTTATATAACAAACTATTTTCAAGATCTTACCTAAAATAAAAACAAATTTCGCTCTGTGCAAAACAAATACATCAAAATGTTTGAAATGTACTTGTATACTCATATCCGTCCTCGGTCCCATAAATGAATGGTGTCAAATAAATATTGCTCATGCTTGAATGTAAGTGTTTGAAGGGATTGTTCCGCTGGATTATTACCTATCGGTAATATTATTAAATTTCTTCTCTTCGATTTATTGTCAGAAATCGTTCTATGTGTATTGTGTTGGTATTAAATATGTTTCAAGAAAATATTGTAACATATGATTTGCTGCTTTTAGAGAAATAAGAATGGAAAATCTCTATTAAATAAATAAGCGTTACAGGTGCCGCCTGTCTACAGTTTGATGTAAACTGTAATGAATCATTGTTTGTTTTAATTGTCTTGGTATGACTTTTGTTTGAAGTCTATATAACAATTTCTGTGTGTGAAGTTAAGCTTGAAAAGTGATTTTTAATTCATATGACATTGCTCATTTTATTTTTGTGTACTAGTGTTCCATATTAAACGTTTAGTCACTGTTTAATTTAAGACTGATAGACGGAATATTGATGTTGTCCTCATAATTTATTTATTACCTGTACGGTGAAAGACATTTTTAATAATACTGTATGAATGTTACCAACTCAAAATATAAGTATGTAAAACCCTTGAATGTGTTTTATAATATGTATTTACTTTATTTTTCATGTTTATTTATTAAATTAATATGGTTTTATCCAGTCTCCATAAGACTATAATTATTAATGTTATACTAATTCATTTATAAAATGATCATGATCTGCTGTGAGCGTCAATTAAGGAAACGACCAATTTTCAAAGTTGTTGCATAGACTGGCTTTAAGAAAGGATTTTCTAAATATGAAAATTAAATATTGGTAGTATTCTTCAAGCCTTAAACTATTGTATTATATGTAATTTAATTTTTCATTCGTTTTGTTTTTGCCGATTTTAGTTTGTTGATTATTAAAAAATTTATTTACTTGTGAACGGTTGTGAATAATGTATATTATTACCTACCTGAATAGGAAAAGCTTATGTAACCGAAGAAAATATTGTATTAATATCCTCATTTATTTCCAAGTGTAAACCATTTTCTGACGGTTACGTAACCCGATATAAATATGTGTATTTCATATAGGTAGACAATACTTATAAGCCGGCTATAAGTAACTACTAAAATATGTGTAATTTTATACCCTATGAAATATGATTTTCTATTGATGACCATATACATTTAAGGTCATGCATGAGTTTTCTTTCAAAATTGAAATTTTGTCTTAAATTACGATTTACAGATACAATAAATGTCGATTTGTATTGATGGATAATTATTAATGTTGTGTAATTTATGTACGTTGTTGTGAACATTCGTGATTCATGTCAATAAAACCAAGCCGTGACCATGTTTACGTTGTTTTATTTATTATATTATTATTTATACATGTTTTTATTTATACAAAATATTCAGTACATACTGGTGCCGATTCTGTTGTTTACGAACTAAAATAAATTTAATCTCACTATATCTCTTTCTAATAGTAAATATAAGAAAGGGATGCAAGATATTTTAGTCCTGTCAGTTTAATCCGGTCACACATTTCAACGTGAATTTAAGCGCGATCTTTATTGGTCACGACTATTTACCCGTACATTACGACGGTATGGATTAAACTGACAGCATTAAAAATGTTCTATCTTTTTTCAATAAGGTTAAAATGAAAGAGAGGTGACTTGTCTAATATTAGTTAAGTTCGTAAACAACAGAATCGGCACCAATTACGATTATATATATTGTTTATATACAGTCTTATGTAAATATTTTAAAAACTTTCTAGAACCGGAATGAGAGCTGGTTTTTATATTTTACAAGTAGCTCTATATAGGCGTAATATAATATCTGTTATAAAGATACTCGAGTAATATAATATCACGATTTCTCATGTATGTGTCTCATGCATATAATGGCACTTTTGCAACACCGAGAACAGTGTAACAAGCCTGAAATTGAGATACTTAGAAAAAAATAGATATAATAATGTTGGTACTGAAACTTAAGGCATCCAAATATTGAAGTTAGAAATATCTCAATTACTGATTTAATTGAGAAAACTTTTCCAATTTTGAGTCAAGTTTTCTAAATTGGACTTTATTTAATCCAGATAGATACAAAATTATTATTTCCCGACGATTCAGATCGCAGTTTACGTTTCACTTAGTTTTTAAACTAACAATAAGTGACATATATCAACATATTTACCTAATTAGCAGCGATTTTAACTTACGGTAAAAGTATATCACAATTCATTTCCTAGTAGTGAGCTGTTGTAATAAACTGGATATCTTTGCATGTTGCAAGGTCTCGTTCATTGGACACTGACTCTGAACGAAGATGAGATTTCTACTGTCTTTTAGATCGAATGCAACCTGCGCTGCTTCTTCATAGAATCTGTAAAATAATATTATATAGCTATTAACTTTCGCCTACTTCTAGCCTATGGAGGACATTCCATATTACTATCTATGGTCAAATTTTATCGCGATCGGTTCAGTGGTTTAGTCGTAAAAAGGTAACAAATAAACAAACTAACTTTAGAATTCATAATATTAGTAAGAATTACATAACTAAATTAGCAGCACTGTCTGAATAAAAGAGCCAAATGGAAAAAGTGTATACATTGGTATTGATCCTGACTGAGCTATGCAGCTTTACAGATTGTTCTTGATTGAGCTAGAGTTTGACAGGTTGTATCAGATATGAGGTCTTGCTGTGTGATTCAATAACACAAATATATAATTAACTAGATTTCCGCCCTGCGCTTTCACCCGCGAGAATCTATTTACCCCCTTGGGGTTGAATTTTCAAAAATCCTTTCATAGCGGATGCCTACGTTAGGTTAGGACTAACTTCAGCCCGATCCGTCCAGTGGTTTGAGACGGGCGTTGATAGATAGTCAGTCAATTAGTCACGTTTTCCTTTTATATATATTTAGATTAGTTTTAAAAATATAAATAAGCATCCTACTAATATTATATACGTGAAAGTTTGTATGTATGTATGTTTGTTGCTCTTTCACGCAAAAACTACTGAACGGATTTGGATCAAACTTGGCACATAGATAGATCATGCCCTGGAATAACATATAGGCGACTTGTTATCCCGGGAACGCGGGTGAAACCGCGGGGGACAGCTAGTACATAATATATAGTTAAAAGTCTTACCCAGCTTTCACGTAATATTTGACTTTGATATCATCTCTACATTTCGGCAAGTACTTGAGAGCTTCATCCTTCATGTTGTATTGAAGACAGGCGTCGACGAATGGTTCGTAACCCACCGGAGACTTTTTCGACTTTGAAAACCTATCTAATTCAGTCCAATCATGACTCTCGGCTATGGTTAGAATGCGCAGCCACCAGTATCTACAAAGATAAGAGTATTAAAATAAGAATTAGAAACGAATACTTATATATCCTTAATTTGGTGGTACTAACAATATAACTCAGTGTTCCAACGTAGATTATCTAGTCTTATATGCTTATCTTATGTTTATTAATAACTTTGTGTCTGGTAACGGCCTTGCAATTACGAGGATTTATTCACAAAAAACCGTGATTGGATGTAGGTATTTAAATAAGATAAGCTAGTACGATTAAAAAAAAAGAAAAGATACTAGATAGATCTCATATTTTATAATTCAAAAAACATAGAGATTATAGGTGTGAAGAAAACATTTTCATTATCGTATACTAGCTGTTCCCAGCGGTTTCACTCGCGTTCCCGGGATAAAAAGTAGCCTGTAACCTTCGGGGATAATGTAGCTTCCTATTAGTGAAAGATTTTTTCGAATCGGACTAGTAACCCCGGAGATTAGAGAGTTCAAACAAACAAACTTTTCAGCTTTATTATTAGTATAGATACGCTATAATACACGCTATACTGTATAGGACCTCATTTACTCGATGGCTCGATGGTTGGGGACGCCCGGCCCATAAAACAAAATGAATTCCAGGTACTGTTATTTAACTATTAATTGAGAGGTAAGACAGACAGGATAAGTTACACACGACCTGCTTACCTTTTATCAGGCATCTTATATTCGGTCCGTAGTTTATCAGCCAGTTTGACAGCCTTCAGGTCGAGTAGTTTCTTTACGGTGTCGTGTAGAGATAGTCCAACAAAACTAGCGTCGTATGTCTCTTGTAGGCTGGATTGTTGCTTGCACAATTTGCGAGCGTCTTCGCAAATAGATACCCCTGTAATGTGAGTTGTTTCATCAGATATGTAATTATAATTTACATATATTTAACACCAACATTACATGCCATAGCTGTTTCCCGCGGTTTCACTCGCGTTCCCGGGATAAAAAGTAGCCTATAACCTTCGGGGATAATGTAGCTTCCTATTAGTGAAAGAATTTTTCAAATCGGACTCCGGAGATAAGCGCGTTCAAACAAACAAACTCTAAGCTTTATTATTAATAAGTATAGATAGATAGGGAATTAAAACTCAACATAGGCCTTCCATAGGGTTCTATAGCGAATAGTTCTGACTAACTGAAGATTCAGTCTCAGCTAATCTTTAATAACATGTACAGTCCGCGCGCCAGCTACGAGGAATCGAGGGCTGAGGAAGCGCGCGGGTACCTCCCACCCGTACTCTCCTTTTACTAGTTTCGAACTTGACGCGAGAGTACGCTTATCGATCCTTGTAATGGCTTTAATGGAGAATGTCGTCAACTCATTTATTATTGAAGTACGTGAAGAGAGTGACCGAGAACCGACCCCTCCCCTATGAACTTTGGCAACCTTACTCGCGCAAACACAATACTACAGTTATTTTGCTGTAGAATTCCGTAATTTAGGAGGACGTATTTCCCCAGCCCAGCTGCTCTTCAACCGAAAACACGCTATGTTCTACCTCTTTTTAGAAAAAAGACAAAATCTCATACGCATAGAACCTGTAAAAACTGCAAAAAAAAAATACAAATAGTGACTTACTCACCCATATCATTTTTGCCTTTCCTATAGCACTCTCGAGCGGATATGAGCGAGGCCTCCACACTCCCCGGGTTAGATTGGTCTAATGCGTCTCTAATGTGAGTGGAGGCCTGTCCGTGGAAGTTATCCTCCTGCACGTAAACTAGACGAAGTGCTTCGCGGTTGTGACTCGCGCAGTACTTTATGTACAGAGCATGCGCTAACGGGAAGCTGCGGATTGTTCGCTGCAAATCATTAGCATGGATGAAATAATGACCAACATTCTCAATACTCAATAATTTATACTACTAATATTATAAATGCGAAAGTGTGTGGTGTGTTTGTATGTTACTTCTTCACGCTCTAAATAAATGTAATCTCACCATATATCTTTCTAAAAAAAAACATAGGAAAGGAATGTAGTCATGTCAAATTAGACCGAATGCTTGATTTCACATAAAGATAGCTAATATGCTAAGAGCTTTTGGAAATTTCAACCCTAAGGGGGTAAAATAGGGGATCGCAGGTGAATTAACGGCCTTTCATCTAAAATTTCTGTGAATGTAATCAACTACATACTTAATATCTAAATTGATTTTAATAAACTCAAAGAGAGAATAGTGTTGAGTAGGATATACACATATGTTACCTCAAAATCATGTTTGCCCATCTTCTCCTTAAGATGCAACAGTACAATATAAACCAAGTCAGTATCACCGCTGGCCGTTGCTTTGAGCAGAGCTGTGGGACCTTCACCCAACGACAGCAGCAGTGGAACTTGGAGTTTACTATGAGTTTCATAATCGAGGATCTGGAAAGGCGACATAAATATAGGTGGGCGTAGGGGTCAAAGTCATTCAACAATTCATAATTATCCCTCCTGTTTAATATTTAAAGGCCTCAAATAAAATCAAATCAAAACTCATCTATTCAGTTTTGGCCCTAATAAGGCACTTATGAATGTCAAAAATTACAGTTTTACAATAGACTCTACTACCGGTTGTGATACTGTAAAGTGCGGCATGGTATTGTCACGACAGGTAAAAAAAAACCCTCCATGATAGGAGGTGCCTTAACAAACCAAACCAACTGGCACATCAAATAAGATTTATTTATAATGAGTAAAGAACATTTATGTAAAAAAAAGAAAAAAGTTATAGGATTGGACTCATGCACACATTTGTTAAGGGCGTCAGTATTAGTTCGTTTTCGATTTACTTTGACATCTCCATATATGGTGGGCTAAATTGTAGTACAAAAGATGACTTACTTTGATAGCAAGTGCTTTTCTCCCCTTTTCAGCGGCTTTCATAGCAATGGTAGTGTACGATATTCCCGGGACATTGCGCAATTTCTCACCGATCTCGCGCGCTGCACTCTCGTTGTCTAAATGAGGTTGGGTTACCTGTAGGTAATACTTATTTATGTACACACGGCCACAGATCAAGCTACACACTGCGGCACCTTATGCGGTTGTAATAGGAGCTATTTTGCAACAAAAATGTGTAGCTTGATCTGTGCCCATGTGTACAATTGCTGGCTTGCTTTGATTTTTTTTTGGTAGTAGTGCATACACCATGCATAATTTTTTTTATGAGTGTAAATCCTTATACTGGAATTTCATTTCGGGTAATCATTAGCATGTCTGGGACGCGGATAAAGCCGCGGGACAAATTAGTAGTAGATCCACATAAAAATCTACTACAATAATTTAATTGTGAAAACAGCCAACAGACAAAAATAGTGATTTTCGCATATAGTTTACCTTATAGCAAGCCCAATGTGACAGCACCCGGGTCCGTCCGTCCTTCAATTGTAGGTAGGAGGCAATATGACCAGCGAGGCAGTGCAGTCTACGCCAGATCAAGCGATCCAGCAACACGCGCTCGCCTAGATTACGCATTCTAGTTTATTATGTTCAGAAAATACATTGTCGAAAATAGGGTAGTTGACTGATATTAAATATGATATTAATATACGTTATACAATAACTGAATTCGAAATCAAATTTGAAGTTGGTCATAAAATATTATAAAATGCGAAAGTTTGTGAGTGAGTATGTTTGTTACTTCTTCACGCTTAAACGGCTTAAATACCAATTTAGATGAAATTTGGTATGGAGGTAGCTGACATCCTGAATTAACACATGGATTAAATTTGTCATCCAGCCTATTAATATTTATGAATGACAATTACTAACTCCTTTGTAAATAGGTTTATTGCAAGGTTGGGGTTGCGTGAGCGGTTATATAAAAAGTACCCTATAACCTTCGGGAATGTAGCTTCCTATTAGTGGAATATTTTTTCAAATCGGACCAGTAACTCCGGAGATTAGCGCGTTCAAACAAACCAGCTTTATTATTAGTATAGATATAGATAACACGATATTAGCAAAAGGATACTGCACAGAAGTAAGCGGTATAGCTACTTTCGGATCTCTCACAGCATTCAACACTCTTAACCACCTGCAAGTCTTTACATAGTGGTCGGTAAGTTCCGGGTCGAGTATAAACCCTTTGCCAAATTGTGCGGCTCTTATAAGCATTTTCTGCACTTCTGGGTTGAACTCAAAGGCGGAAGCTTCGATACAATCATGCACTGCTGTGGCCAGGTCTGGTTTCACGAGACGTATGTACTCATCTGCTCTTTGGCTGCGTTTCTGGAAGATTTTGATGGAAAATTGAGAGATGAAAGTAGGAATTAAAAGTTAACTCCAACCCACAGAATTAGATTGGGCTAATCGAATGTGAAACCTATGTACTTAATTATAAATTCGATAGTCGCAATCGCGACTCGAGATTTGGCTTATATACTATACGGGAGTTATGGCCAAATACTGAATTCTCACACTTAAGTTGTGCTTAAATCGTAATTTGTCAGTTTGATTGTGTGGGATAGGGTCTTCTCAAGTATTTAGGAAGCTCCTAAATTGGTGGTGTTTCATTATTTGTTACTTAGATTCGCAAACATTTTTTTTCTCCAACCAAATCCGGGCCCTGTAGTGCGATAGAATAAAACCTAAAAACTTACTTGGAACTGTCTAGAAGCTTCCAACAAATAGGTACCAGGGGCCGTACTATTGATTCGGAATATCTTCTCGACAACAAACGGCACTTTCTGTATGAGTTCGTGTGTCATCTCGGATACAACTCGAACGCATTCTAAATCTTGTATGATGTGGAATGGTCCGTCATAGGGGTAGGAAACGGTGTTTCCTTTTGAGCCGTAAATACACATCATGTCGTCCCAATGAGCTACTATGGCTTGGGAATCACACCTGCAAAAGTATATAAGTAAAAGATCTTCGGTGAACTGAATTCATATCATCAACGCATTTCCGCACCATTGTTCTAAATATGATGTTATTGTTTGATGCAATATCGTCTTCAATTTCATCTACATAAGGTTAATTTGTTAATAACACTGCTGACAGCATTGACTGGGGTGTATACGCAGCTATTACTTAATTAAAAATTTTGCCTTATCACGTGAAGTGCGAGGGATGACGTCAAATAACCCAACCCAACGGTATTTCAAGCTCCGTTGTGTGATTTTTTTTGTATGAAATCGACAGGTGCTTAACCTTAAATGGCAATATTTACGTATTCAGTAGGTTATTAAAAAAAATACAAGAAATATAATAGTAAATTGGAAGTTACAAATATTATCAACTATATATTAACCGATTGACTATTTGCTCTGAGGTTTAGTTTTTAGTTTTCTCGGTAGTTAAATATGCATAAGAGCTTGGGGTAAATTTTACACATTAACACGTTTAAAGAATGACTCCATCTTTCTACGCGAGCTTCGTGTCTAAAGAAAAGTCGACTATGACCTAATAATGACTTACCACACAAGTTCTTTCGGTGTTTTGATATACCCAGTATCGATCTCGCAATACTTAGTCTTGAAGTCGGAGGAGCCGATCCATAGGAACCCAGAGTCGGTGAACAGCGCCACATGCTTGCTGTTCTGTGATGATACTATTGCAAGTATCTGTGTGTATGCGTTCTGTATGTCTGGTCTCTAGAATGATTGATATTTAGTTTAACCAGGGTCAATAAAAATATATACAGTCGGACATAGAACCTCTTCCTTTTTTGAAGTCGATTAAAAATAAATCATCTTTCACTTCGCAAGCTTATGTGTAAGATGCGAAGGCGTGATGGTTGCCACCGTTCTCGATTTTATTGTTTATAGGCCCGTGTTATATATTTTTTTTATTTACGTTGCGTGTTACTGGTGCGTCTTTTGTAATGTTTAACCTCCAAGGAGGTCACAAATTTTATTTTATTTGAAAGTTAATTATCTACTTATCCCTACGTAAAAAATATTAAAATAAACAAATTATCATCTTTCGTCAGGCTTCTAGAGATCTGCCCACCGTCTCTTTAAATATCAGAAGAAATAAAATGATTAAGTACCATTAAAATAGCTCGAGATTCACCAAGCTGACACTTGTAGATATCCTTGTCTCTACATGCAATGAATCCGGAACTCAGCACGCACCAGCATGATATTGGCTCATTGGCTCCTGAAAGTATAACAAAAGCTATGCTAAGCTTATTTCACATTTATTTACTAATAATTTAGTTAAAAAATCTAAAACAAGCTTTAGTCACTTAAGAGTTCCACTATCCATCTCTTGGGTCCATCATCAGACCCCCGACACCAATGTATTAGACTCATCAAAACCAATTATACGACCACAAACTCAAGAGGCTTACTAGTAGCCACTGAAAAGTTCCACTATACACCACCTGGCTTCATGATCAGCTCCAAGATACCAGATTTTATTAAATTGGTTGTTAGTTAAAAGTGAAGCTAATATAAGCGAACCAAAGCTAAGAAAAGGGAACCAGGTCTTAAATTAAGCTTTAGGAACACACCAACAGATGATTGGCAACAGATTTTTTCAAGTTCAAAATCATGGGCGTACCCAGCTTGTGGCCTAAGGGGGGCAAATCAGGAATCTCTTGTGTGTATAATGTCGAAAATCATCCTGTATAACAAAACAACCCTGCATAAAAAATATTTCAAAAGCACTATTCATGGATATTCGACTTCTACTGCAATGCTAAGTGTATGAGATGAAGAAGTTGCAGTGAGACCTAGGGGGTGGGGGGATCGACCTTTTCCTATCATATATCATCGCCTTAAAAGTTAGTTGGACATTATGTTGTCTTATTACATGTAGTGGATTAAAGCAATTCTAGTAAAACCTATGTTCTAAGTTTTTGTCAAATGACGTAAGAAAGTGAATTATATATTAAATACCCGAGTTTGACAAGACTTGGTTTAATTTAACCATCTCATTTAATAAAGGCAGAAACTACATCCAGTCTCTGCCTAAGTGCCTTCTATAACAGAATAAATAATAGTACTACCACAATGAGAGACAAGTATGAGGCTATACAATATACATATATATTAATACTGTACTTCAATGAATCTCAAAGAATACTTACTGGGCAAATCTGGTACAGATCTCACTTTGGGTTCAGATACATTGCTCACAAGGAACATGCGATTGGTGGTCGTAATAACGGCTAGACCGATGCCGTGCGGGTTGGGGAACAACTGTGCTTTGCACACCTGTTAAAAATTAACACATTATAATTTCATTAACATAGAAGTGTATTTATATGACAATTTTGTTGTCATATGGCTTTTGTTTATAACAAGTAGTTTCCGTTACGCTTTTATTATTTTTAAATGTTATTTAAATTTAACCTTGACAGGAAAATATAAGAATTATATTAATAACGTTTTTAAAGTCAATAAAGAAAAGATTCGCCTGCAAAAGAGTTGCTTTTCACGACTTTCTTAGATTTTCCTTTTTTTTTATTTGTGTTATGTTGTGTTGTGTTATGTTGTGAGATGAAAAAATGAATGCAACATGTTTCTTTCTTTACATTTGAAAATAAGCTCTGGTCTACTTAATTATTTGATAACTAAAGCAATTAATTAGTGCATAATTTTTTTTATCATAATAAATGTTATTTTGTGTATGTACTCCAATTGTTGCTTATCTATTTCCTCATTGGTTTTTTTTATTTTTATATCATGGACTTTACCAAACTATTGTAGCAGTATTGATTATTATAATAAAACATAATATAGATTTTAATTTTTATTTAACTTTAGGCTGGCTTTTATATGTAGTTTGCATATTTGTTGTAAATAATTGTAAATATTGTAGATTCTCACTTGCATCAGCAAAATTCTCTGACTATTGTCAAAATAAATAAGATATCAAGAACACAGAATATGTGTGAATTTACCACATTATCACTAACTATCGTGAAATTGTTGGTCCTATCAAAATCAAACCTCATTTATTCAGCTTAGGCCCTAATAAGGCACTTATGAATGTCAACAGTTACAATTTTACAATAGACTCTACCACTATGAAATAAATTTCAATATTTTGACAGTAGGTAGTCTTATGCCCTTGTAAGTCAGAATTATATCTCCCAGTACCTTCATTTGTTAAATTAAAATATAAACTATCTAATGATTAAATATGCTCCTGTGTGTGAATGAATATCTCTTACTTTTGTATCCCTAACTTCTTGTCCCATATTGAATGTTTTTTGGTAAGCCCCAAACATGTCATAGATAAGGACATCTCCACTCTCCTGGACACACAGTAGTTGTTCTGCATCAGACCAGCCCATATGTACGAGGACTCCACTGTTCCACTATAATAAAAAAAAAAGTATTTGATGGATAAGAACTAGTTTCAGGTAATTTGCAGTTCCATTCCAGAAGGAATTTATAATTTTTTCACAGTGTGGCTAATATCCCATGATTTTTCAACATCCTACTAATCATTTAAATGCTAAAGTTTGTGACAATGTATGGATGTTTAAAGAGCAATAAACATCCATACATCGTCAGAAACTTAAAACAACTGAAAGGATTTGGATGAAACTTAGCACATAGATAGATCATACCCTGGAATAACATAAGAGCTCTCGGGAACACAGGAGAAACTGTGAAAATAAAGTAACATAAATTATTTACAAAAACCAATTTTTAAAACCTATAATACATTAAAATTTATTACAATGTGACAAAGATTTAACTGTAGTTACTAACCAAAATCTTTGATATAACACTTCCAATGCAATTGTAAATAGTTATTACAGGTTTTGAAGTAGTTAAGACGCGTACAATTTGTTTTCTATCCCTCACAATGGCTATAGGACCTCCATATGGAGCCCCGCTAACTATCATGTTGTCTAGGCCTTCATCCATTGACCAGGTCATATCATATAAGTCGAATTTCCTGGAAGTAAATGAGAAATATTATAAAATATTTGCTGATGTAGTTATTTCAGTTTTGACTTTGAAATATTTGTTTGAGTAGATTGCTAGATTAAATTTGTTACGATATTTTATTTTTAGTTTGTTTGCTCATGAATGGGATGTTTATGTACATCTAACCCTAATCTACATATCAAAAATTGAATTTCAGAGATTGTTACTCAAGTTTTAATTGAAAGAACCAATGGGTAGGTTATATTTAATCATATCTAGGTACCATATTACGGATCAGAATTAGGGCGTTTACAATACAATATATCCTGTTATAATCAGATGAGAGGGTAATTTTTTATATGTATGTGGTTATTGTACATACCTGTAATAGGAATCCAATTGGAACCAATCTGCAGTTAATAACGCCGACATTTTACACTTCTAATTGTAATGTTATTGACTATTTTGTAGCCGATAATAATTTTATTGTTTTCCTCTTGGTAATGTAATTTTAAACCTTCATTCGAATCAATAAGTAACAACAAAACTTCAGAAAAACTTTTCTTTCTTTCAACAAACGTTAGCTGTGATTTATCACCTATTCACAATAATCCCCATAATTAATTCATTGTTAAATCAAAATGAAAATATTTTGAAAATTTTACTTTCTGCTTGTACAATGTACATACTTACTACCACAACGTTCATAAATTTATTTTTAATTAAAATTAATTTTGTAACATTGGAAATTTGCTATCTCTTTTTTTGTTCAGAAAACTATTATGTTTATCTCTTATTCAATCATGGTGATCATTGCATTATATTTGCATGTTTTGGAACACAACATAGATTGTCAAACGTCAACTGCTAGTGTCATGTAACTGTCATATTGGACACATTTTATGTCGTTCAGAAACGGTAGTGTTCGTACGTTAAAAAAAATATAAATAAGTAAATATTGGACGATGATTGGACGTCAATAAAATTAAAAGTTCGGGCCAAATTTTTATGAGGATATTACCAATTTTGCAAAGCACAAAAGATTTTTTAAGTTTAGCAAAGATTTTCATAAATCTTTGGTGCTCTATAGTTAACAGTAGTTTATAGAACATTCATTCATAGTCCTTAGATAAGGATATATGTATAGATTAGATATAAATAAAAAAAAATCTGTGTAGCTACCAACTCAATCGGTCCAGTAGTTTCGGAGCAAATTGGCTATGACAGACGAACGGGTAGACAGAAACACTTTTGAGGTTCGGAACCCTAAAACTCTACGCATTTTATTGACGAGCATTTTAATCACTTCATCTTTGTTCCGAGATTGCGATTTACTTTAACTTTGTGTAACGTACCTACCTAGGTAAATAAAATAATTTTAAACATGGGAGCAACTTTTTGTTATAATTTAAAAAATAAATTAAAGTAATTTTCACAGTTAGGTCTATATCAAACAATGTTAAAATCTTCTAGACAGAACTGAGCACTAGATACAGGTTCTCGAGTGAACAAAGTTTTATTCCATTTCTCATAATTATATTGGTGATTCTTCACATTTTTTGCACAACTAAGTACCTCCCCTCTACTGGTTTTACAGCACCTGTCCAGTTGTCCATGCCATTTGCGCATGGATGACAGACCATTTTCTCACGACTCGTTTCTCGCCCATGGACTATTAAGTAGTGTGAGGTATTTGCATCCATAATTATTTATATCTACCTATCTGTCTCTATCTTTCATCGTAAGTTTGAGTGAAAGAAATATCGCGAAAGCGTAACCACCTCACAACGGTTGCTAACTTGCTACGCAACGCTATTTTTAAATTGGTTTAAGGGTAATATACCTTCGTTTGGAGCGTTAAATTCGAATTTTATCACGTTTTTTGCAAATTGCAGCTCAGTTATAGGTCGTAAGTGATCAACATGTTATTTGCGAGAAGAATGGTAGTATATAATTACTGATTAATAACAAAATAAATCATCAACATATTCCTCCAAGGTATATTAGTAACATTTTCATGAAATAGTCGTTTAAGTCAGTAATATACCTTGGAGGAATATGTTACCTTATTTTATAAAGACTCCACAGGTCATGGGTTCGATTCACTTCCAGAATAAATATTTGAATTAGGTACCTACATACATGCCTGCTCAAATAGAGACTGGGTGTAAATAATTATCATCTTATTAGAAGTAATGGTAGTGCCTACTTATATTCAGTTATTTGTTTTCCATTAGTACCTATTTGTTCTGCTTAGTTTGTGATGTAATGAAATAAAACATTTATTTAATTTATTCGCAAAATTTATCCGCTATAAAGTTCAAGTTTACAAAGCGACGAGTCGCCGGGTACACAAGACAGTTAGTAAGGCACTAGGTGAGCTACTGAACTCATCAAGGTAAAAATATTTTAAAGCTTACTAATATAAATTATTTTGAAATCTAGACCTATATTTCAGAGGAAATCAGGAACACTTCTTTTGTGTAACGGATTCTTCGAAACATAATTCGCGATAAAAACATAAAATGATAATAAATTGATTATATAAAAGCCTTATAACTAACATAATAAACAGATTTTCAGAGGTAAAATTCTTAAACACAAGATTTTCCTGAAGAAAGTTGTTAAAAACTTACACGCTCGTAGCCGTGCCACTCCTTGACCCCATCGATCTTGCTTAGGGAAAACTTGGTGGAAAAAATAAATAACGACTACGACACTATTAAAAATAAAATATAAAGGTGTCAGAAGCATGTGCCGCAACAAATCCATCTTGTTGGCTTCGTTCGTAGCTCTCACAAAGAATAAACGAAATTGGAAACTTACGAAAATACTTTGAACTCAGTGTGAATTTGACGGAGTACTTAATTTGGCTTTGTTTGTCCATGAATCTAATATGATTATACTAGAGGTGACTTGCTGAATAAAGTATTTTTTTGGGCGGTGATCTTAGAGATATGAGATTGGGAATTTCTACACTGAATAAAAGGTATAAAACATTCCGCATGACTGTTAAGATTTGTTTTAAATTATTTAAAAAAAAATACGTTGCCAACGCGTTAGCTTGGCCATCCAAAGAGGGAAAGCTGCCAGCCATCTGGGACCTTGCCGTTGATCGGCAGCAGCGGCCGCCTCGAGGTTTTTTTTTTAATATGTAGTTAGTGTATTTGTTGTAAATAATTGTAAATATTGTATAGAATGTGAAGGCTGTTTTGAAGTCACATTAGAAATCAATACTTTTCTATTTATTTTGTCACTTTCGCAGTCTACTTGGCTTTAGTAAATATCGTAGGCTTTAGAAAGTACTTAACATCCTTATTACATTGTAAACATTTTGTATTTTCAGAATCATTTATTTTTACATTAAAAATTGTTGATGACACTTCTTTAGTTTTAGGCAAACATCGATGTAATTGAGGTCGTAAAAACCTTACCTACATGTGAAATGATTTCTCGCTGACTGTACATTTTTTTCAAAATCTGTAAATGCCGATAGCAATAACTCAAAAAATAAGGGATGGTCTCCTAAGACCATATATGCGTGGTGCCCTTACTGACCCGTCTCAAATTTCCATCTATAGTATAATCATTACGATAAATTAAAAACAAACTTTAACAAAGTTTGAAACTTAATTGTCTATGAGTCAACGCTCTCGTTTTGATTTGGCTTCGTCTGAGACTATTTTTTATACAAGACTGTTTTGTTATGTTAATAAACTACGCCGAGCCGACCTCATTGAAAGTTCTTCTCTTTGAAAGTGTAAGTAAAAAGTGCTAACAAAACAAAATAAGGCTGTCGTATTTTTATAGATTCCCGAAGTTTCACAGAATCTACGATTTATAATATCAATAAAATGCCAACTTAAGTATTCCAGATGAAAATTACAGATACAAAAATTATTGGAAATTTTCCAATATAAGATTATCTTACTAGTTTCTGCCCCGCGGTATTACCCATGCACGTTCTCAAAATCTGATCAGCCTTTGCGGCATGATTGAGTATGAGCTTAGGTACATACAAACTTTCGCATTTAGTATATTAATATAGTTACTTATTTCTGATTCATCTAGTTATTGTAAAAGTAAGCTGTAATCTTAGGAGGGTATGAAGGTCTGATGAAGGTTGACGTTTACTATCTTGTGTCTTGGGTAAGTACCTAAATTATGACTCCCTCTGCTCCATGGTTGTAAATAATTACTTTTTGTCTCTAAAAGGAATACCTTTCACTATGCCTGTAAATTGAAATGTTCTGATTAGCGTGATGAAAACAGAGCTCAAAGACGAATCCAAAGCAAATTATTAGACATAAAAAGGAGCAAACTTTTTTCGAAATATAAAAATGAAATAGCCATTCTTACAGGCCACAATTCCGACTGCCAAATGGTTTTATTGTTACAGATTTGCGCCAACAAAGATAACAAAGGCAAGTCATGACTTCGATATGAAGTAACGAAATAACTTGTAAATGTCGAAGCCTGCGGTCTCGTGGTCCGGCCTCGCTCCCACTCGGGGCAACGGTACTCTTGTCTCGGCAGTCGGCGCCAGCGCACCACGCTCCGAGGTCTGTGCCCTCCTCGCGCCGCACCGTGTTCGCACAAACACGAGTCACTCACTGTGCTTGCGCATCCCTCACTAAACACGATCATAAAACGAATCCAACCGAACATTCCTACGCGAGAATCCTAATCCCCGAAGCTCGCGCTCCCAAACTTTTAATGTAAGTTGTGAGTTGTGACCCATTACGGAATCCAGCGGTGTGTGAGAACTTTTATCAATACAGCCTTTTACAAGCTCTCAACTCTTCGCGAGTTAAATGTGATTTGTGAAATGTTGCGAATTATGGAAATTCTACGTTTTCATATTGACGAGGTGATTTCTTAACGTGCCCGACTTGGAAAAGTGGAAGTTTGTGAATTATTGAAGAAGTAACACTTTGTCGGAGTTAAGGTGTGTGGTACCAGCATCAAAGGTAAGTTTAAAGCCGTGGTTTTGAATTTTAAATGAGCACTTTTCAAAATGAATGAACGTCCTCGAGCTTTCGTCCGAAACTTGTTTTCAGTTGAATGCCTACATTTGTTTAAATTGTACAAGTTGATTGTCGTTAGGTACAAGTTTCAACAACGGTACTTGAATAAATGAATGTATTTCGTAGATAATAATGAAGTAGAAAAGTAATGTAAGCCCCTTGTATTCCTTATATTATGAGAGTGGATCCCTGTTAACTTTGAATTAAGTCTTTAATTTCATTAAACAGAAGTTGTTTGTCGGCGAGACGTCGCGTCGTCGTTCGCTAAGCTGAGCTATGAATTTAAAATCTCTTACCTTTATTTATTTCTATTAAATTGTATACACTAAAAGTACTAAAACCTATTCTGTACCCAATAGGTTAAATTATACTGAACTACAGTTCAGATCCAAGTATAATTAAGAGCTGTAGTGGCTTCGTTTTAGGTATGTAACTGTAATCAATTCAAAGTAATCTTAATAAATAATAGAGATTTTACGGTGCGTTAAATTACTTGAAATTAAACATATGTTTTATGTGTTTAATTTGATTGTACCTATCTACATATATCGAAACATCCTTCGAATCCTTTTGTTATGCTTATATTGCATTGTTTCCAAAATCGAAACATCGCGTTTAGTAATTCTAGTACGTACCCAACTAGTTTTGCTAACTATTTATTTATACTAATAATAAAGCTGAAGAGTTTGTTTAAATGCGCTAATCTCTAGAGTTACTGGTCCGATTTGAAAAATTCTTTCACTATTAGGAAGCTACATTATACCCGAAGGTTATAGGCTACTTTTTATCCCGGGGCGCGAGTGAAATCGTGGGGAAAGCTAGTATTCGATAAGCGAGTAATATCTCTAGTTAGATTGGGATCAGATAGCTGTGTAAATAATGTACCTACCAGGACATTATAACCTTACTTAATTTTCATAGAAATAATAAATTGTGCGCTCAATAGTGCTGCTTATGTAATTCTATGCTAATATTGGTCTTTATGAAGACGGCATAACGAAATACCTCAATTAGTTTTTGCCTGAGCTATTATAAGAATCTTGTAAAAACTATTTGATCTCATAATGTTGTTTTATGCTGAAGTGTTACCGAGGGTACTCTTACGACACGATGAACGGTCACCGGTACAGTTACGCGTATCGGTTATGTTGCTTAACTTCACAGTCGCCGATTAATAGTAGGATGTTTTATTTTCTTGTAATGTATTGACATACCAACAGCAAAAGCTTATAAAATCAAAATTATTTCATTCAAATAGACCTTGGAAGACTTATGAATAGTTTGACTCTTATTCCGGTTCAGAAGGTTGTATTAAAATGATTTGCATTTTCACCAAAAAATATTTAAAAAAACATTTGGCTCTGCTGTAAATTCGAGTTATGAATTGCATTGCAATATTGCTCGAGCGGCCGTTTAGCCCCCCTGATCTTGTTACCGTTTAGCCCCCCTGATCTTGTTAGCAAATAAAATACAACCTACGGTACGGTAATTATCAACTCTTCTTAAAACATGCATAGATTAATTATATTAATACGTTCTAGTCTTACTGATAATAATTATTATATATTATGTACCGGCGGATAAACTCTATAAATATTTTTTATAAAGTAAATAACGTAGACTTAGCAGAATGTTATATGGACATCTCAACGTGACCACGACCGCTCTGCTAAGAGCGTAACCTTAGCGTAACGATGGAGAAGATAAATTGCAGATAGAGACAGATAATAGAGAATCTTATACCTACTTACTTACACAATATTTGGTCAAGCCACCTCAACGCAGAGAAGAAAGAGTGTGACAAAATTCATATAATATGTTCAGTATATTGGTAACATAGTGTGGTAATGATGATTTTGATGCCCTTTCAACTTAATATGTATTGTATGCCCTACCAAAATATATTTTACTTGCAAAAGAAATGCCTATAAAAATTGTTAATGATAAATATTATAATAAAAGTAGACATTAATTGCCAATTTAAACTTGGGAGACAAGTCTGTTTAAAATAACATAATTTCACTACAAAGCACGTAGGTACTCTAAGTTATAACGAGACAGACGTTTGATATTCGAATCTGAATGTGTTAAACAACTTAAAAAACTGGGTCACATGAAATCTCATTCGTAAATATGTGCGTAAAATATGTTTATAATGTTAATACAATGTTACGTCTCACTGTTTCACATGGGAGCGAGTAAAAGTGTTGTGATAAGTTTTCTTAGAGCGAGAGTTTGAAATATTACCACTTACTTGTAGTTGACGTAGATAACTATGGTCGAAAGCGTTGGAGACACAGTCATTTTATTTGTTTATTGGTTTCTGTATGCTCACTTTCATATATTAATTTATACATACTCAATTATGGAGTAGCGATTGTATCGTAAGCTTTCCTACTCAGTTATTTGTATAGTTAATTGCTGAAGTCACTTGAAGTAATTTATGACCTTACAGCATTGTGTTGTTTTCTCAACAATAGAAATGGAAACTTCGTTGCATTTGTTTTTAAATTAAAAATTATATAATATAGTGATGTTATGGCTGAAGGTGATACTATGTACAGTCGCCAACACATCAGGCTATACCTTTTTGTTGCAAAATAGCTCCTATTACAACCACATAAGATGCCACAGTACCTTGAATTGTCGTCGTCCGTACAAGGGCTCAATAGTTTTCTTCAAAAATGTAAATAATAATAGCGCGAGTGAAATAATCAATACCTTCACTTCAATAATTATCGTGTCGAATCACGGTTAAATTTAACATAGGTATACCTACTCGTACATACCGGTTTCGAAGTGAAATTATGCTTTTTATCTATAGTTGTAAATGTATCGTGCGGGTTACTTATTAGAGCAATTATGTTGTGTGTACCTACCCACATTCCGAGCGTGACAACCGACCAGTGCCGTTAAAACGCCGTTTCAGTTTGACGGGCCAGTTGGCGCAGTTGGTTAAGACACCACCTATCAAGCCGAAGGTCGTGGGTTCGATTCCCATCCAGAACAAACATTTGTGTGCATGAACATGTCTGTTTGTCCTGAGTCTGGGTGTAATTATCTATACAAAAGTATGTATTAACAAAAAGTAGTTTATGTAGTATATCAGTTATCTGGTTTCCATAGTACAAGCTCTGCTTTGTTTGGGATCAGATAAAAGTTGTGAAAAAAAAAATTGCAGTTACAATTGACTCTACACGAATACGGACTCTATACGGAATACACTTGAGTAACCGTTTAACGTTAAACAAGTACTTGTTTGAGGACTTTGTGATTTAAAAAATAAATATGGGAATGGAATGGGAACTGGCTCTCAAGTTTAGCTACCGGAAAACACCGATAAGTTTCCTTCACCGTAAGCAGCTCACTGTAGGTAGGATTGAAACCCATGACTGCTTATAAAACTTTTACCTTTGATGATTGTTCGTGCGTGTTACGATTGTAAATTGGAATTACATGTATCGTCTTTTACCGCCCTTATTATGTAGGAAATAATTTTAAACAAAAATGTAAATTAGTTATTTTCTATCTTATACAGCGAGGCTGTCGCAAAGGAAAATGGTAAATAACTTAATTTTATTGGCTTTTGCTCCTATTTTTTTTAAATATGTATAGCAAGCATACTGCTCTCTTGAGCCTTTATGCTTGCTTGAATACACATTGAAACAATTAAATATTATAGAACTAGCTGCCCCACGCAGTTTTACCCGCGTTCCCGGGATAAATTGTAGCCTATGTTTTTCTCTATGCCGATATCTGTGTACTATTTCATCACGATTGATTGTGCCATTAAGGTGACAAGAAGTAGGTACTTAACAAAACTCATATTCGCATTTAAAATATTAGCACAGAGTAAATAATATACTACGTACAAATATAAGATAGATTTCCATATAATGGTACCGAACGTCAATTTTAATCTATACAATCATTCAAATAAACAAATTTTAAATATTCTACAAATGGTAATTAAGTTCATTATCATTTTTCATTACACAGTAGCGCTCTTTATTTGTTTTAATTAAGCGCTTTGGGTATATCAAAATATACAAAGTTATTCTGATGGTTGATCAAAGAGTTTTCTTCTAGAGCCTACGACTTGTAATAAACATTTGGTGGATTGGATAGCTGTAGCACTATTGCTTGTTCCAGCTACTTAGGTACGTAATATACCAAGACTCAGTTATTGCCTTATACAACGACTGAATTTCGCGCACAAAACTATTTCAATTTAGATAGTATAATAGAACTTCGCATACTCTTAGATGAATACCAAGATGATGAAATTGTATAAAAATTAAATTGCTTGTAAATATTCGCGCGAAACAATTTAGTTTACAGTGTTTGTATTTAAGAACGGATGTTTGTATTAATATTACTTTTTATCCCGGGAACGCGGGTGAAACCGCGGGGCGGAAGCTAGTAGGTAATATAAATTTGCAGATACCGCAGTTTTGCACGGTCGGGCTGGTGCTCAAGTTGTTAATCTGTCGCCAAGCACCTAGTGCCGGTTTTAGCTCTACCAGCACCCTGGGCGAGATGTGATAACCCCCCCCCCCCTTCTCCCGCTAAAAAAAGAGATTTTAAGCCATTATAGCCATTTTATCTTTAGACTTGAGAATTTATTTATTTATTTAGACTCGAGATAGCAGGACTCGCTCATGAGCGACCGGAAATAAAGGTGGGCCTGGCGCCCTGGGCGATCGCCCTACCGCGCCCTACCCTAACGCCGGTACTGCCTATACCCAGTATAAGTATTTACTGGTATCAGAAACGCTGTTCTCAGCGGCCGTATTGTACTTATTTATGTTTACATAAACAGATTTAACACAAAGTAAATAACTAACCGAAGGAAAATAATAATAATTATCATAAATGAGCATTAAACCATCTGCAATTAAATAATTAACATTACGAGATTAAGATGGCGGACGAGGCTGGAGAGAGCGCATTCTTGTTGAAAGAAAGTGATGTAATTGCCTAGGCTTATGTATCCCTGATAAATTAATTACGATGTTTCTTTGGGTTGACTGGACAAGAAATATTATTGTTATAAGTATTATACATATTAGCGATAAAGAATTTTGCTGTCTCCGTATCGTGAGAGAGCGCGCCGTGGGAAATGTCAAGGATGGAGGAAATAAAGTTCTGTTAGATGTCTCGAATTATGAATCTTGAACTCTATTGAATGTCAAAAATATTATTACGTCACTCGTGAAGCAGCTGCGTTGTGTTATCTACCTATCTTTCCAAACATTTGTGAAATATTGTGAGTGGACTTATGGTATAACTTAAAATTAATAAATATATATTTGAGATTCTCGCAACGCTCTTTCATTTGATATGGTCACACAATATAGTTTGAAAAACTATTTTTTAATTGACTTTCTTAGTTTATTAGGTATTGTAGGTAACAATTATTTATTCTGTGGTTCGGACGCTATGTTACATCATCAGAACCTGAAGTTTTAGTCATGAAAACAAAACAACACGTTTATTCTTATTAATGTTACCTAATAAAGTTAAGACATTGAGGTAACATAGGCTGAGATCTATAGAGTATACTTAGACTTTACCGTACAAAGTCAGTATTTAAAATGCAATTTTCGAATCTTTCTGAGTGTGTGCAAGCAAAGCCCAAGTGCACCTAATCAACGACTTACCAAAATCTTGATTAAAAATTAAAACACATTACTTACTTTATTACGTAGGTTTATACTCTAAGTAAAGTCTGAGCAAAGTCTAAGCACGCTCTATAGATCTCAGCCTTTGCTGAAGACCAGGCTAACTTGATCAGTTTCAAAGCACACTGTTAAGCTGCCACCGTCAGATTAGCTCCAACTTCGTCACTAGAATCTAGATAATATATAGTTAAAAGCAGTAGGTACTTGACTCAAGTAAGTAATTTGGATTTGAAAGTTTCTCGACAGTTGATGCGTAAATTTCAAATGATTGAAATACGTTTATTTTGTTTTGTTTGAGTTATTCAAGATCCATTAAGAATCAGAAAGCTGGTAATAAAAATTAATCTATTGTAAATTATTATGCTACGATAATCTTAACTATGGCGAAACGAAGAGTAAGGTACTTGTCATATACAACAATAACAGCATTTCTAAGCAGCTAAGAGACTGTTATGCAATCTTTTTAGATCTTCTCAGTCTATTCTACTAAGTACATAATATTAATTATTTTCAAATATGAGTTTTACTTACACAAGTAAACAAAACCATTACAAATAATACCATACGACATATATAAATGAGGTTAGGAAATGGACACACCGCAATGCAAATTATTATCATCGCTACAAGGAACGGGTAACCACACATTTCGACCATAACTAACTCCTGTGAACCAGTATCTAATAGAACCACAAAGTGGAACTGTAAAGCTTCCTGTCCACTGCAACGGTTATCTATACGAGAACTAAAACGATAAATACGCAAGAAATATGTAGTACGCATTCATACAATTAAGTTTGTAGCTCTAAATGCTTATTAACTCTACTTTTATTCTAATTAAAAACTCATTTATTCAGTTTAGACTTGTAGCTTTTGATGTTCTTATGAAAAATTAATCAATTTTAGATTCTAACGCATAAGCGTCAGGTACTACAATTGATTGCTTGGTACAATTGACTCTACCAATTGAAAGGACTCAGGAAACTTGAAAGGCTCCTTTCTTTTGTGGATCATTATTGAGTTTATGTACATAATTACAGTGTTTGTCTCAAAAATATTGAAGTAATGATCATTGTATAACCGTCCCAACATAGTTAACCACTAAGGTCACTCGCTCAATAGGCTAGATGACAGTGTCAAAAATAAATGACCAAACACTAACCAATGCATAAAACATCTGAAAACACGCGGAAACATCAAATATGTTGTACATTTAATGCTTTCTATGATTTTTAATTACCAGTAGAACTACTAAGAGTAGATCATTTGATGCTGTAAAACGATGACGTCATAGCTTAGTATTTCATACAATATTCCATGTAACCGATCGTTTTGACATTTATTAAAAAGTTGCTGATTTGATATGCCAGGAAACTACCCTATTGCAGTGTGCGGAAACCTTAAAGTTTGAACTGAACTACATAGTCGCAGAACTCTCGTGTAAATTAGTAGTAAGGAATATAGTTTCTGTCCATTATCTTCACGGTTGTGGTGATAAGAGCTTTGTCGTTTCCTCCACTAGGAATATAAACATGGCTATTCAGTGGCAATGCAGTCGCTGTTTGGAATTTTGCCAGATGTAATACAACCTTTTCGTATATCGGGACTAAAAGACAGTTTCATTCAAGTGTCTTGTATTGTGTATTTTGTATACATTTCTGGAGGTATAGTACCTACCTAGTGTTTGCTGCTATGTTGATATGAACCAGCCTTACTAAATCTCCTTCACGTTTACTTCATGGCTGTAAATATCGAACGAAAATTTTAAAATTACAAAGAAACCAAAAATACTTATTAGGTGCTACTTATTTCCACATCTTAGTTCCGCCCAAGACCCGCGTGATTTATAGGTTATTTTTACACCTTGGGTGCATTATTGGAATTTACGTAGGGATCCCAAAATTTTTTGAAAATAAAATACTTGTCTATTCTCTCGTGAAAGAATTTTTTAACACTTACCATCAGGTGGACCTAAAAAAAAAATTACAAATCTTTTCTCTTTATAATATTAGTGTAGATGATGTCCAATTAAACTAATTATATATATGGTCGATTATATCTTGCACACTATTTTATTGTTGAGTTTTTTTCCATAAAATTTCCACAATTTTTCGAACAAAGTTTTTGAAATCTAGTGATACAGTAATATAGCACAACGAATTCCTATAAAAGTGATTGAATTACGAATAAGAATTATATCTTTAAACGTTTATAGAAAAGTGAATGTTAAGATACTTGTTACATGACGGCAAAAAGGTGGCAAATTTTATCCGCGTTTACCGAATTACCCACGCATGACTTTGTGGACAATGTGCGTGAAATGAACATCAACACAAATCGATCACTCTATCTATTGTAGGTATAGCAAAAATGCCTTTTTTGTAGGTTTTATGCAATATAATTTCATTGTTGGCGTATCTTTCAGCAGCTACCACCTCATTTTTCATAGGACGGCATATTTTACGTGTCGAAAAGGAATCGGAATTTAGGGCCAGTAAGGGCAGCGTAACCCTTGGAATTACCGGAAATCGTTCCAGAAGGCTATGTACCTATATTTTTGGGAGTAATTTGAAAATCTGTCGTTAAGCTCAGTAACATTAGGTTTATCTAAAATCTATCGGTTTCTCTAATATATTAGTAAACTTTTTTGTAATATAAAAAAAAATTTCCTTTCTTCATTCTACATGAAAAAAACCTTTTAAGCATGCGTTGCTTAACAACAGCTGTTACTGTTAGACATTGGATGCGTAACAATATTGTAAAGAGCTGGCACACTCAATATTGTGCAATTGTACGTGAGAATAGATGAGTGGTGACCGTGACACTTATACTCACACATTAACTGAACTGACTGGATAATATTATCGTACGATCTACAGACACGGGTTTTGAATAGGTACCTACTATCAAAAAAGTTGAACGCGGGTATGGATGCGGGTAGCGTAAGACCGGCCATCGTGGAGATCCTTGCGGCTTTTATCTAGCTGTGGACGCTTTCGGATGGTAAGATGATGAAACCCAAAAAGGATACTAGGTGACACCAGAAGCTGGAACTTAATGGTAGGTGATTGAGGACAGGGAAAGAACGTCCTTTCTTACAGAATACCGTCGCCAAATAACTGTTAGACTAATGTCACCAGAGCTCATAGGAAAGGAGAGGAAGTGTAGAAAATGAATTTTGAACCTAATTTTTGAGCCGATATAATTTAAATTTACTTTGTAATGTTCAATATGTTGAATGCATGAATTCCAACATAACGAGCCATTAATAATTATTCCAACTAAATATTAATTTGTCAATTTTACTTAAATTGTGTTTTAATGATAATTGTCCTGGTTAACTGGTTATTGACGTGTCAAAATCACTGGTTGAAAGCCTATCGAAGAGCCTATACAAGACGCGAGGTTGCCGTTGTCTCAAGAAACCATATTTGATACATATTCCAAATACTAAGATTATGGTCTAAGCACTAGTATATCGATGGGTCTAAGTACAAAAAATGGTAGCTATTTAAGATATTGGTTTGGTGCATCTGAATATTTTGGGTTTTTAAATGCATGTTTAACGATTCTTATTATTCATTATCTAGATACATATAACTCCTTTTCCCTTAGATTCCCTAAAACTTTTTATGTAAGCATTCTCCAACAACTTCTTCGAAACAACTCTCTTAATGTTTTGTATTCACTCAATTTATAACAACAGCTAATTAAAAATAGCGTAAACGCAAATTCTGTAATCACTTGAACTAATTAATACGCTGAAATATTTAATTTAGATGAGACATCACGCCTTCTTTGGCACTTTCGCCCTCAAGTTTGTTCCCTCGAATTCTTGTTTAAAGTAATTTCTTAGAATAACGTGAAAGTTGTGTTGTTAATAACACGACGACAGCCTTAGTGAAGTGAGGTAAGTAGACATTGTTCACACACGAATTTCATATGGAAATTTGTTTACAGCGAGTTCTTAATACATTCGTTGAAATAAACTTAGTTGATTTAAAGCAGATTTTTCCATGGCCAAATTAGTTTTTTGTTACTATGTACCTATAGGCCTGTGTTTGAACGCAGTCTCACCGAGGTCAGTGATGACGTGGCCGATGGTGGTAAGCACACCTAACCTAGAAGGGCTTTCAAGTGCAGCTGTTGGAACACACCGAAAGGTGCTTGGTTTCCTCACGATGTTTTCCTTCACCAAAGCTCAAGCTCACTGTAGGACCGACCTTCGTTACTACCACTGAGCTATCGTTGCTTTATTGTATGTCCTTACAGTTTATGATACATCTTCATACTTTCGAAAAGCTATTGATTTGAGTAGGCCAAGTATTTATAACTTTTTATACTTAGACAGATCAAAGTCAAAGTCAAAATATTTATTTGCAGTACAGGTACAGAAGGTGGTATGTTATAATTATGCGAATCACTGTATTTGCCATGTGTGGCGTGCAAAATTCTTCTTTTCTTTCTTCTTCTTCTTCTTTAAATTGGTAGTGCTGGCTGACACTCGGAACACAGTAAAGTGTCATAGTATGTCAGAGTAGTATATAATAAAATCAAATTAATAAAATAAAAAAATAAAAAAAAATAAGTGCGTCTGTTGTTTAAACATAATGTCCATAATAGGTGTCATTATCCGTAAGGTACTCATTAATTGAATAGTATGCCTTACCAAAATCGTGTAATAACTTTTTAAATGTATCGTAATCATCTTTCTTCTGTAAGCGTATGGGAAGTTTGTTGTATCTTAGGAGCCATTCCCAAAACATTTTTATCAAACAGGGCGGTTTTATGTGGTCTAGCGCATATTTTATGCCTATGTCGTGTATTTTAGATACTTTCAACGTGTTGAGATGTTGCATGCACGCAAAGTTTCTCGAGGAAATGCTTTTCCGTAACTTTGTTTACATCCGAAGAAAGTTTGCGGATGATGTTTTCCTTAACAATAATCGACGTGTCTTCCACACATAGCTGTACGTGACATCTCCATTTTCTATGATGATGATAATTCAAAAATACTTCCTATAAAAAAATCGTTTTGGCATTCTTAAACGACATAAAGTGAATAAACCTATAGTGGACAGAGTGCGGCCGCTGAGAAAATGCCGGACCGGGACCTTCATTAAATAAAACTAAGGAAATACCAATCCTTTCTGTGAAAGACCCAACCCAACGAAATCTGATAATCGGTTTCTAGCTAAAGGTTTCAGAAATGCATTTGGTCGGCGGTCGCACTTTAGACAATTCACTTTGCAACCAACCTAATGATAAAGTCATACCGAGTTACGGAAATTACGCTTCACTAACCATACGGTAAAATAAAACAAAGAGCTATTTAACAGAACATAAAATAACGATAACGAGAGATCGTGTCGATTTCATACGTAACAAAAGTCCAACCAAATTGTAGTTTATAACATACCTTTTGAAGCCGCATTTTTCTGCCGCTATTCTTCTTTCACATCACGTGTATTTCTGCGCATATCTTTAGCAGCATAATGCCCCTTTCATGCCCCCAGCAATTTAGCGAATAAGTAAAGGCATTCCAGATAATTCGTCGTTTTTTTGCCCCTCGTCGAGGGTATTCGGTCATTATTGGATTTTCCATCGTCGTTCGTTGAACGGGTTTTAAAGACGCAAACGTGTAGAATGGCTGAAATTATGTTGCCAATCTCATTTGTGATGCTGGTTCGGTTTGGTACTGCGCTAAAACGAATTCCTGGTACTTGGAAAATGGGTATCTGAATTCTATTCATTTAACCATGTGGTGTCAACGTTATTTTATTCATCGTGTGTAGAATTGTTAAGTTCCCAGAAAAAAGGCCCGAAAGGTGACAACATTTTTGATAAATATAACAGGAAACCATAGTACCTACTTGGTTTGTGATATTAAATTAATTTCTAACATTTGAATCTGCTCTTTTTTAATTAACATTGAAAATAAATCAAATTCAAAGCTTCCTATTTTTGAGTATTATCCGATACCAACTTAATTCTAAGACAATGGTTTGAGATACACAATACGTACCGGAAGTATTGGCCTGACTAACTTCGACTTCCACTGGCGGATCTACCAAGAACAATATTGTTTTGTTTACCAAGGACTCTATTTTGCTTATTGTTTTAGGATTTTGGGTAAACATGAGATTGTGTAAGTAAAATATTTACAAGAGATATGACGCCATTAATATTGGTTGGAAAGTAACGTAAGACAATTTAATTACTTGTACTTCCTATTACCCAACCTAATACGATAATTGCGAAAGTTTATGTGTATTTATTTACCTATGTTACTCACCCCATACTGCCGAACAGATTTGCATGGGGATAGCCTGGAATGAAATGTAGGAGAAGATGTATCCAGGAAAATCAATAAATCTCCACGGTAAAGCAAGTAAAACCGCGATGTGAAACTATGTTGATAATAACAATTACAATGATAGTTGGTTGATGACCCTACAAAAAATCGTTGCGTAAAATATAATAAACAATTACGCTTGGAGAAAACTGTAGATAATGTTAAGATAATTGAGGAAATAAATAACTTTAAATAAAAATGATAAAAGAGTACCTACAATAACTGACGGAGCGATTCTGAAGCAGAAATGGCGTTTGAAATTGCGAATATTTCCAGGCTTTTATATTACATCGAGCCTGAAGATAATTAATATTTTATTAGTCACGTCTAAGTTATGCCGAACAATTAAAACGGCAGCTTTGATAAAAGGAACCGTGTTTTTAAAGTTCATATAACGTAGAAGGGTTATTAGCATTCAAATGGTTTACGACCCTCATTCCCTTATACCGTAATCTCATCTAGGGGTATATAAATCGTGGTACTCCTGCAATCAGCCCACCCGTACGCCCCTAATAATCTAAAGCCGTTTTTATTTTCTCTACGTCAAATAAAGAGGCAAACCTATCAGAGTGATTATGGTCGGGTATATTAGGTCGAATACGGCAGTATTAGTATAATGAAGGTATAATTTATCAATCATCCTAAATGTTGCCTAAGCGAACTAACATTAACGAATTTATAATAATGAGAAGTTAGGCGTTAACAAATACCTAATATGGCGTTAATAATGGCGTTGGTAATGGATGACAACCCTTAATCTCACCTCACTCAAAAGTTATAGTGCGAGATAGCGATTTTAGTACTCGAGTAAATACGTATTTTTATGCAATACTAATTTGAAATATTTTTTTTTTATGTATGGAAATCCGTAAATGGGCAGCAATGGCTGCCTTGAAGATGTTTTTATATGTGAATTGTATATTTAATTTTGTGAATAAAATTTTATAAATAATAAAACAATAATATGGATAACCTGTAAGCCTGTATGTATAAATGCAATTTTAAAAGATAAAAGGATTTTATTTTCTTTTAACGAAAACGATTCCTCTTTTTTTCAACACAAATGCACATGGAACAATAATGTCAAACGTCATTCTTTGTGTGAAACAATGGTATCTCGATATCTGCAAAGATACGTCGGTTTCATTTCTAGAGAGAAGGTAGAGATTCAATTAATTAATGATGCCTCTCTTAGTCTCTTGTGTTTAGAACTTGATATAGAATTACTGTGTAATTGATGTATGATTAATGTAAAAAATAAATTATATTTTTTTTTACATAAATTTGATGAGTTGTATGGTTTTCGGGGGATTTTATTACATCGAGTCTTCGTTGAAAGGCGACCTAATTTTGAAGTATCTTGAGCAGCCGTAAAAATGTCTATTACGTTTTCCCGCTTTTGTTTATCTTCGCCCTCCTGAAGTAAATTAGCCTAGGTTTTTAATTGAAATCCCCTACTACATGTGTATATATAACTTAAACTAAGTATTGGACTTAAATTAATTAGTTAGGATAGTTGATCATAACATCTATCCTTTCTAATTTATTAAATTTGAAATTGTCATTCTTTCACTTAATGACGCAACGGAACGACGTAATTTTTGGCATACCTAGATAAGTTATGGGCCAGGGAGCTACTTATATACCTAAGCCACTTTTTATTGTGTATTTAGAAACGCGTAGGATGAAAACTATTACAATAATATTTTTTTCATTATAAAATGGTAAGTACCAGGTGCAAACAATTTGAAGGAAGGTATCAAGAACTTTATTCATTTTATATGATTTATTGTTATTACTTTTTTTTTTTACATATAAGATTTCCAATTACTTTTATTTGAATTTGCTTAAAAAAGCGTATGACAGATAAGGGGTTGTCCACACAGCACTTGCCACTGTACTTGCACCTCCCACGGAACCTTGAAATCACATTTTATATACACTCGGATTACTATAATTTGAGCACATAGCACAAACACTGCAAATTGAGGGATTTGTCGAATTATTCAGAGCAGGTATATTCAAAGCTTATCATTACCCTTGCTTGGCAATACTTATTATTAGAAGTTAACAACATTTAGTTTTGACAAATTGTTCATGAATCAACTTTCGCAATAATAATCTGCATCGATCCAATCTCCTCAGAAATTGTTACCGTGACCATTTATGAAGGCACGCATGCATGTAGGCGCTAAGGTGCGGCGCAGGCGGCCTTGTCGGTGTAAAAACTTGACGCTATACGCCACTCAAACGCAGGTTCCGCCTTTAGATCGCGGATACCTTCATCTAAACTAGGTACTATAAAGAGAAAATATATGTATTTTTGTTTCTATTAAATCAAATCAAAGATTGATTTTATAAATATTGGGATCCCTAAAAACTATAGTAGGTAAATAACGTAACCAAAGGATAAAAAAAAATACGAACGTTGAAACTACGATGCGGAAAGCTAGTATTTTATACAGGTGTTTATCAATTCTGAGGTCTATATTATAATGATAGCTGATTTATTATTACGTAAAAGAAAGCAATTTCTAATCAATAATTTTCCGTGAAGATGTTATATAAATATCTGCTAACCTTTTAACATAAAGGTTAATTCGAAACACGTAATCATTCCATCAATTTATGGAAAATAAAACACACAACAATCAACGTGAAAGCTAAACGATAATTAGATACCTATAAATATTGTGGCATACTTTTGCCTTTTTATTGATTCAGCATAAATAAGGTTATATATAAGTAAGGAGTTTTATTATTAATATTACTTCTTTTCATTGTAGCGGTTGGTAATGGTAACTATTCGGAGATTTTTGAAATAAGATCGTGTCACTATTTCTACCATAACCTCTGCCGTTGGCAACCGTGCCGTTGCCGCTCGTGTGTAAGAGCTCTTAGATCTATTGTAATACCTATGTATATAACTGTTGAAAATTGAAAATAATTATAGGCTTTTCTTCCAGTGATTTTATTATTTGGTATTATTTTTAAGAAAGTAAGTAGGAAGATGATCTTGAAAATGAAATATCTGTCATATTACGCCATTCACAGATTTCTTAGAAACTGTCAAGAGAATGTCAATGAATTGTACTTACACCAGCACCAGGGTGTTGACTGTATTTATACTGTTATTCATTTTTTCAGATAAATGTTTCAGTAAGAATGCTTTATTGAGACATAATTATTTGAAATAAAATCCGTAATAGGTAGTATTGTATACTGCTTCAAATTTCGACCTATCATTATTCTAAAAGTAAAAACTAAATTTCCAGAACAAAAAATATTTTACGCGCATTATGAAAATCATTGTTGGACTTAAATTATTCAAACAAAAGAACAGCCATTTATTATTTTCATTACAAAAGTATTGAAAAACGAGGGCAATTTGAAAGACAGTCACAATCATAAGAAAGCATTAACATTAACTGAGACAGTTTGTATTTTGACTTATGGTATTCATTTACGTTCAATGGCATCTTATCGGTAACGCTTAGCTATTTTTCAGTGTCGTAGTCGTAAAATGTAAATTATTCACCAAGTTGGCTGATCGTGGGTGCCGGAGGCGTTCGCTTCGGATTCCTTGTAAATTAGCTGCGGCTGCTGTAATTCCAAGATTATATATTTTAATTCCTAGGGGAGAAGCGAGTCGGTAACTTCAATGATTATAAATCGCTTATCAAAGAATTTCGCTGAGAGTTTGCGTTGCGATATTGGAAAAGTTTAAGCGAATTCTCGCAATCCGTAAATGTCTGGTGAGATATCAGTCACGGGTGTTTGAGTTAACGGCAAGCATTCTTCCACAAGTTTTCAAAGAGAACTATTTGATGATAGGTTCACATTGTGTACCTATATGTAAGGCAATGCAATTGTAATAGGGACATTTACTTTGAAATATGCTTGGATTTGTATCATTGTTTCATTATCTGCATATCCAAAATACGGCACAGTTATTAGGGAGAGACACAAAATACGCGGGCAAGATACAAGCATTATGAAACATAGAAAGGTCATGCAAGTCTTTCCTTGTTGTCCGATAAAATAATGGCGTAAATTAATTGAAATCCAATAGATTTGGACTATTTCGTATAAGCTACAGTCAAAACGTACTCATTTTTCATGGGTACCTACTTTTTATAACGAAAAGAACATGATTGATTGATTTGCCAGAGTCCTTACAGTTACTACGACATCAGAAATGACTCTTTGCGTATTACCAACAATAATTTCAAGGTAAGCAGCTTCTATTAATTGCTCGTGTCGACATTCAAAGAGATAACAGTAGGTACAACTCGCTATGTCGTAAAAGAAAAAGTCATTTGCGTTGTGAAGTAAACACGTGGGGTAAAAAGTAAGAAAGGCGATTATGCACAACGATGTTGACCGTGTAAACAGGCTTTGGGGCCGCCGCTCCGCGTTGGGGGCGGGCCCAATCTTTGCTCAGCAAATACGTCGGTCGCTGTTGAATGGGTCGGATTGGGACGAGTGCACGACGAACACTTCAACTACAATTCAAAATTTAAATTAAATTGTATCTTCGTTTGATTTAAATGGGCTGGTGTTGAGTTTGATTTTGAATTATTTGTACACCCTAAGCCGTGGTTTAAAGTTGTTGAGTCTATATTATGTAGATTAGATATCGTATTAGCGAAATACTTTCTACATAGCCAATACTTTAAAATTGTACTTTATATTTCTCTGTGCGAAATCGAAGCATATCGTTCATAGTTTCTCAGACGTCGTCTCCTTAGGTGCCTGTAGCATGTAATATGTTTTCTGAATCCCGCCTCACGACAGGTATATTTCAAAAGAGATTTTTCAGTTCTCGGCTGGACGAACCTGTTCGATCTATCAACGTCTAAGCACGCGCTTTGTGAAATTCGATATCTTTCTCATCTTCGCGCCTCCCTGGTCAGGGCTGTCAACCGATGAAAACTATTTTCAACTTTTTATTCATGTAACGTAGGTCTAAGGTTTGTGCAAATATTTGCACCTTTGACATGGGATTCATGCAATAAATCACGGGTTTCGTAGGATAGGTTTCATGATAGTTTTTGGTTCTTTAGGGTTTCTAAATTATTGACAGTTGTGATGTTTGATCGTTTGAATTAGTCATGCAGTATTTGCTAAATGTGGGTTATTACAAGATGTTATACCTAATAATTGGCAACATCTCTGGTATTTCAAATGGCGATAGGCGACGGTAACCACTTTCCATCAGATGAGCCGTATGCTTGCTTGCTACCTTAGTAGTATAAAAAAAAAATAGTTTTGGCACATTACTGATTCCGGCATGCGACAAAAAAACAATTGTTTGATTGTCACGTCAGTAAAATAACATTTAATTAGCAACCCTATCTCATAACTTAAAGAGGCGCTCAGATTGAAAGTGAGAACATTACATGAACGAATGATTGAATGTGGAGTGAATGAAAACATACTAAAAGAAGTACGTACGGTGTATCCGCAATAACTATAACAATTTTACGAAATTGTACCTACGTGCTATTTCGCTTTCGTCATAACATAAAGGTGAATGCCATAGAATGTAGGTACAGTTCCCGAGGCATGTAACAGTCAACTGTTTCTTTAAGAACTGGGAAACCTGTTATATTCAGAGATTTCGTTTAATGTTTGTGTTGCATGTGGATTGGGGATCTTATACCTGGATAATTGTGATGAAAGTACAAATTAGTTGGTGTATATTTTTGCAAGTTATGCGTACTCTATAGAAACCTTATAGAGAGTGTAGAATTTTTTATGTAAATTCATTTCGAACTAGTCGGTGCGCCGGTCGAAGCGGACTTTCGAACTAGTCGGTGGTCACTTCCAGCTTTGACCCTCGCATCATCTCCAAAGGCCTAAATTTAGACATTGACGTTTTGGCTTTGAATTTTAACATTGAACATTATGAAGCAGACTCCTTTGGGATTACTTAGGTATCTATAGACGATCATTCACTTGATTTTCGTTGCTGTCGATATTATATCAGAAAAATATAGGTAGATCGGTAAATAAATGACTGATTACTTAATTACACTCAGGTTTGTTGTTGTTGTAATCGTAAACTTCAGTCAAATAAAGTAAATATATTCGTCTTTATTTCTCCTAAGCAGAAACTTCCATAAGCAATGGGCACCATCCTTTATTTGTAATTTGTTTTATTTCTGGAAAGAAAATTAGTTAAATACACGTTTACGTATGCTTTTGTTAAATAACACGCCTATATTAGCTCTTGTTATACTATTGTATAGTGGGGAACGAACTGTGGACTCACCATAAGCCCCTTAATAAGAAAAAGTCCTGCACATTATAAAAGCAGTGTAGCGCAAATTTTTACAGTCCATTAGAAGGATGCGGACAAGATTTGTCCGCATCCTTATGCAATAGCTGTCTGAGACTAACAATTCGTCCATAAAAATCGATGTGATCCTATTGGTAGGTAAAATCATATCTCGGTACGCATCTCTAGGGAAAAGCCGCTCGCCCTAATTCTAGTAGACGGTGTGAATTTGAATACATAATAATAATAATGAACTATTTTTATCTCCACAATCTCAAGTCTTTCTGGAGAAACTACAAAGTTTTATATGGTAGTTAATTTTTTTTTGGTGCACATAAAATGTTTTGTATGTTCTTTTAGAGTTAGGCTAGCTATTCCCCGCGGCAGACAAGGAAAAGGACATAGACTAGGTACTTTTTATCTTAGGAAAATTATTTCATCGACCACTGACGTTATCCTGAACATACAAGTTATTGAAAAAATTACTGCACAAATATAAAATTCTCACGGATTTAAAAAAAGTTAGTACCATAACTAAAGGAGAAATTATTTAACGCACCATAATGGTGACATAACTGTAATTTATGTGTGAAGTCGAAATTATCTACTTTATGACATATTATTATATCAAAAACTAGAGTCTCGTGGTAGGTATTTGAGAATACACCATTAATTAACTTGACGACGTTAATATTTACCTTCTTTTTTATTAATGTTCGTGTAATTGTATTGTAATATAAATTTTCACTTCTGGCAACAATGATATAGTAAGTAAAATGATCGACAATCGATTTCACTTATGCGACATTGTTTGCACACCTGCCCATATTAGATACCTAGATTTTGCTACTGTTGTTTAAGAATAGATTTTTTCTTGGAATAAAAAATCCATCTCACGCGAGATATAGAACTGTGACATGTTTATTTCATTACTTATTTTAAGAATTATCTAAATTAATTTATTTTTATATATTATTTTCTTAGTATAGTAGGAACGTCCCACTGAAATCGTTTTGTAGACGATCTAGGTGACTCGAGGATGTGAGGTAGAACTACTTATCACCAGTGACAGATGCGTTGGCGGATGATGAAGGCACCAGGTTATAGAGAATACTGTGTATGCACACGCGGGTAAAACATTCAGAGCGATACGTTTTAATTATTTTGTTGGATCTACGATAGCTAGATTGATAATTTTATTGCGACTCTCCTCGTCTCGCTTGTCTCAGTTTGGTAAGGGATGGAGTCATTCGCGGAGAGCCTCATCTTAACTGTTACCACATTGATGATCATTTCACATAGCTGAATAACAAATATTAGTGGCTTCAATGAAATATCCTTTTAAGGTGGCCGTTATTACCGGAGTTTCGATATAAAATTAACCGGTTGACCCTCACAATGCCAATAACTGTTAACTCTGTTGGAATATGCGTCATTTCTACTTAATATTCAGCAGAACTCCCCCCAATAGACAAGTTTAGCTGACTGAGGTAATTTGGAAGCGCAATGAATTGATTAACATAGCTAAAGCTTCAAGTTGCAGACTACTCTTTGATACGAATGTGTGATCATGTTAAGATGCATATAAGATTATCTTATCAAGATTAACTGGTGAGTATTAGCATTGTCCTCAACGATTGGTCGCTATTAATTATTGACCGCAAGGCAAAATCAGTACCAGAATTTTATTAATCATTTTAATGTCAGAAAATTTTAATAAAATGAGTAGACATTTATGACAGCTATTTTAGATTAAATGCCAAATTAAAAATTAAATTTAACTAAAACATGCTACAAACTTAGGTAAAGTAAATGTTATGTCTATGGCCAAACGTAGGTTAGCCTGTGAGTAAAAAGTTAAGCAACGTTGTTTTTTGATGTTGTGGAAAAAGTAATGTAATATTGTTATAGGTATTATAATATCCGATCCCTTCGGAAAAATATTCAGTTAAAGAGATACTCAAAAGGTCACCAAAGCGCTTTATGAGGGTTTATAACAGGAAAGGCAAGAGTCGCTTCCGGCATTCCAAGCGCTTACATTTTAGAAATAAATCAAAGACGATGTCAAGAGTTCAATTTGTGGGTAGAATCACGAATCCCAAAAAGATACACAAGGTAACAAATTGGCAATAAAAAGCTAACAAAATGCTGTGGGTAAGCATTTCGGTCAAAGCTGTAAATCCCCGGGCCAGGGTAATAAATCCTGGGGAAAAAATATCGAAAGCCGTGTAATACAGTTAGACTGGGATTGTGTCAGGATGGTCCCGGGAGTACTGACATACTGGACTTGAGCACACTGTCAGGCTATTTTTGAAAATTGGCCTGTTGAGACGCTATTCCATGGCTATTTGTAAATAAAATGCAGACGTCCAGGTGAAGTACCTATTGCATGTTATATTTATAGACCCTGCGTAATGAATATTTTGCTTTAAGCCCTAGGCATCTATTTTTTCCCGAGATAAATTGTTGTTGGGATTGTTTTGGGAACTTTTTGCAAAATGTTATCAGTATTCGTTGTACCGTTGAGGCGACAACATGTGTAACAAATTCCCTTTTGCTTTTAATTTAAGAATGAGTTAATCTCTTCTAGAAAATCGATTAGAAATAATTCTCTACTGTTCAGTCAAAAAGTTTCTAGTCTAATCAGATTTTGTTTAGATTAAAATTAACTAGGTTAAGATGAGAAATCTGTTAATTTCACGGGTACTTTGTTTTGTCAATAATTTCAATTCTATCACATATATTATTGAAATAATTTAACAAATTTCTTATTATGCATAATATTTTACGGTTTGATTTAATTTCAGTAACGTTTTAATGAGCTTAGTTATGGACAATGCTTCAGTAAATGCTAATCCATTTAAAGTCCTTTAAAATCTATGGATGTCTAATCGTTTTAAAGCTTTTAAGTTATTACATGAGATTTATGAAAATTACATCATTTCAGAATATCAGGTGCCGGCTGATATTAACTCTATGTCTAAGCAACAATAGACTAGTTTTCCTAAATTAGGGGTGAATATAAATAGTATTTTTTTGTTCGGTTTTGATCGGTTAAACCCGTATGAACAAAAAATATGTATTTTTTGTAGGTAATTTGTTAATAACCAAAAAAGGTATAGCAAATAACCAAATATAATATTTTTTCAATTAATAAACGCTGCATAAATTATTTAATAATTCTAAAAACAAACTCTTCAAAATAAATTCAACCAAGTCAATGATATACTTAAAATATTTCTTTTGTTTTATTTTGTATTCTACTTCAATTTACTCAACATTACAAAACCCACTCTCGTTCTATACTATTAAATTATAATATCCAATGAATAATTTTATAGTATCTAATATCAAAATTAAATGTCAAAGTATATTTATCTACAAAGAATTATTCGAGTCTTCTAGATTTTATCACATTTCTTACCCAATTCAAGTCTTTTTCAATTACATATTACTTATTGTAATAAAAGGACCTATACCTTTTTATTTATTTATGATATTACTTTTTTAGATGAAACCAAATTTTCGTAACTGATTTCTAAGCTCGCACTTTTTTTTATAAACAGTATAAATTTTAGTATGGAAAATTAACAAGCTATTTTATATTGTAGAATTAATAATATTAACAAACAAGCACTTTATTTTACATGAACACTTTCTTGTATTTTCTCAGCTGCCTCCACGATATTATGCCAAGGTCCGATCGGACCGGTTTCGGACCATATCATTAAGTTATACGTTGGTAATGAATCTCGACCACATTTCATTGCCATAGACGAATGAGGTACTGTTATTAATCTGCGAAGAGCGGCTAACTGCAATTGGCTTTATCCGTGACTACTTTCTTGTTGAAAAAGTTTTTTTTTACATTTGATAGGCGGTTGACCCCTGTATCACTCTATCAATGACTGTAATTTGTATTCAACGGCGGTTTTGTTATATTTTTTGGACACTTTTAATAGGTAATAATAATAAATTATTCAATAACCGAAATACTCACATAAGTTTTTGTAAACTTGTGCGAATACTTGATTTTATTTATTTTTAATGTCTTATCTGATAGCATATTTTCTACAACAAATATACAAAACAAAATCTGTATACTTATATAAAAATCAAAGTCCTGACTGACTGACTATTTAATTTATTAACGCAGTGACATATCAAAAACAGGACACCAAACATATTTAAAAAATTTATAAAGATTTCTTCTTCTTGTCAGCCAGGATTAAAATCAGGAAGGTATACAAAACCTCTATGCAACACGCCCTCTTAATCCTGAATGACCTCTAACATTTTTCCAGTGAAATAACTATGCTTAATATTTAACAAAGCCTTAGTTAAAATATCCGCTATCATACAATCCGTAGACATGTACCTCAATTCTATTATTTTACAGTCAACGGCTTCGCGTACATAGTGATATCGTATATCCACATGTTTGGTACGTTTATGAAACACTGGGTTAGTAGCGAGTTTAGCAGCTGATTGATTATCACTAAACAAAATAACACAAATAGTGTTATTTTGTTTAGTGATAGTGAGTTGACCAGTGAATTCAGCAAGTATTGCACGAACGTACACCGCTTCTTTAGTGGCTTCAGACAATGCAATATACTCTAACCTATTGAATTTATTAACGCAGTGACATATCAAAAACAGGACACCAAACATATTTAAAAAATGTATAAAGATTTCTTCTTCTTGTCAGCCAGGATTAAAATCAGGAAGGTATACAAAACCTCTATGCAACACTGACTGATATATCAACGCACAGCCAACCGCTAGTCCTAACGACATGCAATTTTGAGGGTGTGTTTCTTTGTGAATTGTAGGTTTCTAAGAAAGGGTTATTCGATATTCCACCTCTAAAGAGGTAAGATTTGGAACACCGAACATGGATAGCTAGTCTACATATAAAAATAATCCTTGAGGCGTCCACTGCAATCTTCGGCAAGGTTCCCATCAGCCTTTCCCTCTTTGGATGGCCTAATGCGTTGCCGAAAAAGCTCAAAGTAAAGACAAATACGAGATAGTTTCGTCGGATATATTAACATGATAACTGAGGTGTGTAATTTATTTATTAATAGCATCTCATTTCCTCTACAACTAATTTAAAAAGTTTCTAATATCTAATCAGGTTTTGTTTTTTTTAATGCAAACGTCGTAAGTGCTTTCTATCGTATCCTACTATTGTATCGTATTATACTACTATACCTACCTACTATAAAATGTTGGTTACATTTCGAGGTGATTGTGTCGACATCGATTGACGTTGAATGCCATGTCAAAATCGTAAATTCAAGCTCCGCAAATATTTCAGCTATTGGTGAAGAAAAACATGAAACCATAGCTCGTAAACTCATGTAGGTACTAGTCTAGCTAGGAATTAGATAGACCTTGTTGGCTCGTTAGTATACCTACTCGTTAGAATATTTGTAGCACAGCACCTGGGTCACTGTCAAGTTTTGTGCAGGTAAACTTGTTCCAGATTTTTCCAGAGGAAAATATTTTATTATTTTAGCAAAATTATGATAATTTTAATTTTTAATAAAAATAAATTAGTTTATTGAAATGATGTAGTACTGTCGAAACATGAAAGAAAATATTAACTAATCGTGTATGAACATTTGTCCACTTTTTATTAGTAACAAAGTGGTAATTACCGGGACGGTAACAGAGTACATTTTGCAAACTCCTGGCTATAAAATATGGAAATAACAGAAAACACAAGAGTAATACGTCAAGTTCATACTGTGTACATCATATTTCAGTATTTGCTGTAGATTTATACTCATGATAAACAATTAAAATTCAGGACTTTTTAAACTTACTTGCACAAAATTTGACAATGACCCATCTAATGTTTTCCGCAGCTGTAGGTACGTAACCCTTCTGTGTGTTTCATCTTCTTGCACATGATCACTTACCATGGTAAGACTGTATTCAAACACAAGTTTATTAATAAAAACAAGTATTTTTATGAAATTGTAGACTTCAAAACAGTCAGATTAGAGTTCCTATACATAGTTATTTTATGTTTTTTAGTGCCTTTGAAGGCGGTTCTATTTTTGTTGAATGTTTTTAATTTCCCCTTTCATTATAGTACTTACGTATGATAGACTAATATAAATTCAACACCTCTTAAAAGTAAAATTAAGTTTATAGAGCATATCAATCAAAACTAAGTCGAGCATGAAAAAACAAATACATAAAATTCATAAGAAAGCAGCGGCACGAACGATTGCTGATCTGAGGTGTACAAACGGAACTTAAATATAAAATGTCCTACTAAGCCGTGGCTAGCATAGACTCAAAACTAGGGCGTGAGCACACGGTCTCACGTTAGACGCGGTTTGAGTAATTACCGCTATTGGGCCTAACCGGAAAGGCAAACCAAACCCAGCCTGTGTTTGTTCAACTGTATGTAGAAGAGTGTGTACGTGGCTTATTTTCACTCACTGTGACATCGCAGGGTTGAAAAGTTTGCGTTTAACTTACTTATAACAGACACATGGTTAATGTTTATAAAAACATAGCGGGACAAAAATATGTTTTTTTTAAAGTTGAAATTACTGCAATGATTTATATACCATGAATATTAACTCGTTGCTGGTAATATGATCTGAAAACATTTAAAACTCTTTTTTTAATACAATTTAAAGGGTTCATTATTACTCGAGAGCTAAACTTTGTATTGAACACCAGGGACATAATCAAGCTGATGTCAATTAGAATAAAAATAACACGCAGGAATTCTGAGTAATATGATACAATTGTATTTAACAATTCCCTTTTTACTAACAAACGTAATAAAAAGTAACAATAAGTAAGGTTCATTAATTTAAAACCATAAATTATTTTCATAATAAAAAAACGCTTACGGTTGTTACGAACTTACCTTTTAAATGGAATTCACGCTACGTAATTAATTCTATTGTTCCTTTCGTGTGAATTTCTGTCTGAAACGTTTTATTTTGCATAAAAAAATATTTAAATTTCGCAACATGCCAGTCATACACAAAAGCTGCAATAAATGTTTTTTTTTTATTTTACCACTGTAAGTTAAACTTTTTGTTGCTAAAACAAAATATTATTGTGAAAAAAATAGAATGGCGTAGTTTTCATTTTTGTAACCATAATATTCCCAACATAAAAATATTTTGAATGTTCTGGGCACAATTTTTTTTTTTTTGGCATCACAGTTTTGGGTATATGTCAGTGTTAAGTTGAGCATTGTATTCTATATTCTTCATGTAGGTATTTAATTCTCAAGTAATATTTCAAGTCATGTTCATAAATATTTTTTAAGTCATAGTCAGTCACGCAGCCACTATACACGTAATCATTTCATTTCACTTCACTGGTGCACTTGTATTGAACTTGTTTGGATAAAATACCACCGATAATATTTAATAACACTCCAAATACACGATTTAATGAAAATATAACGAAAACTGCAATATCATCATTTCGCATTCATCAGTTCCCGACAAAAGTCCCACAGGTTTTCTTATTCGTTAGGTTTAGTTAGGTTAGTTTTTAATCGCTAAATAGGTAAACGTCAGTTTAGCAGTTGTTTAAAAGTCTATACAAAAACTGTTTTTACTTCAAATTAACAGCCTAATAGCACAGATTAGTTTATTTACTCATGTGCTAATAGCCTAGGTTTATGGCCATAGAAAAATTAGCCTTTACCTAGTAATTTGTTTAGTTATGAAAGTCGACTTATAGACTCGGCATTGTTTTTCTGACTTTACCTTATGAAGTGATTTTGGAAATGGTCTTCGTGCCTAGCATGCATTCCAAGATCCAAAGTCCTTCTAGGCTATACAAATTAAATGTGACCTAGGCATTTCCATAGTGCTAAATATTTACAAGTTCCAATGTAGGACACTTAATACTAATTTGTAAGCTTTGTTGGTCGGATTTATGTAAGTCTCTGCAGCGGTATCTGTTATGTAAATGCTATGAATATTTAAAACTAAGAAATGTGTTGAGTTTCGACGGTTCTTCAGTTGAATTTTAGCAAATTGTCAAGTGTTTACTGAATACAAAATAACACTTACGAATCAACTAAAGATTTTATAATCGACGAAGTTGGAACTGTTTGAGGGGCCATTGTGTCATACCTCTAATAGCATTGAGAAATAAAGATAATAAAGAGAGCAAATAAAAAGAAGATATATAAAATAGTTTCTAATAAATAGTGCCTCTGTAGTGGTGGCGTAAGTTGTAATGAAATGAAATAATTCAATTGCAACATAGAATGTAATACTTACTAGCTTTTATTAGATTACGCTAACATTCAAACATAAAAATATTTAGTTTGTAATAGACTTCCTAACTATTTAGCTACCACCCTCATGTTGAAAATCGGTCGCTAAGAACAGTACTCTTTAACGATTTGTGTATCTAAGCCCCAAAAATACTTTCATCACAAAAAAAGATTATACAATAAAATGCAATTTTTTTCATTATATCCATAATTTCATTTCTAATAGCTGTTTTTAATTAAAGAAACTAAAGGTATAAAAAAACAATAACAGAAGAGAACGCGTTTCTTTTACGCAGCTTTATTTCCTGCCAATTGCCATGTTGCGAACTGTCAGTGCAATATCAGAGATTCCAATAAAAACGATGGAAAATATCAATTCTATCGCAGTACTCTAGCGTGTTGTCGAACGAAACAAAAAATGAAAACAAATCGCCTTCCTTGTACGCTGTACACACACTGTATTTTATGGAAAATATTTTGTGAATTTGTAGGTAATTAAACTAGTGTTGTGCTAGGGATGGATGAAAATTAACTGTATCACAATTCTTTCGACATTCAATAAGCTCAATAAACATTGATTAGTATTTCTATCTGACTCTAACAAGTGTCCGAGTACACACATATTGGAACCAAAATGGTTTCGCACTGTGCGGTTTCAAAGATGTTTCGTACCTACGCTCATATTGTGGAAAGAAGTTGCTTTCCCATGTGAAAACAGGATGGGGTTCTTCAGGAAGGTCATCGCTTACGATAGATAGGATGGACCATAATATTATGCTACCTTATCAATAAAGTCTGGTTACGTTCACCATTTATAACTCGAGAACGGCGGGACCCATTTTGATGATCTATGATTTGTTGGATTCGTCTCATCCGAGAATAGCAGAATAACTATGCAAATATAGAAAAAAAAGGACGATGGGGTAGGTAGGTAGGTCCCCGTTTTTTTATTCACAGGGTAGGACAACTGCTGCCTGGCCAGCTAGTTAGTAGTATAAAAAGTTGACAAAGCCGTGCCCACAAAACTACTTGCTTATTAGTTAGTCATCATTTATTAAAGAAACGTCTATACCTAAGTACCTAGTAGTATTTGTTCTTGGAAAAGTAATTTAGGAAATTAAGGACACTGCCAAGTTTTCAGACGTTCTGATCAAGACTAGGTAATATAAGTAGGTACCTAACTATATTTTTTTCACTCCGACGAACTTTGTTTACATGTCAGTTTAATTAAATAATGTTTACCTAAATAAGCCTGTCACAAACTAGTTTCTTGGTAATGTTATTGTTAGTTATTGGGAATTTATATATCTTCAAGCTGAATTATTGTAACAAACCGCACATCTCTATTTTGTTTTATCCATTGAAACGAATATTATGTTCTAGGAATAACTTGGTTTGTTTCTATGATACATGTCTTTGGTACATGTTATGGGCGGTCAAGTCATTTCATTGGATATATGAGCAAGACAAGCTTCTGAATGTGTATTTTTATACTTTTGGTAGTCTAGAATGTCACATATGTGTGAGAAAATGTAGTTAATGTATCTGATACTATTGTGTATATTTTTTTTAATTTAAAACCTATAAATTCGTAAAGGTACAACACAAACTGTTAGTATTGATTCTAACATAGACCAATATACCTAAATTATTAGGTATCCTATCTACTGACTGCCACTGTTATACTTATGCATATTATCTGCAATAGCCTGCATATTATTTATAACTACATTAAAATTAAGTATCTAAAGAACTAAAAGTATTATAAAACAGTAACAATGTGGGACTTTAAAATGCTATCACATCTTATAAAATATTTGCATGAATGTAAACGTCACAATCTCACAATGCAACGGTTTGAATTTCTTGCATAAACGAAGTGTCGTTTGAGATTTTTCTTGAAATACCGACCTACCTTTGTCATGTTTCTGTATTTTGGCATGGTAAAATACATATTTAAAAAAACAACTTATATAGTTTAGTTTTTATAAATATTTAAGTAGATTTTAGGCTATTAGACAATGTGTAAAATAAACTTGAATAGTTTTTAGAAACCGTTTAGGAGTCATCAGTCAAATAGAATCATCGATATACTTAACAGCTAATATAAACAATTCTAATAATATAAAGCAGAGACCAGTTCCGCAGTAACTGTGATCAAGGTCGCATTGTAACGGGACTCACACAAGATCTCGATCTCAATGTTAGCTGTCGATGACTTTTTAAGCGCAAGTGGGCCTTGCCACGCTGTCTTCTTAAGGACGGTCCACGGACAACTGAGAATTCTTGGAACTTTGTACGAGTGAACGGTACCGTATGCTTCTTGTAACCGGCTTCTTGAAATACCAAACGGTCTAATGTGACATAGTTTTATGATTGTTAAAGTATACCGGGTGTAAGTGACATCGACATGCTAACTGAAACCATGGATTCTGTATGTAGGTAGCTGAGTAGTCCAACATCATGTATTGAATTTATGGTATAATTTTTCATTACGATAATGTCAGTGTCACTTACACCCACCCGATATATCCCGGTATCCCTCATTTTTTGACTTCATCATCTTCAACGTAAAACTTGAAACATCAGAAACAACCTATTGCATCTAATAATTGTCATGATGGGTGTATATACCTCTATTCAGAAATCCGTTATAAATTATACAAAATTATCAGTAATCCAATGTTAGATCGTTGTAACTTCACGAATATATGCTAAAACGTATCAGGGGCACATAATAAAGTATTCAGCGGATAGGGTACGCAGCGCAGGTCCGAATTTTCCAGTTTTCCACTCGAACGCTATAAGCTAAATGAGAGTTTACCTCGGTATCGTAATCCCGTCCCCTATAATCCATGTCCTATCCTATCATATTAAGTTGAATCTGAATGGACTAATCGTGTCTAAGGTAGGCTTTGTACGCCAAACAATAATGCTTACGAACTATTTATCATTGTTACTCTTTATGCAAATAATGAATAATAGAGACCCAACAGTCTTGATTTAGTAAATAGAGCTAGTTTTTGATTATTACTGGGTTTCGCCGACGATTACGGGATAAAAAATTGCCTATTTACTCTTTCTGCAAAAAAAATACTTTTTAACGAAAATTACATCGATTTTATGCTCCATTACTGCGTGAAAGCAGGACAAACCAACAAACACACTTTCAGATTTATAATATTAGCAAAGAATAAATAATATACTACGTACTAAAGGATACTTAGGTATGTATCGCTCTCATAAACTTCATTGAAACCGATCGGAACCGTGATAAAAAAATCAATAAGAATCATTGTATTTTTCGGAATAATACGTTATTTGCCTTTATGCAGAGCCAAGATCCGGGATGTCATACATATCTATGCTAATATTAATGACACGGCAAAATGACTTGCTGTTTATGTTGTTCTTCTAAACTTCGATTCATAAGTACGATATTGCAACTGTCCTTGAATAGTAAACAAGAGATAGATGCCAATAGAACTACCTATAAGTTTTATCTGACCTTTACCTGACTGATCTAGATAAGTTAATGCATTTTGCTGAGAAACGTATCCTATGTACATACTTCGTAAAGGTAATTTATTTATTATAAAAAGTAATTAGTTACAAATGATGAACCATCTCAATTTAGAAGTGGTTTACTCTATAAATGAATGTAAATAAATCAGGCAGTTTGATTTTATTACCGATTCTATAACCATTGAACTGGATTTTAGACGTGAAAAAATATATCTAAGTAAAAAACAATCTAATATAATAAACAAAAAGTTAAAACCAATATCTAAAATTAATTCCCAATGATAATTATTGCGCATTCAGTCAGATGTTGAATGCAGGTAATAAGCTATTATCTGCATTCAACATTCAATAAGATAATATTATTTGCTGAGTCATAGAGGAGATAATTGCATGCATCAATACAATAGGCGCTCGAATCTATTTGCTTTGTTGCTGCAGTTATCAGAGTATGCTTTCATTTTTATATAGGGAAATGGATCGTATTAAGGATGTACCTACAGTCAAGTGCATGTAATATACTTTGGAGTATCTTCGATAAACGATTATTGATTGATTCTTGTTATCCCGGAGTATAATTTAGCCTCATTTGAAGTTTTATATATGAATTTGTATTTTTTTAGGTAACAGCCCGAAAATCCATCCATCTGGATGTTACAGCTATTATAATTGTAAATTATAAAGTCTCTTATATCTTTCTTATCTCTTCAATCCATGTATTTTGTAGAGGGACAACTTAAAAAGTATTTTCTCAAGTATTTTTTTTAAGTATAAGACCACTTACTAAGACGCGTCGTTGGTAAAACGATGCACACATGAATAAATAGAAACAAATTTTACACTACAGTTAGTGAACTAGGGGTGTGTAGTGTGCACAAAAGAATACTATACGTGAACGAACAAGTTCAAAAAGGTGATAACCCTTAACGTGAAGTGTGGTGCACAAGAGAAGAATGCCTTTGACAGTTGTAAATGATCTATTCTTCGACACGAACGATGCTGTCGAGTATCTCATTTGATTTTGATCGTGAATAATGCAAGTGTTGTTTTATTGATGCACGTAGAAATGTATGCAATTACTACAGTTACTCACCCGGTTTTCACTTTGGAAACTTACAATGTTACATTATAGATGAGACAGTGAGAGACTTGAGAACGCTCATGAAATTGCTTTTGTAATAGAAGGAATTTTTAATATCGTTTAATGACTTACTGAGTATCTACTTGAAAACTACTTCGGTGAAATTAAAAAGTTTTTAAGACTTTATTATGGTGATACTGTCGCTTCATTATTAATTTGAAAATAATTTTGCTGCTTTCAGTGTCTTATTTATTAGCTCAGGAGTTGGTGGTGTACTTATTTTGTAATTAATTAGGTAGGAGTTGGTATTGGTGGGCGACTTTTCTTTGTGGGGATGTTTGATATACTAACGGTACGTACCTAATCACTTTTTATGATTACACACATTTGGATGATGACAGAAACTTGAAAGACTTAGGTAGATTACCTACATCGGTTTACTATTGTTTCTCATAATGTTTGAGTTTTTGAGTAGGTAATATAGGTACGTACTCGATTGTTATTTCTACTTTATTAGATATTTACACGCACCAATAGTAAGTTCTACTCGACTCTCTAAAAGTAGAACATGATTTACATGCAATACGGATTCACCTAGTCACTTTAATTCCTGTTGGAAATTCATCCCAATTTCTTTTGCCATTTGAGACTTTACCGGCATTAGCTTGCGCTTGAGTGCTGGTTTAATAAGTAGGTACCTAATCGTTGATTTATGAACAATTATCAAATCTTTGAAAAGGTTTATAAAAATTACGCAAAGCTCTGAAACCTATTACCTAATAAGGAACCTTTACAGAAATAGTGTTAAAACTTTACCTAAGAATAATATTATTTTCGAAATTATTTGGATTTGATATGATATAATGAATAGGTACCTAATCGTTATCATATCAAGACAAGAATTAAAGAAACACGTTTAGTCAAATAATAATTTTGTTAAAGATATTATCCTAACCTACTCATTTTCCTAAATAATTATAAATTACTCATATTTTCGTGGTAATACTTTAAACGCCACTGTTTTTAGGCAAGTATTTAGGTACGCTATGAATCATTGCACTAGGCGTGACTAAATTGTGACCATTTTAGTGAAATAACTAGACTAGTCTTATGTAAAGTCGGCTCGATGTCATAACTATTTTTAAAGTGCATTTTATTTATTAGTAAGAAAAGTGGGAATATTGCAATTCATTGCAATTCTTATAGGTATAATTTCTATTCTGGGTAACTGATTTAGCAAATCTTTACTGCACCTGCCGACGCTACAGCTTGCCAAATATAGCCATTCATATCTTATCTATAAGTAGGTCAGTTTAACTTCAAAACTTAATTCCTCGTATGACACTAAAATCGAATACCTAACTATAAAAATAACCAGATACATCCCTATCTCTTTCTAGCAAAATATAATTTAGCATGAAGTTTATAACGGCTGTACGTAGTGTATGTAGGTAGGTACTGTGATGTCACAGACCATATCGGATCTCTATGTCTAATCGCTGTCTAATTGGTAGTTTAAAATGCTTATGTCTTTCGATAATGCGTAGGTATGTATGTCTTGGCCAATTTTAATTTCACACACACATATTGTCATCTTTTTTACGGTATATTCATATGTTAGCTTTCGCCCAGCGGTTTCACCCGCATTAGAGTTCATGAACACCCTGTACTCAATTTAACCAACCAAATAATATGTAGGTCAATTTGTCCGTTAGTATTCTCATACCTTGAGAACCACAGTACAGATTATGAAGCGCTTTTCAAAGATAGGTATCCTCTTAGGTTCAGGTTCCTAGGTGAAGGTTTTAGGCTATTTAATATCCAGGGACAGGTATAGTTCTGTGACGATTGAATGCTACATAAATATATTATGCATGTGGAGTTCAGTTTTCACGTCTAAATACTTGTCAAAACATAAGTTTTTGTTACGTTAAAAAAAAACAGTCAAAGGTTCAGAGCCATACAGCCTTCTTATTATTTTTGTAGGTATATAGAATTTTTATGTTTGTTTTTTTTTTTTATAAGTTTCGAATGGCATGCAATGCAGGAGATAGATCTTTCTTCTTTCTTTCTAAACGTTCAAACAGTGTGTAATGAAAATTGGCAGAGAGGTAGACCCGTGAGATAAGAAGGTAGGTATTTTTATCCCAGAACTTGTGAGAAACTAAGGACAGCTTCTTAAATGATTGTCTCAATGATACAATACAGATTGATGCAAAATTGTCAAGAACTGCCAACATAAACCTATCTATAATTTATCTATACTAATAATAATTTATATATCTATCTACTAAACTATAATGAAACTGAAGAGTTTTTGTTTGTTTGTATGAACGCGCTAATCTTTGGATCTATCAGTCGGATTTGGAAAAATCTTTTTGCAATTGAAAACCTGAAAAAAAATATGTGAAGAATGTCCCAGGATATTTATTTATTTTTGTATAGCACGGGCGATGCGACGCGGCGCCCGATGTAACCCGAGCAATACCGAAAAGAACCGAACTATGCACGACTTCACCGACATGAAGTCCTATACGTAATTTGTTTGATGATAATTGCTTTAACGTTAAATATTTTTAAGTTGAATTGTTGCAGATATTATATACGGATTTCATAGAAACAAATACTACTTAAGAAGGTCCTAATTATTTCAAAATTGGTTTTGAGTTTATTTTTACTAAATTTGTTTTTTTTTATTTCTTGGGTGAAAACTTAATCTATCTATAGGTAGTAATAATAAATCTGAAGAGTTTGTTTGAACGCGCTAATCTCCGGAGTTATTGGTCCGATTCGAAAAATTGTTTTACTAATGGGAAGCTACATTATCCCCGAAGGTTATAAGCTACTTATAAACCCGCGAACGAAACCGCGGGGAACAGCTTAGTTATTTTATATAAACTAAATGCTAAGTATTATAATTTTAGATCACTTGTTTGAGATATTGAAGAAAATTTAAAGCTTTGTTACTTTATTTTGGCATGAAAGTTGAACAATACTGTGAGTGGAAGGGTTCTTAGTTTGCTATAAACAATGCTTACTATATGATAGCTTAAATTCATAAAATATGGTACTTATATGAATAGAGTAGCTTTATACAGTCTGATAAACTTTTTTAAAAAATCATATAAATATCTATGACAAAAATTTAGAATAATTTTGATTTCTATGTTGTTAAATTTGTGTTAATTATTCTATATTCAAAATTTTGGATCTTTTGCTCAAGTAATTGCAAAAATATTAAAGGGCAAAAATGAAATATTTCACTCTCTATAACATTGCATTGCTAAATAGTATTACAAAATGCTTTAGGATTCTTATAGTGCTTGCTATGGGTAGCTTATAACCAGAAATTCGTGGTTGTTAAATGAATAGGAAAAGCGTTATACAGGTTGATGAAAAAAAAATAAAAATGTCATAAAATTGTCTATGATTAAAAAGTTTGAAATTATTGATGTGCATGTTGTTACAATTATGTTACATGGTCTACAACCAAAATTTTAGATCCCTAGCTACAGTAATTGCAAATATATTAAGGGGCCAAAATACATTTTTCCGCCCTCTATAACATTTCATTGCTAAATAGTATTGCAAAATGATTTAGGATTCTTATAGTGCTTGCTATAGGTAGCTAATTTCCAAAAAATCATGCTTCTTAGTTAAATAGTTCTTGCGTTATACAGGTTGATAAAAAAAAATTAAAAAGGTCATAAAATTGTCTATGATCATTTTTTTTTTAATTATTGACTTGCATATTGTTACATTTATGTTACATGGTCTACATTTAAAATTTTGGAACCCTAGCTTAAGTAATTGCAAAAATATTAAAAGTCAAAAATAAAATTTTCCACCCTCTATAACATTTCATTGCTAAATAGTATTGCAAAATGCTTTAGGATTATTATAGTGCTTGCTAAGGGTAGCTTATTTCCAAAAAAATCATGCTTCTCAGTTGTATAGTAATTCCGTTATACAGGTTGATAGAAAATAATTTAAGGTGTCATAAAATTGACAACTATGAAAAATTTGAGAAACACTGGTTTGAATATTATTCCAATTGTATTGAATAGTTTATATTCCAAATGTAAGGTCCCTAGCTTGAGCCATTACAAAAATATTAAAGTGCAAAAATTGGATATTTCACCCTTTATAACTTTATGCCGCATGAAAAGTTTGAGAAACTTAACAAAACATTTCGAAACAAATACTGTAGAAAGCTCATATTCCAAAAATCAAGCTTCTGCTATGAATATTAACTGAGAAAAACAGGATGTTAAAAGTAAATTTTCAACATTTTTACTTTGTCTATGGGCAAAACTTTGACAAACATCAAATTGAAATTTGTAGTATTTGTATAGCATAACGCGTATACGAAATTTCATTTGCCTATCTTCAGCCGTTGCAGAGATATAAGAGTTTGAAAAATGCATAATTTTCATCGGTAATATCTTCCTCGAAGATAAAAAGTTTGAGAAACGCCGAAAATACATTTTAGCGGTATTATTAAACTACCTGCAATATAAATTTTGAGTTTGTAACATTCAAACTCACAAAGTTATCAAGGTTTAACGGAAACAAAGCAAATCCCTTATTTTTTTAAATTTTCCTCCCATAGACAAAAGTTTAAGAAACGCTCGCACCCATATCTAATATTTTTTACTGAAAAAGCTACATTAAAAATTTCAGACTCCTAGACCTTATGGTTCCAGAGATATTAAGATTCTTAAAATCGCACAAAGGGCCCGTTTCCACCACTGCGGAAAGGAATTTCGAAAAATCGCTTCTTAAATGGGGTCTACGTGACAAAATCTATGCACATGCCAAATTTCACATTAATCGGTTCAGCGGTGTGGGCAGGGGGATGTTTACCCAAAAAACCGCTACTCTTTTATATAATAGACTAGCTTTCGCCCAGCGGTTTCACCCGCATTAGAGTTCATGAACACCCCGTTCTCAATTTACCCAACCAATTAATAATAATATATATATATAGGTCAATAAAATTTGTCCGTTAGTATTCTCATACCTTGAAAACCACAGTACAGATTATGAAGCGCTTTTCAAAGATAGGTATCCTCTTAGGTTCAGGTTCCTAGATGAAGGTTTTAGGCTATTTAATATCCAGGGACAGGTATAGTTCTGTGACGATTGAATGCTACATAAATATATTATGCATGTGGAGTTCAGTTTTCATTTCACGTCTAAATACTTGTCAAAAATTACAATCCATTATTAGTCATACATAAGTTTTTGTTACGTTAAAAAAACAGTCAAAGGTTCAAAGCCATACAGCCTTCTAATTTTTATTTTATTTTTGTAGGTATATTGAATTTTTATGTTTGATATTTTTTTTTATAAGTTTCGAATGGCATGCAATGCAATGCAGGAGATAAAAGTTTCTCTTTCTTCTTTCTTTCTAAACGTTCAAACAGTGTGTAATAAAAATTGGCAGAGAGGTAGACCCGTGAGATAAGAAGGTAGGTATTTTTATCCCAGAACTTGTGAGAAACTAAGGACAATGATACAATACAGATTGATGCAAAATTGTCAAGAACTGCCAACATAAACCTATCAATAATTTATCTATACTAATAATAATCTATATATCTATCTATCTAAACTATAATGAAACTGAAGAGTTTTTGTTTGTTTGTATGAACGCGCTAATCTCTGGATCTATCAGTCGGATTTGGAAAAATCTTTTTGCAATTGAAAACCTGATAAAAAATATCCCAGGATATTTATTTATTTTTGTATAGCACGGGCGATGCGACGCGGCGCCCGATGTAACCCGAGCAATACCGAAAAGAACCGAACTATGCACGACTTCACCGACATGAAGTCCTATACGTAATTTGTTTGATGATAATTGCTTTAACGTTGAATATTTTTAAGTTGAATTGTTGTAGATATTATATACGGATTTCATAGAAACAAATACTACTTAAGAAGGTCCTAATTATTTCAAAATTGGTTTTGAGTTTATTTTTACTAAATTTGTTTTTTTTTATTTCTTGGGTGAAAACTTAATCTATCTATAGGTAGTAATAATAAAGCTGAAGAGTTTGTTTGAACGCGCTAATCTCCGGAGTTATTCGTCCGATTCGAAAAATTGTTTCACTAATGGGAAGCTACATTATCCCCGAAGGTTATAAGCTACTTATAAACCCGCGAACGAAACCGCGGGGAACAGCTAGTTATTTTATATAAACTAAATGCTAAGTATTATAATTTTAGATCACTTGTTTGAGATATTGAAGAAAATTTAAAGCTTTGTTACTTTATTTTGGCATTAAAGTTGAACAATACTGTGAGTGGAAGGGTTCTTAGTTTGCTATAAACAATGCTTGCTATATGATAGCTTAAATTCATAAAATATGGTACTCATATGAATAGAGTAGCTTTATACAGTCCGATAAACTTTTTTAAAAAATCATATAAATATCTATGACTAAAATTTAGAATAATTTTGATTTCTATGTTGTTACATTTGTGTTAATTAGTCTATATTCAAAATTTTGGATCTTTTGCTCAAGTAATTGCAAAAATATTAAAGGGCAAAAATGAAATATTTCACCCTCTATAACATTGCATTGCTAAATAGTATTACAAAATGCTTTAGGATTCTTATAGTTCTCGCTATGGGTAGCTTATAACCAGAAATTCGTGGTTCTGAAATCAATAGGAAAAGCGTTATACAGGTTGATGAAAAAAAATTAAAAAGGTCATAAAATTGTCTATGATTAAAAAGTTTAAAATTATGAGTGTGCATATTGTTACAATTATGTTACATGGTCTACACCCAAAATTTTAGATCCCTAGCTCAAGTAATTGCAAAAATATTAAGGGGCCAAAATGCAATTTTCCACCCTCTATAACATTTCATTGCTAAATAGTATTGCAAAATGCTTTAGGATTCTTATAGTGCTTGCTATGGGTAGCTTATTTCCAAAAAATCATGCTTCTTAGTTGAATAGTTCTTGCGTTATACAGGTTGATAAAAAAAAATTAAAAAGGTCATAAAATTTTCTATAATTAAAAAAAATAAAATTATTGTTTTGCGTGATGTTACAATTATGTTACATGGTCTACATTTAAAATTTTGGAACCCTAGCTTAAGTAGTTGCAAAAATATTAAGGAGCAAAAATAAAAATTGCCACCCTCTATAACATTTCATTACTAAATAGTATTGCATAACGCTTCAGGATTCTTATAGTACTTGCTATAGGTAGCTTATTCCCAAAAAAATATTCTTCTAAGATGAATAGTTCTTGCGTTATTCAGGTTTATAGAAAATAATTGAAGGTGTCATAAAATTGACAACTATGAAAAATTTGAGAAACACTGGTTTGAATATTGTTCCAATTGTACTGATTAGTTAATATTCCAAATGTAAGGTCCCTAGCTTGAGCCATTACAAAAATATTAAAGTGCAAAAATTGGATATTTCACCCTTTATAACTTTATGCCGCATGAAAAGTTTGAGAAACTTAACAAAACATTTCGAAACAAATACTGTAGAAAGCTCATATTCCAAAAATCAAGCTTCTGCTATGAATATTAACTGAGAAAAACAGGATGTTAAAAGTAAATTTTCAACATTTTTACTTTGTCTATGGGCAAAACTTTGACAAACATCAAATTGAAATTTGTAGTATTTGTATAGCATAACGCGTATACGAAATTTCATTTGCCTATCTTCAGCCGTTGCAGAGATATAAGAGTTTGAAAAATGCATAATTTTCATCGGTAATATCTTCCTCGAAGATAAAAAGTTTGAGAAACGCCGAAAATACATTTTAGCGGTATTATTAAACTACCTGCAATATAAATTTTGAGTTTGTAACATTCAAACTCACAAAGTTATCAAGGTTTAACGGAAACAAAGCAAATCCCTTATTTTTTTAAATTTTCCTCCCATAGACAAAAGTTTAAGAAACGCTCGCACCCATATCTAATATTTTTTACTGAAAAAGCTACATTAAAAATTTCAGACTCCTAGACCTTATGGTTCCAGAGATATTAAGATTCTTAAAATCGCACAAAGGGCCCGTTTCCACCACTGCGGAAAGGAATTTCGAAAAATCGCTTCTTAAATGGGGTCTACGTGACAAAATCTATGCACATGCCAAATTTCACATTAATCGGTTCAGCGGTGTAGGCAGGGGGATGGATGTTTACCCAAAAAACCGCTACTCTTTTATATAATAGATGAAATACGACAAAAAAAATATGCATATATTAATAGGTATCAGAAATGCATTTGGTAAGCGGCCGCAGTTTAAATTTCCATCACTTGGATGCGAAGTTGCGTTCTTGCGCGAGAATGCGCAAGAACGCAACTTCGCTCCATCCCACACATACATTAACTGACAACCACGTATTTAAAACTTGGATTGTACACGATTACTATTAGATAGAATACCAAGTTTTAACTGGGTTACAAGTAATAATCGATATGTTACAGGTTTTTAACAATAGCTGTAATTAGGTATTTAAGAATGAACGTAACGTAACGTATCTTTGAGATAAAATTTTGGGTTGTTGGTAAATAATGGGTTGTTGGCAAATAAGTCACAATACTCACAATTAATACAATAATTAGAAAAAACACGATTGCATTTTATAAAGGCCTAAGTGTAGCCGGTGTTATGTCACTCATATATCCAAATCTGTTCAGATATTTAAAAGTTACGGAGAAAAAAGAAACTCTAATCACTCTTTTTGATTAGATTAATACCAAGTGTAATATTATTTCATGTATGACAATATTTTTCAATGCATGAAAATTTAATATACTATGTTGAATATTCAATGAATTCCGTTTTGTAGAGCTGTTAGTAAAATTCATTAGTTAGGCGGAAGCTTTATCAAATATTTGTCCAAAATATCTCTGACAAAAAATGTGGCATACGCTTTATGAACTAGGAGATTCAACTTTATTTTCCATTATTTTGATATAACATTTTGTAGAAGCAATATCTAAACAGATTCATCCCACTTAAACCAAGTTTAAATAAACTATGTTCTAATTGTTCTTATGTAAATAATCCGGATAGTTACCGTTGAACGAACTAATTGGGAGAGGCCCTTTATAATTAAGGATTTACTATTTATTGTAACTATTTAATAGTACCTACTCTAGGAAATTTACAAAATTAATCTGTACTAATAAGAATTATTTTGTTCCAGAAATACACGCGGGTCAGAGTATATTGAAAAGGTGGGTGGATTGAAAACATAAAATCTTAATATTCAAAGATAAAGATATGAACTTGAGCAACTGTCTTTTTATAGCCGTTTATATTGCGGCGATAAGTTTTCTTGCAGTCGATATGAAAATTTGATTGCAACTTGCTACTTTCAGACAAGTTAAGGGAAGTTTTGATATATTTTTTTACGTATTTGCGATATTATTTAAGATACGCAGTTTGGCCTATTTATATATATATAGTATCTAAGTACTGTTAGGTATGTATAGGTATAATCTAATTGAACACGTATATATTCTACAGAAATAAAATAACAGGAGCTTGTCCTAGTTCAATTTCTATATTAGTAATATACCTCTTGATATTCTATTCAATAAATTAATATAAATTATCAAATACGTTATATAACTGTTAAAAGGCTATTGACCTCACCGTATAAAAGCAATAAAATTCTCTCACTTGTCTTTAACGAATAATTTATTGTATTCTGTTCATTCGCTGATAAATCATTCAGAACATTTTAATTAATTAGTGATTGATGAGCACGACGTGATTCGGGGACTAGTGACAGTATTCAATTAATTCACGCCGATAAAAGTCAAAAGTGAAATGACTGTTTTTTGCATTTGAAATGTAAATTATCATCGTCCTTGTTCGTATCTATCGTCCCAACTATCATGTAGGTTATCATCATCCTGTCTGGCGTCTGTCCTGTTCCCAATCATTTGGGATCAGCGCATGTACTCTTCCTTTTAGCCTTTTTGATATAATTTTCACACAATACATCTCTTCAAAATAAAAGAATAAAAAACCTGTACTAAAAAGGCAAAAGTCGAGGCGACGGATTCCTAATGAAAGTACAACATTTTTCACCACTCTCCTTACTATATTATTCTTGTAAAAATAATAGGTCATATAGGTATACAACGGAAGATAAAATGCAGGTTGAAAAGTTTCATGCCTGAATAGAACGTTGCTAGTTCTTGGTAGATAATATATGAAACCAAAACCTGCAAAGTGAAATCTATGTAATACTGAGAAATGTCTGCACTCTGCACAGAGAAATAAAGTGCTTTTTCATATAAGTTTAGTTCCCGGTAATGTTCCGGTATACATACGCTAACAAGACTCCGTATAAGCTAGATGTATTATGTTCCTTCACATATGAGTGAACTTTTTAATTTAACTTTACAACCACCAAACGCGTCTTCCGTTACGCGAATAATTTTACTACTTCAATATTTATAACATAAATGTGGAAAAATAATTCATTTGTTAGAATAAACCTTTATTAGGCAATTATTTGCTCAAATTACGGGTATCCACATCAACCTATAAAGTTTGTGATGATAATGATGAATTAGCTGATTCATTCATTATTTTGTACAGGTGTAGGAATATAATAACTTGTATTAAATTCTATAATAACGAGTAATGTGGGATTTCACGATAAAAGGGGATTTAATAAAATGAGGAATCCGACAGATGATGATAAATTAATAAATTATGTTCAGACATATAATGAATTCAAATTAAATGACAGGCACATCACGCTTCATTAGCTCGAGGCTATACGAGAATTGTCAATTATGCTCATTGAAGTATTTAAAGCATAATAACATAAACGGAATAATCAACCTACTATACTGTTTTTGGTCAATTATTATTATTATTATTCTATTATCTGTGTTACTAATTATTACGTATTTGCTTTAGTATATATAATCAAAATCAAAATCAAAAACAAAAATCATCTATTCAGTTTAGGACCTAATAAAGGCACTTATGAATGTCAACAGTTACAATTTTTAGACTCTACTACCGGTTCGGTTGATTGAAGACAAAGTATCTATAATATGATGAGTTGTACTTTTATTTCGTGTTTTCATCATTGTGAAAACTTCTGTCAAAATGTTTAATAGGGATGATGACAGGGTAAAAAATAATTAATTCTATTTAGGCCGTCAGTTAGGTTATCAAAAAATATTGGATACGTATTTTTTATTTTATCAAATCAATAAAAACTTACAAAGATAGGTCGCATCAAAGTTCAGGAGTGGGGGTTTGTGACGTCACTTTTCTGTAAAAAGTGTACTAAAACGTGACGTCACGCGATATTTATACGCACTGTATCTTCGTTATTTTTTGTTTTCAGAACTAAAGAAAAAACATGTGTCCAATATTTTTTGGTAATCTAACTGACAGACAAATTTTTTTTTTTAGTCATCACCCCTATTCTAAGAACGACGGAATACGATCAAGAGCGTTGCTGTGGCGTTGCGGGCGACACTAGTCTGCGGCAATACGATACATTCGTGAGGCGAGTGCACTTTCTTTACGTATCTAGCAATTAGTGTTCTATGCCACAGATCTGGAGTAAGCTGTTGCAGTCAGTAACGGTAAAGCGGTGGCAAAATGAAGTAATGAAAACTCAACTCAATGTAGTCAGAACTTTACGTACTCTATAAAATTATTCTTACGTAAGTACTATACATGCTATAAAAGTTTTTATCGCTGATTCTACAGGTGTGTTTTAACAATTCAGCAACTGCTTTAGGAGATGATAAAACGTATGGTCGTGAACAATTTTATGGCTTCGTGAATTCGAGGTAGGTATATAATCACATTAGAGTTTATTTTATAGAAATATGTTAGATTAAATACACATTTTAATAAATAATTCATGTTTGTATGTTATTCAATGTATATCAATGTGTCTAAATACCATATCCTAGAATTTAGATGGGAGTTTTATATGTAAAAAATATATATATTAGGTAAATGATCGCGGACTATTGTTCTTCACGGTACACTACCTCGTCTGTGCAGGCCCTAAAATAAAAGTATTACATATCTTCGTAATTATTAGACACCTACCAGATCCCGCCCCGCGGTTTCAACCGCGTTTCCGAGGAATAAAAAGATAAAGTAGCCTATAAACCTTCGGGGACAATGTAGCTTTCTAGAAGTGAAAGATTTCGAATCCGCCAGGTAGATCCAGAGATTAGCGCGTTTAAACAAAAAACCTTTCAGCTTTATTATTATTATTATAGACTAGCTGTTCCCAGCGGCTTTACTCGCGTTTACGGGATAATAAGTAGCTTATAACCTTTGATGATAATGTAGCATTATAATAGTGAAATATTTTTTCAAATCCACCTGGTAGATCCACAGCTTAGCGTGTTCAAACAAACTCTCCAGCTTTATTATTAGTATAGATGTATTGATATATCAATGAAAAAAAAAACAAAAGACATGTTGATAGTGGGCTCTTAGTAGAGAGTATTATGTTCCTTGATAGTGGATGGATGATACTCCGACTAGTCCGACTACATATAGCGTGAATGACAGTAAATAGGGAGAAGCATATTTTTAATGGCCACTTAATATTCTGCCATGAGTGAAAAATTACCCAGGATATTTTAAATAAAGATAAATTAAGGCATAAATAGCTGTATTAACTGTTCTATATATGCATGAAATGATTCCAAGCCAACGTATATATTTTCTATACTAATAATAAAGTTTGTTTGTTTGTTTGAACGCGCTCATCTCTGATTCGAAGAATTCTTTCACTAATAGGAAGCTACATTATCCCCGAAGGTTGTAGTCTTTCTAAACCCGGGAACGCAAGTGAAGCTGCGAGGAACAGCTGGTATAATATAAAACCTATTCTTTAAAAATGCGGACAACAATACGGATTCTCTAATACAAAAATCACTTACCTACACCAAAAATAATACAATCATATAATCAAAACCATGTAAATTATATTGTACTTAGGTTATAATTATCATCATAAATGGTCCTACATTTTGTACACAATAGCTTTAAGCTATCAAAGTCCGTTGAGTGGCTAGTAACTGAATAGTTTACCCTACAATATGATCCTCTTAGACAAAGGGGAGCTCGTATTGTGTCACCAGACGGTTGCCGCACAAATCTACCGTAAATTGATTTACCTCCTTTATCTCAAAGATACCGGGCTTCGAATGTTTGTATAGAATACGTATAAATTGCTGAATGGCGGGGTATTAGATGTCTAGTGAACTATTATAGTAGTTACGGTTCAGTAATACGTGTTTCTGATTCAGTCGTGATTTATAGTCGCCGGTTTATATCGTCCTAATGTGTGAATGATTGATGAGACGTTGTTGATATGCGTATTTTCCAATTTTTGCAATCGATTTTTATTTATGTTTTCTTTGGGTTTTTTGTGGTTAGTTAAATATTTACAGATATATACAATTTATACAAATTAAGGTCGATGGTCACTGACAATAAAACGGTCCGCAAAAAATGATGATCGGGCGTTTACCATGAATTTTCGTAAGAAAACGTTTTCTAGTCTGTGAACAGTTGAACATTGACCATAGAGTCTGCACAATTCAGTACTTCTCTTTTCAAAATCATTCCCTTTATTGTGATTTAACAATCGCTTACTGGCCACAAAGCGACCTATTGCAGCCTACGTCCAAGGTTTCCGTAGGTGTCTTTATACCCCTATACTTAGAAGCCGACTGCATGCTATTCGGATGGTCCATGTTCGCTCATTTCACAATCGTACCATTCTCTCCACATGGTTTCATGCTTTGTGACTTAATTCTGTACGTTTCACGGTTTCAGTCCAGTGTCTATCTAAGGCCAAAGACAGATGGTATAAAGAACTCTTCAAATATTATAGGCACTTTTAATGTCTTTCATATACTTTCTAAAGCTATTCATATAGTCTTATAGTCATCATCTTATCAGCCGAAAGACGTCCACTGCTGGACAAATCCTCCCCCAAGGATCTCCACGATGCGCTACCTACATCCATTACTAATTACTCCCACTTACTGGAGCCAAACCGCTTACTGCTAATTTCTTGCGCGTGAGTAAGGTTGACAAAGCTCACAATAGAGGGCGGAATGGTCGATAACGCACGAGTGCTAGGCATTGCAACCTTTTGTGCTACGATAACCGCTTACCGTAGCTTGTACTTGTTTGGCAACTTTGTTTTATATATTTAATTAAATATGATGGGAAATAAAACAACTTAAATAAAACATAGCTCTCCCATGACACACCTTAAAAGTATCCTGAGATAAATCCATTTTCACTAGATTTGATTCGCAATCCGTTTATGTTGCAGGCAACGAACCGTGAAAGCATCTTACAATGCCTTATGAACTACAAGTCACGACAAAAGTAGATAAAGCAACTGTTTCCGCAATGAACAATAACCTTTTGTTGATTCTTGGAGCTTATTTTTCTTCCACACGTTGTCATTGTAAATATACACCTGATAATATTCTTAATAAATGGATTTATTACGACTGACTCAGTTGTATTGACATTATATATATAATTTTTTTATAAGATTCATCAATCAATACTACTAGGTACTATTACTTACTTCCCCAATTTGTTGACTTTAATTTTGAAGTAAAGAAGAGCGATGTAGAGTTATGTTGACATTTTAGGGAATGTTATGAATTAGGTATTTATTTTGTAATAAGAATTTGAGTTTAGAAGAAAAGCGCCTATTATACGAAATGGAAATCTTATTCACAAAATTTCGTCATCCAAAAAGATTCTACTTTTTTAACAGAGCTATCAGCATATTGGCTTTCGACGAAGCCCCTAGCATTCAAAGTGAGTTTTAGAATTTTTCATCTCTTCCATAGTAGGTAGAGTACAAATTGAAAATAAAATTGATGCAGTATCGGCACTTCTGGGCTAGGTATACATAGGTACGTGATATAGAGTGTTCCGCTTGTAGCAGTGTGAATATCGTCAGTGGGCTTTTCTTGTTCTCGACGTCAGCAATACGCGACCCTCGGGGAGACAACGTTGCAAATTGAAAACTGAACGAGTTACAGGCCGATGTGTAGGAAATTGCATATGCCGCGTTTCTAGCGCTTCACAGCGTCGCATTTATGTTACAAAAGCATCGATTGGCTTTGTAGGCATGAACGGATCAACGCGGGATTGATACTGATGGAAGTTATTTTCATATATCTACGGTATTTTTCAGCCAATTCAACTTGGTTTCGGCTCAAAGGGAGGATGTGAGGCAGCTGTTCATGCGGCTCGGACTTTCCTTTTAAATAACGGAGGTGATGTTTTGCTCAAGGACGACATAAAAAATGCATTTAACTCCGTCGATAGGGCCGCTATGTTAACACAAATACAGGATATTTGTCCAGAAATATATTCATACCTTTGGCAATGTTATGGGTTCCAGTCAAAACTTTTTTTTAGGGAACATTCACTTGTTTCCGCAGTGGGCTGTCAACAGGGCGACCCTCTCGGTCCGGCTATCTTCAGTTTGGCTATACATCCGATTATATCCAGCTTAAAATCTAAATTTAATGTTTGGTATCTGGACGATGGTACTCTGGGAGGTGACGCGATTTCTGTATTAAGTGATTTAGAAACTCTAACAGCAAATAAAAAAAAAATTGGGCTAGAATTTAACTGCTCCAAATGCGAGCTCCTTGTTTTAGATTCTCTTCCAGAATCAGAAAAAACAGAAATTATTCATAAATTTGATGTTTTGGCTCCTAACATTAAATTACTTTCAAAGGAGTCTCTTCATCTTCTTGGGGCTCCTGTCTTAGATGAATCCATTCCCGGTTTCTTTGAGAAAAGGATTCAAAATTTTAACGTCTCTTCCAATCGTCTTTATGAGATTAATGCCCATTATGCATTTTTTATTGTACGTCTTTGTCTATTTGTGCCGAAGTTTACCTACTTACTCCGTTGTACTCACTTGTTCAAATTTGATCAAATTTTTAATACTTTGGATGATATGATCAGAATTTCTCTTTCTAAAATCCTAAATTGCAGTTTTGATGAAAACAAAGTTTGGTGTCAGGCCACCCTTCCCATACGTTATGGCGGCCTAGGAGTGCGGAAAATTTCGAGCACATCATTACCGGCGTTTCTGTCCTCGGTATACAGCGTGGGTGACCTTGTCAGATCTGTTTTGAACCCTTCTATTGGATCTGCTGAGGTTTCTTACCTGTCTGATGCCAGAGATGCTGTTTTATATATGGTTTGTATATTTGTTGTAAATAATTGTATATTGTTGTCTACGGTATTTCAAAAGGTTATTATATGATTGCATGTTTCGATTTTAGTTATACAGCTTAGGTTACAATTTGATTAGTTTTCGTTCTGTGGTTGGCCCGCATTTGTTGGATCTCATTTTTCCCAAGACACAAAATATTTACAGTTTATTTCTCCAGGTTCATCAAAATTATTAGTAATTCTTTCAAACCACACAAACTTATTTATAATATTACCTTATAGTTTTCCGCCACTTGGTTTCAGCTAATTTTCATTCCCGCCCACTCCGTCCAGTCGTTTAAGCTGTGCATTCATAGATCAGTCAGTCAGTCACGCTTTCCTTTTATATATGTAGATTACGATTACCTAGATGGATGTAGACAATATCCACTTATTTTAAGTAATTTTGACAGGGATGGTTTGACCACAATATACATAAAAAGTAAACCATGATTGTACTTAACGTATTTTCAGAAAACACAAAAATATTTTAGTTGTGTTTCAGCACAAACATTTTCAGTCATTTTTCAGCCAAAGTACGCACTCGACGTAACGGGTAAAAAGTTTACGCGACAAAGAGCCGCAAAATAACGACATAACCCGTTTTAAAAACTTCCTTTTGGCGAATTTGTATAACAGCCAGCCAGGAGGCGAGTTTTTGATGGAGGTGACATTGCGGTGTTTTTACGTCGCCACCCGCTGGTCGACTAACTTGCCATAACTTGCCGGTAGGTGCGCCAACATAAAAACAAAAATTGTAGAGATTGTTGTTTGAATATTCAAAATATATCGAATATGAAAAAGCTACCATCATTTTTTTATTGGCCTTTTTTCTATTTTCAAGTATAAGTTGTCCATTGCACATTATTTTTTCTGCAAAATTAAATGAAATTTTCCAATAAACTTTTATTAACTACTACTGAGTTTTCTTTCCCTAAAAACCTTATTCGAACTACAAAGAAAAAAAATAGCCTAATCAGTCCAGCCGTTCTCAAGTGATAGGTTTACCAGTGAGCATTTTGAAATTTATATTTTATATAGATATGAAATAGAGAAAACTTCAGTTTTCTTTTTTGTCCACATCATAAATATTATCATTTCTAAGGCAATTTTATCTATTTATGGTTTGCTGCGATTGAAGTATGACCTGTGACATTTCATGATATGATGAAACCTTCTAAATAACAAAATATTACCAGAATGTTTATTAGCTTTAGGATTTGTGGATGTCCCTTGACCTTTCATAATACTTTTTCGATTTATTTGTTATTTACTTTTAGGGTTCTATATCTACAAGTGAACCCTTTATGATTTCAATATTTATCTTTTTGTCCATCTATTTAGTTTTTACCTGACATGTCCTCTTTTGCTACTAACAATAAGAAATTGTTCTTACTTGGTAATAGACAATAAATAGACTATCATTTAAACTAGTTTGTTATTCGTTTTATGAAAGAGTACCTAAATGGTTTTATATGATTCGTGCGAGCAAAAACTCGTCAATTGAAATCTCGTTAAGTGTGTACCTAGTCAGTTAGCCGGCCACGTCAGTGTGTTTAAACGAAAAAGCTTTAAGTCTGCCTGCCAGTCACTGGCCCGCTGGCAGGATGCCAGTCCGAAGCCCCCCCGCCCGTGCCGCCGCCTGCCCAGTTGATCCGTAATTACGCTCTGTTTACACCAGCACAACGAAACGTGCAATTAAAACAAAAAAACCTCCATAAATGTTTTTTAAAAACCTAAAAACAGTTCACGTTGACGGACGTAGGTAAACGGAGTAAACAATAACACGGAAATTGTATTTCATAATGGGGGAGGGTTGTACCTTCCGTAATTTGATTTCTTTATTTATTTGCGTCGTCGGAGGTTGATTTGTTTTATTTTTTACTGTCTAAAATCAACTCTCAGACAACTAATACCTATAAAAGTAATTTAAAAAATATTTAAAACTAGTTTCGCGCCCTGCGATTACATCCGCGTTATCATCCAGAAACTGGTCAAGTGCGAGCTGTACGCTCATGGTGAGGCTTCCCTACCATTCTGTTTTCCATGGAAACGTAACAACTTAGCATTTTCATTTAAGTTTACCTGTATACTGGTATTATGCGCACATAACTTTTAAAATTTTACGGTCAATAGTTACGGTCATAAAAAGCGGAACTAACATTTTAAAATTAAACAAAAAAGTTCTAATTGGTTTATCTAACTCTATACAAATATGTAATCCTGTAAGGATTCATCTTATTTCATCGGATGTACGGAAGCCTAAAACGATTTCGACGTCAAACAAACAAACTTACTTTCGCATATAGATTAATATTTATAGGAAATACGATACCTAAACATCATGGCATTTGTGACTAACATGAACGAACGTTGTCATTGTTTTGTTTGCAGCAATTTGCAGGGAAATAAACATCACGTACACACGGCTACAGATCAAGCTACACACTGCAGCACCTTATGCGGTTGTAATAGGCGCTATTTTGCAACAGAAATGTGTAGCTTGATCTGTGCCCGTGTGTACCAGTTAGCTACGAGTACGCTGCAAACAAAGACTATGAAATTATAAAGATTCGACTCTAACACGGTCATGGCTGCGGGTCACAGCGACAAGGACAGGCCTTTGACTGCTATGTAGGGGAAAATGTTGGCTGTAGGCTATGGGTGCATTGAGCGTAAAATTTTTACGTGCATTTTCGGTTGTAGTTATGTCTACTTTATATGTAGATATATACTATTATCGTATTGTATCATAAGTAAAATGTTGGTATATAAAGAAATCTATTTGGCTATAGTAATATTGATACCCAGTTATAATGTAAATGAAAATGCTTACGAAGTTACGAAGATGACACGTGATTCATGTTAGTTAAAACTAAAAAAGAATCTAAAATGTACTTATTTCATTTATATCAATAATATTAGAAGCTGAAACAAATTTAAAAACAGTATTCAATCCTATTTGCATTCAACATTGAGATTGCAGCATGTTCGAACATAAGGCGAGAATCGCTGAAAGAATATCAATTGCCCTCTATCTCAAGGTATACGTAAATATAGGTATAACTTTGAGTAGCAGAGTTTTTCAATTTCAATTCCAAACAAATGTTTACTCAGTATGATAAAACTGATTAAAAAGGAAAAAATATTTTTTTAACTAACAACGTTTTTGATAAAATGTACATACCTAATATAACAGAATCTCTGGTAAACTAAAATTGCGTTTTATTCCTTAAGATACAATATTTACAATTATTTACAAGAAATATACAAACTATATATAAAAAAAATCCTCGAGGCGGCCGCTGCTGCCAATCAACGGCAAGGTTTCCAAAAGGCAGCGTTCCCTCTTTGTATGGCCAAGCTAACGCGTTGGCGGAAAAAGCTCTCCGCCCGCCGGTCCCCTGTGACCTCAATTAATTTAGAAGATAATGTTCGAGAAAATCGGCGAGCCTCGGACCCCCAAGGACCCATGGTCTCGACCGCAAAAGGCAAAAATAAATAATTTGGGCCAATAGAAGCGTATTTTTTGGATTTAGAATTTTCCGCACTAGCCGCAGCCGCTCCTCCTCCTCCTATTCCTAAGTTCTTAAATAAAAAGTATATTTTATTAGAATGTATGATGGCGAATTTGTTATATATATGTATACTTACACCTACTAGAGGATTAATTCCTGCAGATGAACGTGTGTAATGTGTTGCCCAACACCCTTCATAAGCGCAGTTAGGCCATAGCGTAGTATAGAAGTTCTTATCTAGTTTCGTATCATTACATGTAGGATCGACGTCGGAAATATCGGTCCGCCTTGTACCGGATATTGCGCTGAATCCAGCGACGATTGGGATCTAATATACAGCACGTGCCTACCATATCCCATGTTATATATGTTTGCATTTAAGATCCATTAAACTTAAGGTGATTTTGGTTGAGAATATTAGGGTAAATAGTGCGGATAGTGTACCTATATACATAATTATAGATAATCCTACAGTAACCTCAGTCAGTATGTTACGAAGATTTATCGTAAAAGTTTATTTATATAGACAGTAGCAAATATAAAAAAAACGATGATAAAAATGCAAAAAATTAATTTTTAGATCGCGAGCGAGGTAATTTATTGTAATTGTATTTTTTTAGAGTCAAGAATCCTAAGATTTTCTAGCGCATAAACAAATATAAACCAATTTCTTGAAATTCACTTTTATTGTACTCTATTCTTGATGAAGTGATCTTATGTCCAACATTATTTTATTTATTCCAAGTAAAATTATCTAGTACTTATAATATTATGGATAAAGGTAATATAAAGCTACCTATAATGAAGGTCAAAGCAAATTGACCCTAAACCTAACAAATTGAGAAAGGGTAGATGACGTGGATGTTTTGTAGGTAATATCGAAGGGTTTTATTCAAAATACAGTTACCTCTAATGATGTCCAAAAGGAATTTGATTTCCTGTATATTAATAAAGTAAACAATATATATTACAAATCTATATAAAAGCACTAATTATGTCTATACTACCATACTAATATAGTATTACTATACTAGGTATTATAATATGCAACTAGCTTCCTCCCCGCGGTTTCACCCGCGTTCCCGTGGTATCTTATGTTTTCTGGGATAAAAAGTAGCCTATATGTTATTCCAGGGTATGATCTATCTATGTGCCAAGTTTCATCCAAATCCGTTCTGTAGTTTTTCCGTGAAAGAGTAACAAACTTTCGCATTTATAATATTAGTAGGATGTTTTGATCAAATTTTAATTATAACTTTAGCCTTAATTTTAAGTATATTTTTTATATTCTGATAACATATAATAATTCTCTATAATACCACTCTATAGTAGGTGTTCATCATCATTGCAGCATCAGTTTTTAGAAATGATTATTTATTTAGGTACTATCACAGAGTAATAATACTACGTCATCATGTCAGCCGAAAGACGTCCACTGCTGGACAAAGGCCTCCCCCAAAGATCTCCACGATGGCCGGTCCCGCGCTACCCGCATCCAGCGGTGTCCCGCGACCCTCACAAGATCGTCGGCCCACGTTGCGTCTTCCGGTTCGTGGTCGCCACTCGAGAACCTTTCTGCCCCAGCGGCCGTCGGTTATACGAGCGATGTGCCCCGCCCACTGCCACTTGAGTTTGGCAATTCTGCGGGCTATGTCGGTTATTTTGGTTCGCAAGGAAACTCCGAGCATAGCCCTCTCCATCGCTCTTTGGGTGACCCTGAGCCTTCTTATGAGGCCCATCGTAAGAGACCACGTCTCTGCTCCGTAAGTTATCACTGGCAACACACACTGGTCCAAGACTTTCGACTTGAGACACTGCGGTATTTGGGACGAGAAGATATTACGTAGCTTCCCGAACGCTGCCCAGCCGAGTTGGATTCGACGATTGACCTCTTTCTCGAAGTTGGATGGTCTGTCCTAGGTAAATGTAGTCATCTACAACTTCGAGTGCAGAGCCTCCAACCTTCATTAATAATACTACGTACATACAAGTATTATCGAAGTCCGTCCGTCCCTTATTTATACTTTGAAAATACCAATGTTTTTATACAATGCTCTCATGAGATCTGTAAACGGTCGAAACAAACTGTAAATCAATATGAATCTCGACCAAAGTGCCAAGATAAGACCGTCGGAGGCTCTTGATGGCTATTCTATAGGAACGCGTGTAATTTAACGGTCCCAGATAAGCTCCCAAGTGAAATATTGAGAGCAATAATCACTGTATATCTGACGTAAAATAAAAAGAGAAAAAATACTGTAGTTTAAATTAAAAATATTTGAAATGTTTACAAATAAATATATCTCAGTTAGTTTGATATATTTGGCCATAAAAAATAATAATAATCAGTACAGATTCACTACAAATCTGTAGAGATTGAATGAAAATTAATATTGAACAATGTTTTTACGTTTACGTTCTGGTTGTTTGTAGATTTTGCCAAAGTTTATTGTTTTCTTCATAAATATTGTAAGAATACTTTTAAGTTGAAGTAGAATCAATCATCATCATCATTTTGCGTCATCTATTGCTGGGAATTGCGTTTTTTTTTAATTGCTTAAATAATCTCGGCGTAATAGGAGGAAAGAATACGTAAAGGAAATGCGGAAATATCATCAAAGTTATGTTTAAAGTAGTTGATACTGGATATTCTACACCTATACATTCTAAGTTGTGCTCAAATTACTTTAGATACATTCGAATCCACCTACTGGAAATAACAACTCTATTTACAAGGTACTAACTAACTCTCAATTACTATGGACATTCTATCAGTCTATTCTCGTTAGTCCCATTGAAAAAGTTTTTCTACCATGCTCCTCACTATTTTCTTTACAGCAATACGAAATATGAATAATTTCTACCTTTGAAGCTGCCTGGAATAATATTTTTCTCATTAGATTTAAATCCAACAATTTTAATTCAACATTTATTTAATGCGTCCATTCGTTGAGCAAACTTTCTAGGTATAACAAACAAAGTATTTTTAAAGTTCTCGAAGAGGAATGAGCCGATTTCCAAGAATAATCGAGAAACCGTGGCTACAGGAGGTACAATCAATTTGGAGGAGCTGGAATTGAAAGGACCAAGAATAGCTAGATATTAGACTGTGATAGTGAATTGCCGTGGTGCTTCTTCGACAAATAGAAGGAATAAATCTCACTTGAGCCTGGAATGAATGGTAAATCAACAATGTTATTACATGGAATGTTAATTGGAGAACTAATTAAGTACATCTTCAGTTCAGTAGGCATATCCATTAGGATAGGAATAATCCATTGGCGTTTCTATAAAGATGATGATTATATTGAGGCGATGATAGCTCAGTGGTAGTGACTTCGAATGCCGAGACGAAAGTCGCGGGTTTGAATGCTACACTGAGCTTGAGCTTTCGGTGAAGGAAAACTTCGAGAGGACACCATTGCCCGGCGGTAGGGTGCTGTGTAGTACCCAGTACAAAGTATCACCGTGCTATGGTTTCCTTCACCGAAAGCTCATGCTTATTATAAGATTCGAACCCACGACCTTCACTTTTGGGCGGCGCGTGTCTCCGTCAGATATTTTTCTACGTCAGAGAAAATTACCCGAGACAACTACAAAAGTTTCATTGCACATTACTGCGGTACAAGATATTCAGTCTTGTCCAACTTTTACACCTTAAGTTAACAAAATGTTTCGAGTTAAGGTAACGAAGTAGACTTAATTAACCAGTATTTAACTAAACTGACTTTAATGATGGAGCGGCAGTAAGTATCTACAAGTTACTGGCTTTTTGAATTACACGGAGTTTTGTCATTTTTTATTGAATTTGAAGGAAGTGTACGTATAATTACGAGCGTACACTCTACGTAGGTAAGTAGTTTTGAGAGTTTAAAACCTACTGACTGGAACAGGGTATGAAAAATTTTCGTCTAGTATTTTCTATTATAAAAAATTAAATGTATCTACGTAATATTTAGTTACAAAAGTGTGAGATTAGATACAGCTTACTTAGATTATTTTATACTTTTTTGTGGTTTTGAAGGCGGTTCTCTTTTTTATGATTTTCTTGGAATATTATCAGATCTTGACTTAGACCACTTCAGGAGTACCATATTCATTCGAATAAAAAGAACAATTTTCGGTCAACAATTGGCGGTGTAATTGTAACAAAATGAAAAAATTGAGAACCTCCTCTTTTTTTGAAGTCATGCATAATTTTCTTTATAAAATATTTAGACACCCTACTTATTACGTCCCAGGCCGTCGTGGGTTCGATAACCCCGCCAGGGCAAACATTTATGTGATGCTGGCTCAGGTTCTATATAAGTTTTCTACCTACCTACTCCAAAAAATGTTTTACATGTACTTAGTAGATATCAGTAATCTGTTTTCCACAGTAAAAGCTGTGCTTATTTTAGGATCAGATAGTATTTATGAAGAATTTCTCATGTTATTTAATTTTACTATACATTTTTTAAATTAAATAATATACTAATCTTTATTTTTAGGTACATAGGCAGATATAACGTAATTTTATTAAAATTATCTACATGAATCTTTATTTGACATTTAATAATAGGTACACAAAATGAATATCTATTCAACATTTAAATTACGTATTCAAATTTTCAAGCATATATCTAAAGAGCTTTACACATAAATTATTTTTAAGCAAAACAATGAAATCAAAAGGTTATAGAAAGCTTAGTAAGGTACGCATTTTAATACAATGTCTGGTAAAAGTACTTCAGACGTCCAATAAACTTATAAATAAATTCGTTTTCAGTATTAAAATTCGTTTGAAGCGAAAGGTAACTAATTTGATAGATATTCAAAGTGGTTCGTAGGTACTATGTCAATTTCAGAATACTAGATAAGTCAAAAAGCGTTGAGCGTGCCACTTTTGGATTGAATTATTACGACTTGTGAAGTCATCGTATTTTTTGTTGGAGTGCTTTTTTTCTGTTCATAACACAAAAAGGTATATTTTCTGTGGCTTTTATATTTTTATGACATGAAAACAGGGCTTTTATAATATCATATTTTTGATTTAAAATAATGGGCTTGAGTTTGGACAAAGCATGCTAATTTAAAGAACGACAACGAATATTATGATGTAGCACGCTTGCCCGGAAAAATCTTACTCATGATGACTACCATCCAGACCATACCATACAATCTTCATTTATATCTATGTAAATAATATGGGCAAAGCACTCATATGGTCATTATTACCCCACTGCTACCTAAAATCTGAAATGAAAACATATATTATGTAATATATAAAATGTAATGTATTAACCCATGTATGTAATGTACCAATACCACGGGCCACAGACAATAGTTGCCGGCTCATTGCCGGGGTACACCCGACCATCGACCACAAAGCGATCCCGACCCGCACCTGTCGCCTTTAGGGTTTACGGTTATCGGTTTCAAATAAATTACTTACGCGTTACTCGTTTTGAAATGTCAAAATTAATAAATGAACTGGAGAAATTAGTGATGTGTACTTTATTTAATTTATGTCATAAGGTTACAGTTGCGTGTTTGCCCTTAATTCGGGACATTTCGGGATAATAAGTATCATAGTTCTATTTCAGGTGCCAAGCTACATTTCTGAAAATTTTAAGTACGTAAGTACCTATTCTATTGATTGTTACTTTTTACATGTTGCATATAACTTATAATTAACCTTCTGTTTGTTTTATATGTAACTATACTAAAAGTACCAAGCTGTTAGTTTTCCTCTAAAGTTAAAATAAAAGAAATAAAATTTAGGTATCCAATAAATACCTCTAGCCGTCTCATTATTTTCAAGTCATCATGTCGTCAACCTGTGAATAGGGAGGGTAGTTGACTGACTTATCAAATAAGCTACTTTTTAATAAATATCAAAACGATAGTTTATATGCAATTATGTATGAAATATTACACTATGACGTCATAGTTTCACAGCATCAAATCATCTATTCTTAGTGGTTCCACTGGTAATTAAAAATCATAAAAAGCATTAAATGTACGACGTATTGGTTGTTTTCACGTGTTTTTAGATGTTTTATGCATTGGTTAGTGTTCGGTCATTTATTTTTGACTGTGTGTCAACTACCCTATTAGTTTCATAACATACTTAAAAAGATTTATTTGAATTTGTAGATATGATTCAAAAGGTTCATATGCAGTGTCTAGGTGCAGTTCAGTTCCAACAATTCTCGGCAGTCTCCATTTCAATATAAGATATATATTGTACGTTCACTTCCGGCGTTCTACCTCTTGAATGCGGTATTGTGCATCGAGATACAACCTGAAGTATCACGATATACTGGAATTCACAAAGAAATTGAAACTCGGGGCTCTGTTTTAGTAATATTTGGAAATCGACTTCTTTGGCGGTATCGATACTTGCTATTCTTTTGATATAATTTATTTTTTAATGTGAAATGCCATCTCTGTTTTCCCATGTCATAGTAAATTCATATTTTATTTTTAAAATCCTATTGTTTCTAATGAAGAATCGCAAAATATGTGTATTAAAATATATTTCACCAAGCTTACTCAGTGTCGTCAAGCTCGGACATTTCAAATAATATTATGAGAACAAAGACCACAATAAATACAAATTTGCCGTAAGAAGAGAAAACAGGAGTAAGCAGAAAAAATACATTAAAGTTTTGTTTAATCTAGCGACTGTCGGGACGCTCGTAATATGAAAATGAGTTTGGAAGTGCCTACGGGCCGGGGCGTCAGCAAACTTTGATGAGCTTCCACTTGATTTAGATTCATAGCTTTTCTGATGGCATCTGGATTGCTTACTTATGCTTTGATGTTAGTTTTCTGTTTTCTGATAAGCTTCAGCGGCGAACAATGGGGGACATTCCAGAAACTAATCAAAGACACCGTTTTATGAACACGACGAGACAACTAATTAAAAAGTTGAGCACTTTTTGTCAAGTTTTTTTTGGCTCTTTTAAAATTCCGTTTTCACTTATAAATTGCTTCTTGTAAAAGGTACCTAAAAATTACTATCAAGAATAATTTTTTACGTTTCAAATAAAATATTTATTTATAACCCGATCCCTCCTAGTTCTAAGTAACCATTTTTTGTAGAGGTCAATGGCCGAGCCATGTTTCATTTGACTATTGGATATATATTTGTAACCTTCATACTTAAATTCAGATAGAATAATTCATTTAAATTCACATCAAATAACATTGCATTCTTTCTTTTCTTTTCATTTGCAACAAAGGTTTTATACATTTCTGCATTGGGTATGTCTTTGTCTTCGTTGACGCAGATTTGCATTTTATTATTTCTTGAAATAACCATCAATTGTACCTCTTTTTGTGCATCGTACTTGACTTGGAAATTCTCATTAGTCAGTATAAGGTCGGTTTCAGTCTATTATCATATCAACTCAATAGTCCTTACATGCTATAATGATGTGCGCTAACCCTTTTTCCTCCAATTTAGTTGACTTACTTTATATGCGTGCATTAAGGCGTGTATAGAAATAAAACTGTCTTACGAATCCACTATTTTCTGTCCATTCCTTCCTACATTGTTCGCATAATCTTATTTAGATTTGTTATCTTATGTAAAATTGGGTTAATTTAATCTTTATAAGTTGTATGTAAAAAACTTTGCGTCGATACCGTTACTTAATGAAAATTGGAATATCGGAGCCAATACTCCGTCCAATCTCGGCGGGAAAACACGAAATATGCAAATAGCTTTAAAATTGACTTTGAGATGGTGTGCCGGGCTAACTTGAAGTTCGTTTGTTTATTTTGCGGTTATTTCGTGACCCGATGGGCTCAGGAGAAAAATACTTGCGTAAATATTGAGTTTGTGTCAAAATGACTTCTGAGATTACGTTGATCAATATGAGCAAACAATGGAATAACTGGCGCCGTACCTTTGATCCAAAGAAAATGATTAGAAGCATAATGTTGAAAGGTTGTACGATTTTCAACCATAGCCATACAAGACTTTATTAATATATAGTATTTTTGATGTTAGATACAAATAAACGTTCATTTTATTTATTTACATCAATCTAAAAATATACAACATACTATCAAAATTAAAAAAAATCCTCAAAGTGGCTTCTTATAAGGGCAAGCGTAACACGCTGGCGGAAAACCTCCCCGCCGCTTGTCTCCCGAGGCCTCGATAAGTCTGGATGATAATATGCGAGCAAATCCGAGCCTCGGTCTCCCATGACCTATCGAGGCAAAAACACAAATTAAACTATTTTTTTCCATTAGAATTTTTACTTTCCTCACCAGCAGCAGCTACCCCTGCAACTCTACATGTCGCTGGTAAGTAAATTATGACGGAAAAAAGAGTTCATAATAAACAAATAAAATCAATATAATAATTGTTAGCTAAAAACGTAATTAAACGTAAGCACAAAGTTTCATGAAAAGGGAATAAATGGTCCATATATATTTAATTAATAAATAAATATTACTTATTTATTAATGAAATATATATATATATATATACACATCAAATATATAGACATCAAAGGTTGTAAATCATAAGATCAAACGCACCCAAGGCAATATATACAAATATGCAATAGACATCGGGTCTCGAGCGGCGCGCTCGAGGGCATACGTCAGTCGCGACTTCGGGCCATAGAATAAATTGGTCCATGGGGCCGGCTGTGTGTCTCCATAAAAGCTTTATGTCCCGTGAAGTGGGCACCAACCGACATTCCGACAGCTTATATCTAGCTCCTATGAATGTTTGGGTTATATGTTGGATTATAGGTTACAGTGTGGGACAGTAATACTCACTATCCCGAAAATTACGGATGTACCTAGGTACTACATGTTTCCCTAAAATGTTAATATTTTAACCATTGTCAAGATACAGCTAGTTAGAATAGAAAGCTCAGCAAACTTTCAGACAAAAGGTCGAACCTATGAATTTGAAAATCTACCTATGAAATCCATAGGCTTTGCGCCGAGCACCTTTGGCTACATCATAACTGACTGAAGATGGTATACGCTTTACACTGAGATTCACATCAAATACAACCATATCCACAAAAAAAAATCTTAAATTTGCCTAAAAATCCAGATTGCTCAGTGGTAAATATGACCGACTGTCGCGAGGTAAAGTGTTGCTATAAATCGATATCAGGTAGGTCGCTGGTGACGTACCTACAATCTGTCCGCTGCACTCACTCGATAAGCTTTATTTGAAAGGCGATTGACGGCACGCTATCTGTTGGATTTAGGCTTTATAGGCTCGCTGGCTTGGTATAATAATGAAATCGTTATCTATTTTCAGCTTCAGCTAGTTTATTGTTTCAATATATAATCGCTGATAATCGCTATATATGATTTCACTAAATGGCATATCATGCTTATTCTATTAAATTTTAATAATTAATACATTAAACTATAGGTATTAACTTATTAATTAACAAATTTTTTTAATGCAACTTTTTTTCAATTTGTTATATTTTGTTATTTATTGAATATTTACAATTATTTACAACAAATATACAAACTACATATAAAAAAAATCCTCGAGGTGGCTGCTGCTGCCAATCAACGGTAAGGATCCCAGAAGGCTGGCAGCGTCGAATCCGGCGCGGAGGGACACCTCCGCGCCGGATTCACTCGCTTTCCCGAGTATCCTAATATATGTGCCAATAAGTTTTATTCAAATTCGTGCAGCCGTTTATATCTACGTAATTGAGCCACAAATATTCAAATATGCACATTTAAATATTAGTAGGATTTATATCCGAAATTACTTACTTTGATTAAAAAATAAAGTAAAGCACCCCTTAGGCACAATAATAGCAAGTAATAGTTATTTGTTAAAAAAGTATGTCGTAATGTTTTCACCGTTGTGTTCCGCATTGGTAATTGTAAAATATTCCCTTCTAAGCTTAGTGGTATGCCTTCTATAATTAGCTGGCCGTAAAATCAAAACAGAGAAGAAGCAAAATATTATCATCATTCATCGTTTGGTTACTAATGAGAAATCTCTTTAAAATATTGATTAAAAAATATAAACTGAACATCCGCAATAAAAATAGTTAGAATCTAGATACGGTATTTATGAATCATGTCTTTATAACTTAAATTGGATCCGGTCACGATATAACATTATAAAACTGGATCTTAATCACCAAATTACCGCTATAAGGTATGCCGAGTTCAAAATAGACACCCATATTTTTCTTACAAATTTAAAACAAAGAAAACTGTTGCCTAATGAATAGATTTGTGAATTAATATTGTGAGAATTTTACACTATAATAATCTAAAAAAAAATCATACAACGTACTTAAACGTTTTAAGCAAAGACCGATATGACAGGAAGAAACAAAACCGAAGCTTAAAATCGTGGAAGCGTGCCTTATCTGTGATCGTATGCTTACAAAATTATATTTCTTTGTTTGACCAACAATGCAAACAAGTTATCTATAATCGAACATTAAAAGGGGCTGAATATCTTAGCAGTTTATTGAAGTATATTTTTATTTTAGGCCATTTGTTCGGAAGATAATTTTAGGGTTTTTTTTTATATCACATAGTACCTACGGCAAACAAGCACGTTCGTCGTCTGATGCAGTCACCGCGTATATAAATATTTGCAACGCCTCAGAATAAAAACAAAAGCTATAAGTTTGTATAAGTTGATAACTTAACACTTGTTGTGTTTAACACGGTACCGACTTTTCCCCGCCTCCAATGAGCTCTGATGACCTTACTAATTTAGCTGCGATAATTTGGAAGGTACTAATTCATTTGAGATGCTATTTGTAAATACGCTAATAATTTCCGTATACGTGTAAGCATTTTTTTTTATTTGGATTTTGGTGCATTTTTATCTGTGCTCGCTCCGTTATACGCCAGTGACAATGGCAGTTCAATCAAAGGGCGCGGCGGGCGGCATCCGTCACGATACGTCACCATGGTGTGTTCCTATTCGAATTGATCACGTCCGTCCATGAAAATACCTTGATTGCAATTTGCATCTTTGTTGTTCTATTGATTTGTAATTGGCTTGATTTAACTAGTTGTGTCCTATGGTTGGCGTTCTTGGGCTGAAAAGTATAAATTTAATTTTGAGAACAGAAATTAATGAATTAATAATTGATATTATGTCGTATTTTCGAAAACATACTGGCTGGCAGTAGTTTTATATTTTATTTGCTCGTCGTATATATAAAACGATGCACATTTTGTAGTGCATACACAACAGTTATTTTCAGCCCAAAACGCTACTGTAAGCCTCTCCAAAACGCTCACTGTAAGCCTCCTCATCCATCTTCACTCTTTGCTATAAAAATAAAAAAAGCACTGATCAAGAACAAATCCTTCCCATCAAACAAAACCTGCATATTAAATAATTATTCTCGGAAAACAGCCTATCCTACGTTATGTTACGCTATGATGAAAACAATACAAACGGGCCATAAATCTATACTAGGCATTCATGATACGAGTAGTAACAACATATTGTGTGTGCACAAGCTCCCGTGAGCGACGCTTATTGAACTTTCCATATTGTATTGTATTGGAATTGTAAACTGCAGTTATTGATGTCTATGACTGAAAATGTTTTCAATACTTCCCGTTATTACTATAGATCCCTGGAATTTAAAGTTTAAAATTTAAAATTTATTAGTTTTGAGTTTGATTTAAAAGGGTTGCGTGGGTATAAAAAAAGCCCATGTATATTTACTAGTTATTCTTTTTTATATTCCAATCAAATATGTTCAGTAGTTACGGAGCCGAGTGGTAACAAACATACACCAACTTTTTTTTTTTTTCTAATAGTAGGTAACTAAGAATACTTATGTTATGCTCATGTTATATATTTTTTTAAACTACTGAAGATTGTATTATTACTTACCTATTGGTAGGTAGGTATCTAAATAACCATAAGATTTTCCATAGATTTAAATAAGCTGACTATTTTCGTTGTGCTGTGTATTTCAGATCCTTAATAAGTGTCTTGGAATTCCGCCAAGTCTTTTCCTTACAATTTAGGGGTTACTAAGATCTTGTAAAATTATTGGACCTATGGTTAAAGAATAACGAACGAATTTCAGTGCAGCTGAGAAACTTTGTAACACGATTAGTCTCCAAGGTCTACTGAAGCTGAATTAAACAATTTGTAACAAATTAGGAGCCCGCAGCGGTACGTTTTTGTTTTGATTGAGTTGTTTCCGCTCTTAATTCTGATACAGAACCATTTGCAGGACGGATATAATATGCAATAGGTACATTTTTAAGCCGTGAACAGCGCACGTACAAAGTTTGATGGAATTTTAGATTTGTTTCAGATTGTAACTAGATAAGTTTGCATCTGTTTAATGTTGAATACGTGGTACATGTCTCATGTATCAGTATCATTGTGTTTAGGTAAGTACCTATGTACACGACACGAGGGCAAGTGTCTCTTATCATTTGGATACACCACTCTCACTCACAGCTTTATTAATGTCGATAAATTTGATTCTGGTATTTGAGGTGACATCTACTCACATAATTTAGCATTTATGAATTCATTACTTATTTGTCTCACTACAACAAATATAAAAAAAATATTTTTTTTAAAGCATCTGATCCCAAACTACTACCTATGGAAACCTGATCCCTGAACCTATAAAAATAATAATAATAAGGTCTTTTAATCGTATGGTAAAATTCCATTACGTTGTAAGTAGAATGAGTTTCTCATTACGTTTTCCTTCAGCGCTACGATTTCTTCAATTCCTGGAACTCTTCAAAGAAGGCATAAAATGTGTCCTTCTAGGATTGTGACAGACATGCAATCTCTCAGTATTATAAATGCCACGTATATATCACCTAATATTATAAATATATTACCTTATATTATAAATGCGGAAGTGAAATTATTTGCTACCTCTTGTCGCCTTAGGCACAACCAATTGTGACGATATTTGGCACACAGGTTGATAATAACCTGGAATAACACAATGAATTCTTTACACGGGGAAACATAAGATCCCCTGGGATTGCGGGTACTGTAATACCACGTGGCGTCAGCTAGTAAATTATTTGTTTGGGTCCTGCTCTGTAGAGTTTAATGAGGATATTTAGAGTATCATTATCATATCATTATTATTATTGTGCTTTTATTTTTTTATTTTAGTTTTTATTATACTAGCTTCCGCCCCACGGTTTCACTCGCGTTCCTGAGGTGTCTTATGTTTTCACGGAATAAAAAGTAGCCTATATGTTATTCCAGGGTATGATCTATGTGCCAAGTTTCATCCAAATCCGTTCAGTAGTTTTTACGTCAAAGAGTAAGAAACATTCATCCTTACTCACACTAATTCGCATTTATAATATTATAGTCTACGAATTATAGTAGGATAGTAAGATTTTATCTTGAGATTGTTGAAAATATCGAAATGTTATGTTGCCGATATAATATCACTAATTATTATGTATTTTGATATGAACCTGTACCTATGAATATTAAAATGTATTTTCAAAATAAGCTTGTTTGTTAGACAGCTAAGAGATTAGATTTTTAAACTATTGACGTTCATAAGTGCCTTATTAGGGCCTAAACAAAACTAAACTAAACAAATAAAAACTAAACTAAATAACTACTTAAAATATAAGTACTTATAAATTTTCTTGTCCTAGTTTATGGTGAAAAGTAGATAGATTTTCCAGTATAATAGGGCTGCCGGAGACCAAAATCTATTATCTTTATACAGCAGGCCATAACGTTTGAGTGCTGTGATGCTATCATAATAAAAGTTTTATACTTCGAGCATCCTTTATACAAGTAAAGTTTATAATAAATGGAAATATATATTCCGTATCCAAATTTGTTTGTAGTTTAGTGTCCTACTTAAAATATTCTACATTTTTTTTTGTCGTTTATAGTTTCAGTTTAAAGTTTTATTTTATAAAGAAACGTGATACAATTTATAAACTTCTTTATATACTTTAAGGCTAGCAGCGTTTCCTCTTTGGTTATCCAAGCTAACGCGTTGGCGGAAGAAGCTCCCCGCCCGTCGGTCCCCGGGGCTTCAATAAGTTTGAAGATAATGTTCCAGAAAATCGGCGAGCCTCGGATCCATAAGGGGGCTCGACCGCACAAGGGAAATAAATAATTTGGGCCAATAGAAGCGTATTTTTTGAATTTTGAATTTTCCGCACCAGTCGCAGCCGCATTTGCAGCTCTACATGGCGCTGGCAAATATACTTAATATATTACTAGCTGTTCCCCGCGGCTTCACTCATGTTGATAAACTGTCTTGTGATTATTCAAATAAAAATTTCATGAAGACTTTTCATTATTATATCAAATTTAACATGTTATTGAACAATATTAGTATTGTAGACTAAATAATTTATTTGTATGAATGTACCTATAAATAAATAGCCTCAAAAGCTATAATAGTGCCTAGTTATACGAACAATTAAATAGGAATGTCGATTTTATAATGGGCACTAGTTATAACGGTTCCGACGACATTCTCAAATCTATCACATTTTACGGGTCTGGGCTGGGATTATGTTGCACATTTATTTACAGGTAAAAATACTGCAATAACTAAAAAAAGCACCGAAGGTTCCGTACAGATAAGTTCATCACTAATACTGCACATGTAAATTAGTAGGTGTAGGTTTTTTTTTTAATTTCCTACCTAAACCTACACCTAGCCTACATACTCGTAGATACAAATTTTTAATTTTCGGATGTATTCCTTTACTTGTGCTAGGCGACCTTGCTTCTTGCCAAATTTCATAAGTCTAGCTCAGCGGTACCCTATAGGTTTTGGTTTACTCGCTAAATATCAAAATATGCGTATTACAAAATTGGACATTATTTTTTATTGTATTGATTTTACAGCTCGATGGGACCATACACCTTCGTATTTGATATTAATTTCTGCTTGATGCCTCTACGCGCTCTTGATAGACAAACAGACAGACAGATAGACGGACGGACAGCGAAATGATCTTATATGGGTTTCTTTTTCGCTTATGTGATACAGAACTCTAAAAAATCGTAATAAGGAAGTAAACCATGTAATAAATACTGAGATTTATATTTTGCATTTGACTTGCTATTACATACAGCAGTGTGAGTAATGAGTGAAATGTGGAAATGATGCGTTATTGCCTTATTACGTGTGTTCTTAACGCATATACTATGTAAATGTTCTCGGTAATTTGTTAAAGACGAAATATACGTTCTGGATTTTTAAAAGTACATTACGAATGCAAAGTTTCGGTTCTAAAACGTATTATTTAATTTTGGTACCTTTTATAAGACTTACTATACTTAAGCCGGGTTTTAGAGGCCCAGTAGCACAGCCAGTAGCTGGCTATGAGAGTGAGTAGGCATAAGTTACTTCTCCCAAAAGCAAAGAACCAGGTTATTTTTCTAACCCAGTAGGTACCTTTGAATTTGGATAGAAGATGTACTTTCCGGAATTACTGATCCGATTCTTCAAATTCACTAATAGGAAGTTACATTATTCCTGAGTGGCTACTTTTAATTTGGGAACGCGCGTGAGATCGCGGGGGAAATCTAGTCAGAATAATAAAAACTGGAGTCAGATCACTGATAGATAGAAGAGTAACGAGATTCCTGCTAATCCAACTGTCTACTATCCTACTAATATTATTAACTAGTTGCTCAACCTGGCGTCACCCGGGTGATTTTTATTGACATTTTCATTCAAAAATGCTTCGAATTTCCGACTCTCCCCGTAAATTTTCCAAAAAAAGTCTTTAATAAAAATCTTGCCAATAATATCAAATCTATATCACAATGGATTTAGAAGACTGATTGCTTGAAAAGGTCAAATATCACCAGTACATCGAAATATTATAATGCAATTGAATGTCCCGCACTCAATAGCCCCAAAACAATGACTAATCAATAGGTAACTAATTACCGTTTCAATTAGACCTGTGTATAGAGGGAATGCGGTACTGGGTAGTAAATCCAATATTTGATCGTCATTAGCGAACTAAGTAATTATACTACTTTATGAAACTAGGTGCAGTCAGGGTCATTAAATATAACAATTGGGTAATAACAATGATGGTTTGTTACGAAATAGAAGTATTGTCAGTTTTGCCAGTCAGTGGGTTTGATTGCCAATCTGAAGCTCGTGTACAATGGTCTTTATCTAACGAAAGTGGTACAATAGTGGAAATAATAATTGTGAGAGTGATTGCTATTTGGATTTTGTTTATTTTTCTCTATGATTGGTTATTGACGACTCATGCTCCGTATTATTTTCGTAAGTTTCTTATTATACCTACCTACCTACTGTTGTATGCATGTATCACGTACCTATTTTATTAATTATTATTTTAGTATTATTTTATGTCTTTGAAAGTGACATCAAAGTTTAGCTCGCGCCTGAATATTAAATAGCCATCAAAATAGTTTTATGTGGTTACAGTGTAGTGAAATTTTATATGCACAGAGATAAACGATTATTAAAACTTTTACTGTATGAGATATGATATAAGGTGGCTTATTACGTTGAAGACAAGAATACATGGTTGTGATAGCTTCTCTCTGCACTTGCGGCCCCCTGGCCAAGTGACAGTGTTGTATGAACTTTATGTATATTTGAAACAGGAACTGTAATTACATAAATTCAAAAGAAAGGATCCATAAAAACATTAAGCCTTGCTGAGTTTCTTGCCGGATTCTTCTCAGTTCAAGTGTATTCCGAGCCGGTGGTAGAGTCTATTGTAATGATTGTAACTATCGACGTTCTTAAGTGCCTTACCATTCCAGGGCCTAAACTGAATAAAATAGTCTTTGATTTTGATTTTGACATACTAAAATTGGAAAAGATTAAGAGATGAAACAGAACCTTATCAGCATTTTTATGATTTTTATTAATAAATTAATAAACAAATAATGTACAAATATTAGGTATATTTATTTTCACAGTAGTGGTTTCGTTTCGCTCAATAATAGCATGATGATTAAGAAGATAGTGGACCAACACACAATGGCTATTTACCATTTAATTTTCTCGTGCTTTTAAGCTTTTAAGATTGGGTTAAATGAACAAATATTTAAAGTTACTGTTTACGCGCTGATTCTAATTTTGTCTCAAGAACAACCCAAATTCAATATTTTTATTATTTGTAACGCAGTGACATTGAAAAAGGGAATTAGGTATTAGATAGAAAGGAAGCTCACCTCGGTTTCTCTTGAATAGGTATTTTTTCTCGCAAAGTGCACAAATATTCACAAATCCATAGTTTTGGCGGCCGCCGTCAATAACACTTCACTATCACTTTCTTTTATTACGTATAAACCATTATTTATATTTTATTGATTTATTTTAATCCATATCGAGCGTCAGACAATGAAATTCCTCCGACAACTACTTTTTTCTTCCAGTCCTAGGTGGCGCTAGGGTCGCGCAAATCGCGCCGAGCCAGAGCGTTATTGGTAGAGGAAAAGGGAGAGGGATATTCGGATTGCACTGAGTGCGTAAGGATAGGAAATAGGAATGGGAACATGCCACTACGCTACTCCTATCTATGTAATAAGTTGGCGCGAACAGTTACTATATTTATTTACATTTCAAAAACGTTAAAATAGGCGGTAAAAAAGGTATACGTGTATGCACGGTGATTGTTTTTCCCAGAAAATTCAAACTAAGTATAACCTAAGCGTTCACATTATTCTAAGCTGATTCCTCATTCTATACGTAAATGTTTATCAAAATGGTAATGTAGCAATTTGGCGGGGTCCCAGCAGATTTGGCTCAGTTTTGTTGGTCGCTAGAGGCTGTGCTAGGCGTAGTTTATTAGTTACAACCATGTTGCCCAGCGAAGATTTGTTAGGTGTCTCTACCACTGAATTATGGTCCATGTTTTGGACTAATATTGGTGGTAACGCTATCTGCAGCGAAACATAGCTATAGGTAACTACATAAATGTTTGAGTATGATTTTTTTTTATTTACAAGATCTTATCCATCTTGTTGTTTGAAAACTTACAACAACTGAAATTATGTTTCCGCTCAGTCAGTTTCCTTTACTACAAAATCTCACGGTACAAGTACAAGAAGTTCAAGTGAGAACGTTGAAATTTTACATTCGAAAATATCAAAAAGAATGTTCGCAAGGATGAGGAGCCGATGATGGAAGTTGGAGGGAGAAGTTGTGAACAAACTAAGCTAGTTTCGGACGCGATCGTCCCAACTTTACACATAAATCGAGCTTCGTTAATAATTTACCCATTTGGAATTCACACGATACCCGATTTCCAACAACGACACACGGGGAACCTTAACTTCACGTTACAGGGCTATTGCTCCATATTCACTGAACAAAATCCTTGATAGCTTACACGGAGATTCACTGTGTTGATAAATGAAAAATTCTGAGCGACAACTCGTTAGAGGCGCAGAATATCCGGAAAATTTTATAAGTTTCGTAATTTATTACCTGCACCGAGTTTGAAAACTGTTATTCGCTTTTTATTAATTTATGAAGATGAGGTTGATGGATTCGTTTTTAATATATAATCAGTGAGAATGGTGAGAAATAAATTCGTGATAATATAGCCAAATATTAAGCTATTTTTGCCTAGAAATTATAACAATTTGAGGTTCTTCGAAAACAGAAATCTCCTTGCATTCTCCTTGGAATTACAAAAGCTGACAGTGATTTTTTTACACGAGGAGGACCATCTGTATATGGTTTTCGTGCATTTGAAAAACATAAATAATTGGTATCTGGCGAAACTACATCTCAAATGAAAATATATCCATCCATTTCATTTCGCACCACAGTGATAATGACATTATATTAAATTACAATTTTATCTTAATTAGAAAAATAATGGATGTAATCTGTTTGTTGCCTTATGTTCTGACATATTATTATTTACAAGCGTTACGCGTTGGGAAAAATATCATAAATTTTAGGTATCGTTTTGTTCTTCATAATTTATGTCGACAGTTTAATTTGATGGAGCTAATTTTGAAGTTATATAACACATTGTGTTTTTGTTGAGATTTTACGAGAATTCGCAACATAAATTCTATGTATTGTTTGTAGACAAACACGAGTAGCTGTGATACCATCAATCACAAGAATTTACACAAGAATAAGTGTCGAACTTAACTCGATATCGACGAATAAAATAAACAAAGGACCGCTCGTAAATTTCACGCTAAGACCGTGTTTACGAGCTGTTCTTGTTGTTAGTGCGTTTATATTTGTATCGGCTATCGTCGTATTATGTTAATAAGGGCCCATCATCGCGGATACCCAACCTCCTTAATACAATGCAAGAAACGATGATAAGTTTTTGTTTTGTTTTGCTTAACCTTTTTCTACCAGATTACATGAAAAGCTAATGGTGAAGATAAATAACATTTGGTAAATAATTACCGATACCTACCATATAATACGGGTGGATTGCTTGAATGTGTTCGTTAAATTTTGACACTGACGTTCGTTAAACACAATTCACAATGCTTTTTTACCACATATCCGGCCACATACAAAAGAATGACAAAGGAAAAAAATCTGTCAATTCATGAAACTACGCAAAACCATCATTCACTACTAAGATGCACAATTGACATTTAATAGTGCATCAAAAAGTTGATATTACAATCCTAAAAAAATCTGCCATTACAAGCTAAAATATACGCACCATCTCATTTGCATAGCGAAAATGTATTTAGTATATTAAAATAATAAATTTCTTTTCAGATCAAAATGCGGCTGCTACTTCTTATGTTCATGATCCCGTACATCGTGGGACAGCAGCAATGGGTGCCTTGCTCAGAGCTGAACGACGACCTTCGTTATCCATGCCGATGTCGTGTGAAGGTCGACAGAGCTCTCCAGTTGAGGATACTGATGAACTGCGATAGAGTAGTCTTCGCTGGAGACTTCCCTGCTCTGCCTTATGGAGCTCCTATCATATCGTTCAGTCAGCGGTGGGCTGGGCAGCAGACTCTGCCTACACAGGTGAGGCTATTTTTTATGTGAGGTTTGTGGTGTGGTTCAAATTCAGGCACTATACAGGGTTACTTTTCAATGACGTTCAACGGCTTGACAATGTATTTTAAGTTGATTTAAAAATAAAAGTACCTAGTTCGATATGTTCTTAAAAAAAAATGATAAAATTTATATAGCCTAATGCTCTTTCGACACTAATATTTACTTTATAAATAAAAGAGAGATAAATGATTACAGAGAAATAATAATTTTAATTTCTAACAGATAAATAAGATACAGGCGTTTGAATATTATAACGTTGAAAACTATTTTGCAACTTGCTTGCTACTAAAATAGTTCAAACTGGAATGTTACTGAGTACAAACCATTGTTATGTTTCGATCCCAATCCAACCTAGGTTTAGTTTCTCTTTCCGAGAAATCGTAAACTCAGCAAATTATTGCGAATCTGTTTATCTATTTCAGGGCAAATAATGTAGATTCTATATGCCTTTTTGTTTCATTGTTTAGATGCCAAATATATTTGACTTTTCTATTTAACTATATAATAAGTGCCACTTATATTATCAGTCAATCAGTGCCAAACAAAACTGATGGTTTAACAAATTTTGTCTATCTAAATATTCAGAATGGTTTAATATAATATTAATTCTCATTATTCTTTTACTTAATCCGAATAAATAATGACCACAATATCCCCACTTTTATTGGCTGAATTTAGAAAATTACATTTTCAAGCTAAGATATGCACAAATTTGAACTACAATTTACAGGTAAAAATACTAGAAACACTAATCGTTCATAAACAACAACGTATCGAGGCAAACATATCGTACGGAACAGCGACGATGGATTTCTATTCCGTGTTTGGCACGCGAACGTTCATGATCTGATAACCGCAGTCGATGCATGGAACACATGATCTTATTGCATGAAACATAGGTGTCGAAAAAAATTGGAAGTAGTTCATCCGTGCATTTGATTTGGAATATCTACGTTACCTAGTTTATTGAAAACCATAACATAACAGGAGCTTTATCGTGTAACTTTAGTGTTAATCGTATTGAACATTATTATTGAAAATCATCCAATGAAGTCTCGACCACGCCCACCAAATGGTTGTCGTCGTAACACGTCATTGGATGAAATTATTAATGGTGATCATTCCGATTACCACCAAAAGATACGCAATAGCCCGGCAGGTCTAATAATTGAATAAATATTGATTTCTAATACTTTGATCTTCTATATAGCTAATAATGCATAATAAAATACGTCGATGTGTTTCTTGCTAGTTCTTCTCAGTTGACGACTGGATTCCGATCGATGGTAATTTTAGTAGCTTCTTTAATATTTTCTTACATCAAATAAAAAAGCTTTATAAATAATCAAAGTGAAGAGTTAAAAGCTTCACCTTCATATTATGTTGACTTTGATTTAGGTAGGTATTAGTTTTTAAACTAACAGCTAGCTACAATGAACACTTCACATTGTTTCATCTATTTTAATCAATAGTATCTCGGCTAACTCTAATATTTACAAAAACAATAATTTTAACAAAAATAATGTTTGCCGATTCGTAGTTCATCAATTTGTGAAATAATTGTGGTGTTTCACGTTTCGGTGCAAAATCGGCATTTGTCGGCTCATTTGCTTCATCTGAACACGTTGTCGGTCCATTGTGACTGTTATAGCATGTGGACTGGAATTTAATCTGAAATGCTCTCTGGTTTATTGAAAATGATTGATTGAGTGCATAGTTAATACCTATGGTGGTTAAATCTTATATTCTAGAACATTAAATGGTTATTTCACCTACCTACTAATAATGTAGAATTATCTTAATTATTGTTCATTTAGAATTATAATAATTAAAATAAAATAGGTGCGTTTTTTTAAAATAAATTATGATTTTATATTTTATTTCCATTTCTGTTAGTAAAACAAAAACTTGAACAATCAGATTTATTTTGAGTGCATGTGAAACTTTTAACTAAATTATAAACAATAGTCAATACTAGAATGAGTTGATTCCCAGTAGGATTGTTCGAAAAAGCTTTTTGAAAGCAAAGTTTAAAAGTTTATTTATAAAAAGCAAGTGTGGGCTTGTATCGATTGCAATATACTGTATGTATCTAAATATATGAAAGGAAAGCCTGACTGACAGGCAGACAGCTCTATAAACGCACAACTCAATCGACTGGACGGAACGGGCTGAAATTTGACATTAGCATATTGCTATTATGACGTAGCAATATGCTAAGAAAGGATTTTTGAAAATTCAGTCCCTAAGGGGGTAGGGGATCGCGGATGAAACAGTGGGCGGGGCGGAAAGCTGTCATTAAAGCTTTAACTACGTATTTTATATCATGAGATTTGTTTTCTTCTTTTATTCTTAATTGTTATGTATGATTAATAATATTCCTTTAGGTACCTTCTTAACTAGAAAAAAATAAGCCGCATGTGAAGAATGTCTCGAAAATTGATGAATTTAATGATCTTCATGATTTCTACCTGTCTTGTCTAATTGCAGTTATAAGCTAATTTTCATTATTTATGAAGAAATGGAACGCATCCCTAAAGCGCGACGCTAGCGCCCTCTACTTCCCTGCCTACTCTCTTCACTTTTGTCTTGTCCACGATCTTGTAATGTGATACTTTCCCTTAAGGGTAAACGTTCGGTTGGAGCGCGAAATTCAAATTTTATCACGTTTTTTGCAAATTGCAGCTCAGTTATATGTCCTATATTATCAAGATGTTATTTGCGAGAAGAATGGAAGTATATTTACTGATTAATAACAAAAGAAATCATCATATTCCTCCAAGGTATATTACTGACATATACGACTATTTCATGAAAATGTTACTAATATACCTTGGAAGAATATATTGATGATTTCTTTTGTTATTAATCAGTAAATATACTTTCATTCTTCTCGCAAATAACATCTTGATAACATACGACCTATAACTGAGCTGCAGTTTGCAAAAAACGTGATAAAATTTGAATTTCGCGCTCCAACCGACCCCTCCACCTTAATATAAATTAGTAATTCCAAGTCCCTCGTTTTATTTAAAGTAATATATTTAATCAATAATTCCTACAATTTATTTCCTTACAATAGATAGAAAAGGGAACACAAAATATACTTACATAACAAGTTAATAATCTTATTCCTATAAATATTTAATTTTATATTATATTCCTATATTGATAATTGATATTGATTTAATATTCATGACGTGATGGTACTAGTAGCAATGTTGTTAAAGCTCTCAAGTGTTAGATTGTCAGATAATGTATTCGTGATCATAAGTTTGAGAAGTGTTGGGCTCCGTCGAGCGTCAAGTGCTCAGTCGCAGATTCCTCACTATTCAAAATGGGATCAAGTTAGTTTGACAATTGATGGAAGTTTGAGAACCCTTAGAAGTTTAGTTAGTGTATGAGCTCAATACCAAATGTAGTTGTTTCTTCTTAATTTTAAGTTTTTTTATTGATTTTGAATAAGGCTGTCAAATTATAAGCTGATGTCTATACTTGTAATACTTAAAATATTGATGTCAATAAAGCCTATATAAAATTACTTACCTGTTCCTCTAATTTCCTTTTTGCAAACATATTTGAGATATATTTTTACTATACAAATATAAAATACATAACTAACCAATCACCCCATAGGTAACATGCAAAAGTATTCCGAATTTTTGATTCACGTATTTTGCATTCAAATAGCGTTGATGGACTGAAGCATAAAAATGTTTTGGGCTAAATATTCCATCAATACTGTTAATTAACCATTATAAAAGATCTTTGACAATTAATAGGTTTGCAGATTATACCTTCATTTCATGCTTTTTTAACCTCCTTCAAAAAGAATAGAGGAGTCAATTCGGCTCTATGTTTTTTTTAAATGTATGTTTACGCATAACTTTTTTAGTTATGAACCGATTTAAAAATATATTTTCGTGTTCGGTTCTGTATAGCTCGAAGGTTTTACTCTTTGTTTTAAAGTTGATTATAAAAATTTTACCATAATATCAAAGTTACTGCAATTTCACACAAAAATAGTACATACAATTTGTTGTATGTACTATTTTTGTGTGAAATTTAATCATATCACCTTTATAACAGTAGTGATAGATAAGTCCATATAAACAGCCTAATTACGTAATCCCCGGGCCTTGCTGCTCTCAAAGGCTTAACGCGGGTTGGAAAAGAGCTTTTTAGTATTTATACGCTATACTTACTATAATATGTGTAAGCTGCTTTTTGAGATACATATATACAATACATGGAAGCTTTATATTTATGCTCATTTTATCTGCATCATGAAAATATGAAAACTGAATTATACCTACTTGTAAAATTTGCCTGCTGAAAGTGTAGGTGTAACTAGCTAATATATATTAGTGGATGGTGGATATATTTATGAGTATGTACTCGTATAACGTATCATTTCTAATGAGATTGTAAAATATGCAAATATTTTTTTATAACCAATAATATATAATAAAATGATACCGGGTCTTTTTGAAAGCCTTCTGGGTTTAACCGCATACTTTAACCATAGGGTAACTATAGGATGGCACATAATAAAGTCAGATGTATAAACCTAAAGAAGAATGAATGCTAATTCTGGATAAATTACTTTAGTTAGAGTTACGGTCTACACATATTTAATTTTAAGAACTCTATCAGGAATATAAATAAATGTATAAGAATAACTCTATATTTAATAACTCTACTGTACTATTTATCGATACGCGTTATATCTTCATCAGTTTCAGCAGATACGAAAGAAAATTAACTATTACTATGACGTTGGCGATGATAGTGGTAGTGATGTCGGATGCCACGACAAAGGTCGTGGGTTCGAATCCTACAATGAGCTTGAGCTTTTGGTGAAGGAAAACATCGTGAGGAAACCATAACACGGTGGTAGGGCACTCTGTACTTGGCTGGTTGTTACCACCCTCAAGTTGAAAATCTGTCGCCAAGCATGGAGTCATCTAACGGATTCCATTTTTCATGTTTTTCAGATATTCTCATCCTACGGCCTGCCAATAAAAGAGCTGGACTTTTCCCACAACAGTCTCCGAAGGCTACCAGATCGCTTACTAGCTGGGGTGAAGGGTAACATCACAAGATTGGTGCTAGCAGATAATTTGCTTGGTGATAACCTGAACCCCATCTTTTCGACTGCTGAGCTGCATAATCTGCCGGCTTTGGAAGAACTGGACTTGAGTGGAAATAGTATCAGAGGTGTCGAGGAGGGATTGTTTATTGGGTGTGATGTTTTGAAGGTAATTTAAGGTTTATTATATTTGATGTATATAGACAAGCAGTAGGTGTTCACTTTAAATAACTGAAACTATAGAAAACAAAACAGAAATTAAATCTAACTTAGGCACAAGTAACATTAAATGATAAAAAACTGATTTTTTATTAATATTTTTTAATAAACTTTATGTTAAAATATTTTTTTTATATTTATTAAGTATTATATCATGTAAAAAATATTTGTGATTTATTTGCGAGCTGTTGACAATGTATTCCATTGTGGAATTTAATCATAGCGCGAGCTCTGCGAATGTCAGTTTTGAATTAATAAAACATAATTACGATTCTCATATTGCTTAAAACAAATAAAATACTTTAATATAAATGTTTTTTTTTGACCTATATTTAATGTATACAGTTATACAATATTTACAATTATTTACAACAAATATACAAACTATATATAAAAAATTTCCTCGAGGCAATGTTTTTTTTAAATTATTCTTACTACATGAGTTCTAACTATTATTGTATTTTTTTTAGATCCTTCGCCTTGACCGCAACAACATGAACTCGGTGCCGTCATCATCTCTGAATGGACCACAGGCACTAAAAGTTCTCTCACTAAGGGAAAACAGAATAGGTAAGATTAATGTAGAGTTCAGTTGGTGGTGAAATATTGAGTTGTATCGTGGTTCGTAAAAAGAAAATACCATTTTATTATTTTTGAATACCATTTTAGCCGTATTATTTAGGTATGTCAGTCAGTAAGATTTTAATCTATACTTATATTGAAACGTTTAATATATTAATCGTATTTTCACTCTTTGCATTTTTCATTAATTTAAACGAAAGTTTAAGCAAAATAATTAAAAAATCTAACTATTATTGCAGCATCAATCCGCCAAGCATCATTCGTATCACAGAAGACTCTTGAAGAAATAGACCTGCATGCGAACATGATATCAGCTATCGAAGGTGGTGCTTTTGTCGGCCTTGGAGACCTACAGTCCCTGGACCTGGGCCGGAACAGACTCTCCAAGTTTAACAGTGACGTATTTCAGGGCACAGAAAATCTGCAGAAGTTAGACCTTTCAGAAAACTTCATCACAGACTTCCCAACTGTAGCCATGAAGTCATTTATTGCTCTGATGCATTTGAATCTATCAAGCAATATGATCACGGTTAGTACATAATTCATCAAAGTATAACAAGACATAATTTGTCCAATCTATTCAATATTATTTGGGGTTATATGTACGTATTTTAAATTCCTTGGATATACTTTGACACACGGCCATCTGATTCCAAAGTAAGCAAAGCCTCTACCTACATACTATAGTAACCAATGACTGATAAATTACATAGTATAAAGACCAGAATATAAGATACAGACATGTTCATGGATACTACTATTGGTATTCGATATTCAAACACGCAAAATTTCAACTATTTAATAATTCCAATAAAAATAAGTAAAGTCACCCTGAAAACTTGTTATTTCCATCAAATATAATATTGACTGTAGCATATAATATATGACAAGCTGTGACATCCTATTCAATATTAATTGTTTACAAAGCACATTACGTGATGTTAGCGCACACAGCCTAATGCAATTTGTTACCCTAATCTCCCTTCACAAGTTAATCAATGTAAACTGTGACACCCAATATGCCAATATCAATGTCACCCAACTTATAGCAAGTTCTGTTTATTTCAGAACATTGACAACAGTCACCTCAGCTCCCTCGTGTCACTTCAAGTCTTGGACCTGAGTAGGAATAATCTAGTGAAATTAGCGCCTGGCACCTTTGTAGGCCTCACTGAACTAAAATACTTGGATATTGGTGTTAATTCACTTCGCACTGTGAGTATGCTTCAAATTAATTGAATTCTAATGTTATACTCGTATAAGGGTTTTGTAATTATAAATTTAGATAGGTACATATAAGAGCCATTAATACCTACATTAGTATAACTAGTTCGTAGATATAAACATAATATATTTATCTTAAATTAACGTAACATAAAACATTTTTCTTTTGTATTCAGGTGACAGATTAGTTGATCAGTTGTTAATTGATGAAGTGTTATTAACCTAATATGAAATACACAAGAAACTTTCACTTATTATTTTCTTATAGTCTTATTATTTAATTTCAGGTGGAAGACGACGCCTTTGATGGATTGACAAGCCTCGAGACGCTACTTTTACGAGACAATAACATTCTCCTTATTCCAGCAACAGCGCTCTCTCGTTTGCCGAATTTAGTTTCAGTTCATTTAGGTTTTAATAGAGTTACCGCTTTGTCTAGTGATATACTTAGATCAGTCTCAGATAGAGTTACGTCATTAGTTTTATCTCGAAACGTAATCAGAGAACTTCCCACAGCAGCATTCGATCACTTCAAAACATTGAACCATTTAGATTTATCGGGGAATTTACTAAATTCCATTGCAGCCGAAGTATTCAGTGGTTTGGAACAATCACTGCAATTTTTATCCCTGAATCAAAATAGAATATTGGGTTTCACTGGACAACAATTGAAATTCGTCAGCCTATGGTTTTTGGATATATCTGACAATCAAATTTCGGAAATTCCAGTAAATGCTTTCGAATCTATACCTAGCTTATCTCATTTAAATATAAGTAGAAATTCACACATGAGTATTCTGCCCCAAAACGTTTTTCAGCATAATCAGGCTTTATTGAGTGTTGACATTAGTCACGTAGGTTTGAAAGCACTTCCAGTCAACTTATTTTCTAAGAATCCTAATTTGGAGCGGATTTACTTGTCAAACAACTACCTGCAAGAAATTTCTGAAAATTCTTTTAAGAATCTTAGAAATTTGACTCATTTAGACTTGTCATATAATAATATAGTTAATATTCGAACACCATCTTTTATCAATGTAATGTCCATTCAATACTTATCTCTAAAAGGCAATCAGTTGAACGCTTTTAAAGGAGAATTCTTCAACACAGGCACAAGTTTAGAAGTTATAGATCTATCAGACAATCAGCTGAGTTATCTATTCCCGTCTTCATTTAAAATACACCCACGCCTTCGAGAAATCATTTTGTCTAACAACAAATTTAATTTCTTCCCATCTGAACTTATAAGTACTTTACAATATCTTGAGTTAGTGGATTTATCTGGAAATGCTCTTACAACCGTAGACGAATTGGATTTCGCCCGACTTCCGAAACTAAGAACGATATTAATGGCGAGAAATGAAATTGAAGTTATCAGTGAAATGGCTTTCCATAATTCTTCTCAAATACAATATTTAGATTTGTCCAATAATAAAATAGATCGTCTTGGTGACAGGTTATTTGAAGGACTAATAAGGTTGGAAGTTTTAGACTTGGGTGGTAATATATTAACTGAATTACCTGAAAATATTTTTGAAAGATCGAGACTACACATGTTAGAAAAAATTATTTTGCGCAAAAATTTGTTTGACCATGCACCATTGAAAGCTTTACAGAAACAATATTTTTTCGTCTCATCTGTTGATTTATCGTACAATGAAATTGTTGATATTCCTGCTGAAGATAGCGTAATGGTTAATATAAAGAAGTTGGACTTATCTTTTAATCCCCTGTCTGAAAAAACGATAAGTAATGTTCTAACGGAGCCAAAAACTGTAAGAGATTTAAACTTGGCAGGTACTGGAATAAAATCTATTGAGCAGTTAGAAACTCCATTTTTACACAATTTAAATCTTTCTTTCAACAATATTAATAAGTTGTCGGAAAAAACTTTCATTAGGACAACGCTTCTAGAATCATTGGATCTTTCTCATAATCAAATAATGGATGTTTCTGGATCGCTTGCTATCTCTTGGCCTAAACTGAAAAATTTGCAGCGATTAAATATTTCAAATAATCCAATAGTGATGGTCGTGGATGGTAACTTTGAAGGACTTTCTTCTTTGCGGGTATTAGATATAAGTAATCTAGGAAAATGTACAAGAATAGAGAAAAATGCCTTCAGAAGCCTACCTAATCTTGTCGAGCTCAGAGCTCATGGATATCCTAGATTAGGATACTTTGATGTCCAAGGTGCTTTACAATTTGTTTTAGCTCTAGAAAAATTGGATGTTGAATTGAAGGACACAACATTAGGAGCTGATCAATTACATTCCACTTTACATCCGCGACTTGAAGAACTAGGTATAAGGGGTTCTAGATTGAAAACTGTTTCTTCCGGCGTGTTAGCTGGGTTAAAAGCTCCAGCTATTACTGTAAGATTCCGAAATACATCTGTAACTACTCTACCACCAGCGTTACTCTTCCCCTTACCACGGTCTTCACAAATAACTATAGATGTTGGTGGAAGTCAATTATCAACTCTACAACCACAATTATTAGTAGCACTCGATGATCGTAGAGCTGATCTCTCTATGTTTGGTTTAGACACGAACCCCATTCGTTGTGATTGTAATGCACGAGCGTTGAGGAGATGGTTGCCAAACGTTGGAATAGATGACGTGAAGTGTGAATCTCCAGATCATCTGTCAGGATTTCTATTAGTGGAAATTGGTGATGATGAGTTAACATGTGAAACAAGAAAAAGAACCACATTAACTTTATCCTCGAGTAGCATGTCGACTACATCGCCTCCTAGACTCGTGCACCGTACTTCTGCTGAGCCTGATATAATTTGGTCAGTAGCTCCATCTCATGAGCGACCAAAGATACCTGGGGAACCAAAAGGTGCGCCTGTTGTTGGCGTAGTATCTACAAATAATGATGATAATCTTATCATAGGTATAGTTGGTGGTGTTGTGGCATTTATAGCTATATTGATTGTAGCTATTTGTATCGTTCGATTGAGGATGACGACGACGTCGTATAGAGGTGGTCCGCTGGCTAGTAGTCCTACGGCGGGAGGCCCTGCAATGTGGAGTGGGCCGTGGCCTGGATATGCGGCAACATTGCCTCCGGCCTCATTATCCACGGCCACATTACCACATAAAGTCCAGTCTGGTCCCGGTTCTGTGCGATATTTAGCACAGCCGCCACCAGCACCTTATTTTATTAGTATGCCACCACACGACGATAAAATTTATCGGTAGGTAAAATATAATTAGAATAACTTTTTGTCTTTAAGATGTTATTAATTTAAGTGCTATGTACTAGACTTGTAAATATTAGCATGCCTGAAAGAATTATCATATCATCATTGTATGTTTTTAAATGAATTCTGTCATTTATGCAAGGTTCATATCGTTGTAGATATATTTTATCCTTGTAAGTAATCTGTCATTTTATTGTTTGGGCTAGGTTTCGATGTATCTAGTCACCAGTGACTAATATAACACGTCCAAAAACAAAATATCATCATTAAAATAAGTTAGGGTCTAAAGAATAAGAATGATAATATAATTTATTTAATATATTGTAACAATAATACCTTATCGCTGTAACTTAGGTTAACAATTAGAGTTTTTAATACTTCAGTAATAAAATATTTATAAGTATGGAATATTTTAGTTTTTTCACTTCGAAATGTGTTTTTTTTATTTCATGTGCGTGAGGCACGACTTGCCTTTTGTGTGGCTTTGCGCTTTGGCTAACAAAGCAAACAGAATTAGTCGGACAGCCCTAGCATGACTCTCATTAAGCCTCAAAAGGAACGCTTCGCGCCCCGGGCCTGCTCTTTGAGTGTAACTTTACAAACGCTTAGGGAAAACTGAAAACAAAACCTTTTTATAATGTTATTCTTCTTTAATTGTTAATTACCAGGCAGCGTTTAATTTCAGATTACGCACGTAATAAGCTTTACAGTGATATTGTAACGTCCTATGCGATTTCGTTTTCATCTTATGCGTAGATTGAGTGAAAAATGATTTGAGCTCTCTCTTTGTGAATTTTGTAGGTATCACATACTGCGTGTTAAAGCTTTTGTTTATGATCAGGAAATTTGCATAAAATCCCGACGCGTGTCACTTTTTTGGCGGAGCGTAAATGGAAATAGGTCTTGCAAACAACGTTTCGAACACGCGCGCTGCTAGTGTATTTCAAAATTGAATTCTGCCGACAGTCGGGCTACAGGTCGATTTGAATGAACATGCGCATTTATTTTATCTACCCTAGTTATGGATTGTCGTTTTACATTGCATAGTTTGTTAAACTCGCTCGAATTGCTCTGAAATCTCATTTTGGTGCCACACAATAGGAAGCTTTATTAAATTCCAATGTTTGATGCCTAACTTAATAGGCACTTCAATTAATGACCTAGTTGGACTATTTCCGTTTATGGTCTTACAGTTTTCATTATCGTCAACCTACATTGGCCTACTGCCAAAAATGTATAGGCAGGCGTATGCTAAAATACTTCGCAACTAGGTCATATCCATTTCTAACATACTGCTTTTAAATACAGGTCATCATTCAAATAAAGGAATTTTAACCTGACTTCAAAAAAGGAGGAGGTTAACAATTCATCGGAATCTTTTTTTTGTGTAAATATGTTCCCCGATTACTCGAAGACGTTTGCCACAGCGCCGCCACATTGACATTTGTTCAATATGATAAACCCAATTAGGTTTTGAAAATATGCCACTTCTAACAATTCTATTCTTACGTATCTACAATAATAGTAGTAGGAAAGTATTCACACCCACACAACACACATACACACAGCACACACACCATCACATGCCACACACACTCATTTCTCTTTTTATTATTAATATTATTATTTTACATTTGAGTGTACTAGATTTGGAAGAGCGGGTCCTCCTAGCACAGGTATTTCTTATACTTAAAAGGAAAAGTTATTGTAGAAGTTAAGTTACCGAAATAAATATTTTTCATTCATTCTCATTATTAATAGTAATAACTTTAGTATCAGGTTATAAGTGAAAATGTATGGTAAGTAACATAAAAAATCACAACTTGGTTGCAATAATTACAACTGTTGCTATTGTAATTTTGATTGAAAAATGTCACTGTGATGGGATTGGAGAGACTACACAGAATTTCAATTTACTACGTATATTGTATGGGATGGATTAGGGAGTTACTATCCGTATAAAAGAGCTTGTGATGGCTTTGATTTCAGTTTTTTCGTTTTGTGTTTTACAAATTTATTAAAAGCTTCCCTTGTGCTGAGGCTTAGGTCCGGCCACATTAGCGCTGAGACATTTGTCAATTATTTCACAGAGTAAGTATGATTAATAGGTACAAGTTACGGAAATAAAAAAAACAAAATCTATGGATTATACCTACTACATATTTGCAGTTGCCCGTCAGCTCCACAGCGCGATTGTCACTCAAACTAATTCGTTCTTTATAATTAACTAATTCGTTTACGTTTACTTCTCTTTATTTTGTTACATTTCACCATATAAACAATAAAGTTGCGGTTGTAGGAGCCGGTGGTTGAATCAATTCCTCAGTTGAATCAGTCTTCCAGTTCCCCTATTATACTAGTTTTATCTGGCGGATTTGCCAGGGTCCCCGATGAAAGTACCTTATCTCACTCAAAGAAATTGCCTACTACTTATTCTGTTACGTAAGAATATCTAAAAAAAAATCTTGGCTAAGATGAGTGGCGTAAACTGAAATGGAATATTTATAGTAGGTACCTATCCGAATAAAGAATAAAAATAATTATTATGAGCAGAGGTTACTTTGTGCAAAGGTACCACAATAGTAATGCTCGGCTGATTTTGGTAAACCAAGTGCTCCTAAATCTGTTCATATCTTCGCGGTTACTTAACATACATGTATGGCACCTGTGATATATTATATTTAGGCCTCATCTTACGCCTACGTTATGAGATAGTTAGCTAGCTATGGTTTGTTTGATCTTCCAGTTATTAATAATTTGTGCAAATTGTGCGTTTGAATTTGTTCAGCCATGAGTGTTAATATTCAAAGTTTCAGTTACATCGTATTTTGATATATTAACGTAATCTACTGAATTATATCTATAGGTGTGGAAATTTTACAAGCCTGTGTGAAAACATTATACAATACATGAGTGAGTTAGCAGCTACGTTATTTTATAATATATATTGTGTGGATGCTAGTGACTGTAAAGCATATGTGCCCATGCTTCAGTATTTTATTTTTTATTTTAGAAGACAAGCAGTTAAGCGGTTCACATGATGGTGGGTATTGACAATGTGCTGCCGACCTTTACTGAGCCTAGAATTAAACTGCTCTTAAGGAATGGCCGGAACTCACCGGTGGTTGACGATATTTTTTTAATTGGTAGCCAGTTAAGTGACCTAAGTTTCCTCACAATGTTTTCCTTTACCGAAAGCTCAGGCTCATTATTTTATTTGAGCCCTCTATGACCTATTATTGTTTTCCCACTAAGCTATTATCACTTCGCGGGATAGACTAAGGACTAGTCCAGAAAGGGCGAATTTGCTGCGATTCGCTCTATTTCCTCGGATACGTCCACTCGCTCAAAAGTTCACGCGTTGTCCATTCGCTGCCGGCGAAGAAGCGACTAACTATCGGCTATTTTCTCGCTCAAGAAACGTTCAATAGAATACAGTCCGTGTAAGACCTTGTATAAAAGTGGTAATTCGCGGCGAATCGTTTCGCGAGAATTCATACTCACGTTGGCGAGGTACTGGTCTCCAATACATTGCGTCCACAAGTAAATCCCGTGCAGTTCGCCAGACTCTCGACTCGCGTGATACTATTGTTTTATTCTTATAGGTTTTTATTTTATCAAATATTCTTCTGTGCTTATCATTGAATACACTGAGGCCTTTTACCTTCGTAGGTTTATTTAAATAAAGAATTGTAATAAAAAAATGGACACAAGCCTGTCCTGTCTGTAAAGGCTACGTATTTATATTTTTTCGTACCTCTAATATAAACAACACTGCTAATTTAATTTTTGTTGTGCTTCTGTTTTTGTCTGAACAAGTCTTGACACCAATTTGGTCCATTAAAATTCTCCGTTCTATCTCAGAAAAATAACAAGTAAAAAATTATGTCCAGTGTCCAATGTCCAGTGATGAACGTGGTCCAGCGAATAAGTATCTATATGTACTATCTATTTCTCTTTATTTATTCGCACCGTTGCACAAATCAAAGAAAAGTTAGGTATGTGTTTACACATGCCCTATTCGACAGGCACAACTATAAATTGTGGAATGGGTGTTACAGGAATGTAGGACAAACATTGGAGTTCCTATTTCGCTAAAGCAATAGGGTGCAGTGGCGCGTGAGATTGCTAAAAAATTGCTCCATAAAACGCGGTTTCTAATAAATTGCCGCGTAACGCTCGATTTTGTTATGTGCCTAGTTTGAATTTGCTTAGGTGTACATATACGGGTACAAAAAAACCGGAGAAGTGCGAGTCTGCACACTGAGGGTTCCGTAATTTCCATTGTTATTTTAAATACCATAGACTTCTTAAAGGTTTTCCTATCTATAGGTAAAGAATAAAATTCTTTTTTTCAACAATTTTGGCCCAGTAGTTTTGGAGATAAGGGGGTGAATGGTTAATTTTCGCCTATTTTCTATATTATAAAATATATATATATATTTGAGAATCTCACAAAGAGCCCTTTCATTTAATATTTCACACGATATAGTTTGCAAAACATTTTTTTTGTTTTTGGGTCACCGATTTACTTGAGTGTACCAAATTTTAACTCAATCCAGTTCAGTAGTTTCGGACAGACAGATAGACATACGAGTGAACCTAAGGGTTCCGGTGTTTTCCTTTTGAGGTACGGAACCCTAAAAATATATACGTATCAAATAACAACTAAACTTTTGCTCGTTATTTGTTAAAAAAAGAATATCACTGTGGAAAATTATATTTTGAAATTGAAGTTGATTTAGGTGCTACCCAAAAATTACGTTTCAAAAAAAGCGTTACATTATACTTTTATCGTTTTTTTTATGTACCTACCTAGCTTATTTCAGATTTCGTTAAAATAAATCTTCTTTTACCGAAATCTTCGTCGTATTTTTTTCTGCTACAACGTAAAAAAGTACGCAATGCAGCATGATTTATTAAGAAAAAATATCGGGTTAAAGAGGATAATGTCATGCTGATAAACAAAATGAATCCAAACCGTTTTATAAAGGATGATGAACGTTAGCGCGCTGCATGTTGTATATTTAAAAATATGCTGTATCGGCGTATTTACATATTACAGGGGTGGTTCTGTTAACACCATCTGTTTTTTTCGCGGTTTTTAAGCTTGACGCACCGGTAAAAAGGATTGCTAGCAATTTTAATATTCAAAGTCTACTAAAAATATCTCTCTTCCTACAAACTCGACTCGACTCGTGTGTGAAGAATATCCTAGGATATATTATCAAAATTGTATCTCTATGCGATTTTTAATGCGAGTTGACTTCAGTAAAAGCCTTAGTCTGAAATATCTCAAACATTCCAATAATACAACATATCCAGGGTCATTCCAGATTGCCCATCAAGCTAACCATATCTAAGATACATTTCAGTGCAAAATTGTGAACTCCTTAACAAGTGATTTGCAACTACAGACGATTCTTTTCAAATTAAAGAAGTTAAAATTGGTTCGGTGTCTGAAACAAGCTGAAGTTAAAAGCGACTACAAAAGAGCAGCGGGGATCTTGTTAAACAAGAACTCTTAAAGGCGAATCAGCGAAAAAGTTAAAATTAAAACTCATTCTTGTCGGTAATAACAGAAAAGATGCTGTGGGTGGACAAGCGTCAATACAATTGAAAGAGCAAATGGATTACGTACGAATTTAACTTTTTTCTATTGTAGGTATGTATTGAATGTATTTTTTAATTTTAAATTGTTGGTAAAATCCTTTACTCGCACATTGAAATGATACATACTGACACATTTAATTTATTTTGAAAGTATAGATTGAACAATCTGAATGGCATAAAAGACTTCGTCATAGAGATGCGAATATTTTTTTTGGAAATTATATAATTAGATAATTTATGTAAATAAAAATAACTTTATTTGCAACAAAACATTGATTGCTAGTTACAAAAATGTATTAAAATTATCAGATAATATCGTTTCATAAAATACCAATAACCAACCCTATATTAAATTAATGTAAGGAAGATGTGCATGATACAAAGTAGTACTGAAGCTGAACACTACATTCTGGGTCAATACCATTTGTAAATACAATGGCAGCGTACTGGTGTTAACATTTAGTGATAGTATAATAAACGATTTCGCTTTATGGCCGTTTCATAAAATAAATCTTCTAATACGCTTTGCTTTTATTTTGTTCCGAACAATTTCAACAACTAAGCTTATAATGTGTAGTGAACGATGTTTTTTTATATAAAGCTAGCAGAAAGTCTACTGGTAACTGTTATTTGCAATTAACTGCGGGATTGCATAATAATATGTGGTGGTGACCTCTTTTCTTACTTTTTTAAATAAACCATGTTTTAGCGCTGCCATAAAGAACGATAAAAAAATCCTTGCCGAGTTTCTTGCCGGGGTTTTTGTGTTTCCAAACCGGGGGTACAGTCAATTGTTCCTAACTTCTGACATTTAAGAGCGCTTTAATTATCAGGGTTTAAACTAATAAAACTAATTGAAGTGGCAGTGGGCGGGACACATCGCTCGTAGGACCAACGGTTGTTAGGGCAGAGAGGTTATCGAGTGGCGACTACGAACCGGAAGACGCAGCGTGGGCAGGCCCCCCACAAGGTGGACCGACAATCTTGTGTCCGCTGGATGCGGGTCACGCAAGCGGAGATCCTTGGCCTTTGTCCAGCAGTGGACGTCTTTCGGCTGATATGATAATGATGAAACTAATTAATGAGTTTTGATGGCACGCAATTAGAGTGCCCGATTTATTCGTTGCCTGGACTATTGAAGCACTTCAAGGATATGAGAATAAACTCATCCGCATCGTCAGCGTGCAGTCCGTGAAAAATAGGTGATAGGTTAATTAGGTTCTCAGAATGCAGATGGTAGAAGTACACAAAGTAAGAACGAATAATAATAAAACAGTGAGTTTTGATGGGCTTGGGAAAATGATTCAAGATTTAGAAAAAGCCATGAGTTCTTTTTTACTAAGTAGGGATCTACCTACAAATAAAAAAAAACAGTATTATAAGTTACACTGAAAGTTGCAAATTATAATATAAAGTTTAGTTATCGACTTTCCGCCAATAATTTGGCGACAAGCTTATAACAGATTGGTACCCCTTTCAAATATATGAAATATGTAATCGATTTCTGAAACTATTCAAGTATCCTTATTTCAAACCATGTTCTCAAGAAATCATTAGTTTTTATATGAAGGATCGTGAATATTTCTTTGCGCCGTATTCCGAAATCGCAAATCACTCGTTATTTTGTGAAGAAATGATAATAGAACACTTGTAAGGTTTTTGTGGAAGAAAATATATTCTGAGTTGCAAAATTATTCTTTACTTAGATGGTTTTCCGCTACATACAAAATAAATGTAAATAATGTGTGTTTATTGCTGGATAATAAATAGGCTAGGTTTTTCACCATATTTTAGGCACATACTATCAATTTAGAAGGTGTTATAACCTATTTTACCAACTTTTGGTTTGGAGTATTTTTCGAATAAAATAGGTCGTACATATAAAGTAGTCAAGATGAAACTGTTTCATCACCGTAAAATTAGATTTTATCATACCTAACCGTAATACCTAATTGCCTACTTATTATTTACGTACCTAAAATCCCACTAGTAAATTTGCTTTACTAAAATAATATAGCGCCCAGAAAGTTCTTCAAAAATCTTCAATCCAAGTCAATTTACACTAAAAGCGCCTATTCCTGAGATGTTGGAAAAATATACGGAGAGGAAAAATTGATGAGTTCTCAATGCCTATTATGGAGATCAATTTTGTCTTCGCGAAGCAAGAGGAACTCGATTTTTAAATTTAAGAGCGTCAAATTACATTGAATTTTATAGGGATCGTAAAATTTTATACCGCAGACTTTTGTTGTAAATAGTGAAGCAAGATTGCATTTGAAAATGTCAATGAATAGGAAAGGTATAAAATGGGTCCAAGTTATATTCAAATCTATACCCCAGGATTTAATGTAGGTAAGTACCAGTGGCGAGGGGTGAATTTATGGCGAGGGTAAGCCGTTCAAAAGACACCTGTAATTTTATAATTACAGAGTATTTAAAGCATGGCTTTGGAATGATGAAACTGTGGGACTGGGATACCTAAAAGGCAAGCCGATGGGAATCGGCTTGTATGGACCCTTCGCCACCGGTAAGTACCTAAGGTTATGTGTCAAGTCAGCAGGGTTTTCTATCCCAGAAGATTATGGTTGAAGTGAATAGTTAGTACCTACTTACTTACCTCCATAGATATTCCAAATATCATTTAAATTATTTGCAAATATAAATACACGGTTACTTTTCAACGAGTACAGTGGTTTCTGCGTTTTCAATTCCTCTGATTTATCTCTGTTCAAAAGCAGATTTTTATGAAACAAAACTAAGAACCATAATTAAATCAATTAAAAAAACGGGTTGTCTCAGTTCATCTGTTTAGAAGCTATGAAGCCACTGATAAATGCAAAGACAGATGGAAAATTAGTTTTTATACAACTATTATATACATAGATGTCTAGAAGAGGAGGAGGAGTATATACCTAGAGGTTCCCGGCTATTTCAGACGGGATTGCGAGTGAAACTACGGGGCAAAAAGCTAGTAAGTATAGGTGGGTAATATATTATTGTCCTGCTGTCTGTATCGCTTCGATGAATAAAATATCCTGGGACATTCTTCACACACGGTTATCTGATCCCAAACTAAGCAGAGCTTGTACTATGGTTACCAGATAACTGATATACTACATATACTACTTTTTTTTGTAAATACATACTTATATAGATATTTACACCCAGACACAGGACAAACAGGCATGTTCATGCACACAAATGTTAGTCCTGGATGGGAATCGAACCCATGACCAGCGGCGTGATAGGTGGTGTCTTAACCAACTGAGCCATCTGGCTTGAGAAACTTTTGATTTATTTACCAACTAGATAAAAAATTACAATAAAATAAGACCATTGATGAGAAAAGTCGCGTAAAATAATTAAGAAATTTTGATGGTAGGAACTGTGTCTCAAAGGACCAAATATTTGGGAAGTTCATTTTTCATGCATTTACTTGAGTATATTTCCTGTAGTCTTCCGCGAAATCTGACACGTGATCTTACCCACTTTTCTTTTCCATGAAATGTTTAATGAAGTGTTTCCAAGAAGTACCTAAAGCAACAGATTATTCCGAGAAAATAGAAAAGAAGATTTATAATATGAAAGTTAATATACCTCTACCTACACAAACTAAATAAAATATTTTTTGATCTATCTATCTATTATATTCTACATCTATACATTTTATATATATAAAGCAAAAATCTCTTTGTTAGTCTTCAGAACGAGGCCGCGAGGGTAACTCTTATTGAATTGAACTTGCAATACAGTCGTTCGGTGTTCCGAGTTTCGAAATTCCAAGATACAGTCTCGGTCTTGGCAACGAATTTCACAAAAATGTAATGGCAATTTTTGATGTATATTATCTTTTCATGGAAAATGGTAACAATAGGTAGGTACAATAGATACCTACTCAATATTTTTTTAAATTAAATTTTTATGCCTGATGTTTCATTATAATAATATTATTTAATTAGTTTTATTATGGCAAATGCATTCAATATGGCTACTATACTATGATTATATCAGATCAAACTCCAATTAAAGCAAAAAAAAAAATAAAGTAAATCTGTTAAGCTTCCACCAATTAAAATTATTTTAATCTCATCATGCAGAACGAATGCAGAAGTCAATATTTTTGCCAACTAAATGTATTTTGTGCGAAACAATAAAACAGAGTAAAATTTTTATTAACACATAAAATGTCTGTCTATGTCAATACACAACGCGATGCTAACGTAAATTTGATTTTTATTGTAATATTTACATACAACAGGGAATGTTTTTTTATGACTTTCACTCCCTTTTATTGTTTAAAATGAATGTTTTTAATCTTTTACACTAATTTTGAACGGAAAAAGGCTCATAATTTTATTGAGGGGCTTAATTTTGCTACATTTGCGACTTCATAGATGTATCATATCAGAACTATAGGTAAATTCGTGATATGGGCATTACATCGACCTGTCACATTTATTTTTAATTTGATAGATTTCTATGGAGTTTCGTAAATATAGCCCACTTTTAGACAAAACAGATATTTCTGCGAATCCGTCATGATATTTTGTTTTGTCGTAAAGTGGCGACATTAGGGGGGTAGACTCGAGTTGTTTGTTATGAATATTTCAGGATTTTAATTTCTATAATGACAGTTATTTCAAAGACGAATTATTAAAATTATGATTAAAAACCAGAATATAGAATATAATAATCAGCACGACGCCCTTTGTAAATCCATGATAATAATATAAAAAAAAAATACTCAATGAAAAAAATAATTAAGGAAGTAAAATTGTATAAAGCAAAATAATGATGACTGGCAAAGCTTTTGAATTCGACTCAATACATGCGCATAATAACATAGCCATATTGTTTAAAAAGTCATTCAGATTTGTAATTAAAAGCAAACTCTTACGTAGCTGGTGCCTCATTAAATCGCATTTGAATAACACTCACGATTGAATAAACCCAGCGCCACTAAATGACGGATGGTCCATAAAATACCAAAAATACTTTCGGAATATTAAATGTGGGACGGATTATGTGTCACTTTTATGCTGAATTATCTGAAAAACATGTGAAACGTTAAAGAAAAGTTTTTTTATCTCATGTGAGACGATATTTTCTCATTTAACAGGATGGGCATTAGACGTTTTTGAACTGATTCTATTTAGGATGTAGTCATTGTTTGTTCAAAGAATACAAACTACCCGGCGCACACACACCCCCCGCAAATATATTGTTACCCACCTCTGTTGCCCGCAACGTATACTATTGCCGCCAATATCGCGACAATGGCAATATCGGGACAGGGGAGAGCCCTGGCTGCGTTTGCGTGTGATCACAGAGTAAGCTTCAGTCCATGTATGCAGCACGTAGGAGTCTAGAAGACTTAATGAAGATAAAGGACAGTAATACAATAAAACAACAGTGTAACGCGAAGACACAACGAGCTCCGACTAAATGCCTTTTGGCTGCGATTACGAAACGTTGGCGGATAATAAAAAATCCGTTATTTTTTCTTCAACAACGGTAAAGAATATCTTGCGAATTGCCCGCGGAGGTATTTCGCGTTTTCAAATTGTAGGCATTATGTTCGCGAAAACGTCGCTATCTCTGTTATTACATTCCATCTTAAGCCCCTCTCGTATATACTAAGGGAGCATGCCACGACGACATATTGAAATATATGAGAATCAGCAAAAATATCGTATTATGATCGTAACGAAATTGGAGACGCCTAAATTGGAATCGTATAAACAACGGGTTGCGTAAGCATTCGCCCGTTTCAAATTTATTCCCGAGTAAACATTTCCCCCTCGACCTTGTTTTGAGAACTTAATGAGAATCACTTCCATCAAAATGATTCCGAGATCGGGGAACTCAAAAACAGGAAATACCGAATTATAGACTGATTTAAATTTAAATCACGTCCCGTCCCTTGCCTGATAAAGTTCAGTTTAATCCTAATTGTTAGACAGGCGAAGAACATTATTTCTTTTTTGGTGTTTCTTTAAATATAGTCTTGAGAAGGAAGATAACTGACGTATTACACGGGTTTTGACTAATAATATACCTAATGGTTATGGAATAAAATTTTGTGACGTAGTCCGACCACAGTTGAAAATGGTAAGTCAACAATATCTAGAAGAGAACTGACTCACAATTTGCAGCTGACGGAACACACTGATAAGACCTTTGCGAAAGATTTTCAACTTGTGGTTGCCGGGTACACAGTACCTAAGTATTATCATCCACTTGCAAGATAATTCATGTTTTATTTTTTTGATGTACCTACATATTATTTCTTTACAATAAATTGAAACTCAATAAAACGACATTTATCATGCCAGCAGACGTAAACTTCACAAGTGTTCAAATCACAAAAGCTCGGTGAAATTATTTTTCGCTGTGGAAAGTTTGTAGAGGCGTATCCACGTTCGTAGAGATTCAATGCATGGGTATTTATGGCAAAAGTTGTGGAATCATGTTTAAAGCATTCTGTATGTTATGTTACAACTCAGTTTTATTGGTTTAATACAAACCACGGTGGATTACCGCCAACGAAGAATTTATAGTCAGTCGCTCGTCTCATACACAACATACACAATGTGTTTAAGTAGGAAGGTGTAATGATTTATTTTTTATTAGCTGTTCCGCGGTTTCACTCGCGCGCGGCTTTATCCCGGGAAGCCCCCCGGGATAAAAAATAGCCTATAACCTTCAGGAATAATGTAGCTTCCTATTAGTGAAAGGATTTTTCAAATCGGTTCAGTAGTTTCGGAGCCTATTTAACGCAAACAAACAAACAATCAAATCTTTCCTCTTTATAATATTATTAGTATAGATATAGATTATTTACTTATTTATGTGTTTATTTTTCTCATTAGTTTAAGTAGGTCGATCGTGAAAAAATCCTATGTCGGCAAAACCACGGTGCAGCTAAAAGAAAAATTAAAATAATATTTTAAAACAATAAATTAATTTATGTACCTACACATATTCAGCTCACAGACAGTACCTATAAGAAAAATACATTTACAAATACATAATTTCTTCTAACCACCCTGCGACTGGAAAGGTGGAAAGAAATGTAGACAGTATGTGACTAAAGTAAGAAACACAAGTAGATGGAACAAATGGAAAGTTGCTAAGAAACTGAAGAAAATAAAAGAAATTGGCCTTCCATTGGAAGCTGGCCGTGAAGCGAAACATAAAATATGCCTAAATTCAATACCTATGATGTAGAATTCTTTAGCATACCGAATAAACATCGGTACTTATCCACGTTGGGTCTCGACCCAAATACTCCAGAAGTTATAAGGACGTGTCCGAACGCGAATCATTTTTAGGTCATAAAGTAGGTCTCTTTCATTTTCATAAAGTTTTGTGGGTATTAAAGTGTCGGCACTTGAGACGGTGGCTGTTGCAATTTGGCTCTCAGCCAGATGTTATATTACAGCCAGAGGGGCGTGTAGGAACCCTTTTATTTCAGCTTATTACGTTTTAATAAACGCGCTTTCTGTTTTTTTTTAATAATATAAATTTGAAAGCAAAGAAACCTTTTTAATTGTTTTATTGATGGCGATAGGTGAAGGTTAAAATGGAATGTGAGCATATTTTGATCATACACTATCGTGCTAACTACATAGATAATGAGATTTAAACGATGAGGACAATTCCTTCCAAAAATGATTCTGGCCAGTTCAGCTCAAGTTGAAAATCTGTCGCCAAGCAACCGGTATATTCTGTCTGATGAGCTACTCAGCCACATCATCATTAACCACGGAAGATTGCGGTTAAATACAGACGTCTCAGAAAAAAAACATGTTATATTTTAAACGGAAAGCTTTTAATGAAATAGATTATGTTACATCACTATAAAGTTTTTCCTTGAAATCAATTTCAAAGATGATTAAAAAGTAAAAGTACGAAACTCGATGCCCGTCAATTTCCAATAGCGAAGAGTTAGGAAGAAATGTTAAACTTTATTCTCTTGGAAATTATAATTGTCTTGTAACTGAAGATGTTAATTTAGGTCTCGATTTCGAGGAGTTGTTGATTTTAATCTTTCGTCCTCTCGGACGATCCCTGTTTCATTCTTTTTAGAAACGAGTTTTTAAATTGTAATTGCCTGTACATAATTCATGTTCTTTTTATTTAGGTACTCAAATACATTTTGAGTAAGTGTCTTCATTTATCTACACTATCTACATTAATATTATAAAGAGGAAAGATTTGAGTTTTGTATTTGGCATGCAGATAGCCGATGATATGGAAAAGGGTATTACCTATGTAAGGAACGCGGGTGCAACCACGGGGAACAGCTAGTTCAATATTCATATAAAATAACTTGGTTCGAGGGTTCAATCTTTCAAAACACGACTTTTGCGTAGTCCTAAAATTATTTAGATGTTCCTTGGGTTCCAAGAGAAATAAAAATGTTAAAAAAATATTTATTTTCATATTCAAACAATGATGGCAGGTAGCAACAATATTAGTTTTAATTAACGAGTCACAACAATTAAATAGATCCCATTCGAGTACCGTCAAGTATCGATTCAGGAAGGCGGAAACGATGTTGCGAAACAATTTACACTTCTCTTGAAAGATAACTTGAAACTTGGTTGCTACGAGCGAGCGAGAATCAACAAAGCCCTCATCGGGAAGCCCTTAGTTGTAACTAGCATTTACTTTGCGGCTTCACTCGCGTAGGTTGAATCTTGTAAACCTTCAGAGTGGTCACAGCTTGGTTGCTGTGGTTGTATTCTTCAGTATATATATTTTTTTAAGGATTAAAGTTGATTTGAATATTATAAAACTATTATGTTTGAATATTCAAATTGAAATAAGTACTATGTAGTACATGAATATCATGATCTTCCCCTTTCCCAGGCGAACAAAGTTACAGACGAACTTGATAACTGGTAATTTGTCAATTAAGCCATTTCACATTAAGATAATATACTCGTAGTATAATACCTATTTAAATGATAGGCTTTCATTTAGATGGTTAGAGGTTTACCTATACATTATAGAGTTTATTACATTACGAGGTTTTCGTTGTAATTATGTGCAATCAACCAGGATACAGATGGATTTTATTAACATGTAAATTTGCTCATCAATTAAGATCCTATACGCTCGTGTTTCGCGTACATTTCATGCTAATTTGCATAATGAAATTACCCTCGCATGCACCAACCTTGCGAGTGTACCGCATTACAGGGTCTACGCTTTTTGCACCATGCTGCATAGTAATGCTTTTTATCATTGCATGATCGATCTTTATTTTTTTTTTTTATATTTTTTTTTTTTTTATTTTATTTTCGACCAAGTAGAAGTTAAAGTGAGCGACGGGGACTTGAAAGGGGCTGCCCAGCTACTTTTCTCGAATGATGTAATCGCTCCTGACACACCAGAAACGCTGTCAGCCCTTATTGATAAACACCCACCTTCTTCAGCTCCTCTTCTCCGTCCATCTTTTCAATCAACTTCAACTTCCTCTGAACCATTACAGGTATCCGAAAAAGATGTCAGAGGAGCACTGATGTCTTTTAGGAATGGTTCCGCCAGTGGCCTCGATGGTCTCACCCCACAACACATCAAGGATTTGGTGTTTGGGGTGACAGGGGACGCCGGCCGGGCCCTTCTTCGAGACATCACTGCACTCATTAACTTCATGCTTTTGGGGAAAGTGCATGAACAGATTGCTCCACTTCTATACGGAGCTAACCTATGTGCCCTTAGAAAAAAAGATGGCGGTATAAGACCGATTGCCGTAGGTTGCACGTATAGAAGGATTGCATCTAAGATCTGTTGTAAGCACATCCTCCCAAAACTCACAGAAAAATTTCAACCTCTACAATTAGGCTTTGGAAGTAAGGGGGGATGTGAAGCGGCTGTTCATGCACTTCGCTCATACGTCAACCATAATGGAGGGGAGGTGATTTTGAAGGTGGATGTCAAGAACGCCTTTAACTCTGTTGACAGGACTACGCTTCTTTCGGAAATTCAAAATTGCATACCTGAAACATTCAACTATCTTTGGCAATGCTATGGTTTTGATTCCAAATTATTGTATAGAAATCATTTGATTAATTCCTGTACTGGCTGTCAACAAGGTGATCCACTCGGACCGGCCATATTTAGCCTTGCTTTACATCCAATCATTTCATCTCTAAATTCTAAATTAAACATGTGGTACCTAGATGACGGGACTCTGGGAGGCGATGTGGATACAGTTCTACAAGATTTAAAAATGTAAATAGGAAAATTTCAATCCATTGGTTTAGATCTAAATTTTACAAAATGTGAATTATTTATAACAGATGTTGTTCCGAATAAAGATCGACTCAACATCATCAACAAATTTAATAGTCTGGCTCCAAATTTAAAAATTTTAAAGAAGGAATCGCTACGCCTCCTTGGGGCCCCTATTTTAGACGATTCTTATCCGGCTTATATTGACGAACAACGTACTAAATTTGAAGAAACTTCCGACCGTCTGATGAAAATTCATTCTCATGTAGCTTTTCACATCATTCGGTTTTGTCTATTCCTTCCAAAATGTGTATACACACTCCGCTGTTGCCCGCTTTGGAATTTTAAACATTTGCTTACCAATCTTGATGAAAGTATAAAAAATATTTTATCCCAAATTCTAAATTGTAATCTTTCCGATAACTCTTGGTGCCAAGCTTCTCTTCCTATCAGGTTTGGAGGCTTAGGCATCCGAAAAATTTCCAGTGTTTCCCTACCTGCATTTCTGTCTTCTGTCCATAGTACCTCTAATCTATTTAGTAAAATTATACACAATTCTTTAGGTGATATTTCGATTATGTACATGGCAGAGGCCAGAAATGCATGGAATATGGCCTGCCCGAATGAGGGCTTCCCAAAAAACCTCCGTTTGCAGAGGCAATGGGACGAGCCTCTTTGCAAAATTATTTATTAAACAGTGGTGATGATATCAGGGATAAGGCTCGTCTCATTGCTACTAGCGAACGTGAGTCGGGCTACTGGTTACAGGCAACACCTTCGATTAATATAGGAACGCTACTGGATAATACTAGCTTTTCTATTGCAGTTGGTTTGCGTCTGGGCGTCTCCAGAACCGAACCTCACCAATGTCACTGTGGCGGCAGGGTGGATCGTTTGGGTCACCACGGTCTATCCTGCCGTCGTAGTGCTGGGCGTCTTTCACGCCACGCCACTCTAAACGATGTCATTCGTCGGGCCCTTGCCACCGTGAACGTGCCGGCTATTTTAGAGCCGAACGGTATCTCGCGTGACGATGGAAAGAGGCCTGACGGTATGACATTGATTCCTTGGAGTCGTGGGAGGCCGCTGGTATGGGACGCCACATGTGCTGACACCCTTGCACCCTCCCACGTCCAACATTCATCACGGGTGGCGGGCGCTGCCGCAAACGCTGCGGAAAACCTCAAGCGGAGGAAATATACTTGTCTTGGAGATAGTTATATATTTCTTCCGTTTGGGGTCGAAATATGGGTAGTTGGGGTCAAGATGCTCGCAGTTTGGTTAGGGAGCTGTCCAGACGCCTTATTGATGAAAGAGCTGGCACTTACCTCGGGCAGCGCATCAGCCTCGCAATTCAACGAGGTAACGTTGCCAGCTTTTTGGGGACCCTGCCTGCAGGCGGCGATTTAAATGCGGTATATTATTTATAGTTACTCTGTATATAGGATAGATACTTGTAGTTTAATTTTAATTTAATGTTTCATTTATGTTATACCTAATAGTTGTTATGTTTCAAATAAATTAAATATTAAGTAAAAAAAAAAAAAAAAAAAAAAACTAATGCCTACTAGTTAGTTTATTATATTTTATTTTATCAAAAATTTATAAATGTTGATTTCTGAAGTGGAGTTCTGGAGAAAAAAATACATATAATAGAATAAATATACGGGGGTATACTTCTATTCTGTCATATACTTAGCCATAATTTAACTCCTGGAGTGCTATACCTACGACGTTGGTGCAAATAGTTACCAAACAACAAAACTCAAGTGAGATTTATGTTTCCTTGTCCATCGTAACTTATAAGCTACAAAATTAATAAAAGATTTGTCATACCATCATGGCCCAGTGTAAAAAAGAACAGTAAGTATTTTTCAACAGAACATAAAATATTTTAAGGGGATGTGAAACAGATTTTTACAGACAAAACAAAGATAAAACGACTGAGATTAACGGGGAATGTTTGGCATAAAATAAAAGACCGTTACACAGGCTTAACCCTTTCAATGGCCGACAAGGGGCCACCTTATCGACGATTTTGGGCTCTGATGGAAAATCTCTATCATTAGTTGAGGCATTCCAGTGAAAGTTAAATCAACCGAGTTGAAATAAGGATAACTAATAAGGATATTGGATAAAAGGTCAATGTGGATTACATGAGCTTTCATGGAAAATAAAAATGGTATGAATAATATGTATTGAAAAAAACATGAAAATCGGACTTTTCTGTTAAAAATAAAGCGTGACGAAAAAAAAATTGCGCGTCAAAATTTTAATCCTTCCATTTACTTTTTTGACCCTTGAAAATGGAATCAATACAGTCATAATACTCAATAGTATTATTTGTAGATCGTAGCATGCAATTACGGTAACCAAAAAAGTATTATGAATTTTTAAGCCATGCTTAAACCGCAATAATGCTATCAGTACCGCGCAATGGGAATTGCGTCAGGAGATTTGCGGACTTTTTAACATAGTACAACGGATTTACGCAAATAATTGTCGATTGTGTTTGTGGTTTCCTTTTATTAGCGATGATTAATTTTTGTTCATTTATTCATGAATTAAACATACAAATATGAAATTCAGTGTTTGATTGCCCTCTAGCGAATACCTAGCAGGTATCTAATCTATCAGAAAAAAAACATTATATAATGTTATGTTGAAATTGTGGGCAACACTAATTGTGGTCATTATGGTTTTAGGTAAATTAACAATAAGTATGTTATTAACACGTAAATTATTTTAATTACGTTTGGTGTGGTTGTTCGAAAATACGTATTATCGGGAAATATCACATGCTGCAATAATATTTTCATCGCAGTTTCACCTGAGTTCCCGAGGGATCTTATGCTATCCCGGGATAAAAATATCCTATAAGTTTCATTAAATTCGTCTAGTAGTCGTTGGTCTATTGAAATAATATATATACCTATACATACAGGGTTACATTTCAAGGAAAAATTTGAAATAAATGCGGAAAATGGATACAGGATAACCTATAAGAAGTCTGTGGAATTTACAAGTAACATAGGAAATTGTCTTTACGGAACCCTAGAAGATGATGTGTACAATAATCCCAGAAAATTTGGCTACTCTTTGAAAAATAGCCCTGTATCTATAGGTATAGGTGTATATGTAGGTTTATTTGCCTATTTGCATATTATGTTTCCCCGTATGGCGTGTGTCTAAAAACTGACAGTCGAACGGAAACGCGTATTTGCTATTTCACAGACAAATAGCAATAATTTTCCCAAATTCGCAAAACTCAAATAGCCTAGTGAAGTACCGGCATAATACGTAACATACGTAAACGTAATAAACTACCTGCTTGATTGTACTGTGTTTTAGAAATTATTATATCACAAAGGGTTATTTGCTCAAACAATACTGTAATTAATTTGTATAATGCGTATTTAAATAATTACGGAATCATTGAACTGAATAACAATTTCTATGTGTTCATGAATAAAATTACAAAGCTATGCCTGGGAGCTATTTTCTGAGGTGAATTATTAATTAGTAACAAATAAATTGCAACCTAATACCCAGCTACTAACTTCTGTGAAATAACAATGTCCCACATCGCTACCCCGCGGGCAAAACGTCGGTGACCTGGGTCATTACGGCCTATTCATCCTGCAATTGCTGGTAGGCTTTCACGATATGTGAAACATGATACGCTGTGATCTTGTTCAACTGAGCTCAGTGGTAGTGACGTCGAATGCCGTTGTGATGGCAACATGTGAGTGGTGCCCAGGGTGCGGATTCGTAAATGGTCTAAGACCCGGGTGTCGCTGCGTCCATAGGTTACGGTAACCACTTACCATCATGCGGGCCAACTTTAAAATTAGTTCGAGCTTTCGGTAAAAAATACCATCTATGTGGTCACCACCCTAAAGTTGAACCAGTGTGTTTCATCAGTTGCCCTTGAGAGTCAGTCAAAATCAAATCAAAACTCATTTATTCAGTTTAGGCCCTAATAAGGCACTTATGAATGTCAACAGTTACAATTTTTAGACTCTACTACCGGTTCGGTTGCCTTCTAGGAACTGTCACACCATACGTAAATTAATGATAGTAGGGGACTGCCCATGGTAGCAGGTACCTACAAACCTCCCAGAACAAAAGGATACTGGTCTTAAAGATAAATCATCCTTATGTCCAAATAATGAGATATGATTTTGACAAAACATGGTAGGAAAGAGTGTAAGACAGTTAGTATCACTAGTAGGTTGTTATCATTCCATTAAAACAGAACAGTTGGATCCTAAGTAAACTGAACCCTAGCTAGTGAGAAGTTAACGATAGGTTTAATAACTGTCTCGGCGGGTGTTGCCCAGACCCCACTTGTTCACATATTTATTTAGCAAATGGATTGTAGAATATATTATTGAGTTGTGATGATATTATATCGTCGCTTATTATTATGCTTGAGTGAAGGTTTCGTGTACGTAAATACATAATTTAATGTTTGAATAGTAAAACTGCCTTTATACAGGGCTATTTTTAATTAAAAATGAATACTTACCTACTCATCAAAATTATCACGTTGAGTTCATCATATCAGCCGAAAGACGTCCACTGCTGGACAAAGGCCTCCCCCAAAGATCTCCACGATGGCCGGTCTTGCGCTAGCTGCATCCAGCGGTTTCCCGCGACCCTAACAAGACCGTCAGTCCACCTTGTGGGGGACCTGCCCACGCTACGTCTTCCGATTCGTGGTCGCCACTCGAGAACCTTTCTGCCCCAGCGGCCGTCGGTTCTACGAGCGATGTGCCCCGCCCACTGCCACTTAAGTTTGGCAATTCTTCGGGCTATGTCGGTTACTGTGGTTTGCCTGCGGATCTCATCATTTCTGATCCGATCTCGCAGGGAAACTCCGAGCATAGCCCTCTCCATTGCTCTTTGGGTGACCTTGAGCACGTTGAGTTATGGAAAAAAATAAACTTATTATAAAAAACCCCATCCAATCAAGTAGGTACTCAAGTCCCTAACTGATTGTTGACTGTAGGTAATCTAATAAACCTTTCATATTTTAACTTAAATTAGAGGCATATAGAATATATCGTATCTATTTACAGTATCAAGTTCCATGCGTGGGTAGTAATTAAGCCTGTCTGTCGCGAGCCCTTAGCTTACTTAAAAACTACTCTAAATAATTCATAGCTTATTATCAAACTTATTATGTAACTCGTTGGCTTAAAATTAAGTGACATAAGTTTAGTTTAGTAATAAATTAACCAGCTTATGTTAAATAATGACTGAATTAAAACGTGATCCTATCGAATTGGGCAGTTTAGTAAATATTTTATTGATTTGATTTTATGTAGGAATATTTAAAAAACGGTAGCTTTGATAAAAAAAACATAGATGAGTTAGACCAAATAATTTTGTATGAGCCTTTTTTGATATGTTTTTTATGTAGATTAAATAAGTATATATACCTAGATATATATTTTGTTTATAATACAATATGTTTACGCTTACTAAAGTAATGAGATATGTAGTACCTAGTTACATTACAATGCATAGAAATACCGTCGTAAGGAGTGTCAAACCTTTTGCATGTAATATTCATGACTTCTAATAAAATGAATCATTCATGAACATAGGGTGGAGAGGGTATGAACGCAAGTTTTTAATTAAAAAACTTTATGAAATATTACCTCATGAAAGGTCATCGAACTTTCGCGAAGACTTAAAAGTCTCATGACTTCAGGCACTTCTTGTTGGTTCTGATCATGAGAAATAATGCTTATATAACTAATCTCTAACTACGCTTAATGAACTTGTCGTAATGCATTGAAAAAACCAAAAGCAGAATAATATGGCTCGATTTGCACTAATTATGGTTTTACTCGAGTAATATTATGTATTCTGTGGTGTAACGTAAATTAATGATTTTTAAACATGGGCGCCATTTTTGGGTGGTTATTTACAAAATTAAAAATAAAAGTTTTGTAATCCATTTGTGACATATCAGATGAAAGGGCTTGTTGTGAGGATTTCAAATATATATTTTATTATAGTTTTAAGATAAATAGTTTTGAAGTTATTTAAGAAAATAGCCCCTTATTTCCGAAACTATTAGGCCAACAAATTTGAAAGAAATACAAAAAATAGTTTTTTTTTACTATATTATTTTTCTGATTATAGGAACCTATAAGATGTCAATGGTATTTAAAGTAACATAGGAAATTACGGAACCCTCGGTGCGCGAAGTTTTATAAAAGGTAGGGTATGACACAACTTAGATGTAGCATCGTCAAATCGTTTCCGTACACTTCAATTCCAATTTACACAACTAATAAAAATCATTCATTATCGCGCCATTCAACGTTCATCAAGATCATTTTCGCCGACCATGTTTTAACACATGAGTAATGTTGTAGGCGCACTCTTTTCGAGAACGATCGATTTTCCGAATGTTGCCGATGCTTCATCTAAGTTGTGTCATACTATACATTATTCATCTAATGTAATGTACTTATGGTGCTTGTATTTATCTTGTCCTGCTAGGTATTTAACTGAAATGTAGGTAGGCAGGTATATTATTCAGAATATCATATATACAACGTATACCGGGTGTAAATGATATCGCAACGAAAACCGAAAACAGTAGGGTTAATATTGTCACATTTGCAGCTTCATAGTATGTTTCGGATAGCATTTCATCAACATATCTGTTTCGCCTAAAATTGGGCTATATTACGAAACTCCATACAAATCTGACAAATTAGATGAAACAAAAGATAGTTGACAGATCGATGAAATGCCGTCCGAAGCTGCAAGTGTGACAAAATTAACCCTACAGGACTTTGGCACATTATTTTAGACCCCTTTAGCGTTAAAAATGTTAATGTTTTTCAAGACTGTTCGCAGTTTTATATCTTAATCAAGTCATAAGTTTTATGGAAATTAACCGAATAACTTAAATTTTATAACACTCGAAATGCATTAACAGACATAATGTTTTCAGTTTCTGTTACACGGTATACAAATATATTGACGATTATACTATAACTTAAGATTTCACGACAACGCGGGTAAAATCGTGAGGCGGAAGTTACTTACTAGAATATTAATAAAAACATTATGTCAAAACACTGTTTTGTTTTATAACAGTTCGGTGACAGGTGCTTTTCACGACATACAATGAAGGCAAGGGGTTATAACGATGGACCTTTAAATTATATTTCAAATAAAAATCTTTAAGTTCTTTCTTTGCCTTTAAAAAAGGAAAAAGAGTAGGTGTTCCTTAAGAATAAAAAATAATAATTTACGAAAGTAATATTGTTTATTATGTTGATTACAGAATGCATTGAACGTACAATGCTAAAAGTTAACATTGTACCCACATTACTGGAATAAGTCTTATAGTGGGGTCACAGTTTATTTCTAGTATTGAAGCCATCAATCTTCTACACAAAACGATCGCATAAATATATTACGATGCAACTGTGATATTTTTTTTACGTAACTTGTCTCTAAGGTAAAGTCGAGAACTCAAAACTATTAAAAGCTAGCATCTCTAATTTTTGTTATAAATGTTTTAGTATCCACATTTTTTTTACTAATGCCAAATGCCATAGAACACATTGTAATAAACTTATGTACGAAATGAAGAAATAACGACATAATTGATTTCTAAAACAAAAAGTTTAAAAAAACTTTATGCCATGTCACTCTGGGCCACAAGGCATTAATTCAGTTAGCACATGTGACAACATTCGATAGCGTCCCTTCAGCAGCATATCGTGTCATTTGCATAAAACTCACATCAATCCTACACAGCGTCGAAAAAGTGCCCTCCCCTGCCTTTAATAAATCATTTTATCTCTCCTAAAGAATGACTAATGAAGACGGAAAGAATCCCAAAGAATGGAAATAAAAGATTAAAGTAACAATCTGTTTGAAGAGAATTTATGCGTCAAAAAGAGAAATTTTCATTGCTCTCGGGATAATTGTATTTAGTTTCCCTCTTAATTTCCGGACGGAAACCGTGGTTTAATTACAAAAGTAGCAAGTACCTAGTCATATAGACACAATCTATTTCAATTTGGGTCCTTTTATATAGGAATAATAGAATTTCCCCGTATGTACATAAAATTGCAAATATTCATAACCATATTTAAATTAGACATAGTTATGAAGGCTACACAAATGTAGGGACAGACGGGAAAGTTTTATACTACAATTATTCGGATAAAACGAGCGACAGATGGCGCTCGAGGCTACATGGCTGCGTTGTAAGGGTTATAGTGGGGAACTGTTGCTAGCACCATGAAAAACTTTTCAAATTAAATTTTAATCGTAATTCACCATCTTGACAGTGGTCTATAATGTTTTTTTATGGTTTGTTATATTTTTAAGGTTCAGAAACCATGACGTAAAAAGGAACCCTTTTGGTGCCAGTTCGTCCGTCTGCCCTCCCCTATTTTTTGGGATTCCGTAGATTCCGGATTGAGGTCTTACAAGGAACCTAAATAGTTACAACAAAACAATCAGGTTTGTATCATCCAGAAAATACCTTGAGCAACATTTGGGAAAAGTCAAAAATTGACAACTTTGACATAAACTAAGTACCTACCTTATTTAGGATTCAAACTATGGTTTGTTTGTAGTAACAACAACAGATCCCTACACTAAGCATGGCCGATATGCTCCGGACCAGTTTTTATTAATCCTAACCCCGAATAGGCGAGGCATAGATGTCGCGCAGATGTTCAAAAACCCATAGGTCCGGGAGGTCACGTCGGGGACATTAATCTGGCAACAGATGCAGTTGGCTCTATTACAACCGGCCCACTATATCAGGCCTGATGGAGCTGTACTATGTAAATACACGACACGCCTAATTATGGACTGACCTTATTAACCACATTATTTTAAGGTTGGTAGGTTAATTACTGAAAACGATAACATAGATTAAAAGTATTGGTATATTTTTTTATACTCCTAAAGTAGCAAACAAGCATATGACCGGTTTGAGGTTAACGCGCGTGCGAGTGATACCCATGGTATTGCAAGCTTCTATAGCTACGGTATCCACTACCCATCGGGAGGGTGCTATGCTGGTTTGCTAGTAGTCTATTAAAAAAAACCGGTTACTACATAGCCCAAATAGACGCTTGTGACGCTTGTGACACTCCAGGCGATAATTGGTCTGTATCGCCCGGAGTCCACGTAAGTTATTTCGTCGTATCACTCGTGTGTTGCCGACCTTTCCACCCTCCCTATTTAATTCTGACGACCTTACACACGCGCAATAATGTTATTCGGCTGCTGAATACCCATAAATAACAATAATATACAAATACAAACGTAGGTACGTTGAGTGTGATTTCAGGGCATATAAAAGTCGTCAAATACCGAGGTGAATGAAAGTCAAGGGTTTATTAAAACCTACAATTAGTTTGGCACGAAGCGTAACTGTTTGACCATTGTAGGTTACTTTAGTTCGTGCCTTCGCTGACGTTACCAAGCACCTACTAGTGCGTCATGGCAATTGCTATTGAACCTCACAGTTCACATTTAGTCCTTTTTGTGTTTATCAGGGTTTATTTTTAGGTATAACATGATCAGTTCATAATGAGATTGTAGTTAATCACAAGTATCATCGAAAATAAAGACGAAAGTTTTCAATATAACCAGACCTTAATTGAAGCCCTTATTATCAGTGTGAAAAATGTCCTCTAACGAGGCTTCTTATTACATTCCGCAAATGGTTTCTGCAAACATTCAAAAGAGTTCGCAATCTGCGGTTTGCTCAGAAGTATACAATTCTCGTAAGTCCCATATCAACGCTACGCTCTCCGTCTCTAATAAATCATTTTCCACCATAAAAGAGGAATATTAAATCGAAGGATGCTTGCGAAAATGAAGGGAAGGGGCGTTGTGAAAAATTGGGTCGTAAAAAGGCAATCCCCATTGCGCCAAAACGATGAGAAGCGAGCTATTTTCAATTACCTCCTTTGCAACAGCAGCATTCGAAGATGGGAGTTAGACTAACTGATTCATATTTATGGATACTACTTCATTAACTGTGATTTGTTACCACAACATTTTTCGGGGAGTTATTCATCAGAACGTCCTAACTTTGCCGGAATGGATGCGTGAACGGCAATAAAACGACTCCGCCCGCCATCGCCACCATTTTAGAAATAAGTATGGTGTACTAATAGGGTACGGCAATCGTGTGTGTAGGTAGGTTATCTCAAGAATCTCATTTATTTAAGTTATCATCATATCTTTAGTCGTACGAACACTGTCTGTAAGTTAATTTCATTAATTTATTCATTGAAATTGATGATTACTACTAATTCAAAAAAAATCTTAACGTGATTTGTTACCTAAAGGATGAAGCATTACCTACGTGAAAGCACCCCAAGAGCATAGAATAAGTGTATAAATCTTACAAAAAACTATGATTTATCTCGATATCTGTGGTAATTCACTTATTTCCAACGTACACAACCCTGTCGAGATAAGTGTGAAATAGATAAAATCTACTACAATAATAGAATTGAGAGAGCACTAATTCAATATACTGTGACGTAAAATAGAAAATGTTTTCTACGTGCGATGTCAGTTGTGCAAATAGTGTCTCGCTGTTGCTATCAAATAAATTATACCTATTTTCGTAGTATTCATTAAAGGCTTATATTTGATCATTTGATCATTGGCTCTGGCTCGTAAGTACAGCTGTAGGATCACATTGGCAGGTAAAGTATTCAATTTATATATTGTAAAGGAAATCTCAGGAAATCTTTTACAGCTAATGGAGATAAACCTATTGTTAGAAAGTTTGAAGATGGCTTTTATAATAATACACAATATTCTAGTAATGTTAACCCTGAATCTTGTAATGTTAACCCTCAATCTTGTCATATGAACCCTGAACCCATATAAACCCCTATGTAACCCGTAGCGGTAGAATTATCAAACCATGAGATGTTTTAGACTTGTAAGGAAGGTGAAGTATTCAGTTTTACTTTATCTGTTCTTATTGTATTGTCTGTTTGAGTATTATCTATGGCTGTAATTAAAATGTTAATTTCGCAACAACTTTATTAACAGTAGGTGGGTGGTGAAAGATTTTAAACTGAATGATACAAAACTAGTTTATGCTAACTAATCAGTAATTAATTATGGCGTCATCTTTCTCAACCAGTGTCTGTGTTTTTAACCGACTTCAAAAAAAGGAGGATATAATCAATTCAGTGGTATGTTTTTTTTAATGTTTGTTCACGCACAACTTTTTTGTTTAGGAAGCAATTTTAATAATTCATTTTATTCAGTATAGCTCCAAGGTGGTCCTCCATCATTTTAATTTTATTGTGTTTGAAGGAGGCTTTATTCTTTTTGTTAAAATTTGACCATAATTTCATTTTTTTTATACCTACCATGAAAGTACTAATATGGTTAGTAACATGGTTAATAATGAAGATTACTGTCGGAACACACTGATAACTTACACGACACAAGCACTTGGCTTGGCTATTATAGATTTTTAACGACAGGCCGCCAGCTAGGTGGTTACTACTAAGACCTCTATCACCATGTTATGGTGTCTTTACGATGTTTTCCTTCACCTAAAGTCTAAATTTGATAGTAGGATTCAAACCATCAAGGTAATTTTGCCAATATTATCCGGAAGGAATTATGTCTGGTAGCGGATGTAGCACGAAAAAATAGGTTAGTGGAATGGCGCCTTTGCAAAAGTCCGATAATTTTTTTATACCCATAATAGCATCATACCATTTTCCACTACATTAACAAGATTTAGTGTTGCAAAGACACTTTCTATTTCTTTTCTTTCGAGTGATTTACGTTATAGAAAATATTTTGGTTAGAAAAACGTATGTAATCCAAAATATCGGATAGATCAAGTTCTCATGAGACAATTTATTGAAGGGTCTGCGTGCGTATATCCTTATTTATTGGTACAGACGGTCAGGGGTAACGATCGCCTTGTTTATTTACAAAGGTAGCTGTCCTCAAAGTTCCACTTAGTTTTTCTTAAAAAGACTTTGTGGTTTTCTTAGCCTGTAATTTGTAGTATTTTAATTAGATTTTAAGTTACAAAGAGGTTTTTTACCGCTAATGTTGGGGCATTGACCTTGTTTTTAAAAGAAACTTCTTACATAATAGAAATTTGAAATAATTATTAGCCGTTATGTATTTTTTACAAATTAAAGTCAGAACTATTATTTAAAAAAAAATACTTGTTTAATGTTCATCAATCTGTACTAGACTATCACGATAATAATAATACTAACTTTCCGCATCCCAGTTTCACCCGTGATCCAGTAGTTTTTGACTGTATACTTTACAAAAAAAAATCAAACGTAACAAATCTACCTAGGTAGCTGATACCTACCTTCATTAGTTCATCATTAAAAGAACAATACACAGCACTGCGGCTATGAAATCCAGTATAATAAGTTACCGCAACTTGATAAGAAATCGGCAAAAAGTTAGTTCAACTTTTCCCATTGCAAGAAATTGTACCGCTCGGCGCTCTGCTGATAGTTTACTAGGATTAATGAATGGCGCTAAGAAATGTTCAGGGGAAACAGGAATTCTACTTACTATTTGAACTCAAAGAGATGCTCTGAGTGGAATATCTTGCTCAAGAGTTAGTAGTATAGTTGAATTTGCCATTTTGATCTATTTTATGCATGTATTTCTTGTTAATTCTTTCTTTCTTCCACTTGTTTTATGATCAGATAGCCGAGTGTGAAGAATATCCTAGGATATTATTATTGGTTATTAGCATTGAACGAGAAATCATGCAGAAAGAAATAAAAGTATGGTACCGTAAAATGAGATAAAATAAAACTAAAATATCAGTATTAAATGTTAAGCACGTACTTTTTGACGTTGTTATTCGATATGTGGTTATATGCTTTAAACTGTAGATATGAATAGAATTGAAATCCACAAAATTTTAAATCATTTTGGATGGCTGACGCGCCAAAGCGATGCTCGATTCGAAATTGAAACCTAGATAAATTGACGCAGAAATTTAATCCAACGGAGATGCTTTTTCATTTGCAAAGAAATATCTTATGGGGTTATGCCTTCATCGAATGAGATATTTTCTTATAAACTTATATTATACTTTTTTTTGTATGTTTGTTACGCGATTACTCCGCCATTATGTGAACCGATTTTAGAAATTATTTTTTTATTCGAAAGAGTATATTCCTGAGGTGGTCCCATGGTCACCACAAACTCAGGATCTGTTGATGTAATTGGCAAAAAACGGCATTTGAAGGCGGTTCTCTTTTTGTTAAATTTATATTATTTAATTACCTACAAATAATCTCTCGTCTATCTCATGTTTCCTTGGGATACAAAGTTATTCCAGGGTTCAATCTATCTTTGTGTTAATTTTAATAAATATATCTTCAAGAATTATGTTATGAGAACACTGTTTCACTCAAATATTTTTAATATTATAGGAATAAAAGTCTATTACAACACAAATATAACAGAAATTAAGATGTAATTAATATTAACGGGTCCAATTTCAATTAAGGACTAAGAAATTCATCAACTCCTTTTATGTTGCTACTTGCCATCGCCTACAAGGGTCTTAAATAGACTTCTTAGAAGCCTTACACCGCAGTCACTAACCAAAGAGGCTTAGCAAGAAGGTTGACTCTTAGTCACAATATTGCAGCTATAAATTAGATGATTCCAAAACACGACAGAATTCATCAAGTGAGTTGAGTGGATTTTAACTTAATACTTTCTACAAACTCGTTTTCTCCGAGATAAGGATGGATCCGCTTTTTAAATGCCTTTTTGTCAGGGAAAACAATGCTCCTTGTCTTTAAAAAGGTTTTCTTTTCTACTGTAATGAAAAAGTTAAACGTTCAGCTTTAGTGATTGTTCGCTGTCATTTTTTTTAAGTTATCTGAAGGCCTTGGAATATTTTTTGGCCACTTATGTTTTAATAATTAAATATTGCAGTCTGACATAAATTAATTAAACATAGGTACTGCAACTTCACTTTACTTTTAAAACTATCAATAGACTTTCATTGAACTAAACAACTTAATAATTTGAACTAACTCCTACCAGAATCCAATTTCTGAGTTATCGAGTGCGGAATGAAAAACCAATCGATTTCCTTCATGTTTCTAACTCAGCTCCAAGCTATGTGGCATAGAATTATTTATATAGTTATATACTTTTTGATACTTCTCTCCCTCCATGCCTTAGAGGGCACGTTAAGCAGTGGGTCCCTACTTCCTAAACTTGAAGGCACTGGGGTTGGCACATGCCTAAATACTTAATCATATTGTCCTGGATTTTTTTATTGGATGTAAAAACATAGAGTAAAAAATGCAATAGTATGTCTCTGACTATATTCTTATGCGGGTTACTCAAAAGTCATGACGGGAATCAATTATGCATTGACAACGTTAAATTTACTACTACTTTAGAAAATACAATGTACCAACAATAAAAAACATAAATGTATCAATTAAAAAAGAAAACATAAATTATTAGCTAGTGGACGTATGCCTACACTAAATTTGAGCATTTCCAAGTAATTTGTGTCGGCACTTATCAAATAAGTTCAATGCATCATTAACCAAGAAATAGCGTGTGAAGTAACTGACAGCCCTATTAGCAAGGGTGTCACTCAAACCTTAGACAGCTGTAATTGGAACACGCCTGTAAAGTTCAATAGAGTAAGTAGCGATTGAGGCCGCAAGGCCCAAGGCTAATAATTTCAAATCGGAACAGTTAAAGTTTGGTAGACTAGGTAATGGTACCCTTAGGGGATAACGATTGAATTGCTTCGGCGTCACGGATACCTACTAGGGGTGAACGGCACAAGTTCGGTCTCGGAGGACCAAAAGTGTACAGCAATCAGGGTTTATAAGTTGTTTGCATTTAGGTTGCCAGTCAGTTTAGTAGGTAGGTTTAGCTATTTTTTGTTTTGTTATTATGATGTTATGCTTTATAATATTTTCCAGAAAACTGCGTATTTAATCCATCAAAAATATATGAAATCATTAAATTTAAATGAAAGTTTGATTTAGTACTAATCGTCATGACGTTAATCCTGCCACGTATGTAGGTAACCACACTTTTAGATACCTGCACTTTTGTCAAATCAGAACAATGACTTCAGTTTCATAGAAATTATCAATGGAAATGGTTAGCTTAAATCTGTAAAGTTTCAAAACATCCCTAAATCAAAATGACCGAGCACTCGTATTTCCTCATATACCTATATATATTTACGTGCAAACAGAAACAGGACGTACAGCTGCCATTTCGGTGAAAATGCTTTTTCGCTGCTCCCAGAACCATCAATCGTCAAGTAAAATTGGTTTCGAGTACTCTCTAAATCGTGGGAGATGAACTAAAACTTTTACTAATGGTCAATAAACTGGAATGCAGTCGTTTATTTCATATTTTAGGTACTGGACACTCGACTGTCAATGTACCTAATTAATATTTAGTATGTGGGTATCTAGCTCATCTTATTGCAAAAATCAAATCGCTTTTGGGCATTAACATTTATCATTATGTCCATAAAAATAGAAACCATATGCCATTTGTACAGTGACAACACTCTTTGTTGCGAACACGGGAACTGCTGCCGACAAACTGTTTTCACAGTTTGGTAGAATAGTTTTATAAAATTGTAACATTTCTTTTGTGTTTCAATAAATAAATAAAAGTTATTTAATGTGCAACAAAATTGAAGTTCTTCGCTCAAAAATAATAACCAACTTATTCAAACGGCTGCTATCAATTATTTGGATTTCTTCCGGAAATTCAACAGTTTCCTCTTGGTTGTAAGTTTATTGGTTTCACAAATACAAATGTTTTCTTTAATCTGGGTCAAGATTTAGTCGGATAGGAAGTGGGACAAGGGAATTTCCAATATTTACTGTTAGTATACAGGTAAACACGAAGATGATTGCGAGTTTGTTTCCATGGGATCCAATGTCAAGCTGTTTACGGAAGTCCTTGGTGTGTTGCGTACAGTTGCGATCAGCCCTTTGTCAAAAGCTATCCCGCTGAGTTGACGGATTTTATAGGTTTATTTTGTACTTAAGCTGAAGGGCCGCATTTTTTAAGTACCTTTCTATTGTAAAGAATGTTGCGATTGGCGCTTGAGACTTATTTCAATTGATTATTCAATGTATTAATTTTATTATGCTTTTGAAACTCCTTATATTGTATTAAATTCTTCATTATTATTATACAACGCATATTTGTCAGAAAGTACGTACAGTTACCAATGTACTCGTACGTACAGTTCTATAATATTTTTAATGTCCCAGGATATTTATATTTATTTTTATTTACCTTAAATCTTTTGCTTTATTTCGAACAAGAAAACAAGGGTATAAATTACTTTTCAGTAGTTATCTGCCATCCCTATGAGGAGATGTTGTTTGGATGGCTTCTTTCGTGTTGTCCAATTATGGTTTCTAGGAGCAATTATTGGTTTCGTAGTATTTTCTAAGAAGGTTCTCTGTGTTATCCCGATGATTTTCTTGTCACAAATGGATGGATATGTTTGTCAGGGCATATTAGACGCGAAAAGCTAGTCCTACTATCCTATTATAATTATGAAAGTTTGTGAGTTTGTACGTTTGTTACTTCTTCACGCTCAAACGACTGTAACAATTTTGATAAGTAAGGATGTAGCTAACATCCTGGATTAACACATAGGCTTCTTTATATCCCGTGAAAACATAAGTTCCCTCGGGAACGCGGGTGAAACCACGCGGTGCAAGCCAGTGTAAAGCAAATTATCCCAAATGCGGCTGCTGCAGCTGATCGCATCAGCAAGACTCTGAGCAGACTAGGAGGGTTTCCTTTTTGGATGGCCAAACCCAGGAGTTGGCAGAAAAAACTCCTCGGCCTCGATTAGTTTTGCTGATAATTATGCTTCAATTTTAAACTCTATTAAAAGTAAGTAAAACATATATAATGTCACTAAATCATAAATTGTGAATTGAAATGATTTACAGTCCCAACAGCGTCACTGTTATCTGCTCAAAATACTAGAGCAATATTTAATGCAAACGATTATGACACATATGATATGTGTCATAATAATAAATTTCTCTACAGACTAAAATAGTATGGACTGTTTGGACAAATGTTTTGGACATAACCACGGATAGTATTGTGCTAACTGGCACTAGACGATGAAGTGGTCCCGAGAGACACTGCGTAAATTACAACGTTTCATAGTATTTTATGTCCATAAAGATAGTGACATAGTTCGGTTACAAAGTTGATAAACAAACCGACCCGTAGTTAAATTGATGTATGGACTGCGTACGCTCATTTTTTTGCAGTCAAGAAACAATGTTGCTGCAAATTTGTGCTTTATATCTTGGCGTTTCGGTATAAATTGCAATTTAAAATATTGCAAAAGAGCACGTTACGTTTGCAGTGGAGAATATAAGGGTGACTTGCTTGAGGCGAGGTCGTTACTCAATTTTTTATACCATTCCTGAATCTTGTTTACTTTTGTTATGAAGATACAAAATTTGTTTATTTTATTGATAGAAGTGGGTTATTGAGGTTTGGATTTACTAGTCTTATACTGGATTGACATAAAAATAAAAACCCTACTAATGTCTTCGTCTTGGATATATGAAGCTGAATGAGGCAATTTGACCTTTAGGCTGAGATCTACAGAGCGTACTTAGACTTTACCGTACAAAGTTTGGTATTTAAAATGCAATCTCCGAATCTCTCTGAGTGTGCTAAGCAAAGCCTAAGTGCACCTAATCGACGACTTACCAAATCTTGGCTACAACTTGCTTGCTTGGTTACACACAAACATTTACTTTATTACGTAGGTTTATACCCTAAGTAAAGTCTGAGCAAAGTCTAAGCACGCTCTAAGTATAGATTTTAGCCTTAGTGTCATTTATTATTTGTTATATCACACTAACGTCCTAACGCTTTATATATTTTTATTTATATTACAAATAAATTTCATAATTAATTTACATTACTAACATTCTATGGACTATAATGTAGCCCGAAATTAAGATTGTTTTATTGTATTTGATCTATTTTCTATATTAAAAAATAATAATAAATCTAGTCGAAAGTATTATAAACCTTGATAGAAACATATAACAATCAAGGTTTACATGTACTTGAAAAGTAAGTACATCAGAGTTCTGAAACAAGTTAAACTGTATTCTAGAAATAAGTTACTTAAGCAACTATTTCTAGAATACAGTTTAACTTGTAGGTACTTGTGTTGTAACGAAGTAAAATCTTTTCCCGATTTCTACCATCCTCCACCGTCTACTTTTAAGTTCAAATTAAAATTAATTATGATTAGAAAATTTAGTACGTATAATGGAATTTAAATTAATTTGAATAAATGGAAAAGTTTGTGATTTTCTTTGTACTTAACTTGCGGAATTATAAAGCCAAACTTATAAAAGCTATGATTAGACGATAAAATGGTGTATCTATGGATTGGCCTATCCTATAGATGAATTAATACATAAATTTCCTGGGACTTTCTTCATACACGGTTATTTGATCAAGCTAAGCAGAGCTTGTGCTATGGAATCATGTGTCAAAGAACTCCACAATATTTGTGTAAAGGTTGACTTTTAAATGCGTATAAAAGTTTGTGTACCATAGTATTTGAAATTTACCTCACCCCCTAGAGTTTTTCAGTTCATTGCTGTTGATTGAAAAGTGATCCTTTTTGTATAAAGCAGATTAATCCGTTATTATGACGTTTTGAAAATATTTTGGGTAATCAATTACCATTAGGCGGGCCGAATGTTTTTTTGCTAACTTCATTGTATACCTATCGTGAAAAATCCAAATGTATTTATATCAACCCATTTTTGTATAAAGTGTGGCTGCTGCCGAGAATACGTTTCTGACACCTACCAGAGGGTAGTTAAATTATTTGTAGTTTCCTACCAATCGAACACCTCGCCTTATTCTATAGATAGCTATATATAGGTACGTATAATACTAATATATTCTGAGCATCAGAAACAAATAGATTTTTTGTTGGAGTAGTGGAATTTATTAATATTTACTGCGCCTTGATAGAACGTTTTGTAGTTCTTATTTTTAAATCCTTCCTAGGTACCTATAACCTGCGTTTCCGTGAAGTAAATATACCGACCAGTCCATTATGTTTTTCAACCCCTATATATTTGTAACGTTCCGCAACTCTTGCAAATACGTGACTTGACCCCTCGTGAAAAAATAAATGTATATGTTTTCTTTCTAACCTCTTCGCTTTTTACGGGCCTCGTAAAAAACGCCATTGACAGCGGTCGATCTATAACATCGATACTAATATTTGTTTTATAGGGGTATATGTTTTAGTATAAAGGAGAAAACAAAGCCATAATGCTAAAAAACTTTGTATAGAAGCTTAGGAAAGGTCGTGAAAATTGTATCGGATATATTTAGTTTTGTACGTAGAATTAAAGCATACTATTTTGTCTCGCTGATTAGATATAATAGTTATGATTATGTTTTCCAGAAATTAAAAGTTTCCTACATGTTCTTCCATGTTGCCTGCGAGCCAACATTCATTACGATTGATAGTGCCGTTAAGGCATCGAGATATTATAAAAAACTCATTTTGGAATTTATAATATTACCTACTCAGGATTTTACATTAATCGTATCCAAATTTTTGTTGAGGGATACCCCATGATTGAGGAGAATATAAACAGTTTTCAATTATTTATTTTTATATGAGCTGGTAATGTTTTTTTATAGTCCTTATGTGCCCGTAAAAGTCTAGTGGAAAGGCATTGAGTAATGAGAGAGAGAGGAGTCATGGAGGAAATGACGTTAACTTAACGTCATTAATCTTAATTTTAAATTGTGTAGGTATGTATGTATGTAGTGGCGTGAGTAGGTGACAAAATAGGATTGAGAAAATGTTCTTTAAATTGAAATAAAGATGGAAAGTTTTTCAGCTTCACTGACTGCAAGCTACGCACTTGAAAATGAACTCATCTTTTATTTGATGAGTTTCGATTAAATATCACCATTTTCATTTCTATATTTAATGTTTTGTATAGCTAATGAAACTCATAAAAAGTTACGAAGTAAATTTTATATTACCCCAAGGCAATGTAAAAATAAAATCAAAGTTTGTTCAGAACCTACCCAATCGACTCAGGTATATTTATCTAATGTATCTTTAAGCCGTTTGAAGCACAGTTTAGATAAGGAAGTTTGCTGAACATAATTGGAGAGTATTAATATCAAGTTCGTAAGTTAAAGTCGTGAGTGAGCTTTGCTTAGACTAATCGCTTTGCGCGTACTTACTCGGATTAGGTCGCTGTCACACTGTCACAAGATTCGCATATATACCCATGATATTTTATTCAGTTACATATACGCTGCATGCACGAATCATTTTGATTGACATATCGAATAATAAATGTAAGTCACTTATTTAAAATACACAAACCTCAAACGGCACAAATATAGCGGAATATCAAGTACGTATATATTTGAGCCGTTTGGGGTTGAAACCTTAGGACCCTGGGGTCATCGAGCTCACCACCTCTTTAGAGAAATCTCTAAGCGGTTGGTGGAAGCTACGCGGGATCCCAGAGCTGGCGGCTACTTAGGCCAAAGAATAAGCCTCGCAATACAGCGAGGCAATGCCGCCAGTATTCTTGGTACTCTGCCACCAGGGGAGGAGTTAGGGGATTTTTTTTATTTATAATTAATTTAATTTTAGTTACATTTATAAGTAGTTAGTTTGTTTAGTAGTTAGGTTAGTATTAAATTATTATTTAAAAATGTAAATAGTTAAACAAATACATAGTTATTATTTTACATTACTTGTGGAACAATGGAATACATACAAAGGAACATTAATAAAAAAAACTAAATATAAATTTAATCTTGAATATGAGAAAATTTAAAATGTTATTATGTGTTGTTAAAAAAACTGTAATTAAAAAAAATATCCTATGCGTTAATGATTCAAAACGATCCAAGGAAAGAAATACAAAAAAATCGTGGAATAACGTAATATATGGGTACTTAGGTACTTTTTATTCCGGGAACGAATATGAGATCCCTGGAGTACCCAGATGAAGCCGCAAGACAGAATTTTTTTTTTCACAAATAAGTAATCTAACAAATTCCGCAGGACTTAAGTAGTATGACACAACTTAGATGAAGCATCGGCAAAATTCGTAAAATCGATCATTTCCGAAAAGAGTGCGCCTACAACATTACCCATGTTTATTAGTAGGTACTTTAGGCGAAAATGATCATGTTGAACGTTGAATGGCGCGATAATGCATGATTTTTATTAGTTGTGTAAATCGGAAGTGAAGTGTAGATATACGATTTGCCAGCTATGCTACATCTAAGTTGTATCATACCTACTGTACCTAACTCTGCTGCATCAGAGACAATTTAATTAAATTAACACTAAACCCGGGACGTCCGTCTCTTTTCATACTATATGGTTTCTCATTACAGGTAAATAACCTCATCCTTTTTTTAGTCAGTAACTTAAGTCTTACTTGAGGAATGTACTAATGAGTTTCTTGGTAGGGCAGACACGTTTATCACTAGAAACCACGGGGCCGCCTAGAAATTCTTAGACAAATAAATAGGTATTCACATTTAATATTCATAGTACGTCTTTGTGGTTACCTACTTTAATTATACTTTGAGAAACTTTATCGTTTTATCTTGAAGTTGCAATTGAAATTTATAGTCTGATTTATTGTAATGTGACTATGTTGGATTGTAAGACGAATGTTTGTTGTTAAAACAAAGCTTTATAAATTAAAACGTATTTACTGCGACTTGTAAGTTGAACACGTACTTGGAATATAGCAGACACCCATTTTCCTTCTCATTTATTCTTAACTAGCGACCCGCCCCGGTTTCGCACGGTTTTTCTCGGCTTTTCTGTACTACAATATGCATATATTATACATATACATTTTCCTCTTGAATCACTCTATCTATTGCTGAAAATTGCATTTAGTAGTTTAAAAGACCTAAGCAAACAGACAGCGGAAGCGACTTCATTCTTTAGGATATTTTTTTGTTTTGAGTTTTACACCCTATAGGAGTAAAATGTGTATTTCAAATACTGGTGTGCGTGGGTTTTTTCACCTGCTATAGGTGTACGCGTACACCATAGCGGTTTCGAGCGGTGTGTGGTTTCGATTCCCATTTAGGTATGACAAACATATGTGCATGAACATGTCTGTTTGCTTTGTATCTGTGTCTGGGTAGTCGTTTTGTATCCAGTTTGTGAAAGGTTTTGATATTTTTGTGTTTTTCTGAATAGTACCTAAGTATTATACTTAGCTACACACTTGCATCGCAAAATACTCTATCATACAACGATATCGACGATAAAACTCAGTATATAACACCCTAGTGAATACACCAATAGAAAATATGTAAAATTGAAGTATCCAACAATAATACTTACAAAGTAAGTACTGTTCGCCTTTTACCACCGACACCATTGAGCTATACAAATAGCTTAGAAATATGCAGAATGTTCCTGCTTTGTGCAGTGCATGCAATGTAACAAAAGTTAAAGAAACTGTGTCTGACACATATAGTGTGAAATTGATGCTACACAGTGCGATCGTGCTCACAAAGGAACAGTATAAATTGAAAACTGAGGAAAGGGAATATCATGGAATATACGGCGCCCGGTGCTTTATTTTCGCAGACAGTCTTACGAGTAGGTATGTGCGTTGAGAAATAAAATACTAGGTACAACAACAGTTATATTTTTATTTGATGTTTGTTTTTGACCACAATATCACCGTGGTAAGTAATGATGTGGCCGGAGGTGGTAAGCATATACCTAAGCCCTAAATCTGAAGTGACTCAAGTACATACCCTACTGCCACATTGGTAGGCACATTTGTATGGAAATTATTTCGCGAAAAGAATAACGCAATTTCTAGTCGGATTCAAATTTGCCAAGTACTTTTGACTAACAAAATTGCCATATTGAGTCAGGCGGTATGTAATAAATATCAAATATTTTTGAGTGGACCAAACAATTTAAAGTAGCTCCAAAATACAAATTAAAGTTAAGAGCGTGTACGCTACTAATGGCTTTAGCTAAGTAAACTAACATCCTATAGTATCTTTGATAAAATTACAATTTCTGTAATTAGGTTTGTTATGAATTTTGAATATTACTTATTTTGAATGTTGAATAATATTCCTCGCATTTTTTAAACTTTCCCGAGCTTTTCGTAATAAGTAATGTTTAACTTTATCTTGATTGAAGTCTCCAATTGACATTTATTTCTGTGTCAAAACTGTGTGTCAACTTTATTAATCTGTGGTCAAGTTTCAAAACCTGAGATCCTAATTTAATCTAGTTCAAATCACAAGCAAGCAAAGCAAATGGCAACAAAAACTGATCCGTAAACATAGACAGGCAATAATGGAAACAATTCACAAATAAATACCTCATTTACTCGAACCACACAATACATTTCCATAAAGACGTGTACCCACTATGGTTAATTACCAGGGTTTGTCTGTCAGATCCGAAGTGGTCAAGATATCGCTGACGATGGCCATAAAGTGAAGCGTCTGCACACGACTTTGAATATCAAAGAGGGCTATTAACATATCTTGATTGGACTGCATAATAGTTTGTTAGTGACCAACTTATCGATATAGAGATGTTAGTAAGAACAAAAAATACATTCATATACCTATATAGGTATATATTAGTAGCTTGTCTTTATCCCGTTTCTGCTTTATAAAAAAAGTAGCCATTGTACGAATCATCTATGTCCAAGTTTTAATCCGATCAGCCATTACGAAGCTGAGTGGTAACAATAACAAACACACACCCCAACACATTTTTTGCATTTATAATACATACAATATATATCAAATGAATAAATTAACCTTTAATTGCTTGGAGATAGATTTTCAACTTGATTTCCTACTGTGCTAGCTATGGTGGCGGGTACAGTTTCACTCTTGGTTTGTTTAGTTATTTTTAAAAATTTGGTGAAATGATAATTTTGATGATCATTATGTGAACAAAAATAGTTCATTTATTGCTGAGATTTAAAAAAAAGTATGTAAATATAAAGTGTACGTATTATGCTGAATACATTATCCTACCTACATGAATCGTTATGTAATTTTTTAGGAATCAGTGTACTAGCAGTAATAGGGTAGTAGACTGACATATCAAATCAGCTACTTTTTAATAAAATTAAATGTCAAAACGATAGTTTATATGGAATTTTGTATGAAATATTACTCTATGACGTCATAGTTTCACAGCATCAAATCATCTACTCTTAGTGGTTCCACTGGTAATTAAAAATCATAAAAAGCATTAAATGTATAACATATTTGATATTTCCACATGTTTTTAGATGTTTTATGCATTAGTTAGTGTTTGGTCATTTATTTTTGATAGTGTCAACTACCCTATTAGGTATTAATATATATTAAGTTTTAGTGTTAAAACTTAGTGTTAAAGTTAAGCTCACTGTGGACTTTTAATAAAAAAAAGAGTGTGTAATTACATCTCTATGGTGTATACATAGTCCACTAAGTGCATGAGTAGTTAGCATTTCAAACAAACAAGATTATAGATTTCAATCTCTTGATTACACCCAGCAGTGTTATAGGTATTATTGTTTGCTTTACCCTATAGTGATGACACGAACTATTATTAATTTGGTTATCAACGTTAAGTGGGGTTGAGATTATGTTTGTTAGTATGACCCTGGGGCTGGTTGGTGTGGGGTATAGATATCTTGATTAAGGCTAACTCTCATAGGTGGCTAAGTTGCAAAGGATTAGCACAAACACATGTTATACAACTTTAGAAACATAACTCAGTCTGAACAAAAAAAAACGAAATAAATTAAGTTCAAGTCAAAGGAGTTCCGTATCTACCAGTGCCTTAATTGAATAAATTAGTTAGTGATTAGTTTTTGATTTGCTTTGCCTGAATGTAGGTACCTTACAATTTTGTTGGTTTACTCCTAAAAAGATTGTGGCTATTTAGAAAGTTTATACTTATAATATTGTACGTATTCTGCTTTGTAATAATATTCAGATTTGTAGCTAATCACAATTTTAGCATCGACATTATTGAAATGAAAATCTACTAAGTATCTGCCGCACAAAATATTTTCAATGTTAGTCTATTTCAATATTCTACATTTAAGTTTGACAACGATGACATTTTGCTATGATAAATTTTATATTTTTATATTAATTTTAGATATTCAATGTTATTTGTAAAATAATAGTAAGAATAAATAAAAAGCTATTATATTTAATTATATCATAAGACTGGGGTATTTATAGTATAATACAAAAACATTACACCATAACAAGATTTAGAGTAGAAAATGCTTGCTAAAATTGTGGTGTAAAACTCATGGGAATTGATTTCACAGTGATACTGAGACAGTTAATTTCCGGAATATGGTAAGTACCTATATTGAATCAACCTAATAGCACGTCAATATAGGTTAATTAGCATGATATTAATGTGTTCGGTCGTTGCTCCATTTTGGAGGTTGAAGGCCTTTGGACGTAGACTGATTACGTAGTTGCGTGACGGGGAAACGATCTGTAGGAACAGATACAGTGATGTATTCCCTTCATGAGCCATTACGATAAGTAGGCCATCAGAGACATTAACCATAGATATTGATTAGCTTTGACGAATGTCTTTATCTGAACTTATTATTTCATTTAAAGAGTTTTTAATCGATTTTTTTATGAAATAATATCCAGAAGAATAAAGAAATTATGAAAATATATGAAATTTATTCGACGCGTGCATTCATATCCTGGGACATACCTACTTCACACACGGCTATCCGATCCCAATCTAAACGGAGCTTACTTGTAACCGGATAACTATTATGTGTTCAATCAAACACACTATTTCTGTTGCTCATAATGCTTATTTATACATTATACTAATGACCAATTTTCAATACCTACTATATAACCTAAAATAGCTCCATAAATGCAACTATTAAATATAGTAATGGGACATGTTATTGTCATGCTATCGTTTCGTTATGTTTCAACGAAACTATCATGACTGTACACCGTAGCTTTAGCATTTTATTAGTACGCCAGCGGTATTTTGTTAGAGCGCAGCGGAAACCAATCAATAAATCAATAAATTCTGCTAAATTCATATTGGTTATTCAATGAGGTCATACATAATTGTATTTATCTACTCTCATATCGTAATGTTCTTATTATGAAATCAAAATCAGTACTTTAATGACCCACTTTATGCACACCCGTGTATAATGATTCATTATAGTACAGTTTTGTTCCCAAGATAATGCTATAAAATAACTTTTTTTCTATTAAAGTACACTTTGGACCTATCCTATATAATAGTATAATCAATCAGTATCAATTCAATTTTAGATGCAAATTTACTTGTTTTTAATTCGTCACATGTTGTTACATGTGACGAATTAAAAACAAGTAAATTTTGTCTTGAACTTTAGAGGTAAGAATTTTTGAGAGTTGGCAACATGGATTTGATTAGGTATATGATTATTGTGTTTGTTTATTTTATTGTTTTTGCCTAAATATATCATTTTGACAAAAATTTTTTTTTGAAAATTGCTAAAAACTATCTATATAATATAAGTACTGTGTGATACCCTATATATTATTTATTCTTTGGTGATACTGCACATAATTAGGTATTAAAAACTCGTGTGATACTATTAAGAACCTCGGTAATTAAACTCACATTCGTATTTAATAACCCCTATTATGCAACAGTATCATAAACTACTATTATTTAACACACATTATAACATCATGATATATTATGCACTTCAAATAGTACCTACCTTGTGTATTGGTATATTTATGTATTTGCTGAAATTTTTAATTTTCTTTTTCCAACCTAAACAAGATTGTGATTGTACGTAGATAATATACTACGCTTACTCTTTGCTTTATACCATAAAATAAATTAAAATCAATTTTTATACTTTGGTACTTCAAACATTGCAAATTGATATGTTCTAGAAATAGCATTAATTCTTTTTCCTCAACAAAATAAGTGCAGTATAGCAATACCTTTTACTTTGATGCAATTTTAAACGTACGATACTAATTTAGTTTCACATTTCCTTTTACCTCACTCGTGTGAAGTAAATTTTTCTCAGCGATATGTATTTCAAAGAAAATGGAATTGTAGACTAGAGCTTGGAATATGCATAGGATCAGCAAGGCTTAGGAAAAGTCACTGAGTCAGAAATACATTTTAAGTTGGTAACGAACATGTTTTCAGTACAATACCTAATATTTAGTTAAATTCACGGTTCGCATTTATGGGTAACCAGCGACCGACATCTTCAAAAAATATCTAAAATTATAATTATATAAAAAAAAAACATCATACTTATATATCAATCAATATACCTATACAAAACCTTAACAAATTATAAACCTAAACCTTTCTCATGTATCACTATGTTTATTACACTAACCGCATGAAAATCCGTTCAGTAGTTTTTGAGTTAGACGTGGCGGGGGACTGTTATAATAATATGTACTCAAACAAAAGCTCATTGCATGATTCAAACTCACGACCTTTGCCGCAGTATTTGTCGTCACAACCACTGAACTATTAAGTACGTGTAAGGGTTTCTCAGCCTCTATCTGCTGTCAAATTAGCGTCACTTGTCACATCGATTGAAGTGATAGCCTCAGGCGCAGGTCCACCACGTGACTAAAATAAATATTATTAGCAATGAATATTTTTCACTTTTTACTCTTTCTTTGTCAAATTGATATTGACTTTTTTCGCATGCCGTACCTATAAATTAGGAGAGGCACAGACAAATCCACCATACCTACAGCTTAATTTTAAAAATATTATAATGTAGGTGTGTATTTGTGTTTATGACATGAATGAATATAAATAAATAATAGGTAGGTATATAATAATTTATATCTATATTATAAATTATAGTTAAATTGAGAAAGAAAACATTGACAATTTTATTTATAGACGTAAAAGTAGAGATATTAATTTACTGTCAATTTATTTTCCTTTCTGAATCATTTCTAAATATAATTTTAATTCCTTGTTTTCTATTGTAAAATAATATAATTATATACCTAAAGATTGAATGGAAAACATCATAATTGCTTTCAAGTTAATTATTCCACTCCATGAGATCAGAAAATTAATTTAATTATTTTAATTAGAGACCGTACCCCTATCTGCTTTCGTAAAAGCGACAATAATTTTATGTGACGCTTCAATTATTCAAAGTAGGTAATTCATCTATAAAATATAACTGCGATATATATAAGCAGTTTTATTTATAGGTACAATACGAGAATATCTATAATTAGATGTAGGAAGGTAGGTACTTCTATAGGTTTATAGGCGAACGTGAAGTTCATCTCTTGTAACTAAATTTAAGATAATAAAAATATGGTGAAGGTTATAAGAATTTGAAATAATATCTTATAATTACATACATAGTATAACAACAAACACAAAGGATCAAGTTAAGACGCGCTAGTTACTTAGTGACCCGCTCTCCTAGAACTAACTATGGAAAAAGAAATTTGGAGTTTGAGGGTGTTCAAATTTATAATAAATTACCATCAGTAATAAAAGAAGAAAAAAGCTATGTTAGGTTCAAAAAACTACTTAAAATTCACACAAGTAAAATTCATACATACAAATAAGTGATTAAAATAAAATAAAAATATATTTACATAAACTATTACATATATAATAACATATAAATAGAACACACAATATATAGTTTAAGTACCTACCTATATACCTTTAAATTGAAAATATACATTAGTAATTAAACGACACCAAAAAAAAAATTAAATACTTAAAATAGTTTGTAAACCACGTTTAATACATTTAAAATCTATAACTAATAATAATTAAGTAAATATAAAATAGTCCTATAATGGTATTATAGTATTATTTACAAAAAGTATTTCATATCTGACTATGCCACATTTAGTATAAATAAAACCATACATCCGTGTTCTGCTTGGTTAACTCACAATCGAGTATCTTACCGTTTATGTTATTTGACTTATATTTGTTTACCCACATATTTTTATTTTTTGTTTTGTATAATTCTGTTATGTGTACGAACTTTGTGCGCTCTAATTAATATTATTGTTACTTAAAACATTGTTTCTCAGTAAGTGAATTATGTAAAATTCTTTATGAGAAATAAATTTGTTCTTTAAACAAAAAAAAAATAGTATAAAATAAAGTCGCTTCCGCTGTCAAATGCAGTTTTCAGCAATAGATAGAGTGATTCAAGAGGAAGGTTTATATTGTACTAGCTTTCGCCCAGCGGTTTCACCCGCATTAGAGTTCATGAACACCCGTACCCGTACTCAATTAAACCATCCAAATAATATGTAGGTCAATTTGTCCGTTAGTATTCTCATACCTTGAGAACCACAGTACAGATTATGAAGCGTTTTTCAAAGATAGGTATCCTCTTAGGTTCAGGTTCCTAGATGAAGGTTTTAGGCTATTTAATATCCAGGGACAGGTATAGTTCTGTGACGATTGAATGCTACATAAATTTATTATGCATGTGGAGTTCAGTTTTCACGTCTAAATACTTGTCAAAAATTACAATCCATTATTAGTCATACATAAGTAAAAAAAAACAGTCAAAGATTCAGAGCCATACAGCCTTCTTATTATTTTTTATTTTTGTAGGTATATTGAATTTTTATGTTTAATATTTTTTTTTTATAAGTTTCGAATGGCATACAATGCAGGAGATAAAAGTTTTTCTTTCTTCTTTCTTTCTAAACGTTCAAACAGTGTGTAATGAAAATTGGCAGAGAGGTAGACCCGTGAGATAAGAAGGTAGGTATTTTTATCTCAGAACTTGTGAGAAACTAAGGACAGCTTCTTAAATGATTGTCTCAATGATACAATACAGATTGATGCAAAATTGTCAAGAACTGCCAACATAAACCTATCTATAATTTATCTATACTAATAATATAATGAAACTGAAGAGTTTTTGTTTGTTTGTATGAACGCGCTAATCTCTGGATCTACCTGGAAATTTGGAAAAATCTTTTTGCAATTGAAAACCTGAAAAAAAATATGTGAAGAATGTCCCAGGACAGGACAGGACATTTATTTATTTTTGTATAGCACGGGCGATGCGTCGCGGCGCCCGATGTAACCCGAGCAATAACGAAAAGAACCGAACTATGCACGACTTCACCGACATAAAGTCCTATACGTAATTTGTTTGATGATAATTGCTATTTTTATGTTGAATTGTTGTAGATATTATATACGGATTTCATAGAAACAAATACTACTTAAGAAGGTCCTAATTATTTCAAAATTGGTTTGGAGTTTATTTTTACTAACTTTGTTTTTTTTTTTTATTTCTTGGGTGAAAACTTAATCTGTCTATAGGTAGTAATAATAAAGCTGAAGAGTTTGTTTGAACGCGCTAATCTCCGGAGTTATTGGTCCGATTCGAAAAATTGTTTCACTAATGGGAAGCTACATTATCCCCGAAGGTTATAAGCTACTAATAAACCCGCGAACGAAACCGCGGGGAACAGCTAGTTATTTTATATAAACTAAATGCTAAGTATTATAATTTTAGATCACTTGTTTGAGATATTGAAGAAAATTTAAAGCTTTGTTACTTTATTTTGGCATGAAAGTTGAACAATACTGTGAGTGGAAGGGTTCTTAGTTTGCTATAAATAATGCATGCTATATGATAGCTTAAATTAATAAAATATGGTACTTATATGAATAGAGTAGCTTTATACAGTCTGATAAACTTTTTTAAAAAATCATATAAATATATATGACTAAAATTTAGAATAATTTTGATTTCTATGTTGTTACATTTGTGTTAATTAGTCTATATTCAAAATTTTGGATCTTTTGCTCAAGTAATTGCAAAAATATTAAAGGGCAAAAATGAAATATTTCACCCTCTATAACATTGCATTGCTAAATAGTATTACAAAATGCTCTAGGATTCTTATAGTTCTCGCTATGGGTAGCTTATAACCAGAAATTCGTGGTTCTGAAATCAATAGGAAAAGCGTTATACAGGTTGATGAAAAAAAATTAAAAAGGTCATAAAATTGTCTATGATTAAAAAGTTTTAAATTATTAATGTGCATATTGTTACAATTATGTTACATGGTCTACACCCAAAATTTTTGATCCCTAGCTCATGTAATTGCAAAAATATTAAGGGGCCAAAATACAAATTTCCGCCCTCTATAACATTTCATTGCTAAATAGTATTGCAAAATGCTTTAGGATTCTTATAGTGCTTGCTATGGGTAGCTTATTTCCAAAAATCATGCTCCTTAGTTAAATAGCTCTTGCGTTATACAGGTTGATAAAAAAAAATTAAAAAGGTCATAAAATTGTCTATGATCATTTGTTTTTTAATTATTGACTTGCATGTTGTTACACTTATGTTACATGGTCTACATTTAAAATTTTGGAACCCTAGCTTAAGTAATTGCAAAAATATTAAAAGTCAAAAATAAAAATTTCCACCCTCTATAACATTTCACTGCTAAATAGTATTGCAAAATGCTTTAGAATTCTTATAGTGCTTGCTAAGGGTAGCTTATTTCCAAAAAATCATGCTTCTCAGTTGTATAGTACTTCCGTTATACAGGTTGATAGAAAATAATTTAAGGTGTCATAAAATTGACAACTATGAAAAATTTGAGAAACACTGGTTTGAATATTATTCCAATTGTATTGAATAGTTTATATTCCAAATGTAAGGTCCCTAGCTTTAGCCATTACAAAAATATTAAAGTGCAAAAATTGGATATTTCACCCTTTATAACTTTATGCCGCATGAAAAGTTTGAGAAACTTGATAGTAAATTTCAAAACAAATACTGTAGAAAGCTTATATTCCAAAAATCAAGCTTCTGCTATGAATATTAACTGAGAAAACCAGGATGTTAAAAGTAAATTTTCGTCATTTTTACTTTGTCTATGGGCAAAACTTTGACAAACACCAAGTTGAAATTTGTAGTATTTGTATAGCATAACGCGTATACGAAATTTCATTTGCCTATCTTCAGCCGTTGCAGAGATATAAAAGTTTGAAAAATGCATAATTTCCATCGGTAATATCTTCCTCGAAGAAAAAAAGTTTGAGAAACGCCGAAAATATATTTTAGCAGTATTATTAAACTACCTACAATATAAATTTTGAGTTTGTAACATTCAAACTCACAAAGTTATCAAGGTTTAACGGAAACAAAGCAAATCCCTTATTTTTTTAAATTTTCCTCCCATAGACAAAAGTTTGAGAAACGCTCGCACCCATGTCTAATATTTTTTACTGAAAAAGCTACATTAAAAATTTCAGACTCCTAGACCTTATGGTTCCAGAGATATTAAGATTCTTAAAATCGCACAAAGGGCCCGTTTCCACCACTGCGGAAAGGAATTTCGAAAAATCGCTTCTTAAATGGGGTCTACGTGACAAAATCTATGCACATGCCAAATTTCACATTAATCGGTTCAGCGGTGTGGGCAGGGGGATGTTTACCCAAAAAACCGCTACTCTTTTATATAATAGATAGTACCTGGATGCCCAAAATTTGCTTGGTATTTTTTTTTGGTAAACCAAATTTCAAACCCCCGCGTATGTATCGTCTTCCACTGTTGTCGCCACCAACTCATTACCCATTTCTCTGCCCAGTGACCAATAGCTGTTGTTTTAAAATGCTTTTTATCAAGTGTAATCCCAATAGCAAAACTGCACTGTAGGTTCATTCAGTTAAAAAAGTAATCGTTTTACAGTTGTTGGTTTTGGTGTTTCAATTCTCATGCAAAACCGCATCGGGGAATCGGAAACTCGATTGTCAATTTGCCGACAACAATACTGGTATAAATATGTGTGGTCGTTACACAATTTTGTAGTGGTTGAACACATTTATTTGAATTCATGGAAATTACGGAAATTCCAATAATATGTTCGTCACTATTCAGTTTAATTTCGTAAAGTTAATATTTTACTCAAATGTAAGGTGTCAACACAAATAAGTTCTTAAAAAATCCTACCCTAATATTATGGATAAATGGATGTTTGTAACTCTTTCACGCAAAAACTACTAAACGGATTTGGATGAAATTTGGAACACAGATAGTTTATAATCTGGATTAACACATAGGATACTTTTATCACGGGAAACTATAAGATCCCTCGGGAACGCGGGTGAAACCGCGGCGCAGAAGCTAGTAATAATATAATAAGCAATCGAAATATTGTAGACGTACTTTATATCCGCAGGAATCCACGGGTTTAATATGTCAATTTGACAGATTCTCTATACAAATTCTGTCACAGATTTACCCGCGGATTAGTGCTAGGTATACGACGTTGGTGAAATTGGGCCTCAATATTGTATCCACAGATTCGGGTACCTACTTTATTTAGTACTTGAAAATTATTATTTTTTGAGCATGTAGGTATTACTTTTATAGATTAGAGCACTCTCTAGTTTATAAAAGTAATACATGGTAGGAGTTTTCTTGTAGATTTTTATGTTTCTAAATAAACCGCTTGTCCACCTATAGTGGGACGCCATTTTACTTTTGCTTTACGGTAAGGAAAAGAATAGTACATTTTAGTCCTACGTTTAGGTATATCAAAGGGTCAAAGTGAAACTCTTTGATAAATAGATTTCAAAACGTTTTTTGGAATACCGACGAAATTGTTCGCTAGAACTGTAGGTACAAGACGAATCGTAGGCTAAAAAAAATTGGAAAATATTTAGAGTTCTTGCACTGGGTTTTATTTGAAATACCAATAATGATATCTAAATATAGCACTTTGAATAAATAATTTAAAAAAATAAATAATAATGTTTATTTGCACCTCAAAATTCATATAAAAACTCATATATTTGTAAATACATGGCAGTAATATAATAATATCCTCACACACGTAATCTGATCGAAGCTTCTACTATGGAAACCAGATAACTGATACTGATGACTACTAGGTATGTTCAAGCACACAAATGTTTGTCCTGGATGGGAATCGAGCCCACAACCTGCGTTGATATGATAGGTGATCGGTAGTAATAGGTACCTAAATACATACTATAAAATAAAAAGTTACGTTCCCGTTTCGTTAAATGTGAAAATCCATTTGGACATTACCGATTGAAAGCGAACATTCATCTTGATAGAGCTTAACGTCAATGTTTTCAGCTATATTCATTACCTAACTAGCTTTCTGCCCTGCGGTTTCACCCGCGGTCCCCTACTTTATCTCCTAGGGGCAGAATTTTCAAAAATCCTTTCATATCGGATGCCTACGTTGAAATAGCTATTTTATGCCACATTTCAGCCCGACACGTAGGTACAGTGGATTGAGCTGTTCGTTAAGTAATAAGTCAGTCAGTCATAAATTTTGAGTTTAGTTAGGGAGTACATTATTTTCTCTTCATGTAAGGGCCGGTTGCTCGTACATTTAGTTAAAGTTATAGTCAAAGTTAACTTAACTATTACCTGTGCTTTGACCGTCGAGTCACTTTTACGTTGACCGATCTCCGTCGGTCGGTTATGGTTACGGTTCAAATTTTAGTTAAAGCGCCACGAGCAACCTAGCTTTCTTTCGGCGGTTAAAGTTAACTATAACTATGACTGCGCTTTATGCAGCCTTCCCTTAGTGTAGATGTAAGTGTAGATTAATGTAAGTAGATATGTCATACAGTAGGTTAGTGGCTCCATTTGACTTTTGTAAGCAAATAGCTAATAATCTATGGTTACGTCGAGGCTATCTATCAACGTCACTGTCCGACGTCGGACATATGACTTATTGTGAGTAGTAGTGTAAGTAATGAGTTGTTTCAAGGTGTATCTAGTAAACATGTATTATTGATAAGTACCTACATATATGTATTCACTGTTTATGTAGCTAACAGTCGGTATGTCGGCTAACAAACAAAGTTAGAGTACTACGTAAATAGTCTGATGAATTTTAATAAAATGATTATGCATTATGTAAAACATAAATTCAAAAGTTACTTATTCAGTCCCTGACAGGTACAATGTCAGTAACTAGGGGTGATGACTAAAAAAATCTAATTACTCCGTCAGTTAGATTACCAAAAAATATTGGAACAAAAAATCACCAAGATACTTAGTGCGTTAAAATTTCACGTGTCGTCATGTCTTAGTACATTTATTTACAGAGAGTTGACGTTACAACGATGGAACCTAACTGACGGACTAAAAAGAATTAATTATTTACCCAGTCATTATCCTTCTTGATTCTACCACCCGGCTCGGAATACATTTAAAACTGAGAAGGCTCCGGCAAGTCACTACCTACTATGGTATTTTCATAAGATCCTTTATACCTACAATACTTATATATATATCTATACTAATAATAAAGCTGAAGAGATTGTTTGTTTGAACGCGCTAATCTCTGGTGTTACTGGTCCGATTCAATAAATTCTTTCACTAATAGGAAGCTATATTATCCCTAAAGGTTATAGGCTACTTTATATCCCGGGAACGCGAGTGAAGCCGCGGGGAACAGCTAGTATTCAATTAGAAGAATAATTTCAATAAGCTACAGCTACAATAGCTTTTAAAGTGAACTGATATTTCCACTACGAGACCCGCAATTTAATCTTAATTGCCAATTAACACCCGGCGACCGGCAAATCTAATTTTTTAGGTCCTATTAACTCCAAGCTTCAGACCGTTTAGTTTAATCTATAATATGGATCAAACAGTTTAAATGCTTTTAATGTGATTAGGGAAAAATACGGCCTACTTCCGTAAGAGTTTAGTACCTTTATACACGGAACACGTTTATTTTTAGAAATAAATTAAGAATATTAAAATCTAAAACATAAAACCAAGTAACCTACTCACATAAGTACTTAGAAAATATCAAAACATTTCGTCGACGTATCCCTATTTTCCAACCCCACTCCAATCTCAATTTCATCCAATTCATGTAAGGCATGTACATACAAGATTATGCAACCGTAACACGTATAACGCACTCGGTAGGTACATTATATCTACTATAATATGGAACATGTATGTATTGATGACGGCAGTGTGGTGTGTATAGACAAGACAAAGCAATTGAAATCGTACTCCATGACTTATTGCCTATTGGTTAAAAGTCTTAATGTCATATCCGTGACAAACAATACTAATTATGACTACGTAAAGAAGGTGTACTCACACCACCCTGTCTCACCGCAGTCTCATCATAAATACTATTGTTCCACCTATCGACCAATAGTATTACCGTTTTCGGAGTTTGCGTGTGATCACGGCCTAGGTACCTAATTAAATTAGTCCCCTTGTAAGAAGTGCCTTGAGTGTGTTCTTAGGATATTTGAAAAAGTATTATAAGCAAGGGAAGAATGTTCCTTTATGAAAATGTCTCTATTGCGCGCTCTATAGCTAGTATAATATGTAATCTCTTTGAGTATCGACAGATACCGATATCTCGGGGGTTGCGCATCGGTGCTGGACTTGGTGCAATCAGTGGGTTCAGTGAATACAATTACGTCATATGCAAATGTTGGTATCATGTAGTAACTATTTAGTAATCTGTCTCTTCTGAGTCGGACACTCTTGTTAGAGCAGTCTTTGGTTGCGCTGAAGAGGCACATGAAGAGGCATTCTTTGAGTAATCCGTTTTCTCGAGTATTGACTTCTTGGCGATGCGCCTCCAATACTGGCGATTTGGTACATCGGACTATGGTGATAGTAATTGATGGTGGTAGTAATCTGTGCTATGGTCCAAATTTGATTAAAATGAATTAAATAGGTACTATTAGTCATTTTTCAATAAATTAGTGAAGAAATAGAGGTTGCGAGGAAATAAGATTGAGATTGTCGGTTATTTTTTATTCTACATAACTTCTTGGTTTGGAAAAACAGAAAGAGCTATTTATTATGTACTAAAACTCTTGGTAGCGTTAGTCATAAATTCATTGTGGACCCAAGTCTAAATTTTAATGTATAGATTAATCAATAACCACCAACATTTATGTTATAAACATTTTCAGTAGAACAATAAGTACCTATTTTGTCACTCGGCCTAAAGGTGTAACAAATTGACGTCCACGTCTGGGCCGGCTTCATCAATAATTACTTATACGCTTAAATAAGGTCAAAACTCGACCTAATTATCTCGAGACAAGTTTCTAGTCTGGAAACGGTCCTTACGCACTTGCCAACTTGACAGGGGTGAACCGTGACCTCGAATAACTTGCTAAGTAACTGGACGAGCTTAACTAGGCGTTATTTTTGTGTAAAATCGCATTTTTTCATGAATGATGCCTATTATAAATAAATTTGAAAAAGGACAAGCTTATCTAAATACGAAATGTCATATAAATCAAACGAAATAAATGTAAATACAAGAAAATAATTGCTGGTTTAAAGTTATTCTTTTATATCTTTTGGGCCTGAGCGCTTTATATTACTTATCAGCGCACCAGAACCCTTAGGTAGGTATTTGTATTGAGAATTATGAGATAATTATATCAGAAAGGGAACAATACTATGATTACAGTGTGGTACGATAGAGCTGATATAATTGTAGTCTCAAAGACAAGGAATTTTCATTTCTCATACTTACTAGGAAAGTACTGTTTTTTTTTTTTTTTATATTACTAAGGTAGCAAGCAAGCATACGGCCCACCTGATGGTGAGTGGTTACCGTCGCCGATTGCCATTTGCAATACCAGAGATATTGCCAATGTGTTGCTGACCTGTTACAATGCCGAGAAGACAAACTGGCTCTCAAGTGCAATTGCCGGAACACACCGGTAGGTGCTTGGCGACAAATTTTCAACTTGAGGGTGGTAGCCAGCCAGGCGGGTACTACAAAGTACCCTACCACCGTGCTATGGTTTCCTCACGATGTTTTCCTTCACCGAAAGCTCAAGCTCATTGTAGGATTCGAACCCACGACCTTCGTCGCGGTATCCGACGTCACTACCACTGAGCTATCATCGCCTCACTGTGTTTGTTTGATCTCAGTAGCGGATGGAAAACGCTGCTTCTCACCTGCAGGAAATATTCATAGTAATTGCTTCCCTCTATAGTTTTAAAAATAGATTTATATTTGGTTACATAGTGGCTACGTAAAAAAATCTTAATTAAGAATGCGTGTTTAAACAGCCAGTGTGAACTTAAAAACCCGCCTTTTTAAAGCCGGTGACGCGGTGTGTTCCATATTTAAAATTTAAAAACCTGTGTTCTAACTTTGCAAGTTATGCTAATTTGATTAAAAATGATTTGTATTGATTCTGAAATATTGACCCTAGATTCGGTTAAAGATGAGACCAAAACAGTAATCGAAAAACATTTGTCAGAAATTTCAAAGGAAAGATACCTTATACACTGATTTTATGAAGTGGCGAGCAGACAAGAAAATAAATTAATTTTCCGAAAGTTTGTTTCTTAGAAGTTTTTTACTTTCCATATATTCGAAATAAAAAGTATAGTGTTTATCATGGGTGATAGTCATGAACTCGGAGTAAGTATAGCCTAAATGCCTCGCGTGGAAATTGATTTCTTTCGACCCTTGTATATTCTTTATTTTTTCACAGCATTTCAGGAGCGTACCTACTCCAAAAAAAAAAAAAAAGATTATAAAAAATATGTATTTTTATTCAGTGAATTTAGGTAGGTACCACTACTTACTATGCTTATGATTTTATTTTATTAATAAAGAGCTTGACGAAATTTGCTATACATGTAAACAGAGGCATACCTTACACCCTAGGGAGTGTAGTAGCAGCCCCCTCTTCTCAGCTCATTATTTACTGAGACGTATAATTGGTATGTATATTTTTTTCCACGATTAGCCACCCCCTCTAATATCTGGGGGGTCAATATCATATATCAGCTTCATAGTATGTTTCGGATAGCATTTCATCGATCTGTCAACTATCTTTTGTTTTATGTAATTAGACAGAGTTTCGTAATATAGCATAATTTTAAGCGAAACAGGTTTTACAAATTTTACAATTTACGTTTCTACAAATCCTCCTCCCTAGGCCTGGGGCAATTCGCCACTGCGTGAAAATAAATCATAATTCCTCTGCGATACGTAGGTATCCAATTATCATTTGCGTAATTAAGCCCATACCATCTGAAGCGTAGTCTAATTTAATTGTATTTCTTTTGTCAGTATTTCTTTTTAATTTTCGCTATTTTAAATTGAAAATGTATTTTTCTGTATCAAATCTATAAATAGACCTTTAGATTGCCATGCCAAATTTTTCATTATAACTTGTTATGTAGGTAATTTTATTTTGAACAGAAACATGATTATAAATCATTTAAATATACAAAGGAGCTTATAACCTAACTTAATACAAAGCTAATTGCTGAAAAAGATGTAGTTAGTACTTTCATCAAATAATGCAGCATTTATTTTAAATACAAAATTTTTTTTGCCGGTGATAGTACCAAGTTCTGTGTCGGAGGTATTGTACAGAGCAGATTCATTCCGATCACGTATTTTTACGTTTGGCTTTTCCATACATGGCATAGAAATGAATCTAACTGTGGAAACCTCTGTTTTGCATTGGTTTTTCGTTGTTCTCTTTCGCCATTTTATTAGTCAAACCTTTCTTATTTTCGGTTTCGTTAGATGATGCTACCGGATGATGATGTACATTTTGATAGGTACAATTCTTTTAAGAAATAAATGTAATATTTGATGATAAAATAGATTTATATAATTTTAAAATAAGTTAAAATAGTTTTTGAGTTTATCCATTACAAATAAACAAAAAAACATGCATAAATCATATCTTTTCTCTTTTATAATAATAAGCAGTGTAGACAAACATACAAACAATCGAATCTTTTCAAATTAGTGTAGAATGTAAATAGCATGTGTGCGAATGTGGGGCCCTCTATATCGATTTATAAAAAAATAGGAAGGTAGGTGAGTATGACCTTAGATATGATTTTATCGTAGGATAAAAAATTACCAGGCTGCTAGAAAATGGGTTAAAATAATAAACCATTCTACCACACTGTAGAAGTGTTTGTTAGTATCAGATTTCTCTTTGCATTATTCCTTTGTTTTCCACACGAATAGTTACGCGTTAGATTTTCACGTAAGTATTTGTTTTGAGTCATTGAGTTACGCTGTTTGTCTAAAACACTAAAGTCTGTGTGTGCTTTATCCTCAAGAACTGAATATCACGTATCTGAGAGAAGATTTCGAACGTCTACATTTGATATACCTACTTACCTAAATTCTTCACACACGGCTATCTGATCCCAAACTAAGCAGAGCTATATGTAGAGTAGTCTAACTTTAAAACATGTTCGTAGTCGTTTTAAAACTGGATTCCATTTTGAAGTATGTGCTATTCTTTAAAATAAATAATAACTAGAGGCACCACGTTGATAACGGATGATGTACCTAGTAGTGAAGATTAAAAAAATAGTCTTGTATTTAATATTATAAACTAGCTGTTCCCCGGGGTTTCACTCGCGTTTCCGGGATAAAAAATAGCCTATAACCTTCGGGAATAATGTAGCTTCCTACTAGATAATGGTAATTTTTTAAATCGGACCAATAACTCTGGAGATTAGCGCGTTCAAACAAACAAACAAACAAACTCTTCAGCTTTATTATTAGTATAGATTAATGCGTACCTCGAATCAAAGCTAACTGAAGATTACCATTTTTATTCATGAACTCCTTTCATTTATGATCAATAACCTATTATCCGGTACACAAAGAAAATATTCGCATATCAAACCGGATCGGAGGCAGGTAAATAATAAGCATTTCGGTTGAGCTCGGCAGTAAATCGGCTCCTTCCGTCCCAAGTTCAAGACCCCAATAATGGCCTGTTCGTACGAAATGTGGCCTCCGAATGTACCAATTTACCCTTCCAGGCAGGCACCGGACCGGTATCTTCGGGTAAAAGAGGCCATTCAATCTCCAGTTTTCCGGAAGGGTCGCGTTATTTTTAAATGAAATGTTTAGATGACGCTCGCATCTCTTTTCAGGTATGTTCTTCGACTTAGTGGCTATATTGTGATAAATAATAATGGCTACTGCATTTAAGTAATATTTATGTACCTGTAAGATTCTAGTATAATTATGAGGAAGCTATCGATTTTTCAAATACATAGTATGGCCTGCGGTTCACTTGCGTTCCGGCAGGATCTTATTTTCAGTTTCTTGGGATAAAAAGTATCCTATTAGTTGTTTCAGCGTATGACCTATACGGTGCGGTGTGCTAAGTTTCGTAAATAAATCTGTTCAGTATATTTTTACACGATTAAAACATCAAAACATCCAAAATTTTTTTTAAATATTAGTAACGTAGGATAGGATATACCTAAATGCAAAGAAATTTAAATGTGATTTAATTTTAAAACTTTTTTAACTTTCCAGCTACAAGTTAAAGAAGCGGTTAAGTATGTACTTAATTGTACGAGTAACTTTAAGTTTTCCGTGCAAGTTTCGTTTGGCCTGTGATTTGCGTGCAGGCTAGTTACATGTTGGAATAAGTAGGGCACACACACGGACTTAGTTAACTATTATGTACTTACGCAAATCTGTTTTACATTTTGTAAAGAGTAGAATGATTTTGTATTTTTGGAATATTTGAAAAAGGAATAATTTTCACTGGGTATTTTGTATTTTGTTTCTAAACTTTATCATCTATAGCAGATAGATATTCTATACTAATGTAACTCTACTTCTTTATAAAGTAGAGTTTTTTGTGAGCTAATATTGTCTTTGGGGGCCTCTAGAACCTTATCGATTTTGAAAATCCTTTCATTAACAGGAACGGAACGCAGGTAAAACCATTTGCAACAGTTATTTATTCGTAGTGTAAATATCTGTAATTTCAAAATAACGGCAGATTGTAAAAAAAATTGACAGTCTATCTTTAAAAAGTAACTCAGGCTAGGTACTTTTATTTTAGTAAATGATGAATGATTTTGTCCGATACTTAAGTTCCTACCTTTCCAAAAAAAAGGTATTCTTTAAACCGCAGGGTAAACCGGTACTGTTTATCATAGGCAGTTTTAGTAGAATTTACGTGTTGTTTATTCAAATATCGTGTGGCAAACATTTTACAAGTAAAATATTATTTAATACTTACACGACATTTTTGTTGGAATTAAACCGTAGATTGTTTGGGAAGCAAAGGACGGACCCGCCGGCTGTTACTAAAAGCCTGTCAGGGTTACTTTAGCACCGAACTTTGTACTGGCATACGTAACCTACCTATTTATCCTAAACCGCTATACGTTTTCCTGAAAAGTCGAGTGGTACCCAATACATTACGCAGACGCTTGACGTTGACATTTTGAATTGCGAATCAATGCGTTCGATGGATATTGTACCGATGTAGAGTGTAATTTTTCTGGCGAGTTATTTGTTAGTCTTTAGGCTTTCTTCGTATGAATATATTTTCCGTATGGCGACCCGAACGTTTGCTCCATGTGTTGCTTAGTGGTACGGTTAAAAACTACAAATGTAGAATTAGTTTTAGGTTTACTGACATATTTTTTTAACTAAACTATTTTGACTAAGGTTTTTCTCTTTTAGCAATCAGAAGGTGGAAAGCTGACGTTTTTGTGGTTTTTATTTACCTAAGTACTTAATGATTTTAATTAAACTTAGTACCCAAGTCTACATAGGTACAATAAATTAACGTATAATAAGCATACTTACCTATTTAAAAGTCAGACTAATTCAGTAGTAATTTTTTTAAAAGTTTGTACCTATAGATTCTAGTAACTAGGATGCGCCCCGCAGTTTTACCCACGTTTCGGGATAAATATTGTCTCCAGTAATTAGGTAGGTAAGTGAAATAAGGCTATGGGTACAAATGGTAACATTATTTTCGCTATTGAAGCTTTGGTTTGGTCAGCTGGAGTCGATTTGAAACTTCAAAACTACCTCTAGTTCGGCATCACGTATAAACTAAATTGAGCTGAAGTCCAAATTCAAATTAATTCATATCTTGGGATTACTGCTAGGTACATAAAGAAAGATCCAAAAATTAATGATCATCTTCTATCCTTTCGGCATGCAAGGTACATAGAGTTTCTTTCTTTCATTGATTCTCTAGCTAAGATTTTTTTACTATGGGCCTGTGTTTCACCACTACCTCATCGAGAAACAACAAGCACAGAAAATCTAGAAGTACAACTATCGGAATTCACCATTGCAGTAGGTGCTTGAGGGTGGTAGCCAACCAGGTGGCACTACCATGCTGCAAATTCGAATTAGGTAAGCTAACTATTGGCTGTATGTTCGGGTTCTGCGCACTCCATACCTACAATTGGACATACGCTGTGATCATGCGCATAAGTAGCGAGGGATGAGGTCATTGGTCAATCGATATTTTTGTGGCAATACTACTTGTTTTCTATTCGAACCCACGACCTTCATCTCGGCATCCGAAGGCACTACGTCATCACCTTGTTTGAATGTAATTAAGAGTAAAATTAACGGAATGTAATAATACCGCTTAAAATGATTATGGAGTACATTATAAGAGCGGGTAACCCGGAAACAAAAGCTATTTCGGCTCCAACACCTTGTTATACCGTTCTCTTCTTCCCCAATTACAGAAAAGGCTTTTGTATAAAGATGTCTTTAAAATCCTAGAATAATAATATTTTTTGTCGACTGCTCTTTGGATCTCATAACAGCGGTTTTTCGCAAGAGTGATTGTTATTCATGCGAGCTTTAGAAGTGGGCAAGAAATGCTCTGTTTTTGCCCAGGTTTGTGTTTCATATTAGTAGTGAGCTATGAATACGTTATATACAACGAGGATTTTAATTAAAACGCAGTGACCGAAAACAGTGTGGTTACTGAGTATTTGCAATTTAAATGTTATTAAAAATAAGGTTATATAATAGTTATCATTTTCATTAGTTTGTAGACATTCTCCGTTTGACATAGAGCAGTAACTAATTTTAAACAGTGAGCTTGAAGTTTGGTGAAGGACAATATAGTGAGGAAACCATATCATGATAGGCTGTTATTATATATTCTGCTATTCTCGGATTAGACGAAACCAACAATCAGATATCATCAAAATCGGTTATCATCAAAGGCGGGAGCCTTTCTTGAGTTATAATGGTGTAAATAACCTGACATTCTTTTATTTAATAAGATTGCAAAACCACTTTATCTATGTAATTTTATCTATGTAAGTTTATCTCAGCTGCTATAAAGATGCAGTATTAGCATTGCTATTTACGTAAAAGGGCAGACGTCGAGATGAATGTTAACCAAGTTAATTCAGCTAATAGAACATTCACCTCTAAAAAATCTTGCACCGAACGGTTGTAAAAAACTAACTTGTTTAGCTGTAATGGCGCCGAGGGCTGCCAAGATAAGCTCGTTTCTTTTTAATTTTCCTTCTGGAAATTACTTCAATTCCCCCGTTGAATAAATGAGGACTGTTGCACTACCTACTCCAAGCTTTTTTTTTTAATTTATTTTATTACCACGAAAGAGATCTTGGTAAAGTTCTCGCTTTGATTAACCTAGTCTCAGTGAGGCAAGGAAAAAAATCTGATCAAGTGCCAGACATGAAATTTTATTACCTTTGTATCCTTGAACCTTTATTATTATAAGCAATTATTTGTAAATTCCATCAGTCAATTGTAGGCATAATCTTTACAAAGAAATGATTATGGTAAACTAGTAGGTAATGATAAAATTATATGTATATGTTTGGCTACAAATCGATATTATGCACATTTTCCATTTTTCATTATTTTCAGATATGGAACATATATGTATGAAGCTGCAAATGGTGTAAATTTCTGTACAATTTAATTAGGTCAAAAGGTTTTGCTATACTTAGCACCGTTTCTAACTGGGGGGTCAATATCGCCACATTTTCAGCTTTATTGTATGTTTCGGATGGCATTTCATCGACCTGTCTACTATCTTTTGTTTCAGCCCAATTTTAGGCGATACAGCATATTGATAAACATACTATGAAGCTGCAAAATCTGTCAAAAATATCCCTACTCAGCAATGCCTAAGTAGATTTTGCCACTTTACGGCGAAACATATTACTTGACGGATTAGTAGAAGCATATCTGTTTCGCCTCAAATTAGTCATCTGTCAAAAATATCCCTACTCAGCAATGCCTGAGTAGGGATATTTTGACAGATTTTGCAGCTTCATAGTATGTTTATCAATATGCTGTATCGCATAAATTGGGCTGAAACAAAATATAGTAGACAGGTCGATGAAATGCCATCCGAAACATACAATAAAGCTGCAAATGTGACAAAATTAACTCTACTCGTATGTTATATTAGCTACCTTTATAAAAACCCAAATAAACATCTAGAAGTTATAATAAAGGTTTAGCTATATGAAAAACCAACCAAACCGATGAAGGGTTAGTAATAACAATAACCTGTTGCTATAATAATAAATCGTCGAATCCAACTCGGCTGGGCAGCGTAAGCTACGTAATATCTTCTCGTCCCAAATACCGCAGTGTCTCAAGTCGAAAGTCTTCGACCAGTGTGTGTTGCCAGTGATAACTTACGGAGCAGAGACGTGGTCGCTTACGATGGGCCTCATAAGAAGGCTCAAGGTCACCCAAAGAGCGATGGAGAGGGCTATGCTCGGAGTTTCCTTGCGAGATCGAATCAGAAATGATGAGATCCGCAGGCGAACCAAAATAACCGACATAGCCCGCAGAATTGCCAAACTCAAGTGGCAGTGGGCGGGGCACATCGCTCGTAGAACCGACGGCCGCTGAGGCAGAAAGGTTCTCGAGTGGCGACCACGAACCGGAAGACGCAGCGTGGGCAGGCCCCCCACAAGATGGACCGACGATCTTGTGAGGGTCACGGGACACCGCTGGATGCGGGTAGCGCGAGACCGGCCATCGTGGAGATCTTTGGCCTTTGTCCAGCAGTGGACGTCATTCGGCTGACATGATGATAATAATAAATGTAATTAATAAGGTTTTATTTAATTAACATTATTTATACATTATAATTTATAGTAGGTATATTACCATTGTAAAATATGGACTAGTCTATATTTATGTTTACCTACATTTACATAAGGTTAGTTTTATCCAGATTCGTAAATTCTTGGGTCGATCGGTTCGATCGAATCGATAGCATTAAAATTTTAAATGTAGACTTAATTTTGAAACATATTAAATATTTTGTCACTTAAAAAAAACATAGGAAGGCGATTTTTACTACCCATATTTATACTTTTGTATAAAATTTGAAATAATAATTTCCTAAAATTCTATGTATAATAAGTAAAATTTGGCTTAGACGAAAACATATTATCGAATAAGGATTTAAAGTCCACTGAATCATAAGAATTATCCCTATCCTTTATATCAGTTGGAAGGTGGGTGGTTTCATGATTGTAAACATACCTACTTGTATGTTTGTAGCAACTCTCATCCCGCCATCTCGATATATCCAACTCAGGAATATGAGTGCAAGGAACTGGGGAATTTCTGTAAAACAAATGAAAATCAATCAGGCATGCAAAGCATTTTTACACAGTATTGCACACAACCCCGCCTTAGGGTATATTGTAAATTTAATGCCTCCTCAATTCCCCATCCAAAAGTTGATTTGTAGAGATCATTTTCAGTGATGAGACCACCCGTTGTAACACTGATCATTTTCTGTATTTTTGTATAAATAATCAAATCTCTGTGGTATGTCAATAAAGTCTTTATCAATCTATCCAAAAGCAGTAAAGTTCGTGACTTAGAAACGTTTATTGTACCCATTTTTGATAATGATCGTCACATTCTGTGGTTTATTCAAATTGGAGGTTTTATTCGTCTCTACAGTATGTAGTAGGTACCTACGTCAGATTACATTTAAAGTTACACAATGCTTTATTCTGAATATTATATGGCGTCAACACTCTTCGTCTAATTAAATTCCTCGCCTTTATCGCTTATAGTCAGTGAGGTAATGTTCTTACTTAAGTTTTATTTTAGTCTGCAGAAAGGTGTCTCTGAATTCCCAAATTTGTCGTCTATAATTTTTATTTTCTTCATAAATAATTTTATTACTACGTTATATATTTTTAGATATGAAATAGCAGTTACTCGTAGTACTTTAATTCCAAACTTATGCTGTTCTTGTTTTGTTCTCTTTTTCCCTTTTTCTCATTAAGAAGCACCAATGAGAGTTATCTATCTTTTGGAAAACTAAAATAGTAGCAGATGAAATGTAATTACCCATGTCGAACATTCAGGAAAGCTTGTGGTTGAATGAATTTGATGGCCTCGGCGTTGTCGCATGCGAATCGCGCCATGTTAGTTCTCCTGATCTCGTGTAATTGGGCTGCGAACATTTTATTTTTATTGACTAACGAGCGATTCGCAATAGTGAACATCCGACTGGAAAACGTTTTTGACTGCAGCGATAATAGCTTTAGATAGATTGTGAATAAAACTAGCGTTGTTTTTTTGTTATTCAGTGTGGTTTATTACAGGTTGATTTTGTATAAACGTTTGCTATTTGTCTAACTAACAATTGGGGATGATAAAAAAATATATACGGTTATGAAAGGTTGTTACTTTACTAATTTGATTTTACTTGACTTAAAGGCAGTACGAGCTTTTTGAGAGCGAATGAAATCGGCGTTTGAAATCTACCATCTTCCAAAGCATTGGTTAATTAATATACTCACGTAGAGTAAAACTGTGGTACTGATCACCTCTCTCAAACCAAAATCGATCAGCAAACTTGAAGATATGCAACTGCTTCGCTATGATACAAAATAATGTTGGCCCAATGTGTGTTGCTCGGATGTTATTCTCACTCATCAAGCCAGCCAACAAATCTACGTCTTCCAATTTATTATACAGTTTTTTTAAGGCTTCGACTTTCTGAAAACAATAAAGTCTATATGTTTTTTTTTTTAATATATTGGATTTATTAAGTTGAGTCGTCGAGCTGGTGAGTTTTGCTACATTCACATCCTGTATACCTATTTATATTTAAATTCTTTTTGAATTTTAGTTCGTAAGGTTTTTTATATGGAAGACGCAGCGTGGGCAGGCCCCCCACAAGATGGACCGACGATCTTGTGAGGGTCGCGGGAAACCGCTGGATGCGGGTAGCGCCATCGTGACGAAGACCGGCCATCGTGGAGATCCTTGGGGGAGGCCTTTGTCCAACAGTGGACGTCTTTCGGCTGATATGATAAAGGTTTTTTATCAATTCAGATATAAAACTTAAAATTTACCTATGAAGCAGCAATATACCACCCTGATCTTAGTCTGGATGTCAGTTCTTATAGAAATCAATGTCAGGTTTATCAGTGGACATTCTTAGGCATGATGTTTCAAGCATGAACAACATTTAAACAGAAATCAAGTGGACATTTTAAATTTCTCGTTTAGATTTTTTTATTGCTGAATTATTAGATAAATTTATTCCTACCTCGTCTTCCATAACATCCAAAAAGTCTTCGAACTTCTTGGCTGGTTTCAGATTACAGAGATGTCTGTAGTCATTATATCCTCTGATACCCATATCTCTGCCTCTTTGTATGTCAATTGCCACTCTGTCGTGGGCCCTTTGTATTTCTCCGTAGTAGTTTTCAGAAAGCTATAAAGAAGATTTTAAAACGATGAGGTACCTGTTGCTTGTGCTACTAATAAATCGTAATTTTAAAAGTAAAATTACCTCAGGATCCAGAATATCATCCATCTTTGCAGCATATTGATAAAAGGTTCCACGATTAATGTCTTCAAAATTCTTGTCTTCTTCAATGATACCTTGCCTAAAGAGTGTTTCACTAATAGAAAATTCATCCTTATAATGATAGTCTTCGCCATATTTTCTGAAAGTTTAATGTTCTGTTAAGATATCAACTTCAATAAACAAGATATTATGAGTAAGTTTGTTGATAGACCCAAATTTACTTAATTCTGCCATCCAAAAAGGTATGGAAATATCTCATCGCAATTTCAAACTCTGCATATACGAGTGGCACTGCATCGTCATCATATGCAGTCACGTGCTCTACGTTTTCTGATAGAAGACCATAGTTCAACATGTTTTCGTAACCTGATAAAAACGATTAAGATTTAGAAGACTTGCGATTGGATTTATGTAAGTCAATAATACCTATTTCTGTCTTACCCAGTAATGCAGGTAACAATTCGTATGTAAATATATTGGCAGCCGTAGCAATGTTGATCCGCCGAGCTACTTTGAACAGGCGGTCGTCTTTCCAGCATGGATTGATTTTGTGAAGAGCCTGAGCTAATCTATTGTGTTCACGCATAAAAAATATTGTAAACGTTGTTGTCCTAAGATCAAAATTGCCAACTTCCGGAAATCCTAAGAAATTTACAAAAATCAGTCAAGTTCAGTTCAAAAATCTAACAAACTGTACAAACAAGTACCCAAGGCGATGTAAATAGTTGTTCCAGTTTTGGAATAAGGGGAAAGTTGATGGCCTGTATAACTTTTGAATGTAAACATTAATAAAGGTCAATTTAATTAACTTGTGAAAGTCAAAAGTTTTCGTGTTTCAGTTTACCTACACGTAGTTTGGGTTTTGAACTAGTCTTTTAATTGGTTGATTGAGTGAATTATAATGTCCGATTTCAGTAACATACCAAATTCATAACAAATCGTTTCTTTATCTCTGTTCTGGAAACAAACATTTTCTGTCAAGTTAGCTGGAGGAACATAACGATTATTTCTGATCTCCATTTTTAAAAGGCCATGTTTTTCATCCCTAACTGAAGCAAGAGCATTCTCATCAACACCGTATACTGTCGACAAATCTAATAATGGTGTTTGATAATTGATCTGGAATGTAAAACAAAACATTTTATTAGCTCTTATGTGAAGAATGCCCCAAGATATTTTTTGACATCATATTGAAACCTACAATGACAGTACTTCGTCATGATGGTCACTGATACTTATAAAAATATATAATTTGATTGCAATGGTAAGTGATCCTGGAATAAGCTTAAGTTTCAGTGCAATAAAATAGTGAAGTGAAAAAACCATAGTATGGTAGTTGGGTACTAGTAGTAGTCCTTCTAGGCTTTGTGTGCATACATATTCGGCCATTTACCATGTTGAGAATGTGGAACACATTTTTTTCGCAGGAAAAAAATATGTATTAGTTACTTCAGCGATATCACTAGGTGACGACAGTCTAAGTAATCCAATATTTTTTTTTACATACAAAAGTTAGCCGCCCATTACAACGTGTTTTCGAAGGGCGAGAGTTTAATATTCTTTCGACGTCTTCACGAAAATAAAGTCACGATTTAAGGCACTGCCTGAATATTTTAATATTGAAATATACGTATTAAGCGCGACGTCAAAGTAAGAGCACCTTCACACGTCTCATAAACTTAGATAACTTGAAACTCGAGCAAAGTTCAGCTAACCTGTTCTGGTTGTATTATTTCGGGTGTACATCCGGCGTCTTGGAAAGTTTCCGCTCGAGAAAAGTTAAGACAGCGTATATCAGTCACTTTGAGGTAGGGATCGTCATTTGGCACCGGTATGGGTATACAGCGTGGGTCAGCTTCGCCTGCCGGGGTGCAGCAATATTGTCGCCGTCTGAGGTAATCCACTGTAATAATGGGCCACATAAAGTCGATCCTTTATAATTGAATGCGATGCAAGATATTCTCCATTTGATTAGTATTTTAAGGTTATTTGAAAATTTTTATGAATGTATTTTTGACACTCAACGACACGCATAAATAAATGGCTGAACGGACTTCGATAAACGCATACTTTTATCTCGAAAAAAATTGTATGCCTCTGGAACGCGGGTAAAACTATGGGATGTAAGCCATTATTATAATTTATCATAAATATGTCTCACATGGTCCATTTAAGATGCTAACATCTCTTTTGATAAACTCCAACATGTGTACAGCTGCTATAGTAAAAGTTTTCCTATCTTCAACTCGTCCTGTAGACTGTAAAGTTGTTCTTACTTTTCTAGCTGATGGCAAGTCTTCACCATTCTTGTTCTTGCGTATATCACGATCTGGGAAAACGCCAGAAATGACAGTAATTGTGTGTATGGCTTCAGAAAAGCGGAGATACAATGATGAATTTATTTGACCATGTCGTATCTTGAACTTTGTTTTTAGCCTAAAATGTATTCTAACTAGTAAAGCATGATAAAATTGATCGTAAGTCAAGAATAAGGCCGCTTATAAATATACTAGCTTTCGCCCAGCGGTTTCACCCGCATTAGAGTTCATGAACACCCCGTACTCAATTTAACCAACCAAATAATATGTAGGTCAATTTGTCCGTTAGTATTCTCATACCTTGAGATTATGGAGCGCTTTTCAAAGTAGGTATCCTCTTAGATGAAGGTTTTAGGCTATTTAATATCCAGGGACAGGTATAGTTCTGTGACGATTGAATGCTACATAAATATATTATGCATGTGGAGTTCAGTTTTCACGTCTAAATACTTGTAAAAAATTACAATCCATTATTTTTTTTATTTTATTTTAATTTTGGCATCACACTTCGTATATTTTGCCAGTGTCAAGTTGAGCAATGTAGGTATTTTTATATTCTTCATGTATTAAAGTTTCGTCAATCGTCAAGTTTCAAAGTTCAAGTCATGTTAAATCTTCTTCGAGTCATAGTCAGTCAGTTTATTTAGGTTTTAGTACGATGGTAGCCGTTCTACTAAAACTTTTCATGGACTTCTTGAGACAACTTGAAAAGCCACTATACACGTAATCATTTCATTTCACTTCACTGGTGATCTTTATTGGACAAAATACCACCGATAATATTCAATAAAACTCAAAATACCTACAAGATTTTATGAAAATAAAACGAAAACGCAACGTCACTTCGCAAGTTCCCGCCAAAAAGTCACAATCCATTATTAGTCATACATAAGTTTTTGTTACGATAAAAAAAAAACAGTCAAAGGTTCAGAGCCATACACAGCCTTCTTATTATTTTTTATTTTTGTAGTTATATTGAATTTTTATGTTTGATATTTTTGTTTATAAGTTTCGGATGGCATGCAATGCAGGAGATAAAAGTTTTTCTTTCTTCTTTCTTTCTAAACGTTCAAACAGTGTGTAATGAAAATTGGCAGAGAGGTAGACCCGTTAGATAAGAAGGTAGGTATTTTTATCCCAGAACTTGTGAGAAACTAAGGACAGCTTCTTAAATGATTGTCTCAATGATACAATACAGATTGATGCAAAATTGTCAAGAACTGCCAACATAAACCTATCTATAATTTATCTATACTAATAATAATCTATATATCTATCTATCTAAACTATAATGAAACTGAAGAGGTTTTGTTTGTTTCTATGAACGCGCTAATCTCTGGATCTACCAGTCGGATTTGGAAAAATCTTTTTGCAATTGAAAACCTGAAAAAAAATATGTGAAGAATGTCCCAGGATATTTATTTATTTTTGTATAGCACGGGCGATGCGATGCGGCGCCCGATGTAACCCGAGCAATACCGAAAAGACCCGAACTATGCACGATTTCACCGACATTAAGTCCTATACGTAATTTGTTTGATGATAATATTCTTTATAATATTCTTTATTATTATTATTATTTGCAAAAAGGTACATGGTTTTTACTTAAATAACTAAATACAACGGCGATAAATTTAATTTAAATGCACACTTTGTTTTTAAAGGTGCGTTGGCCTCCGGACTAGAAGATTCTGTATCCCGGTTGCCAACGCCTTCCGTGGTTAAAATAAAATTGTTAACATAGGACACAATACAAATACAAATTTATAACTAAAAGAGAAAAATTTAGATGAAATTATGCTTAAAAATAAGTTAACGATACCAAACGACGACAATTGCTTTAACGATGATAATTGCTTTAACGTTGAATATTTTTAAGTTGAATTGTTGTAGATATTATATACGGATTTCATAGAAACAAATACTACTTAAGAAGGTCCTAATTATTTCAAAATTGGTTTTGAGTTTATTTTTACTAAATTTGTTTTTTTTTATTTCTTGGGTGAAAACTTAATCTATAGGTAGTAATAATAAAGCTGAAGAGTTTGTTTGAACGCGCTAATCTCCGGAGTTATTGGTCCGATTCGAAAAATTGTTTCACTAATGGGAAGCTACATTATCCCGGAAGGTTATAAGCTAATTATAAACCCGCGAATGAAACCGCGGGGAACAGCTAGTTATTTTATATAAACTAAATGCTAAGTATTATAATTTTAGATCACTTGTTTGAGATATTGAAGAAAATTTAAAGCTTTGTTACTTTATTTTGGCATGAAAGTTGAACAATACTGTGAGTGGAAGGGTTCTTAGTTTGCTATAAACAATGCTTGCTATATGATAGCTTAAATTCATAAAATATGGTACTTATATGAATAGAGTAGCTTTATACAGTCTGATAAACTTTTTTATAAAATCATATAAATATCTATGACTAAAATTGAGAATAATTTTGATTTCTATGTTGTTACATTTGTGTTAATTATTCTATATTCAAAATTTTGGATCTTTTGCTCAAGTAATTGCAAAAATATTAAAGGGAAAAAATGAAATATTTTACCCTCTATAACATTGCATTGCTAAATAGTATTACAAAATGCTTTAGGATTCTTATAGTTCTCGCAATGGGTAGCTTATAACCAGAAATTCGTGGTTCTTAAATGAATAGGAAAAGCGTTATACAGGTTGATGAAAAAAAATTAAAAAGGTCATAAAATTGTCTATGATTAAAAATTTAAAATTATTAATTTGCATATTGTTACAATTATGTTACATGGTCTACACCCAAAATTTTTGATCCCTAGCTCATGTAATTGCAAAAATATTTAGGGGCCAAAATACAAATTTCCGCCCTCTATAACATTTCATTGCTAAATAGTATTGCAAAATGCTTTAGGATTCTTATAGTGCTTGCTATGGGTAGCTTATTTCCAAAAAATCATGCTTCTTCGTTAAATAGTTCTTGCGTTATACAGGTTGATAAAAAAAAATTAAAAAGGTCATAAAATTGTCTATGATCATTTTTTTTTAATTATTGACTTGCATGTTGTTACACTTATGTTACATGGTCTACATTTAAAATTTTGGAACCCTAGCTTAAGTAATTGCAAAAATATTAAAAGTCAAAAATAAAATTTTCCACCATCTATTATAACATTTAATTGCTGAATAGTATTGCAAAATACTTTAGGATTCTTATAGTGCTTGCTAAGGGTAGCTTATTTCCAAAAAATCATGCTTCTCAGTTGTATAGTACTTCCGTTATACAGGTTGATAGAAAATAATTGAAGGTGTCATAAAATTGACAACTATGAAAAATTTGAGAAACACTGGTTTGAATATTGTTTCAATTGTATTGAATAGTTTATATTCCAAATTTGAGGTCCCTAGCTTTAGCCATTACAAAAATATTAATGTGCAAAAATTTGATATTTCACCCTTTATAACTTTGTGCCGCATGAAAAGTTTGAGAAACTTAACAGTACATTTAAAAACAAATACTGTAGAAAGCTTATATTCCAAAAATCAAGCTTCTGCTATGAATATTAACTGAGAAAAACAGGATGCTAAAAGTAAATTTTCAACATTTTTACTTTATCTATGGGCAAAACTTTGACAAAAACCAAGTTGAAATTTGTAGTATTTGTATAACATAACGCGTATACGAAATTTCATTTGCCTATCTTCAGCCGTTGCAGAGATATAAGAGTTTGAAAAATTCATAATTTCCATCGGTAATATCTTCCTCGAAGAAAAAAAGTTTGAGAAACGCTGAAAATACATTTTAGCAGTATTATTAAACTACCTACACTATAAATTTTGAGTTTGTAGCATTCAAACTCAAAAAGTTATCAAGGTTTAACGGAAACAAAGCAAATCCCTTATTTTTTTAAATTTTCCTCCCATAGACAAAAGTTTGAGAAACGCTCGCACCCATATGTAATATTTTTTACTGAAAAAGCTACATTAAAAATTTCAGACTTCTAGACCCTAAGGTTCCAGAGATATTAAGATACTTAAAATCGCACAAAGGGCCCGTTTCCACCGCTGCGGAAAGGAATTTCGAAAAATCGCTTCTTAAATGGGGTCTACGTGACAAAATCTATGCACATGCCAAATTTCACATTAATCGGTTCAGCGGTGTGGGCAGGGGGATGTTTACCCAAAAAACCGCTACTCTTTTATATAATAGATTGTATATTACAGCCCTGCAAGCACAGAATCATAGATACATCGACAAATAAATTAACCGATATTTTTCGACAAAACGGACAAAACTCTATCAGAATTAAATCCAAGAAACATATAAGTAAGCTAACCTAGTTTATTGATGTTTTAAAACTTTTCGTCAATCCGTGCTCTCTAGGCAGATAAGATAAATAGTGATCCTTAAAAAAAAATAGAAATTTGTATTCAAAATTTTCAAGAAATCACTGGATTGCGAGAAAATTTCATTAGTTTACTTACTATTAGCATAGTCCGGTTTGAGTAATCTGAGATAAGGCCCCCTGGCAGCCCCTCTTGTAAGGTGTTTATAATTGTTACACGTGCCATTCACTCGGCTACCTTCATGAGGTGTGCATGGCTTCACATCTATTGAACATATCCTGAAGACATATATTTTAAGTATTTTTAAGTAACAAATCATAAATATCTCGTTACTGAAATATTTATGCAGAGCTCGGGGAGGGAAAGGGTCGGTAACTTGTGAGTGATGACCTGCTTAGAACAGTAACTAATAGCTTTAATTATTGTTCCGAGAGGCTTCGAGTGTGGCAAGCATCCACAGGCTACGGGAACCACCACCATTCTACCAGGTGGACCGTACGTTTGCAGACTTCGTGTTATAAATTGCAATTGTCATAACTTCGTAATGGTAATGCTGAAGCTTCTGAAATTTTGTAGGATTATTAATAATGATGTATAATTTCCGCAGTATTCGGCTTGATATACATATTCAAAATCATACCCGTATATAACATGGTTACCTACTTGACGTTATAACATTATTAATAACTTCTTTATTGAAGTGGGTAATAAAGCTTTTTAGGATAATTACCTTATACTTAGTAATAATCTCCTAAAGAAGATAGTCAACGTTGCTGGTGTCTACTACTTTACTAGTTAGTAGATACCAGTGATAGTATACTTCATTCTTTCAGATATAAATATAACTGTGTATCGTATTAAATATCACTGTATAATATATTAATATTGAAAATCTTACTCAGTTGCATTTTTAGATCGAAGTTCCTTAGTGAGTGCATCATCCACTTTCTTTCCGCTGTATCTGTCAAAGACAACTCCATCCACACGGCAAAATATCGCAATAAATATTAAAATTTTATATAAAGAATTCATTTCCTCACGCAATGTTGTTCCCACTTCAGTGTAACGCTCAACACAGTTTGCCGAGTAAAAAGGATACCGCCATTTAGATTGGTAACCGACAAAAACTGTAGGTAAATATTTCATAACTAAAGCAAAATTAATCGTTTCCCTTTACGATGTTTTTCAAATGCAACGTGGATGTCGTAAACAATAGATTAGTTATTCCTCTTTTGTAAGTGTTTCTGTGTCATTGGCGTTATTAGGAATCACGATATTTTCAAATTGGTAAACGTGAATAGCCGTATATGAATATTACATATTTCCAGCGAATGGAATGTATATCAATAGATTATTTATTATAGAAAGAAGAAGAAAGATACATTTATTAGAATATTATATTTATGTATTGTACCTTATCGGACATTTTTATCCAATAGGTAGGTTAGGTATATACCTACCTAACGTTTTGAATGTAAAATTAATACATAAATGTATGTACATAAATTTAGTACCGAACGCCTGATAATCACAAAATTATGTCTCATCGGACAAAATACTGAAACGTATCATAAATTTTAGCAGCGTCTACTATACCTACAATCGAACTGTCAAATAAACGATCGATAAATTAATTAAAACATCTTGCGTTTTAATTAATTACGTCAGATATTCATAATGTAAACCATAATCTAGACGATAATGAGATTGTATGACGAGGGTGTTATCGTCATCAGCTAATTCTCAAACGCCTCGCTGACTACGGAGTCCCTGTCAGTGACAGTGGAGAATCAGTGACGAGTTGTTTGTGAATCTGAGAGTTGTCCTACTTACTGCAAATAGTCTTATTATTATGATTTATTTATCTATAGTTAATCTGATTTAGGAGACCTAGTTCCACGATTACATTGAGTATATGTCACCGTATGATTGCGAACACCGCTAGTTTGCAATCCATCTCTCGAGATTGTAAACCGTCGATACATTGTGAACCGTACCATACTGCCCACAATACAACGTATCACTTATCATAACGTTATCATTTTAATTTTCGATAGTTCATAATATATCCATATCAAACCGTTAAATTGTGAACGAACCTGCACTTAACGACAGGGTTCAGATTGTATAACTAAACTACTAAAAAAAATTTGAACTTGTGAGGTCGATATCTGAATAAAATAATTGCACCGCCACCAACATTACCGCATGCTGCCTAGAAATTATTTGCGATTATTTACATCAAATACACAAAAGACAATCTACATTTAAGAAAATATCCTTGAGGCGACTACTGCTGCCGATCAACGGCAAGGTTCATAGTAGAAATTATATTATTCTAATTCGAATTTATTTATTCATTAAACATTAAATCAGCTTATTTTAAATAAACAAGCGGGGAATAAGTAAATAAATTTATAAGTTAATTATAAGTAAATTATAATGCTAGTCAATTATGCAAATAATAAATTGAGCTCCAGTAAACCCGAATAAAAATAAATTGTAATTGAAAAAATGTAATTAAAATTCTTCCCGTATAATTTTCCAGGCGAATGAAAAGGAAATATAAATGTACTAATATAAATATAAGGGCGAGTTTTACGATTCACTACGTCTATTACCGTTGTTACTCAAGGCTCTAATATATTTTTTTCACGAATTTTATATTCTACGCGTTTTGTGTGCGACGCGACATGGTCGTTGCCCCGCGGGATTACCCCCGTACTTCTGAATTTATTACCTACTGTTTCCTTGAGTAAATGGGATGGCATCATTACAATTAGATAGCGTTTTTTCGCTCCCTCAGCTCCACTACCATATTTTCTGTTCATAAAATTTTGCAAAACATGTAAAAGTAGTTTTTTATTGTCATCACATTATTATTATGATGTAGTAACGTGCTCACTATTTTTTATTAATAGTATTATTTTTAATTGCTAAAATATAATACTACAGTGGATTCTTAATATTTTACTTACTAGTTGTCCTCCGCGGTTTTACCCACGTTCTCGGGGTAAAAGAAGCTTACCTATAATGTTATTCTACGATATAATCTATCTGTGTGCCAAGTTTAGTCAAAATCTGTTCAATAGTTATTGCGTGAAACAGTCATTATTATGTTGACATCCTCACAAACCTTCACATTTATACCTAATAGTAGGGACGTATTAAGAATATAGAAGTCAGCAGCTAAGTAGATATGTACTACATTCAATGTATCTACTGTAAAAAAACTGTAAATAAAATACTAGAAGAAAAGAATTTGAAATAGAAAAGGAACTTTTATATGAAAAGTTCAGTCCTAATAGAGGCTATCGGTAAAACCGCATTACCTACAATTCCAGAAAAGAAGGAATAAAATAGAGAGGTCATTGTAAGTGCGGATCATTGTATCCGAGAGTGGCTACTAAAGTAGGGGCACGTTTGATTAGTGGTCGATAGACTCTCCACATTCCTGATTTATTCCAGCTTTTTATCGATTTAATATATGCGACTATTACTGAGTTAATGAATGAGAAAGTCCGATAATGTCGTGGTTTAGTTTTCTTTGCTCTCGTGAGTCTAGAAATTCGTGTTTAGTTAACTTGCAAAAGGTAGTTAAAACAGGATAGAATAAATTGTTTATGGACGGTTTACATACAATTACATTGTTATCACGATAGGTATGTTCGAATCATAGCAGTATAAAGGTGATATCACTTCATGGAGTCTAATAAAAAGTGTAGTATGTAGACATACATAACTAAAATAAAAAATATGTGTGTGACATTCTCAAGACCTTTCTGCAGCCAACAAACAAACAATGAAATCTTTCCTCTTTATAATATTAGTATAGATGAGTTTTATACGTTACGAGTTACCAGCGTTAAACAGACAACGTAATGGAGGATGGACCTGTGTCATTTTACGATATGACAGCGTCTTGAAAACATTAATCTGGGTTATATTAAAATTCACGCAATATTTAGTTGGTCTCATAATAAAAGTTCATAATGGATAAAGTACTGTGATATTATATAGTTCTAGATAATTTTGATGATGTAGATATGAGCTTCAAAAGGCTTCGGTAGCCGCTTACCATGAGGCGCGGGGTTCATGTTTGTTTGCTAGAATTATTTAAAAGTTTAATATGTTCATTGAGATTTTGAAAAATTTACCGATAAAATTATTATTTTCTGCTAATACTTACCTACTTTTTACTAGCCAGAAATTTAATCAAAGTCACTTTAAAGTAGAAGCTAATCTTTATGGCTTAAAAGAAAAAGCCCGGGTGAGGAGTGCAAACTAAACCCAGCTTATATCTAATCCTAGTTGAAATGTTCTATATATGAGGTGGGATCAGGGGCTGGTCGGGGTGAATAAAACCTCTAATCTATGTTACCTTTTAAAAACAGGGAAACCACGCTTTAAATCCAGCTTAAATTAATAGCCCACCAATTTTTTTCACTCTGCTTTCCATTACAGATTCTCTATTACGCATTTAAACATACTCTGCTCGGATTTTACTTTTGCAGCGGTTTTTTGCAACGGTGAAGCAAATCCACGAATATTTTATATTTACTAGGATTATTTTGAGATTACATCGTGTTTCGGTATCTTTTATTAATATTTTATTCATAAACTGACAACAGTGATATGGCTGATGGTAACACGCACAAAACCAACAAGAGAACTGCCTTTCAACAGGGAGAACCAGGTGGCTACTACAAGAGAGGTACCTACCTTACCCCTGTGCTATGGTTTCAGCTTGAGTTTATTGTAGGATTCGAACCTATGACATTTTTCACGGCATTGGATGTCACTACAACAGGCTATCATCGCCAGATAAACACATTTTCATGGCAGAATAGTAATAACTGACATAATCTGGCAAATCTATTTTCCCATTTCGGTAATTATGGCTGAGCGCCATGCTTTAGCTAACTTATCTTAATCAATAGTTAAGTGACTCAGATTACATTTGTAGTGCATTGGCAATATCTCAATGTCCCTTGCGTGTTTGTGCAATATTATCCAGGTATTCCTCATTGCATTTGCTTAATGGTCTATTAATTCATTCGATGTTTGTTCGATATACCGTTGAATGTGTAATCAAGGTAAGTGTCCCTAATATAAGGCTTATGTTTATCGACTAGAGAACGGTCCGATAAATTATAACCGGATGAATTTTTGCAATGAAAATAATAATTTTATTATATTACTATAGCTTCCGCCCCGCGGTTTCATCAGCGTTTCCGTGGTATTTTATGTATTTCCGGGATAAAAAGTAAGCCTATATCATATTGCAAGGTATGATCTATCTATGTGCCAAGTTTCATCTAAATCCGTTCAGTAGTTTTTCCGTGAAAGAGTAACAAACATCCAAACATCAATAGGTACATCCATACTCACAAACTTTCGCATTTATAGTACCTATTAGTAGGACAGGTTACTATTCATCTTCTCTTTAATATCTTATGAATATAATTAATTATCTTTATTCCAACTTAAAGTTTCGTGAGTTAGTACATTTGTAACAGATCATCTGCAAACTCAAATTTTGCAATATAGTTAAAAATAGTTCAAATATTCCACAGCACCGACCAACTCGACATTTTATAGTAACAACACAGTAGTTGCACTTCCGCACGATTAAATGGAATCGAAAATAAGTACGTACCTACGTCATTGTACGAGTTTTATCGATACTAATGCGTCTCGGTCGATTTCACGCGGTCACAGCGGGAAAGAGTAGTAACTGTAATAACTTAGGGTTGCGCCAAGCTTCCTGTCATTAGAGAATACTTTTTTAAGTTGTCGATAGTTCGTCTTACCGAAGAAAAGTAATATTTTGTTGTAATTTTTTACTAGTGACTACTGGAAAATTACAAATAAAGTCTATTTGTCGGTTAGAACTTTTAATATAAATACCAAATTCTCAACGAAATAAAATATATATTCGTATGTTTTTCTGATAGGATTATTGTAACACCCTTCAGGTATAAAATTTCCAGAAAAAGTATTTTTAAGTGGAAAACCACAGCAATATTGCCATTCTAGCTGAAAGTTTTCCTTAAATAAATAAAATATATACAAGTCTAACCGAGTACCTACCTGGGTATTAGATTATAATCTAATTATTCGAGTGTTAAAATAGCTATCATCACGACATATCAGAGGCTTTTACCAGAGATTTATGCTAAACTTCACGGTAATGTTGAAATACTGGCCTATACGAAATAAAAATAAGGGTCCTGAAATTTTATAGGATTATTGATAATGGTTTGTTTCTTCCTAGCAATATTTGATTGCATAAAATGTTGGCACGCTTACTAAGCTGTGGACAGGTGAAGTAGAATGTGAGGTACATTATTTTTCATTCAATGCTCTTCCTTGCATTTTTATGTAACTAATTTTAATTGCCCAAAAATAACGACAACCCTAATAAATAGTCGATGCATTCGTGTGTATTGGGTCCACTTTATGTGTTGGAGTGTAAGTGCAGGTCGCTGCGGACGACGGGCGGGAAATAAGAGGATTGTCAGCTCCGACCAGCATTGCATATCCATAAATGTTTGATATTATCCCGCATCCTTCTAAATACTTGTATTGCCCCAACGTATTCAGCATACATACACTTATGTATACCTACTGGATGTTTTTTTGCCATCTCGAAATTTTTGGAGATTATTGTACTCATCATTATGCACAACTTTTACAATGGGACTAACACTGAAATTACGAAAAAAAATCAAACTTGATTGGTCAAAATGTATGAAAAGTTTGATTATTTTTTCGTTACATATAAAAAACTTATTCTAGAGCTATCAACGCGCAGCCTATCATTTCAGCAGACACTGAAAAAAATACATTCATAATGTAGGTAGTCACTAAGGATGGATTTTTCAAAAGTTTATAGGTATACCCAAGATGGTAAAAGGGATTATAATATTATGTAAACCTACAGGACGCATATCAATTAAGTATTTAAAAAAATTGTGACTGTAGGTAGTCTGGTTTTTTTATACTTCATGTCAATAGCAATAAATTCCATAGAATTGCCATTTTCCACGAGGGAAGTGTTTTGAAAACTAATTTGATATATTGTGTCTTCAAGATTTAAACTCGGCAGTATTTCTTGGCAAAGCAGCAATGTTGCTGTATATTTCTTGGAAACAAGTTTTCATATCATACAACATCTGCTGGCATACTTCTCCGAAAATTAACATCAAGAGTTCTATCACAATACAAGTCTGACTGAAGTGCTCGAAGCAACTGGATTCATTCAGTTTTATTGCAGCTATTTTGTACCTAGAGAAATCTAAAGATACTTTTAGAATTAGGTACCTTCTTTATAAATATTATCAAGCTTTTCTTTTAAATTTATCTTAATTATGTTAACATTATATATAAGTTTCTGACGATGGCCACGGGTTCAAATCATACTATGAGTTTGAGCTTTTGGACCATAGTAATGTGGTAGGATACTTCATAGTACCTACTCGCCTGGCTGCTGTTAACCCTCAAAACTGAAAATTTGTTGTCAAGCTCCTGTCGGTATGTTAATACTTGAAAGTCAGTTGCTTTCCATACTTTGTATGTTTATCACCTTCAGCCACATCATCACTTACCACGGTGAGATGATGGTGGACGGATGACGACCATCGTCTCGACATTCGAAGTCACTACTACTGAGCTATCATCGCCTTAAAACCACTAACAGAATCATGGTTTTATGTGGCAACACGATGCTATCTTTATGACATGAATGCCACTTCTATACGATTTATTTATTTAGGTTTCTATGATTGCAACTATGCTTTCGCAGACACCTTGGGGACTATTCATACAAAAGAATAAACTAACTTGGTGTAGTGCGGTTAAGTTAAGGGCGAGAGTTCTTTTGCTGTTTGTTAGTTTTATTTTGAAGTGGTTTGCGTTAATTTTATTTATAGAGGTGGAAGCTAATAACTATTTGAGTAATTACTAATAAAAAACCACATACATTTTATTTATAAAGATATTTTCAATATCAAATCAGTTAGCAATAAAGCATACTTATATTTTTTTTATTTCTATATTATTATCTTACTAGCTTCCGTCCCGCGTAAAAAGTATCCTATGTGTTTAATCTAGGTTATAAACTATCTGTGTTCCAAATTTCATCGAAATCTGTTCAGTAGTTTTTGCGTGAAAGAGTAACAAACATCCATCACGTGACTTATAGGCTAGTAAATCTCAGGAACGTGGATGAAGCCGCAGGGGAATCGTCCTTCCTCATCTTTTCTTATTATTAAATAGAGGTATTTAATTTGTTTGTAGGAGGTAATCATCGGAATTACGATAATGATCAGATTCCGAAAATCATCTCACTAATAGGAAGCTACATTATCCCTGAGAGCTCTAGGCTATTTTTCAACTCGGGAACGTGGTTGAAACCACGGGGAATAGCTAGTTAGGTGGTAAGAGATGAATACTAAAATAGGCTTTGTGATTAACTATCGGCCAATTCAATTACAAAGCTGGGTTTGAACCAAAGGGATTTGTAATTGAAGTTATCGGATATCATTAACGGTGATTCATTTAACCTTTGGAAATACTAATTGTTATGTTATATAATTTAAATTACATTTCTGCAAATAATTTAAAATGGTACCTACAAATTAACGTGATTTCTTTTTATATCCATTCTTTCTTACAATAACCATTATTGTCTTTATCTCCTGGAATTTACTGATTGGATTATGATTTTCTCGAGGTTAGTTTATAAAGTAATACAGGTTTTCTAGAATTGCATGTCATCAGATTTCAAGTTTTTAAAACTGAGACCAATCGAAGTAATTGTGGTCAGAATGGAAAAAGAAATCTAAGCGTTAGAATAGACTTCTAGCAAACGAGAAAATTCGCAAGGTGAGGCAAAATTTCTTCAGGATCGGGTTATACACAAGTAGGTACACAATGATTGTTAGCAAAGCGATAAAGGAAAACCCAAGAGTGGCCGGAGGGACCTGTGCAAACAGAGTTGGTAGCCTGATTGCATTGTACCAGTATTTAACTGTTTAACTGTACCCATGGGTCGCATACTTTTTACCAGCGAACGTTAAACAAGGGATAAGTCGTAGATAAAAATATAGTTGCAGATTCGCGTCGGTATTGTTTGAGTGAAGCCGCAGTAAATCTCACTTCTATGTAAAAGATACTTTTTAGAATTCAGTGATTTGTCTCTTAGCATATTGGTAAACACTGATTTATCCTGAAAAAAAAAACTGGTACGTCCTGGAGTGATTTAATGTATACAAACTTATAGGTAACAGAATCCACGCTGCGAAATTTTTCTCAACTATTAATTATGTTCTATAGAAATTACCTACTATTTGATACCTACCTAATATTATCATTTCCATAGACTTTTTAATTACTTTTATCAATTAAAGCTTGTTACTTGATAAAATTATGTAAAAAAGTTTCATTTTTCCTACAAAACTAGTCTTGTTCATAATGAGCATGTAGGTATCTTACGAAAATATTGTAACAGGATGGTAGTTACTACAATAGGTACCATTTAGTTTTATTTATCATATTGTCAATTAAATTATGATTCTGTTTTAATAACTAAGATTGTAAAAGTAATGTTTTTTTTATGTATAAGTATGTTTTAGGAAAATAGCTATTATAGCCAAGTAAACGATTAAATAAATAAATAAATTATCTATTTATTTATAAAACGAAAATGAAGTGAAATAAAAGCTAAACTAAACAACCAATTATATAAATATCTCTAACATCTTTTACAAAAATGATATATTAAACAATACAAAAAAAGAAATGCAAAAGTAGCGTTTGTAGTTAGTAGTTATAATTTAAAATTATAATATAAATTAACATTATATCAGTTATTCATAGGGTCGAGACGAGAGTGAAAAATTTAACCAGAATATTTGCAGTTCATGCGAAAAATGCAACTATAAACAAAGTATCTACCTATTTAAGCAGCTATTTTTGTAACGAAAATATATTTTAGATATTCTTTGTATCATCGGAAATATCCATGGAATCTTTTTTACTGTTTTATTTGACATTCTTAACGTATAGGTTAATCAAATCATTCAAAGCTTTTTTCGGGGTTTTGAATTTCGTGGGTGAATACAAGAGCAGTGCATGGTAGAGTGGAAACCAAAAATAAGAGACTAAAGCTGATTCGGGAAATGGTTGTCAGCTTTTCAATAGAGGTTGAATACACAGATTGCGTTTCATACTTTTTTTAGATACAACAACAAAGTAAGCCGCTTTTCTACCGAGTGAAAAAAGTGTTTTGTATCTAATGGATTAATAGCAATCATGATTGGAAAATGAAAGTCATATTACTTTCATCGCCTATTTTCAGGGAGGTTTTATTTACTCAATTTAATTGGTTTGCATTTTTTTTATTTTTTAAGGCTTTTGTTTGTTTATGTAGCCAAAAACACAAATATTCCGACCTCGAGTTGCTTTAAGAGAGAGTGGGACAAGCCTATTTGTGAAAATGCATGTGCATGAACATGTCGTTTGTCCTTAGTTTGGGTACCTACCCATGTATTTATATATATAAAAAAAACAGAATATGTGGTATATCAGTTATCTGGTTTCCAGGAATCTATGCATAGTTTGGGAGCAGATAACCGTGTATGAAGAATGTACCTATCCGGTACTATCAAAACAAAAAAAAAAAAATATTTAAATTATTTGGCGATAAAGATGTGTGTAGGTATTAAGGTATCGCAAAAAGCATCTGGTAGGCAAATAGACGTTACATTTGGCTAAATCCAAGAATGATAAGCGCTCGTACGTTATGATGACATGTACTGTCTAGAATATGGTTATAAATGAGTGAAGGATGTGTCGCAATCACTCATGTGCTCTTATATCAGTAAACCTTTTTTGAAGATCCGTATCTAAGAAAAAAGCTTTCGAGAGCACAACATTATTTGAACGTAAACCGCGATAAGGTGAGGGTAAGGCTATTTTGTGGGTACTTTATCAAGCTAGTGGAGTTCATTATGTTTTTACAAGAATGTTTGAATCTTATTAGTGTTTTAGATGGCATTTTAACAATATCAACAAATTTATATGAATGCGTTAAATGCTTGCGTTGAATGCTACAAAATGGTCTTGAAAATGCTAAATACATATTATATTTTTCAATCTATGAGGAGATAAACTGCTTTAAAAGAATACTTTTTTTAATAGACTTCATGTAGTGACCTTAACTTTATAATTGGCTACTTTATAATGATTATACTTATATCTAATTATTAAGTTAATATAAGATGTAGCTATTCTTATCCTACCTACCTACTAATATCTACGACTAGCTGACCCGGCAGACGTTGTCCTGCCCTGAGAACAATAATAAAACTGGGACCTACAAACCTATCCCTACCTACTCCTATCTACCTCTACCTGCCACTACCTACCCCTACCTACCTTACCTACCTACCCTACCTACCTACCCTACCTAACTACCCTACCTACCTACCCTACCTACCCTACCTACCTACCCTACCTACCCTACCTACCTACCCTACCTACCCCTACCTATCTACCTACCTCTACCTGCCACTACCTACCCTTACCTACCTTACCTACCTACCCTACCTACCTACCCTACCTACCTACACTACCTACCTACCCTACCTACCTACCCTACCTACCTACCCTACCTACCTACCCTACCTACCTACCCTACCTACCCTACCCTACCTACCTACCCTACCTACCTACCCTACCTACCTACCCTACCTACCTACCCTACCTACCTACCCTACCTACCTACCCTACCTACCTACCCTACCTACCTACCCTACCTACCCCTACCTATCCTATGTCCTTCTCCTGGCTCTAAACTACCTCCCTGCCAATTTTCAGCTAAATCGGTTCAGCCGTTCTTGAGTTATAAGTGGAGTAACTAACACGACTTTCTTTTATATATATAAGATTACATTGACTCCCCCCCCGTACCCCAGTGACGCTTACATGGAGCCTACATCGCATGCTGGCTAGCTGAGCGCGGTGAGCGACAACCACGCGACTTTTTTCTAATACTTGCATTTTTAAACTCGTGATATCTTCCGAATGAAATGTCCGAATTGAATAATTCAAAAAGTTATAAAAATGTATTAAAGCCGTCTTGAATATAAAGTAATTTATTTTGATGAAGATTAATACCAAGGTACAAATGAAGAGCCTTTTCAAGAGGCGGCATATATAAATTAATATTTTAGAATAAAAAACTGCTTACTGTGACATAACTATACTATTTAGACATATGCTGTCGCGACACTTTTTGTAGATAATGATGAGTTCTGCAAAGTCGTATAATGTAGCTTTCCAAAGGTGAAAGAATTTTTGAAATCGGTCCAGTAGTTTCGGAGCCTATTCATTACAAACAAACAAACAAACAAACAAACAAACAAATCTTTCCTCTTTATAATATTAGTATAGACTATAAACTAGTATAAGTAAATGTGAAAGTTCAGATCTTTCACCCATGAACGACTGAACAGATTTGGATGAAACTTGGCACATAGATAGATCATACCCTAGACTAATACATAGAATAGGTATTTTATCCATGAAACATAATATCCCTCGGGATCGCGGATGAAATAAGTCCTAATTAATTAATTATTCAGTCACGGAACCACGAGGCCTAGTTAAGACACGACAAACTTGCTTATTTTTTGTAGTATAGAAAGTAATGACTCGTGTTGGAGGTCTGCATGAAAAACATATCTGTTGGTAAAAATGATAGGCTTAGAAGGATCCCCTTTATCTTTATACCAATGAAATATGAGTCTCGTAAGCCTCTGTTTGTAAATCAACGATCAGATATTTTTAAAGAGTATGTAGGAAAAAGATAGAATATGATTTTTCTCATAAAGTATTTTTATGTAGGTACCTACATTGTAGCATGTTAAGTTTACATAAAGGTATTACAATAGAAATTTTGTATTTTAAGTCTATTTTTGTATTTACACTTAGAACCTATCCTAAATTTTGCGACCTACGCTATACTAGGCAATACGCTATACGTATTAGCAGAATATATTAAACTAGCTGTTCTCCGCGGTTTCACTTGCGTTACCGAGATAAAAAGTAACCTATAACCTTCAAGGATAATGTAGCTTCCTATTAGTGAAATATTTTTTCGAATCGGACCATAGTAACTTCGGAGATTAACGCGTTAAAATAAACAAACAAACTCTTCAAATTTTATTAGTATAGATTATTCACATAATATATACTTCATACAGTTCTTTTTAGTTACTTCATTAACATTTGACATCAAGGAAAATAATTTAAACAATATATTTGAAAGATAGGTAGCTAGTCAGACGCGCACGGGTACTATAAACCTACCCTACCTCTACTGGTACTTATTGTTTCAACACGATATTTTCGTTTACCGAAAGGTCAAGTTCATTCAGTGCCAGTTTTCTCTCTACCAGCACCCTGGGCGAGATGTGATAACGCCGGTACTGAGTTCATTGTAGGACTCGTGTGGGTACTTAGTCAAAATAAAATTAGTATTAGTATTTAGATTCACTTTATAAGTTGTTGTTTTTTTTTTTTTAATTTTGGCATCACACTTCGTGTATTTTGCCAGTGTCAAGTTGAGCAATGTAGGTATTTTTGTATTCTTCATATATTAAATTCTCGTCAATCGTCAAGTTTTAAAGTTCGTGCACTTGTATTGATCTTTATTGGACAAAATACCACCGATAATATTCAATAAAACTCAAAATACACGATTTTATGAAAATAAAACGAAAACGCAACGTCACTTCGCAAGTTCCCGCCAAAAAGTCTCCATAAGTTGTTGTTATTTTTGGAAAACAATAATTTCGCAGGATAACGCAGGAAACTACTTAGTAATTAGATTAGGTACCTAATAGAAAAAACAATTTTAATTTTTACGTTATACTCGTACATTTGTTTCTGAATACGTGAATACAGATAAAGTTTGCGGCATTCATTGTGGTGTGGCTGTAATTATGCTAATTACCTAAGCTCACGACCTTGTTATAAGCCAATGGGAATTTATTCAACAAAGCCTGAATTAAAGCGTAAAATAGAAGCACAAAAATGAAAGTTAGCTAAAAATAATGATCGAAAAAAAAAAAAAAGATTCCGACGAATTGAGAACCTCTTCCTTTTTTAATTCATTTAAAAAACCATGGGACAAATCTAATGCAAATCGGTTGTAAAACAATAAATAATAGGGTCGCTGTCATATCACACGATTTGACAGCTTAGTAAAAAAAGGATACATATTCGTATTTTTGTTTTCCATAACTATTAAAATTCAATTTCAGATTATCAAATCATACCTATCAAATGAATAGCGTAACGTAACTGTTAATTAATAAACTTAACAAAGAGCAAATATTATGTTAGGTATTCGGTGAACGAAATAATTTGCCTGGCATTTATGTCGGGAACATAGCGAGCTTAAACTGTATCAAAGGCTAGTTGCCTCTTTGTGACACTCTTAAGAGAACCCCTTATAACGCGGCTGGGTGTGGTAGTACACTTAACCCATTTCACAATAAGCTTCTTAAGTTATTTTTAAATAGGTTGGCATGAAAGCTTTACGTGGCTACCGCAGCTGTACTGTAGTTTAGTTTTGGTTTACTTATAAGCCTAAGGCAGTGTCATGTACGGTTCCAGACTAGTCATGTTTATATTTTTTTAGCTTGTTAGTTAGTCTAAAAGGACTGATGTTGTATGTAAGAATATAGATAGGTAGGTATGTACCTAGTTGGGTTCCTGGGAAATGAAATAGTAGACATTTTAATGGAATATAAAAACCTTATCGAACATTATTAATATTATAAATACAAGAACTAGAGAGATTTTTAAGCAAACAATTTATTTTATTCATAGAAAATGTACATTCATTTTTATATTTATTTCTTTGCTGAAATAGTACTCATTCGCAAAACTGAAACCTCAACGATTGCTGAAATATTTTGATATTAGCAAATAATATTTACAAAATTTATTTAATTATTCTATTTGTGTAATCTAAATACTTCAATCAATCTACTAAGATAGGTACGTAATAAACATCGGGCAGGATGTTTAAATTACAGTTTTAGAACTCAATTAATATTGGATTTCCGTATTAACAAATTGGTTGTTAGGTAAACATTAACCTAACGCTTCTAGTTTGTAAGTTACTCCAAAGAGATATTTAATCAATGTCAACTTCATCAAAGTTACGGAAGGCAGTCGATTGAAAAGCTTAGTTAACAATTCTAAAACGTGTTCAAATTAGACCTCGTGATTTTACTCCCAAAGGAGTTATTTCACTTCAAGAAACATTGGTAGGTATTAAACATTGTTACATAATTTTTTATTTAATGAATTTTAATCATTAAGTCCGGATAACATTCTCCTCCTATACAAATGTAACCTTTTCTATAGGTACATTTCTGCCCCGCTGACTGAATAGATTCAGTAGACCAAGTAGTGCGGAGTTTCCACGTCTCCTCATGTCATTCAAAGTCGTGACAATAGTCCGTTGTTGCCCTTATACGATGTCCTGATGATACGCTATATGCAATACATTTTTATATATATGATTTTATAATAGTAGGTAAATACTAGCTAGAGGTATTTTATTATTTTATAGTTGAGCATAAAAGTATTATGTTATGAATGACTATAGTTTGAGCACTTACCATTGATTTACTCACCATACTAATAATATTAACAGCATTATACCATTGTTATAAATGTATAACTATTCAGTAGGTATATATTTATTTAATTGTAAATTTAGAATCCTCTTTAGATAGCCTTTTTCATAAAATGATATACTTAATATTTAATTAATTCGATAAATATTTTTTCTGGAAGTATATTATATAGGTATAATATTTTTTCATTACACTTTATAACCATGGATAATTTTTAATTAAATAGAACATTGATACTTCTCTCAAATTCAATAAAGTTCAAGCAGTGTCCATATGTATTAAGTAGGTCGCACACGCCACACACAACGCGTGTAGATAGGCCCTAGGTTGGCCGTAGTTACGGCTTCTACAAGGGCAGCCAGGAACGCTCTTTGCATATTTCATATCAGATTTCATGAGAAAGGGCCTTGAGAATGTTTTCCACGTTTTGTTTGCTAGAATTTAGAAGGTACCTACTACCTAGTTACACGGGTAGGTACTTGGATATATTTGAATATTTTATTCTTGAAATGGAAAACTTAATAAAATATAGTGTCGTTCGAACGGTATCAATAATTTAGTGCTGTGACTGTATATTTTATTTACCTATTAAGTTGAAATAAATTAAGGATCGTCTATAAAGTTTTAGGTATAATGTACCTATACAAAGGGTCTAATGCAAATCACATACCTACTTATTACCTCAAGGCATAAAATCAAAGTAACATCGTATCGTATCGTAAAGTAATTAATATACCATATTATGGTCAATGATAGCCGAATAAAATATTTTCGTAATAACATTTCGGAATAATTAAATCTATTTTAAAGTGTAAATTTAAGAAGGGAATAATATACAAATATCTACACGTATACCTTTCATATTCTAACAATGATAATATGATACTTTAGAATAATATTTTTAGAAATTTAAATTTGGCACCAGCGTACAATGTGCCAGGAAATTTTGCTCGGTAAAAGGAACAATTCCTCGAAGGCATTTCTATTACGAGCCACGACTGCTGAAACGACAATAAGACGGGGCACGTTCTAGTCCAACTATGAAATATGGTTTTGGTAAGTGTAAAATAAATATTTTTATGCGATATCTTTCGTTTCTAGTTGTTCGTGACGGGTGTTTCACTAAGTACCTACCTGTGGTCAAATATGCATTACCGAGATAAAAAGTACCCTCCAGACAATAAACTATCTACGTGTCAAGTTTAATTGCGATCAGGGGGGTCAATATCGCCACATTTGCAGCTTCATAAAATGTTTCAGATGGCATTTTATCGACCTGTCAACTTGTGTTATCTTATTTGACAGATTTGTACGGAGTTTCGTAATATAGCCCAATTTTAGGCAAAACTGATATGTATCTGCAAATCCGTCAGTTAGTACTTATATGTGCGGTAAAGTGGCGATATTAACCTTGCAGTTCAGCGAATTAGGTGTGAAAACAGACAAACGGACAGAGGTCCTTTCGCATTAATAATAAAAACTAATATTAGGCGAAGAAGATATTGATAGGTATTTTTTGCCATTTTTTTAATAGGTAGTTATGACGTAATGATTCAACAAATATTAAAAATCTTAGATCTTCTCCAGCCTCCAGATTTCGAGGTCTTAAATGTACTAGTCAAAACTTAAATTACACGGGAAATAGTTTTCAGGAAATTCTCAAAATTATTTTCCATGTATGCATAAAGGTAGTACAAACTTTCAGCCAAGCAAGGCTCAATTTCCTTGGGTCTTATTAATCAAATTAAAAACTCCCGCATGGCCGAGAGGAGATGCTCCAGTTACCTCAAGTTTGCAGCTCTTCAAGAAAAACTTCTGCGTATCTAAGTGCTTGTAAATATGGTATAGTGAGGTTTGTAACTAATTTAATTATTTATTTTCTGAGATACCGTTGGAAACTTGGTTGGAGTGGCATGAACCCATTTTTCAACATTATTTGCTGTTTTTTTAACTTTGTCGTCAGGATATTTCATACAAGATCCTACTTGATTAATAGGACATTTTTTTTTACATTTTAACCTTCAGAGGATTTTGGGAAACAAAAAATGAGTTATTATGTCTTGTCGTTGCTACCACTATGAAATCAAAATACCTATAATCAATCAAAACACGAAAACTAAAATGCGTATTCAATCAATTCACAAACTAACTGAAAGCCGATCCTATTGTAGTTCAAACAAGAGTCTATTGAGACGGAAAAAGGTCAGGTAAGTAAGATTAAATTTATTGAAATTCATGTACCTAGCTGGGACTTATCTATTTAAAGGATTGCAGGAATATTTATTGATTATCTCAAATAACTCACGTTGATATACTAATGTACCTACTACTTCAAAATACAAGTATATCAATGAAAAAAAATGTTTAAAATGTGGTGGTTCGACATCCGTTTTGAGTAAATTAAGATACTTACTATTCAAATGATGAACTTTTTATTTCCAACTCCAAAAACAGCGTTGAAATACCTACCGTAAAAGCAGCTTTATATTTTATGAGTATGTGTAATATTTTGGGAAATAACAATTTTCTCCTACTAACTTTATTTGGGTTCAGGAATTTTTCGAATATTTTATATTTTGCGGTGGCGCTTGATTATTATTTACTCGTATTTTTCCCTATGAATACTTTAAATTCCTCTCTTCTCTTCACTTGGTACAGTACAGCTGTGCGTAGAATTATTTATTGTAAATTAGGTAGACAGGTACATACATGTATGCAATGTAAATTATTAGTTAGACGAATCTCACTATAAACACAAACGACAATTGTTGGTTCTGTTTCAATCTAGCTCTGCAAATACAATGCAATTCTAGAGATTAATCTTATGAAGTATGTTACGTAGACTTACATAATAATTATGAAATCTTACAAAATTTTAAAAAACCTAGTTTTTTTTGTGAGTTATCCGAACTGCTTCATTATGGGTCCTGATAAGACATTAAATACAAAAACCTAATTAGTATTTTTTTTATAAAAATTGTCATAGTAATCAGTCAGGTAATCCAGTTTAAGAAACCCTTCCTAAAGCTCCAGTAGTATCTATTTTAGCCCGTACATCCAGGTTTTTATAAAATGTTTAATATTCCCAATAACTTATAACATGTATTTTTCGTTCCCGAGTCGCATTTATTGCCACGATGACATTTTCAGTAGAGAAAAAAAAGTTTTATTTCCTCTAAAACGTGCCATTTCGAAATGGCCCCGTAAATAACCCCGAAGTACCTACAGTAAAACTTGGAGGGCTTTTGTTGTAAATATTATCGCCATCACACTCAATCCAATTCATAGTTTCTATGCCATTTGAATAAAAAATAAGGCATATATAATCTGCACACGTCCGTGGCACTGCTTAAATGTGTGACTAAAGGTGTGTTCACAGAATCTCTAGCGCAAAATTTCTGAAATATTTATTAAAAAACCTAATAGTAGGATACATAGCTGTGAATATTCTGTTTTGTCTATATAAATCTACCATTTCTAGATCCGCAATAAAAAAAATGTATACAAATTTAACAATAAATTGAACTTATTACTAGGACAGATTATATGATTACGAAACAGAGATATCATTTACTGAATGTGAGCAGTTCATCGAAACTGCTCACATTCAGTAAGCACACATTCAGAAACTAAATTGCAATCGACTGGTTCTTTGCAAAATATACCTGAGTAACATGATACTGTATTTTATCTATCTACGTCAAAAGTAAACAACATTTACACTTAAATCCGCTTACAAACAATTCAAATCCGTAGCAAAACTCCAGTGTGAGCGCAGTTTTAGCTTATTTCACGGTGGCTAGTCGCGGATAGGTCCCACAGCGCCATCTGCCCAGATTTCATGTTGCGACTGTACTCTGTATGGCACAGAACCTTCTGCATATTTCATTGCAAGTATCCTGGCTTTGGGACATGTTGACACGCGCACTGACCATTTATATTTACTGAATTTTTCAGATCATTTTGTACAGTATTTTGACTTTTTGTATATAGGAGATATCCGGGTTTTAGAATATGTATAATTTATATTAAATTAGCTTTAACTACGCGGTTTTCCTACCCAAAATTATAACTATAAACTCACTTAAAACTATCTCTATACAATAAATTACGTTCAAACATGAAACCAACAAACTTTCGCATTTATAGTTGTAAGGAAATAGGGATTCATGATTGTACACAAGAAAAAAATCAAAATATGTCCTTACATTCAGGAGCTATGAGGCAGAGATAGACATACAGATACTTACACAATACAAACTTATAACAACCCTTTTTCATCGGGGGTTAAAAATAAAATGAAAACGTAACGTCACTTCGCAAGTTCTTCCCAGAGTCCAAAATAAACATAGTATAGGTACCTATCACCAGTGTATAACAGTGTTGGACATTGTCCGACCAGCCTCTTTAGAAGTCAAATTATTAAAAAAAGTTGGGATAAGGTTCTATTGCCACCCGGGCTTATCTGTTCGTATTGTGGGTGCACGAGAAAGTATAAATAATGATTATGTTTACATCAGTCATCTGTTTTCGACAGTCCAATTTCATAGTATGACTTTGGTCCGTGGTATGGATTCAGACAACCGTATGTGGAGAATGTCCCAGGATACCTAAACAAATGTCTAGACGCTATTTTATACGTGACATTCCCTATAATAAAAAACACAGTATATTAGCTTCAGCAACATATTGTGCTAAATTACTTCGCTTTGTATTAATAAAAAAAAATACATATTGTATAAATAAGCAGATACGCCATATCTGACTGCATTAGTAACCTACTACATACAATACACATGTTACATAGGGTTAAATAAGGGTTTTCGTATGCTATTCTTGCGCCGAGCTTTCTGTGCTCGTGTTATTTTCAGACCTAAACAGTAAACATGACAAGGGTACAAGGGTTTGCTAACAAAGTTTATATGGTGTCTGTATATATAATACTACAATACTTAGGTACCTACCTATATGGATAGAGTTTTTTTCTGACCAGCCATACCACAATAGAACTATTGTGAAGTCTATGTTTTAGTTTTTGTATAATATCGTGGGAAATTCTTCACACACGGTTATCTCAAAGTTATCTGGTCCCAAAATAAGCAGTTTGTACTATGGAAACCAGATAACTGAAATAGGTACTTACTACACGCTATTATTTTATAGGTAGGTACTATTTCTTTTTTTGTAAATACATAGGTATTATATAAACTTTATTTATTTCTTATTGTATATACTTTTATCAACCCACTGAAAAGAAAGCCTTGTAAGGGACCCAAGCTGCGCACAATAGTTACACCCAAATTCAGGACAAACAAACATGTTCTTGTCCGACGGGAAATGAACCCACGACCGTTGAGTATAAATTCAATACTCGTATCGATACATACAAATACTTTTTTGTGCGATAAAGTTAAAAGAAAATCCGAGGTTGTAGCAAGTCAATTAACCGAATCTAATATGAAAAAAACGGAAATAAATATTATTTTACAATAGATAATGTTGTACCTTACCAATTAGCATACTACTTTTTATGTAAAACAGTCAGGTTTTCTGTAACAATGTTAGTTAGTATATTTATTGAAACTGTTTGTTATTCCGCTAGCGTAATACTCGGAGGTATACAAATAGGGTCCAGACATCGATATCGACAAACCCCTCCACACTAATTGCCAATCAGGTACGTAGGCGTAAATGAGAACAGACTATTTAGCTCTTCGTTATTATGCAAGAACGCATTCTAACCAAATACGTAAACATTTATAAAGGTTTTGCTAATCTGAAAAGGATAAACGTGGTTTTTCAATTTATTAGATACTAGCGAACTGCCTCCACTTTGCACGGGTGCAGATTAGATTGTATAGAAAAAAAGTATTTTTGTTGGTTGTTGTGGTTAAGAAATATTGTCTTTTTTTAATATCTATACCTTTTTTTATTAGGATTTACTATACATATAAACATGATGGTGATAAACCGTTTCCAAATTTGTTGCGTGGTTTGGAAGGAGTTAGCGAATATACGGACAAACGCGGAAGGTGACTTACTTCTCAAATTCTATAATAATAATATAATTATTTATTTCTCCCACAAGTTTGTAAATATACTTAAACCATCGTAGGTAGATATTTAAGTACTAAAATCACAAACTTGCTTTGTGAGAGCTGGTGCCTGATGTAGGTTTATAAAAACCTGTATTACAGGTCTCCAGAGCCCACTCCACGGATTATTGACTATACTTGGTGATTTTGGTTGGTTATAGTAGACCGAAAAGGCATTAAAGTATACCCTATGCCTAAAAGTAGAATGGATAATGATGTAACTACACTATCCCCATTGTATCTTTTAACTTTACTATAAACGAGCAATTTGTGTTTTGTGTCATGTATCTCGGAAATGGCTCTGATTTGGATGAAATTTAATATTTAAGTAAGGTTATACTTTTTAAGATTATCTATACCAAGTGATTTTGAAATGGTATAGTAAGCCGAAAAGGCAATAATAAAGGAGTGGAAAACAACACAAAAATATTTACATACAATTTTTTTTTTAAAAACCTCTATAAGTTTTGTAGGACTATTGATAGTAATGATATTCTCTTCTATCTTCAAGCGGTCAGAGAAATATAAATAAATTGTACTTTATATAAAAAGAATATTATAAGTAGGTATATGAAAAGTACTTAAATATTAAACATACCTTTAGGTAATAAGTCATAGCTGGCGACTGGCGGACCGTTTTTGTTTTGATAACATAGATAAAAAATCATATTACAAAACGTTTACTATAATAAGTTTTCATTCTCCAAAAGACAAAACCAGAGACTGTTCGCAGTAATGACATCAAGTAAAGCCTTACATTACAAAAATCAGATTTTTATCTTTCCAATTCCCTATAAAGGCGGCACTAAACCTATTACGGGACAAAAGAGTCCCGTATAAAAGATAAGACGTAAGTTGGGAGGATCGTCATCTGCGACTAATGATTATAGCTCACATAATTCCGGACAATAGCAGAGATGTGTCGAAGGCAGGAGTAAAACGTAAGGTTCTTACGCTTTATTTTGAACGATTATGTGACATTGTTATTTTTTTCTGAAACATGGAATAAAGAATGGATTCTTCCAGGAAACTTTTGTTGAGTTCTCTATAATGAACAAGATTTACTTAGAGAATAGGTACATAATATTAAATACGATCAGCGTACTTTGTCGTAGTCATGACAATGTCAGCAATAAATAATTTATGACGTGTCCCGTCACAATATTTAGTGGACGCATTTATGGAAATATGTATTGTTCTTGGGCAGGGCGATATCTGGTTGGAGAGAAGCATAAACATATCATTAATCTAAGGAAATAAGTATAAGTTTTGGAGAGTAAAAAACAGAGTTGGCAGTACAAACATGTGTGTGAATAAGTAATAATAGTTTTGTAACTTACATACCTATTTCATATCAATAAAATTGTTCTACGTAGGAACTACAAATAGTATAAATGATGGTCTACATCTAGAACGATAAAAAGATCATAAATATTTGTGTTTAGTTGCTATTGCTTTTCTTAAGATAATTAAGAAATGTTGTATACAGCGTTCTCTCACAACATAAACAATGAGCCTTAATTCCTAAGAAAAACAGCATAATAACGTATCGAATACTTATTTTCATATAATATAATAATTAATTAACTATTATGCCTAAAGCACTTTTGGCGATCATTAGTGGGAGTCTAACCTTGTAGTCTATCTTTTGTTCAGTATTTTTATTCTGAAATTATTATTATTTCATTTTATTATCCTTTAGGGTTGAACGTTCCAACGTCTTCTTTTGTGGTGACTCCTTTGATGTTGTTTTATTTGACAATAAAATTTTCATTCCTTAATCTCTGAACATAAAATGCAGCTGTTTTTTTTATATTCAAATGATTACGTTGCCTTTTGTAATTCAAAGACTTTGTATTTCTGTGAGTGTAGCAATATATTTATTATTTTGTTTGAAAGTGCTTTTTATGTAAATGCCGAGTTTAATATTTTTGAACTGACCTTTGGTCATAAAAATTTAACAAAATAATATAATTGAATCTGATTTACTGATACAGCACTTGTTCTAAAAAGCCAAGGATTTAATAACATTTTGATGCTATGTAAAAAATCTACAACACCGCTAAGTTTTTCACCGTAAAGATAAAAATACCACGTCGCCTGGGTCATTTACGTCACCCCACAATTTTGGCGTTGACGAACGGCCAGCAATAAAACTGAATGTTATCTCACTAATTTTTTTCCTTACCTCAAAACTCAGAGGCCGTTTGTCCGCCACAACCAAAATCTTTAGAGGACCGTAACGATTACGTCTTAAGTTAGCGAAAATTCTAAGGCAAAAATCGAAATTCGCCTAATTTTTTCATCGAAAGGCAGAGTACAATTTTGTTCTCATGTATTTGTATGGGAGTCTCTAAAATTTTCTCCTTTTTTTTCAATGTTAAATAAATAGACAGTATTGATAGAACCCAATTTTATTTTATTACAATCCCAAGTACCGCCTCTGAAAGTTAATCAAGAGGGAACGTGTTTCGTGCAATTTGTAGACCAATTTGACCCTTCATAACAGTCAACAGGGTCCCTAATGACATTTTCGTTTTAAAAACGAGCCACTCTAAACTAGGTATTTTGTTAAAACACGCGTGGCCTCAAATTTAGGAAGTTATTTATTTTATAGGAATAAACGAGCATACGAGAAGGTATATCGTCAACGATTATTTTGAATTCATGTTTTATGAATAATAAGTATGTGAGGATTATTACAAAGTAATGATTAATGTTACGTTTGTAAAAAGAAATATCTTTTTTTAATCAAATACTTAGGTAGTTAACCATAATGTTGTTAACCATAACCATCTTAAGGATAAAAAAAAAAGAAAAACAAAAGTGAGAAAAGAACTGATAACAAGTCGGTTCGTAAGTCGTTATACTAGATGTAGAAAGTAATATAGATTACACCTACCAAATTGTATGTAACCTTTCAAATATTAATATATTAATCTATAAACTTAGAGAACTGTATAATGATGACAAGGTAAGTGGTGCAGAGGCTTAAGTAACTGAGAGGCAGAGTCATATTCAATCTGATCACACCCCATAGAGCGTATGTGAATTCACTCTCCTTTGTCAACTGGACAAATGCCTTTATTTTACGCCGGGTGATTTTATCTGAAAATTAAAAAATAAATTACTTCCATGTTTTTTGGATTAGTTGGATTAAGTACGAGCGTTGAAAATAGTGAAAAGCAGAGAATAATACTCCAGCAATTCTGGTGGTGCCAAGTTGTGGAGGCTGTAGGAAGCGCGCTGTCGTGCCATGAATGAAAATTTTAGATTCCTTACTATATTTTCTTTTTCTATATATAGGCCTGAATTTTACCATAATCTCACTATGATCAGTGATGATGTGGCCCATAGTGGTAAGCACATAAAGCCTAAAAGGGAACTGGATCTCAAGGATAGATGTTGGAACACACCGGAGGTGCTTGGCAACAGATTTTCAACTTGAGGACCCTACCACCGTGCTATGTTTTCCTTACCGTGTTTTCGTTCACCGAAAGCTCATTGTAGGTTTAGAACCCGCGACCTTGGTCTCGGCAGTCGACGTCACTACCACTGAGCTGTTGCCTTTAATAGCCTCGCATTTAAGTTGCTTCATCCTTCCAATATTAGTCGCCTGTCTATTTCTTCGATTCAGGCTTCAACAGTATATGGTAGTAGATTATTCTTTGGTAGTAGATGCTTACCTAGATTGGTGGTATTCACGGCGTCATGTAGCATCGCTCGTATAAATGAAACTTGCTTCGTCGTGATGCTAGAGTAATAACATGGTATTACAACCAGTAAAGTGTACTTTAAACATCGAGTAATAATGAACACGATGGTGATTTTCACTACCTGTAGAGATAAATTTATTTTAATTTTAGCGACTCAGTTGAGTTGTGAATAAATATCAGACACTGAACATGCTTTTGGTCACTAGGCTGCATCTTATGAACAGTGATAGTTAGACAGTTGAAATTTTCACAGATGATGTATTTCTATTGCCGCTATAACAGGAAATACTAAAAAACAGAATAAAATAAATATTTAAGGGGGCTCCGATACAACAAACTTGATATTTTTTCTTTCTTCTTCTTGTTCTCTATTTCTTCTATATGTATGCCATATTTCAGCCCTATCCGTCCAGTGGTTAGAGCTGTGCTTTGAGCCAGTCAGTTATCCAGTCACGCTTTTTTTATATATTTACATAGGTACCTATATTAAATTAGATTACTACTTAGTTATTGATGCAAAAAACTGTCTATGTTTTTTACACCCCGCCGTAATAGCTGAATGGATTTAAAAAAATATGCTACAAAAAGATACTAAAATAATAAATACTCTGGAACAAAATATAATATTGTTTATACATTAAATTGTAAAAAAAATGAGACCAATAAATATTTTATAAACTCACTGATGAATCAGTATAGGTGAATTGTATTAGTTTCACGGCATTTCTTAATAACATTGTTGTTGTCAATCCTGAAGTGAACAGCATTATCATCATCTGAAATAATATTAAAAGATTAGTAAAAGCTACTTCTTTTCAAACAAAGAAAACTGTGTATGTGCATATTTTTACTACCGGGAAACTCATAATAGAGTTAAGTTGCTCGGAGCACTTGTGCAACAACTCATATACTTTATGTAAAGAGCTAATATCGAGTTGTACATTGTTTGATAATGCCTCAACTTTGTTTAACTTTGCACCGTTGTACGTTGTTTTTTCATCTTCGCCGAATACTTTAGAAATATGAGCTTTCACAATACAAAGTCTTAAATAAATAATTCTTAGCAAAGTGCAAAAGAAAATTAATTCATTGTCATGAGCAAGTGCGATAACGTTTAAAAATAAAGCATATGAATCATCAAAGGATTTCAAATAACTTCCAAGCAAGAGGCATTCCATGACAAAATACAGAATAGACACTACAACCCAAATTCTTCCTCTGTAAGTAAAAACACTCGTTTCCTTACTGATATTCAAAATCGCATCAAACTTGCTAAGATTTTGAAAAAGTTTAATCAATTTCTTCTTATTTTTAAACATGGCGATGCAGATCAAAATTAAATATTCAACACATTGGGATTGTTTGATGACGACATGCGAAGCTCCCTTGACGTCATATTCAATGATATAAACAACTGTCGAAAAGAAGAGTGCAAAAATGTACATGTAGCTTAAATAAACAACGAGTTTGTTGCATTGCAATAAAAATATCCGGTTGATTCCAAGAACAGCTTCCGCCATGATCACATGTTTCATGATGCGAATAATATGTATGCCATCGCCAATAAAATTATTTTTCTTCGGTGCCGGTACTTCTATAGGCGTAACTTTAGAACCGTGCACACCACTCATTTTCCTCTATGTTTTTAACAAACTGACGGTTTCTGTTAACGTTGGTAATGTTTATTAGTAAATTATCGACAATTTATATCTAATGAAATTGCTGTTGATCAAATATTTTATTTATATGACTGGAAACAATTTGTTGATAGGCAATTTAGGAATTGCTGTTTAATTGGAGCTTATGGTAATGTTCGTAATATTGTGATTCATTCATGTTCATTAAGTATAGTTCCATTAAAAATTCACTAACTTTTGCCCTGTTGTTTTATCTGCATAGAGTTTATGATCATTTCCTTGTAACTTGTTTCCTTTACGGACTTTGTTAAAAATGCCGATAAAATTAATTAATTAATGGGTTGGTTTCCCAACGCAAAGTAATAATTATTAAAATCGGTTCGGTATAAGAGTTCAAAATTATATGTGATTTCAAACTGATACTAGAATAAGTATACCACTTGTCGGGTATTTTTGTCGTGTCAGTACTTTTAATCAATGAGGAATAACAACAAAAAAATCTAATTAGTCCGTCAGTTACATTATCAAAAAATATTGGATACGTATTTTTTATTTTATCAAATCAATAAGAAATTACAAGGGTAAGTCCCATCAAAGTGCAGGATTGGGGCTTGTGACGTCATTGTACAACTACTTTTTAGTACACTTTTTACAGACCGGAAAATTTTAACGCACTGTATCTTCGTTATTTTTTGTTTTCGGATCAATATAAAAAATACGTATCCAATATTTTTTGATAATCTAACTGACGGACTAATTAGATTTTTTTGTTGTTATTCCTCATTAGCAACTGCATAGAATACATAAGCAAAAATATAAAAAGCATTAAATTGTATTTAATTTATACTATAACTTTACTTGACGCTTTGATTGATGTTTAGAACGTAGACGGCGAGAATTAGACCTATAGGTTGATAGTGCCTATATGTGGAAATTAACCTTGGCACCTGTTATGTCAAAATAGGAAAGATTGATAACCTCCCCCGGTCGAAATAGGGGTCTAACAAAGCCCTTTAGACAGCTTGTGTGTGTATAAGGCAAAGGCTTTGTTGCTGCTTCGAATATGCTATGAAGCTATATTTGTTACTTTTATATTGTATCGATAAATAATTTTATTGTGATGTTTATTAATATTTATGCAAGTTATGTTAGCAATTTTTTATCGCAAGCAAGGGATGATAGCTCAGTGGTTGTGACGTCTGATGCCGCGACGAAGGTCGTGGGTTCGAATCACGGGTACAATGATCTTGATCTTTCGGTGAAGGAAAACATCGTGAGAAAACCATAGCACGGTGGTAGGGTACTTTGTAGTACCCGTCTGGCTGGCTACCACCCTCAAGTTGAAAATTTGTCGCCAAGCACCTACCGGTGTGTTCCGGCAATTGCACTTGAGAGCCAGTTTGCCTTCTCGGTATTACCGAGTAACAGGTCAGCAACACATTGGCAATATCTCTGGTATTGCAAATGGCGATAGGCGACGGTAACCACTTACGATCAGGTGGGCCGTATGCTTGCTTGCTACCTTAGTAGAATAAAAAAAAAAAAAAAAAAGAATACAGAGTAATTACATTACGTTAATCAAATACTAGATATTTGGAAGCGTGTACGATGCGATGATCAAGAGCCTTATCCAGTATGTGGTTTAAATTAAGGTATCTACTACATCACTACGTTACGGGTCTAATATTAGTCTGACCTTTAAACAGAGGCGCTGGATCGATGTCATAATCTATACTTCGCAAGATTTACGGACTATTCCGTCGGCTTTCGTTATAACTTTACGTAATACTCCCCTTAATGAGACTAAAATTTATTAAATATTCAACTCAAACTTTATTCTCACTTCATAGCATAAACACAATTTTTGCATTAAACTTGAAAAAGATTTATCTTTGTAGCGCATTCATATACAATAATGGACAGGAAAAAGCGAATCCTTGTAGCAAAAAGTCTACGGTGGTGGATGAATAATAGAGAATGTTGAATATATTTAAATATGAATGTAGTTTGTTCGGCGTATCGACGCTAAATGGCTTGCTGATGGACTGAGCTCCGGTTTCGGTAACAAAATACTTAGATAGTATGGTTTTATTCAGCTTTGTTAGTGTTTTTTGCAAACGTATTCAGAATATTATTTTTTTAATTTATACTTCTATCCAATAAAACAATACCACGCCTAAAATCTTACTTCCAGATTATTCAAAACGTACTACTAAGAATAATAGGTATCTGAATATATTTTTTACATACAAGCAAGGCCCGCCTAATGGTAAGCGGTTTCCGTAGCCTATGGACGCTAACGACAGCCGAGGCATAGACCATATTTACTAATCTGGGCCCAAAGTCTGGGCCTCGGATACCGTCCTCGATGACCTCTGGCGACCTTACTCACGCGCAGGAAAACAGTAGTTAAGTACATATATGTGTTTTTTTATTAGAACCATAACCAACCATATCAGGTAAGTGTATATTACATTTATATATTATTTTGAGTGATTATTTGGTTCCAAACGAGAAGAACAAATAGGTTTATAGCCCAAACTAAGTAATTAATTTATTCAAAGAAATGTCTGCGAATTCGTGAATTCAGGTCAAAGTAAATCTTGAATAATAAATTAAACTTTACCGGAAATATAGCTATTATTATGTGTATTTACAATATTGATGATAAATAGAAATATACCTACCTACCGACTAAATTAATACCGGCTCTACCAGCTTGAGCTGCCTCTCAGCCTAAATCTTACAATAATGTAAGACGATTTAAATGGAATACCTATTATTCCTTCTATAACAAATCATAAGTAGGTATCTGGATACTAAATAATAGTCCCTTCAAGAAAATATTATATTACCCTACCCTTATTGTACCTATACCTAATCTTATTTAGGTACGTAAAAAATATTGATATTTTGAAGGTAAGAAAAACAACTGAGCAAAATCTTATTATGACAGACTCCAATCAAGTAATTCCGACGTTTTTATCTCCAAACTTATGCATTATTTTAGGCTAAGTAATATAATGAATGTGCATCGAATTTAAAACCTTTTCTTTTTTTGATGTGTCGGTAAAAATACTAAAAACTACGCGCTGAATGGAGAAAATAGCTGCACCAACATTTATTTTTTATTTTAATCACAAACTAACTTATTCGTTTCATAAAAGTCGAAAAGCTAAATTAATCTTCAACATTTTTTCAAAAATATACCTACTATAGTAATAAAATACATCCTGAAAATTTTTGGTTGTGTAAATAAATAATAATAAACAAAATGGCTACGCAACTCGCTACGCAATATTTACTCTCTAGACACATGACGTTAAACCAAGATTAGTAAGAACACAACTGATTTATTAGACAAAATTCTCTTTTACGAGGAAATTATTACCTTAACGAGCACTCATTAGCGGTGGTTGGCTTTTATTTTGCCTTGGACTACATTCGCTTCAGAATATTTTTTCTCCTCTCTTTTTATCCCGTGTTTTTCTTAATTAGATAATTATGTTATGCTAATTTAAGGTGGTCCGTTCTTCAGATAATTGTATCTTGTCAGGGGTCGTCCATCTTGTTAATAAAATCCAAAAACACATTTTATATTATTATACCTATATAAATTACATCGACTTCAAAATGTCGACAACTCTCGGGATGAGGAAAAAAGTTCCACAATTATTTTCTGACAAAGCTTTCAAATGTAATTGAAATAATATAAGGAGTTTTCCTTATTTAACTTTTTGCCTCGATGCTGTCAAGTAAGCCATTCTCATCCGCGCATTAAACTGAATTTCCATTTTAAAGCAGAACACAGAGTTGAGATTTAAGTGGGGATTGTGGTTAGCTCCCTTCAAAGGTAGCTTAAATACGCCGCAGCATAAACACGTCATGCATACAGTAATTTAAATATTTTTTTTATGGTTAGCATACCTCTGACAGAGAGGGTTTCCTTGTAACAAAACAAAAAACAAAAGCTGGTAGAGAAGTAAATCCAGCAGAATAGCAACACAATATCTAAAATACATGTGCTTGACGAAACGCATTGTGTTATGTCTGTAAAAAGAATTTCACACAAAGGATTTTATGCCAGAGTGGATTTTAATACGCTGGTTAAAGCTGAAACTGAATAAAAATGTTTAGTTTAATATAAAGAGTCAACGGATTCATCTTTTCACCTTTCAGACGCCAGTCAAGTCAGAAATAAAACAATGTTTTCGTTTACTATATTTGCAAAATTATTGTTATTGTATTAAACTTTGTTACAAATTCAAGATAATTTATTTCCTTCATTGATTTTTTGTTTTTGTATACCAAATTTTTTAAGTAATACATATTATAGGTACTTCGTTACACAAGATAATTATTATTTCGTATTTTCGTGTAGGTACATCGCATGTAAACCTTTGTATATTGCCGCAATTTTTTACGAAACATCATAAATCAAACGGACCGCTTTTATCTAAAAAATATATCTCACTATAAGGGAAATAAAGCGGGAATTTTCCCCGGGCAAATTCAGTTTCCAAGATAAACTTCGCCGGTGTAATGGACAGCGTTTCACCATTATCAAGTATTTATTAGGCATCGCCCTCCAGAAATGCGTGGGGATGTTGGAAGTGTGTGACTTGGATTCGCTCAATTATTGGTAGAGGATTGAAGGTTAATTTTGGTAATAAATCTGAGCTGAGTGGGGAAATAAGACTGAGTTAGTTTGTGATGTATATATATCTAGTGGATATCCACTAAAGAGTGTTGTATCGTACTACAAAATTGCATACATCTTTGGAAACAATATTCGGTATAACTATCGATACGCATAAAAAATATTGTCATAATGTGCAAGCATAATAATAATGATGCATAAAAGTTTAGGCATAATCGTGATTACCTGAAGTTACCATAACAATAAACAAGCAATATAACATATTCGCGGCTTATGAATGGCCCGAATAAGTTTTGGCCTCGATCACTGGGTAATAGATGAAAACTTAGCTGATCACATCTATTTATTATTGCACGGAAAAACTTATTAAGCAAACTTTTACTGAGAACTTTTAACAATAAAAAATGGCCGGCGAATGCGACGGTTTACGGCGCACACAGGTCACTCAGTGGGCTGTCCAATGTATCCGGCGGAAACGCAATTGGCGCTTTGACAGCAACATCAACGCCACACAAACCAGTCGCACAGGGGTACCGTGCTACAATATTGATAACGTAATCTACTGTTAATAAATTTACGCTTCGCAGCCCCTTGTCTAATAATAAATTCTTCCGACGAAAATAAAGAGGAGGAAGTAAGTGAGCAATATCATGCGGAAGTGGGTATCACCTTTGTTGGCAAACTTGAGCTGAGCAGGTACTCTTTAAGAGGATGTCTCGAGGGTCTAATTGTCTCGACTCGAGATAAGTAAAACTCTCTACGCTCTTGTTCAACACATTTTAACCTAGCCTCCGTCTAATTTATTTTTTGTAATATAATGATTAAACCTATTGAATTTAATGAACGGATACGGAAAAGTTCTCTATCATAACTATAAAATCTAAATTATCAATGAGTTTAATTTTATACTTTGTTATATACCAAAAGTCCTAGGTCTCAAACCTAAACAAAAAATAAAACTATTAAACTGAAGCCCCGTTTTAAATAGGAGATCAGTAATATTAACAGAAAAGAATATATTTTATTGTATACAATAAAATTGTTATTTGTTCAAACATGTAAATTTAATTACTGGAGCGGGCATTTGATTTTCAAAGTTTAATAAAGGTCACCAGGCAACGCCGATAAGGTAGAATATTTGATGAAATTGTAGAGCTCTTAAGAATATGGACTACCTGTGTAGTGACAGTAGTAGTCACAAGACTGTCCTTGACCTTAGCCACTTGACTTACCCATTAAATCTTTGTTCTACGTGCCGCCTCTCTCGGGAGTAATTAATTAAAAACAACAAAAGCTTAAGCGGTTTGTTTGTGCTGTTCGTATTCAAAACAGGAGTGAATTAATTATTGCAGTGTTTTGTAAGTACTTTGACAATATGGTTTGTGTTTACGTTTGGTACAAAAGATTTAGGCACAAGATTAGCTTAGGTATGTGAAATATATTTTTCATTTAAATAAAAGCTTCATAACGGCAATTTCTTTTCATTTGTTCAAGAAAAATATAAAATTTCAAGGTTTTAAATTGTTTTTTTTTTTTAATGTTTACTATCGCCGAAACTCCCAAAAATCGTCAACTAAAATTAGTTTTTCCAAGTTCATGAGATTCTTTAGAACAGGGTGTGAAGAATTTTTTGTAGTGTCAACAATACGTGAGTGTTACAAATGTATTTAAGATACGGCAAGCGTCTGTATATGTAGGACTGTATGCATGCTTATTTGTTATCGTAGTAGTATAAAAAAGTATTCACGAAAAAAACAGGTAAATTAAGGAAGGCAGGAAGCCAGTAAACAAATAACTGCACAAATATCCGAGCAAATGTTTTTGTAAGTTACTGGTGTGTATTTAAGAGAGGTTTTCGCACGATTTACAATGATATATACTTACACAGAGATAGGGCAAGTTGCGGTGGTGTCTTAATTGCGTGAAAAACGGAACACCACAATATTTTACAGTGACTGAAGTTACACGCTTTTGACCTTTTTACCGTTATTTTCTAAGCTACTACTTAAACCTATTTAATATATAACTATGTGACTAAATAGTTCTTTGTTTGTACGTAATACTAATATAAGTTTAATGAATTGGAATATTATTTCTAAAGACCATAGACGAACTTCTACAAATAGATTGAAAAAAAATAGCCTGTAAATAAATATAGGGAATTAATTCGATATAAATCAATGGAAGAATAAATAACAAACCTTATCTAATAGAATTAAAGTTCAAACGTGTATATTTACACGTTAGTTGTAGATATGTGTCACACTGTGTGTCTACTTACGCCCACTTTCCATCAGACTCGGATGTTAACAAGTAATTATTGACTACACTAAATAAATAAAAAAAAACTGTGTGTCTACGCCATTAGATATTATTTGATTAGATTTCTTTATGTACATAGCTACCTATCTTTTGAATGCTTACAATATAATCATTCCATGGATTCTTCCATTCCACCTATCGTTCAATACCTACCATAATAAAATTAATAGTAAATAGAGTACCCGAAGTTCGATCTTGTTTCTTTTATTTTTCTTTAATCACTTTGTAGCATCTATATCAAGTTTCTTGTTTGGGGTCACAAGTTGCGGTCACATAGTAAGCGAACGTTATATTAGGGCCCCGATTATGTTGTTTACGAATTCAATTAATATTAACCATGTCATCTCTCTTTCTTACAAGCCGTATTGAAAAAGGAGATATTTAAAACTGTAAAATTAGTCCACGCCATTGTTAATTACGGGGAAATATATAGATTGACATTGAAATAAGCAATCAAATTAATTTGACAGGACTAATATTTATTACTACTCTCTTATATGCTATTTGTTAGATTAAATTGTTACACAACATAATTTGGGCCATTATTTTTCTTTATAATTTTCTCTGTGCAAATCAATGTTAGTAAAAACAATCAATCCGTGTTCAAAAACATCTATTCATATCCAAAGTGATATTATTAAAGGTTATATCAAAATAAAAATATTATATAAAGGGAATCAAGACGTTGATTCAATCGCAAATATTAATAAGAATCCGCTGTCGCTTCAGCTACCTCCAAACTTGTGAGCGCAACCTGCTAAGGTTGTGATAACCCGCGACTTCCCGCCCACTTTGATTTACCGCCCGCCGCCTGCTCTCGGCAAACATCTTCTGAACCAACCAACTGGAAAAATGTGTCTTCATGACTTTTGTGACACTAATGTCGAGAGGTCGTTGTACTTGGTCGTTCGCTTCTCTCCTATAGTAGGTAGGCTTTTGTTAATTGTTTGATAAGGTAGATTTTTCAGACAAGTATATAAAGTTATGTTCTTTCGGTTTTCGGATCGTGTCTACTCTGATACGGGGTAACAAAGTACGTGGGGTTCTTAAATACTACTATAAAAGCAGTTTTTACAGGCAAAGTGCAGGAATATATCTCTGAAAGCATAAAAGGCTAATACCCACTAGTGTTTTGTGTGTTTCTTTTGGATAATAATTTTGTTATTTATTACAAAAGACTCTATCTTATGATGAGCGACAGCGATGCTCTACGAAATAAGTCCTTAGTCAAAATGATATGAAATGGTAACCTATAACACCATATAACACGAAAACCCATATGTATCCGATAAGCATTTGTCTATAATACAAGAATGCACGAACGCAAAAGATATGTTTGTAAAGTTAGACGGCGTATTTCAAAGAAAAAGTGTTTTTACGAAAATAACATTAAAAAAGAAATTATTATGTCTAAAATTACAACGGAATGATACATTAGACGAACATTTTCAAAAATTTGATAAAATTGTATTTGAAATTGAAAATATAGATAAAAAACTAGATGATTCTGATAAAATTTGTCATTTATTATTAACTTTAAATGAAGAATACGAACACGTTATCACCGCTATTGAGACAATTAATACAGATATAACATTAGAATTTGTTAAATCAAGATTACTTGACGAAGAAATAAAAATAAAAAATAAAAATGGTAATGAGACAAATCCACAACAAATATTTAAAGCATCAGGTTCTGGCATAAACTACAATTATAATTATACAAGAAATAGATATCCCATTAGAACAAGATATAGAGGATGTAATCGAAGAGGTTATACTTATAGAAGAGGAAATAAAGAAAATGCAAATATTTTTTTAGCACTGACAGCATCTACTACAAATGAAAATTCATTTATTTTAGACAGTGGTGCAACTAATCATATGGTGACTAACAAAATTGAAAAATATATGACTAAAATTCAAATATTAGATGAACCAATGACTGTTGTTATTGCAGACGGTAAAGGATTAACAGCAAATAAAAAAGGAATAATTACTGGATATTGTAATAATAAAAAGATTGAATTTGAAGCACTTATTGTCGAAAATTTAACTCACAATCTTTTATCAGTTGACAAAATAACAAAAAATGGCTACACCGTACTATTTAAAAATAATGGAGTAAGTATTAGACGAGAAAGAACAACCTTTTATGGTACGAAAAATAAAAATTTGTACACAGTAGAAGTTAATTTAATATTACAAAAAGAAGAGTATGCAAATGTTACAAAAGATAAAGAAAATGATTTATGGCATAGACGGCTAGGTCATTTAAATAGAAAAGGACTAAGAATATTAGGTTTACCAACTACAGAAAAGAGATGTGAAAGTTGTATAGAAGGTAAAAGTACACGAAGACAATTTATATCTAATAAAAGAGAAAGCAAAGAGATAGGAGATTTACTACACTCAGATTTGTGTGGACCTATCCAACCAATGTCAATAAAAGGCGAATATTATTTTCAAGTATTGATTGATGATTATTCACATTTTGTGATGATATATCTATTGAAAAATAAAAATGAAGCAGAACATAATATTATGACACATATACAGCTTATTAAAACTCAATTTGGATTAAAAACTAAGAGAATACGATTAGATAATGGTGGAGAATTTACATCTAAAAGATTTAAAGAATCATGTCAACAGAAAGGCATAATATTAGAATATACAACACCGTACACGCCACAACAAAATGGTAAATCTGAGAGAATGAACAGAACTTTACTAGATAAAGTAAGAGTGAAGTTTGCTGAAACAAAATTACCCAAAGAATTATGGAGTGAAGTAATTTGCGCATCAGCTTATGAGCTAAACCGTAGTCCTACTAAAGCATTAAACGGTCAAACACCAGCTTCTATATGGTATGGTTATAATGACATATCAAAACTACGAGTTTATGGTTGCAAAGCTTGGACTGTAACAATACCAAAGCCAAGTAAACTACAACCAAGAGCTAAACCAATGATAATGGTAGGCTATACTGGTTCAGGATATAAATTATGGGACCACGAAAATAATAAAATAATAATTTCAACCGATGTATTATTTGATGAAACAAAAACTATTTACCAACCTGAAAAACAGGAGGAGGTGGTAAAACAACATTATGAAAATACAATAATACTCAATGATGAAGATGAAAATAAAACATCAACGCATAAACAAAAAAGACAAGAAAGTAGAAGAAATTCAAATGTACAAGACGATTTGGATGATCTAAATGAATCTAATTACATGACAGATGATGATGATGATGCTAATATACAAGATGAAAATGAAAATGATAATAAAATAACTACAAGATCAGGTAGAACTATAAATCAACCAAAATACATGAATGACTATCAACTTTATACTGCATATTGTATGATTACAACTGAAAATAAAGATCCAACTTCGTACAAAGAAGCAGCGAAAGATGAAGAATGGTTAGTAGCAATAAATAAAGAAATTAATTCATTAAAAAAGTTAAATACATGGACTGAACCTACTGATTTACCTAGAGGAAAGAAAGCGATAGACACAAAATGGATATTTAAAACAAAAGAAAATGGTTTAAAGAAAGCACGATTAGTCGCTAAAGGATTTCAAGTAGAAGAAGATTATTTCAACACAAATTATTCACCTGTAGCTAGAATGAGTACAGTGAGAACTTATTTAGCACACGCGGTACAACAAGATTATAAAATTTACCAAATGGACGTACCAACAGCATTTTTAAATGGATATTTAAAAGAAGAAATTTATATAAAAGTACCACTAGGAGTGAATGCAAATAAAAAGAAAGTACTGAAATTGAACAGAAGTTTATATGGATTAAGACAAAGTCCTAGATGTTGGAATGAACGACTAAATGATTTTTTGGAAAAATGTGGATTACAAAGATCCAAAAACGATTTTTGCTTATTTTTTAATAAAAATGTTTGGATATTGATTTTTGTTGATGATATTTTAATAATGGGAAAGAAAGAAGAAACTGACAGAATAATGAATCAATTACAGAAAGAATTCGATACTAAAAACTTAGGAGAGATAAAGAAATTTCTTGGAATGGAGATAGAAAGGAAAGATGAAATCTTAAGAATTACACAGACTAAACAAATAGAGAAAATGTTAGAAAAATTTAATATGACTGATTGCAAGGAAAAAGATACACCTATGGAAAAAGGTTTAAATATAGAAATAACAGAAAAAACAATAGAAGTTCCTTATAGAGAGCTAATAGGAAGCTTAATGTTTGTAAGTACAGTATCAAGACCAGATATATGCTATGCTGTGTCTTATCTGAGTCAATTTATGGACAAACCAAATGAAGAATGTTGGCAACATGGCAAGCGCGTACTACGCTACCTTAGTTCAACTAAAGATTTTGCACTTCAATATAAAAAAAATGAACGGATGAGTTTAAATATTTTTGCAGATGCAGACTGGGCAAATAATAAAAGAGACAGAAAAAGTATGAGCGGATGTATAGTTAAATACAATGAGAATGTTGTAGCATGGTTCTCTAGAAAACAAAACTGTGTTGCATTATCAACTGCAGAGGCAGAATACATAGCAGCATCACTGGCATCATGCGAAGGAATAAATATTAATGGATTATTAAAAGATTTTGGAATAAATCTAACGCCAATGCTGTATGTCGATAATAAAGGAGCTATTTTTATTTCAAAGGATTATGAGAATAGTAAACGATCGAAACATATCGATATTCGATATCACCATATAAAAGATTTGATATTTACAAAGAAGATGACAATATCATACATACAAACTGAGAATAATTTGGCTGATATGTTGACAAAATCGTTAGCAAATGCAAGACACAAGATGCTAAGAGAAAACTGCAAAATATTGCAATAATTATTATAAAAGCTATAACTAGAAGAAGTATATTTTATTTAACTAGGAGGAGTGTATTATTATTTGATAAGTATGTATATGTATGATGTATGAAAAAAATGTGAATAATCATCAATCAATACTTGAAAATAATATTCGCCTTTTATTGACATTGGTTGGATAGGTCCACACAAATCTGAGTGTAGTAAATCTCCTATCTCTTTGCTTTCTCTTTTATTAGATATAAATGGTCTTCGTGTACTTTTACCTTCTATACAACTTTCACATCTCTTTTCTGTAGTTGGTAAACCTAATATTCTTAGTCCTTTTCTATTTAAATGACCTAGCCGTCTATGCCATAAATCATTTTCTTTATCTTTTGTAACATTTGCATACTCTTCTTTATGCAATATTAAATTAACTTCTATTGTGTACAAATTTTTATTTTTCGTACCATAAAACGTTGTTCTTTCTCGTCTAATACTTACTCCATTATTTTTAAATAGTACGGTGTAGCCATTTTTTGTTATTTTGTCAACTGATAAAAGATTGTGAGTTAAATTTTCGACAATAAGTGCTTCAAATTCAATCTTTTTATTATTACAATATCCAGTAATTATTCCTTTTTTATTTGCTGTTAATCCTTTACCGTCTGCAATAACAATAGTCATTGGTTCATCTAATATTTGAATTTTAGTCATATATTTTTCAATTTTGTTAGTCACCATATGATTAGTTGCACCACTGTCTAAAATAAATGAATTTTCATTTGTAGTAGATGCTGTCAGTGCTAAAAAAATATTTGCATTTTCTTTATTTCCTCTTCTATAAGTATAACCTCTTCGATTACATCCTCTATATCTTGTTCTAATGGGATATCTATTTCTTGTATAATTATAATTGTAGTTTATGCCAGAACCTGATGCTTTAAATATTTGTTGTGGATTTGTCTCATTACCATTTTTATTTTTTATTTTTATTTCTTCGTCAAGTAATCTTGATTTAACAAATTCTAATGTTATATCTGTATTAATTGTCTCAATAGCGGTGATAACGTGTTCGTATTCTTCATTTAAAGTTAATAATAAATGACAAATTTTATCAGAATCATCTAGTTTTTTATCTATATTTTCAATTTCAAATACAATTTTATCAAATTTTTGAAAATGTTCGTCTAATGTATCATTCCGTTGTAATTTTAGACATAATAATTTCTTTTTTAATGTTATTTTCGTAAAAACACTTTTTCTTTGAAATACGCCGTCTAACTTTACAAACATATCTTTTGCGTTCGTGCATTCTTGTATTATAGACAAATGCTTATCGGATACACATTGAATTATTATAGCTTTAGCTTTAGAATTATCGGCTTTCAATTTTTCATCTTTATTAATTTCAATGTCACCGTATTCTAGTATTTTTAAAACTTGTTTGTCTTCTAGTAACGACTTTACACGAAATTTCCAATTTGAATAATTTTCGCCTTTCAATATCGGCAGAAAATGTACGTTAGTGTAATTCATATTTTCTTTTAATATTTTCAAAAACTTACCTACTCGTTATTATTTTAATAGCCCATAACCTTATGTTGGAGTAGGAAGTCTAATAAAGTGGTTTATATAGATATTACTGTTATATTTTAGAATAAATAATCATTTTACAATTCAACCATATTTTCACATATTTTTCTCTTGTTTTCTTGACTCTGACAGAACACTTCTTTTTCTTCAGTATTATCAATAGACAATTGGCTGTAGGCTGTACGTACTCCGACAAAAACATCAAAACTTGACAGATGATTTATGCAGTATTCTGTCAGTCAAACTATTTATATTTTCTATTACTTTTTGTGTATTTATTTTACTTTTTCATCACTTTTAAAATGAATCATGTAATTCAAGAGGATATTTCGCTAATTGGAAAAAATCCTATATCTAGAAAATGTTGTTTCTGCGTAAACATTAAATGTGGAACGATATTGATCGCTATAATGGGAATAGTAAGTTCTAATAAACATAATTGTTATTAATTAAGGATATTTAACGACCTCGAGGTCAATTAGCAGAGTAGAATAGGCATAGCATGTGCTAATGTTATTACAGAAACCTTGAAACTGGCTTTTCCTATACCGGTTTCGTCCCTATTTTACCCCCTTAGGAGTGGAGTGTATACACCTTCCATATGTAGAGCTAGCGTGTCACGTGTCGCGTCAGTGATTAGCCAGAAACTTTGATTAAAAGATAGTTCAAGGTTATAAAAATATACTTTGTAACAATAAAATGCATTAACAAAACAATATTCTTTTGTAGATCATTTACAAAATTAACAAACATCCAATATTTCGCAAGAGGTATTTTTTAACAAAAAGAGAATAACGGATCAAATGTATAATAGAAAGTAATGTTTATTTTAATACGAATAGCTTATATTGTGAGATCTAAAGCTTTAATATTTCTTTTGAACAATATTTTTTGTATTGAAGGCAGACTTGTTATTTATTAAAACACATTACTAGTTTTGTTTAACTTTTATTTATATAGACATAGCCAGAGGCTCAGAGGTGAATGAACCGATCATGAAGATAGTTATCCAAATAATTGGCCTTAACTTACGAACGGATTCATCAATGACTTTTTAAAAACAAAGACTTTCTGTGAAACCGCGACGGGCGTGCTTGGTGGACTATGACGTCAAGCCTCAATCCCTCTACTATTATACTTTGTTAGGCATGTGTTTGACTACTATCTAACCATGGAAAACGCACAAAGCCTAAAAGGCAACTAGCTCTGGAGAGCAGCTGCCAAAAGACAACGTTAGGTAATTTGTGACAGGTTGCAAAGAAGCCTACCACCATGATTTGGTTTCCTTAAGATTTTTTCCTTCACCAAGAACTCAATTGTAGAATTCATAATTACCTACCATCGCCACGTCATCCGACATCACTACAAACATCGGCTTAACATTGACACAGTTCCGTCCTAGTTATTTTCCTTCATTTATTCCAGCTATTTGGCTTCACAAGCGCAACAATGTTTCTTTTGAAGGACCGAAAGCATTTAACGATTACAACAATAATATTGATTGTACTCATAACAGTATTCGTTGTCGTCACTATACTGTTTGTTCTTGTGTCTCTCTTACTCTTGCTGGCAGCGTTAGACGTAAGTAACTTCTTATTCTTCGTCATTCCTTCATCGGCATTAGTATTATATTATTACTGCCGAAAATATGAGATCTACAAAATTAAAAAAATAAAATATAATTAATTAATTATTATTGTAAAATTTTATTTTTTAGATAACTTTAAGGCCCTTGTACCGCATTGGGTAGTTTAAGGAGTAATGGTTGTTTAAGGAGTTGGTGATAAATAAATAAAAAACAGTAAATAATCAAGACGGCTCTCTTATCACTTCTCCTCTATATTTTTTTTTTAAAGTTGCTGAGAGCTGCTGAATTTGCTACATGTCTTGTACAAGAGAATTTTCCCGCTGATTGGTCTTTAAAAATATTAATAAATAAAATCCATGGGGTCATGTGTTATGCAGTAGACATTTTATAATATAAAATATCTATAATGTACAGCTTTTTGAGTATAAAATGGGGTATTTATGAGTTGTTCTGGTTAATCCTTTAGTTTATAACATCAATTATTCAGGTTATTAAGCATTTATTACTTTAAAAATATTTGATTTTATTTTATTTCAAAATTCACACAATATTGTCAATCTATCATCTAGCATTACCGCAGTAGGTACCCAAATTTATTCTTATATAATAATATGTTCAAAGTATATATACCTACTATAGAAGTAAGGTTTAAAAAGCATATAAGCTGTTGGTGTGCCATTAAAGTAAATTAAAAATAAAATAAAAAACAATTAATTCTGGTCTTTTTTTCAGGAAAATTCAGAACTTATGTCGTACTATATCTGGCTTTCTATGGTATACTTGGGTATGCAATTTATCTTGGCCATCGCTATTCCCATAGTACTGGCCATAGAAGGACGGTATCCTTACTCTATGTCCTTGATGTGGATGGTCATCGTTATGATTATTGGACTTGGTAAGATTACATTTATTATATTAGATACAGTCAGCAACATAAGAAGCTGAAGCTGACGTGTGTTTTTATCCTAGTTCGAAAAAAGAAGGATTTTACTCCTTCATTTTGCGTCAGTTTTAATATAGCTCCAATACTTCAAAAGAGTGTCAGATTAGAGTTCCTACATCTTTGTTTTATAGTAGGCATAACTGAGTAAATAAAACATAAATGATAATGATATATAATGTGCCCATAATTTTGTAGACAGCTTATACATTATATACGTACCACTGTACGTACACTGTTATTTTAGTGTTAGTTATTTGTTGAATAGTTTAAATCTTATTATGCAATCCTGTTTTAACCCTATCGAAATTATCATAAATACTGTTTATCATAAATTTCAAACGTTTAATTTTAATGGGTTTCAGCAACATTAATAAATAAATCCTTTTGAATTTAAATCATTTTGCACTGAGCTTTGAATAATCAGAATCTGTAAATGGAAAATTTTAATCAATATTATTAGTGCTAAACATGAAAATTGTATGACTGAACGTATCGCGATGAAATTTGTAACGCAGATAGCCTATGTATATGATAAAGGACATAGGCTACTTTTTATTCCGAGAATACGAATGTAACCGCTGGGCGAAAGCTAGTAATCTAATAAATTAAGAGCTTTTGCTCCATGTATGAAAACAACTGAATATTTTATTCCAGGTTGGGTACATTTTATATCTGTGGTGAATACATACAGAAAGAGTCTTCTTTGATAGACGTTAAATAAATACACTTTAAATTACCTTTTGAGTTTTATTATATTGACTATCGCTTTAATTACATTCAGAATATTGCTTGTCTTTGATCTAGTATACTTTTATGATTCTGATTTTTGTAATAATCTATATTGACTTTTTTTTTTATTGTAAATAGGTTTATGTTTGACCACAAACCCATCATGGTAAATATTGATGTCGGCCAAAAGTGGTGCATGCCTAGAAAGAAACTAGTTCGCAAGTGCAGCCGTGGGAATACACCAGTAAGGGCAACAGATTTTCAATAGTAGTGGTAGCCTGTCAGGCGAGTACTGGGTACAAGTACTCGGCTAGCACCGTGCTATGATTTCTACAGTATCCTTCACTATATGATTACAGGGTTGGTACCATAGTAAATTTGTTCATAATGATAAGTACAATAATCGAATTGAATTGAAATTTAAAACACAAAAGGTGACATTTAAATGAGAAATGTCACCTTTAAAAGTCCCCTTCAAAATCTACTGAAATTTATTTGGATTGAAGATTGGTTTTAGAAAAATCGTGTCTAAATGATTTATGTAGTAACTTTTAACATAATGTTAGCGATTGTTTTTAAAACCTAAATAAATTTGATCACACAATATCAACAAAAAAATTAATTATTTTTGTTTCAAATATTCATCGTTTGCATATCCTCATCAATATTATTATTTCAAACGTGTCCATACATACTATCAACATGATACCTAGTGTTGACCGGACGAAGCCGGTAAACACTAAGCCTAGATAAACCGAGAGATAAGATTTTGGGAAAGATTTCAACATGAGGTACAGCCGTTCAAAACACAGTAAAAATTTGATTTAACAAACAATAGTAGAATAACTAAATTATTACACTGCTAAAACCGAAAGACAGTACCAACCTAAGGTATTAAATATGGAACAATGGCTTCTCATTTGATACTAATATTGTGTTAAGATATTGGATAAGGGTGTGGAATTCTCGACGCCCCTGACAGATAGCCACCTTCGTCAAGTGTTTATTGGAATGTGCTACGTTACCGCAATGGTTGTGGTATGCCATAAAATGAAAAAATACTAGTTATTTATCTATTGCGATAGTTTTGATGTCAGTCTGGTATATTAGTCTTTTGTGTACATGACTGATTGTATTACTGTAGGTATTATGTGCTCCAACAAAAATACACATTACATTATTAATAATATTACAAACAGTATAAAGATTCTGTGCATCCTCAGTTAAAGGAGAGAAAGTTGGTAGAAAAGTGTAATTTTTTTATATTCAAGAGAATTTCCAACTTATCAAAGAACTGTAGGTGAATTATTAATAACATCTGTACATATAATGAGAATTATTAATAACATGAAGCTAGCTAGAGCTACCTCCTAAATAATTTAACATCAATCGATATAACAAAAATAGCTGGAATTTCTAAACGGATGAAAATTAATCAACCACAGAAAAGTAAAACTTTTATTTTTTAAATAAAATCACTTAGACCAATCGCCATTGCTTAGTCCAATAATGTGGCTTCTCGATTTACAGGCATCCCAAAGGAATTGACTGGAAACTATGGAGGGAATTTATTTATTCGCTGTAGACAGCTGATTAAATAGAAACTGCATCGTTATTTGTAGCCAGGAAACATTTTTATCTTGTGTAGTTGTATAGAAAATTATTCTTTTCATACAAAACATAAAACCGTACTCTGTGAAAATGGATGAAAAGTTTTAACTTTTTTTCGTGTTTCAGTTGGTTCCATAGTCAAAGTTATTCATATTGATGAGTACTTCCATAAATTAATGTACATACAGGCAAGGTATTTGATATTAATACCCATTTGATTTAAAAAGGTCAAAAGGTCACCATACTATATATTAGGGGAGGAAGCAAAGAAGGCAAAGAAAGGTGTGATTTAGCATCGAAGACACTTCAATTTTGCTCATCCCTATTGTATGTCACTTGGTCAAATATTAGAAGAGGAGGGTTGTCTTTTGTTTGCTTCTTATAGGTAGGTATACTAACCTTGATCCACATCGTGACGTAAGACGGGCTAGGTGTTTATGGAATTGATTCTGTGATAGCTTTTAGGTCAGATATGATATAACTGGTATTGTAAGTGTCATTATGCTACGGTAACCGCTGACTGGATGCAGCTATTCAACATTTTTGTCAGTCCTGTTGAATAGCTGTTCGTAGGTAGTCCATATGATGGAAAATACCTACTGTTTGGTACTATAGCCATTAGCTATACTCCATGAATTGTCAAAATTATGTTGCCGACCTTTATAAAGTCTAGAAGGCAATAAATGGATGTCATATTTTCACCCTTCTTAAATCAAATTTATAACTAAGAAATTTTACGTTAACAATCATGGTAAGGTCAATCATGATTGCTAATTACATTTGGGTAAGTTTTAATTAGATGCTTCAACTACAGATGCCTGGTTATGAAATTAAAGCCTAGTTATAAGCCAGACGCTTAATTATTATTTATTCATATAGTACCTAAACACAGACTAATGCCTAAATCTTTGATAAATATTAATCAAAGATATAAACTATCGTTTAAAAAGTAGCTGATTTGATATTATGTTATACCCTATTCGTATAATAGAAATATAAAATGCACTACATGCAAATATAAAATTCATGTAAGTAAATTAAAATATATTTATTTGAAGCTTACGTATCTATAACCTAATTCTTGTTACGGCTTGAAGTCTTTCTCATAATATTTAGTAGACAACAATGAAAATACAATTTCGTTGATATCAGTCATCAAATTCTAATTGATAACTTTGAATCGATTCTCAATACTATGGTAGCGAAGGACCGCTTAAATATTTAAGTAAGAATATATCTATCTTATAACTGGAACGTTGTTACCAGCCCCATTCGATTACGACACAGCGCGTTATGATTTGAATATATTTTGTATGATCCCCGATCAGCACGGCAAGGAAAGTTTACAAAAATAATCATAAAAGATGAGATGAAACTTTTCTAACATACCAAAATACTCTTACCTCGTTTCTAATATTAATGGAATTATTTATATGAACCTCTACATGACGTCATAATAAAGCGTCTCATAATTAATAATGGCGGAAGACGCGCCTGGTAATGAGTTGTGTCATATCAATTCTGTTTTATGTTAATGATCTTTTGCGTTTTCATTACGGTTGAGTGTTCCACCGTTGGAAAATCAACCACTGGTACCGGTAAATATGTGTAATTTAACTTTATTGCCTATTATTATATACACAAATGGTTGACTTTGGCATACAATATCACATTCATTTTTAACCCCCGACGCAAAAACGACGGGGTGTTATGTGTATTAGTTGCCATCCCGCGGTTTTATCCGTGTTCCTGAGTGATCTCATATTTTCTCCAGTGGTAGGGTCAATTATCAGGGCCTAAACTGAATAAATTATTTTTGAGTATGAGTTCTCAGAATAAAAATAATATATAATAGATAGATAATATTGTATATGTTATTCCGTTTAGTCGTTGATGCGTAATTGAGGCACAAACAAACATCCAAATATCTAATCATACAAACTTTCAAATTTATAAAATTTAGGACTTGGGTAAGCGTAAAGCTTTAAAAATACTCTGTATTTCACGTTTAAAAGTACTTACTCCAACTCTCAATTACGTGTAATATTATTATATATCTACCTACAATAAAATTATAGTTATGTATGCAGATGTTGATAGAACTGTGTAATTCCCTCCTGATATAAACCTTCAGGAAATTATGTTCAGTACTATTTTGGTACACGCTCTCATCATGCCCATAAGATGTGTATGTTTGCGAATAATTAAATTGTGGTGTGTAAACCTTGTAAAGGACGGATGAAGACCCAAGTTCATGGGGTGATTATGTACGGATATAGTTACATATAAGGAGAAACATAATTGCTATGTAGGTATATTGCTGAAATAAAGTTGATTTATTTAAATAATTATGTTGTCTTGAATATTTTATTGGTGTACCTAATACGTTTAATTTATTATAGTCATGTATTGTTTTGGAGACAAGTACCCCGTGAATGTAGGTATTGGTGTCGATTCTGTTGTTTACGAACTTAACTAATATTAGACAAGTCACCTCTCTTTCAAGTTAACCTTATTGAAAAAAGACAGAACATTTTTAATGCTGTCAGTTCCATGCCGTCGTAATGTACGGTTAAATAGTCGTGACCAATAAAGATCGCGCTTAAATTCACGTTGAAATATGTGATCGGATTAAACTGACAGGACTAAAATATCTTGCATCCCTTTCTTATATTTACTATTAGAAAGAGATATAGTGAGATTAAATTTATTTAGTAACAGAATCGGCACCATTATGTACTAGATATATTTTTTATTATTGCATTGCGTTAACAATGTAGTAATTTTGAAGGACTAATAGTTTAAAGTCAAAAAAATGCTTCATAGGCTTTACTGAGGGCTTAAATATAATATGTAAGTATATCTGTTACAATTCCGATTAATTGGAAAAATATTATTTTTTCTGTGAAAAATATTTCTGAAGAATTTATAATAATAATATTTGAGTACACAGAGGTGTCATTCTCATTTCAAGTTCATAGATTTCCAATCAACTAAGTTTGCTCATGATTTCATAGAATTAACTCGAGTAAACTTTAATTCTAAAGATTTTCTTGAGACTCACTAAAGTATTTCTTTTGATTAATTGCTTTGATAGTACAAATTGCTAAAACTTTTACATTCCAACTTTATATTGTGAGCACTTCTTGCAAGCGATTTGCATTTAAGAGAAAAAATATTTTCTTTACAAATTGAAACAGCTTGCAGCGTTTTAAATTTTATAAATTTATTCTGTGTAGGTAAAGTATTGAAAGTTTATATTCATAGCGGTATCTTTTGAAACTATCGCAATATTTCATTTTACGGTTGGTTTTGGCATATCAATTTCACTCACTCATTTTATCAAAGTTTTCTCAATTTTTATAAGGTTCATGACAGGAGATCAATTTTAGTGTTCATTTGAAATGTCGTTTAGCTACTTTGAAAGAAAAAGTTTCAATAAATTACAAGTCATGTTTTTCAACGAGGTATTTTCAAGTAGACGTAAGTATCTATTCGTAGTAAAATTGTATGTTGCTAACAAAATTAAAGTTCACTTAGTTACATACATACAGGAAAATATTTTTAGGTTATTTTAATAGTGGTCTCTGACCACGAATGGTATTTTCTTAGTTAATATTGAAAATTTTTACAAGTGAAAAATAAATGTTTGCTTCACAAACTTCGTATATATTTGGATGATCGAAAATTGAAAATCTACTCGTAAAATCCTTACATAAGATAGGTACCCACTAGAAATAGTAGTTCTACCTATATTATAATATTAAATAGTCTGTGGCTGTACTAAGGGTGTTACAGACAAGACTGAGATTACAACCCAAATGGGGATATTTTGCAATATTTCACGAGTAGTTTCAGAAATATACTACTATGAATACAAGTCGCTGTCCAATTTTATTGATATTATATCGGTAATATTATTACTTGAAAGTATGTTAAAGTTAACATTTGCTGTTTTAAAATGTTTACAATTCACTGAAAGCTGTACGTAAATTATGGGTCAACAAATTGGTACCGAGAAGAGGAAGGTACGCTTTTGATATGTTTGTTTAACTACTACCTACTTATAAAAACATACCTACGCATTTATAGTGTAACTATACCTTATTTAATATTCTATGTATTGGAAACTTTAATAATTAATACTAATTTTAGGCTCAAACTTTCAACCATTTAAATAATGTATAGTTGATCGATTTACTTTCGAGTGTAATTAATTTTTATTGAGTTTTATGATTATAGTTAGATGATAACCGCGTAATAAAGCAAGTTGTATGTATATCTTTATAATATTAGTATTAGTACAGTATAAACAAGTGTGATATAAATATTAGATACTGCTTTCGTCTCACGGTTTTTCCCGCGGTCTCGAGGGATTTTATTCCCAGGATAAAAATAATCCTATCTTATGTTTAGGTTATAATAACAATAAAAAAAAAAATCAGGCTACTTTGGCTTATAGATTTAAACCTTACTAACATATTCATATAATTTAGATACTCGTAAAATATTTTTTATTAGTATACCATTTTAAGCGTATATACTCATATGTTAGTAAGAAAAAAGCACTAGGTAGGTACTTACGTCATAGTGCTATCTTCTGGCACATAGAGAAGGAAGGAATGTAATTAATTCCGTGGTCTGGCGTGTCTGCGGAAGCGACATCACCACGCCCTACGGCCAAAACTGCAGAAAAAAAATTATCTTACCCTCACCACAAACGCCCAGAAGTTGACTGTTATGTTAAATCTCCGTGCCATATTTCATTATGATTGGTTATACTGGCACGAGGCAATAAGCAAACAAACTTTCGTACTTATTATATTTCTTAAGATTTCTGTAACAATTCATAAACTACTGTCTAGAATAGGTGCTGAATAAAAAAAAAAGACGAAGTGCTTCGAGAAAAGGTCGGTAAGTAGTACCCTTGCGCTTCGCTTGGCTCGTCTTATCTGCTGATGCATTTTGATTAGATTTTTTCAACACTGAAATTTTGTCGTAACAAACTCTAGACGACTCATCATAGCATGAGTCTGAAGCGAAAAGCAAGCTCATTTTAAGATGACATATTTCATCCCTTAGAATATTACTAACTTTTTGTTACAACCTGTAGATATCGGTAAATAACTTGTACCTATGCCATAACGGAGTTCATGAATATGATAATAAGCAATGTAAATGGCGATGAGGGACGCATGGAAATATCAATTTCTCACCTCTTTGGGTTTTGTGCCGTTAAATATTACATTATCATAGATAAATCAGGGAATATCATAGTAGGAATAGATCATATAATGATGCCGTGTGATTAATTATCGGTTTAGAAAAAGAACAAGTAATTTATCAGTGAATCCTCCGAAACACACTAGAAAAGAGGTGAGACGATCTTCAAACGGCTGAGCGGATTTTTTTGAAACATAGCTTTGAACACTTTTTATTAACACACCTTCCAAACGAAAGAAACAGAATCACAATCGGTTCATCGGTTCAGGAGCTATGATACTACAGGTACGCACTACAAACTAACGACACCCCTCTTTTCCGGCGGGGGTTAAAAATGCGTTGCAGTAATACGTACCAGTAGTAGGTACGTAGTTAGTAGTAATACGTTCGTATTATTGATTAGTGCAATGTGTAAAGTAGTTTAAGTACACAGTACTGTACCTACTTCTACTGAAGTAATGGCATATTATATTGATTTAATAGTAATACTTATTTGTTAAGACCTATGTTACCTATGTAATCATTTCGATGTCAGTGCTTATGCCAATAAGTAACCCATGATGATAAAACTCAGGTTTAGCAATAAAATTATTACTTACTATTACTATAAAATAGTTATAATTACTATTTACATTTTCGCAAATGTCAGAGATCAAAGTATTTTTTTCTAATGTTGAAAATTCTTGGTAAATAGGGGTCAGCACACAAGCGGTGGTAAACCGCACAGTGGCCAGTTAGTCCTTGCTTACAGGACTTTATTTGTTGTAGTCACGAAAGGGTTGGGATCTTCAATAAAATGATGTAGACGTACATGTATTTTAGGTAAATATTTTAAGCTGTCTTTCGATGAAAAAATAGAGATAAACTTTAATTAACAGTAATTTGCTTCATAATATAAAAATTATAAAATGTAAGTCTACTAAGGTAACAAAAGTACTTTTCCTTTTCATTACACACTATTTTATCCTTTATCCAGGGACAGCGTTTAATTTAAAACTTTGTATGAGGGACTAATCTTGCTCCTCCCGTCAGAGACCCCTGTCTCCGGTTGTCCCATTTACAAGGTCACTGCATGGATAATGACCGCACGTTTTAGAATTACAATTTTACACCCACATACGTATCTTAGAACCAAATTAAATTGAACTCCCTTTTTCCTCGTCACCTAAAGAAAATGTAAGACTTAAGGTTTTTGAAATGGGTCATAAATATTTGGCCAGTTTATAATTTCGAAGGTTAGCTTAAATGTCTTTGCAGGAGGACTTAATCCCAAAGGTTTATTTAATGGACAGACGGACAAAGCTCTATGGTGCTTTTAATTTGGTTAGGGGGTTAAGAATTGTATATCACTTTATGAAATTTGTACTTGGGAAATTGTGATGTGATATGTGAATGAAAATCCATCAAACTTTTATGACGATAATACAAAAACGCACTCACTTCAGGTATATTGAATAATTACCTGAAAGAGTTGATATTTTTGACTATACGTATGAATAGTTTTCAATAGTCCAAATAAAATTGATTACCGCGGCCAGTATATGTCACAACTGCGCAACTACCTAATAGAAAAAAGCAGATAATGTCAAGATAAAATAAAATTTATTACCTTCTATAAGCCCCCGGGAGACTATTAGTTTGATTTCCACAGAAAGAAAACGGTGTCCTTATCAGGAGCGGCACAGCAGGTTACTCGAGTAAAAGTCAGCAAATTTTCCTTAGGGATAATTCTGTACCTACAAGTCTACGAAGGTATTTTCAGGGCAAAGGTCTCGGTATGTTCGGAATTAAATTCGTATAAAGATTTTTTCACGTGATGTCAGTAGGTTATACGACAAAAGATACCTACCTGAAAATCAGTTGGTATAATAATGGGTAAAACTTTTTGTAGATTATGTAATTATTAACCTAAGAGTGGGATTCATATTTGCCTTTTGAGTTCTTAAGTCATAACTATTCGCAATGCCCAATGGAAATAAAGGCTGGCTTCGACCCGCATTTTCAGAATAAAATATAGCCCATTTTAATCTCAGGCCTGTAACTTATCTGTATGTAAAGAAAAAAAGTTCGAGATTATTTTTTTATCATTTCTCGTTCCAAATTAAATTTGTGAATATTTTTGTAATCACCTTATAAGAAAGACCCTTCATTTTGATACCACACTCTATAGGGAGTTTTTTAACATACATTTTGGCGCCAAAAATTCGCCACTTGGTTTTTCACCATTTAAATATACCCACAATTATACCTACTCGCTCTATAAAGACGAATCTAAATAACTACATATCAGTCATCAAAATCGGTTCTGCCGTTTAGTAGTTACGAGGGAACATAAGAGATGGAAATACCAACCTAAATACTTAGCTCATACATACAAGGCAAACAAAAAACCTCCTATTTTGGCTTTGCTGCAGATGTGTAAAAACAGAGAAATTCGCATTTATAATATTAGTAAGAAAATAACAGTTTAGTAAAACAACCTTTATCATTAATCAAAATATCGTAGGCCATTCTATTCAGTCTGCCATGTTGTCTTTACGTTGTCACTATAATAATTATATTCCAAATTAATTATTTTGAAAACCCTATATATTTTCGTGCCGTTGACAATTATAATGGTAGTTTAATTATTAGTTTAGGTCGTTCTTTTGTTCGAAAATTAAATACTCATAGTAATAGTTAAATTAATAATTGGCTCGACCTATTGTTAAATTATTCTTTAACATAAAAGACCTACTGCTGACCGATAATAGCAATGAAAGTAATAATTTCAACGTTTTTCACCCACTCAAATTATTTTATTATTTTATGAAAACGCGCAGCGAATAAACAAGAAAAATACAAATGAAAATAAATAGTTAAATTTTACAAAAAAAAAAAGAAAGTACATAGGACTCAGGTGAAAAAAAGGTCAAGTCTTTTTACCTATAAATTACATTAACACTCGTATGATATTTTATTAAAAATCTCGCGTATATACGGCTCGTTTTTTAAAATCACACTCGTGTTTTAATAACCCCTACATAATATAAAACAGTTTCATAAAGCACTATTAAAGTATTTAAAAAATTGTTGACATACCTCAAGGTGCTGCGACTGTTTATACAATTTTAACTCTTTCAGTCGATTCTACCCCAGTGATGTTTTAATTATACGGCCCGCTGGTTACATATCACGACGAGAATACGTGTTTTATTTCTACTTGTTTTGCATTAATTAAGGGGTTTACGTGAGTGCCCTGTCACCCGCCCTCCCTCCCGCCACTCCTCTTTCATGTACAAAAACGAAAAGTGGCATTTCGGCTCTAACAAGATCCGAAGATATTGGAATTGGTAGGATTTTCAGGCGACGATTCGAATGCTGACAACATTGACTGTAGCTTGGCATATTGATGTAGGAGCTGTGCGCCAAACTAGCAACCTTTTTATTTTTTTCAGATTGCCAAAGGTAACTTGTTTTAGAAAAGAAACGGGAGCGACTAGTCACTTTGTCAGCAGTTCTTTGGTAGTAGGTAAGTACTTATGTCGTAGTTGAGATTCGAATCGCATTTAGCGATGCGAATAATATATTGGACATAGATAAGCTTGTGTACCTACATGCCTATGTAGGTAGGTACCTATATAATCCACTTTTTTACTTTACGATTTAGATACTTAAATAGCATGAATTGACGATTAGTGCTAGTGTTACATTAATTGATTTAATTATAATTATATTTAAACCATTGGACCACACATAGTACCTACCTACTTATTTTAGAAAACATAAAATATTTTTCCATAATATTATGATATGAATAAAATATACCAGCCAGACGCATATTAGGGTCCCGTAATAGGCATTTTTTATTCGAAGAGTGACTCGCCTGTCTAATAACCGTCACCAAGCATCTAACGGCGTAGGTATTTCAGTATATGTCACCGCTGATAAGTGTACCTACACCGTGTGTGTGTGTGTGATTACCACTTCAGTTCAGTTGAACCACAAATAAAATGCCTGGGATATACAGACGAACAGATGGACATGATGAATCTATAAGGTTTCCTCGTTTCACAATGGAGCCCTAAAATATGTCAATTTCAAAGGTCGGGTCGTAAATCAGTACAACCTCAACGCAAAGGCTTATGCCATGATTCGTCACTACAACAAAAGGTAAGTGTTCCACACAAAAGCTATTCAATGCGGTAGCGAAAGCGACTCCATGCGCATTTCAGGGATGCCACAAGCACTGAATCGTAAAACTAATTGGCTATTACGGCGGATATCGCCAATCACTTGTCGTAAAATCGTGATCGGATACCATGCAATATGCAAATAGATAGCATACCAGCGCCTTCAAAAGGTCGTATGTTAGTTTGAGTATTAACATAAAGGTTCAGGGGTTAGCTAATTGTAGGGTTTGTAAGGGTATTGTCTGCTGTCAGAAATCTTTATAACTATCTAGGTAACCTACCTAAATTATTTACTTTAACGTCCCAAAAAGCAGTTTAAAGTTAAATTACAGTATGCAATAAACTCAAAAAGTCAAATAAAAATGTCCTTATCGCTAGGTCATAGTAGTAGCATGTAGTAGGCTCTTTTATTTTAAATAATATTCACGCAGGTATTAGATACCTATAAATAAATATATCATAACAAGCAGTATAAAGTACCTACCATGTCCCTAAAATTTTTTTTGCAAATATTTATTACGATTTTTTATTATCAAAAACTGCCAGTAATAAAAATAAACAAGTCGACGGACGGTTTGCATACATTAGTTACAAAAGATAAAAGTTGGCAACCCTGTCGGGAGTAAATCGAGCGTAGATGGTATCGTAGCTAGTAGCTGGGGTCCCTCCGACCGGGGGTCATTAAAATGAAATTTGCTTCCATATTAGCTCTAGCATCGCTGGTAAAATGTCGTACGAGCCTCGTTAATGTTATGCCTGTAAAATAAAACGGTAGGTACGGGTGTCAATAAGTGCCGGAGTTTTTAAATTGTTTTCTGATGCGATCCTATATTTTTCTTCGCTGCATTATTAGATGCTGCACTTTCTTTAGTACGTGCAATAATAGCGTTGATTGTCACGAACGACATTAGGTATCTAATGTTTTAACGTAGTTAACAGGGTTCCATTGTTTCTGCCTCGCACCGATGAAATTTTTTTCATTTAAGTATCAAGACGGATAGTAGTGTAGGCCTAAACATACATACTTGTACATGTTGAAGCAGAGGCTTTGACATCCTAACCATAACTATTCTTATACCAAGGATAGAATGAAGCTTGTATCACAAGTATTTTTAGTATACTACACACATATTATGTACAATCTTACTTTAAACACTTCATAGTGGCTTTAAGTAGAGCTGCAATTACCGCCTTAAGGGTTTACTTAGCTCCATATCTCTAGTCCTAGGGAGGTCGTGAACGAACTACTACATACTTGTGTACAGCCTGCGATTATTTCCGTGTCCGCGATAAACAAGATAAATGATGTCGTTAGCGGTTTGGGCGCTAACTTCTCTTTTGTTTACATAATGCTTCTGTATCTATTTTATTTAGTGATCTTATGATATTTTAAAGAATTTTGAAGATTTATATTTAAATCGATGTTACATCATAACGGGAATTATCTCATACTAAATATGAAAAAATACCCTGAAATGATTATATTAATAGGTATATAGTTTCTTGATAGCAAGTCACGTAATCAGAACTGTCGGTACATTCGATGACATGTCTCATAGCCTGAAGAAATAGCCATTCCATAATAAAATATGTAGGTTCGTACCATCCTCAAGAGTATTTCTTATTTATTGTATTATTTGACATTTCACTAACATTTAACATATAATACTAGCTGTCCCCCGCGGTATTACCCACGTTCCCGGGATCAATGTAGCCTATAACCTCCGGAAATAATGTAACTCCCATGATTAGCGAGTTCATACAAACAAACTCTACAGCTTTATTATTAGTTAAGTATTTATATATACCTACAGGGTTACTTTTCAAGGAGTAGCCAAATTTTCAGAAATTATTTTACCTACTCATCATTATGAAAAACTTTTATCATGGTACCAACCCTGAAATCACGAAAAAAAAACAAACTTTTCATACGCTTTGACCGAACAAGATGGATGTTTTGTAAAATTTGGCTACTCATTGAAAAGTAAACCTGTATACTTAATTATCTACTTAAATTGGAATTCAAGTAGGAGGTATATTTATTTCAAAATATTTGAAAGCTTTTACTATTTTATAATGGAATTTTATATATTTGAATATGATTACTAACCCTAAAATTAACGCGGCAGAATGTGAAAATAAAGTACGTATTGTAAGTGAAAAAAATATATTCAACATATATTTATGGTATACGTACCTACCTGCTATATTTGTTTCTACAAACCCATAATTTCATGTAGTAGGTACTTCAAATTATATCAAACACTGAAACAACCTTCTTACAAATTAAACTTACATAAATGCTGAATACCGTTTCCAGGAGACACTAATTAATCAAAACATGAACAAATTTTGTGTGAGGCAGTAAGTAACACAATTCTGCCTCACGACGTATTACCGGAGATGGGGTTGGAAGGTTCACATACTTATGAATGTTGACGGTAGTCGTAAAACCACTGAATTTCTAACCACATTTCGCCGCATTTTAGTCCCAACGTGTGTGGTGGCCTATCACTCGGTATTATCATAACCTACCTAAACATCATTTGCCTTTACAAAATTCACAAAACCCCAATTCGTGGTTTAGGGGAAGATTCACGCGTGGTACGTGCGAAGGTACACCGGTGTCGTATACCATTATATACCGATATATTAAATACAATATCTTTTTCCCGACCTTTTTTCGTTGGTTACATTTTGAGACATAGTGAAAATTATCATATACCTATGTATAAATATACCTAATACGTAAAAGAGGCATCACAATGTCTTCGTTGATATCAAGAATCGTGTAGATAGGTACTTATTATACGGAGGTTGTTCAACAACCGCTGTTTATGTATTTATGTGCTTTTTACTTATACGTTTTTTTTTTCACTCAGTTTGTCTTGAACCTAATTTTGCCAGGAAATGTCTGAAATGATGATGTCATGAAATGTCATTATTAAAGTCATTTATCCTTCCATAGTATAAAATGTTAAGTATAAAATAAAGTGGCTCTCCGCGTCTGTCTGTCTGTTTGTAGGTTTATCCGCTAACTCTCTCTTATAAATAACAACTTATACCTACTTTTTTATTATGTCAACCAGGAACAGTGAATAAATTACGTTTAAAGATATTATTGAGTAACATTTGAGGACCTCTTCGCATGACGCAATCATTTGCAAAACGTGACTGTTACGAATTCATGTTCCTTGAGAAAAAATAATGACAATAGAATGAATTATTCGACGTATACTTACGCAGATTTTATAGAAATAAAATATATTTTGCTAAATGAAGAATATATTTTATTTATTCTGAATTCTAAGGACTTTCTTCGAATGAGGAGTTTTATTCTCCTAGAAGATATAAGAAACTAGAATATATTAAAAATAATCCTTTATATTTTTATTATTAGAAACGGGAATTAGTTCTTTAACGTCAATAGTACTTAATATATTACCTACATAAATTCAGTCATAATAAATTTCATATATAAGTTACATTACAGAGCCTATTATATGTATAAATAGATACAAATTTAATATACTTGTAGTAGTTTAATGTATGATATACATATACGCACATAATATCAAGTATAAAATTATAATGTTTGTTTCCTAAACAAAAATATATGCCAACTTATAAATGTGTAAAACTGTTGAGATCCATCAGTATATAATATACCTATGGGCATATAATTCACAGAGATATATTTACGTACCTACACACAATAATGTATAGACGATGTAGCAGTCGGATTCGATTACACAAATCAGTGCTCACGTGGAGGGAAAAATATGATCTATCGGATATAATTCTTCCACTTCGTCGGAAACGTAAGGTTGGAGGTACACAAAATGTTCATCGAAATTATTGTATATTATTTTAGCTCGAAATAATTTAGTTGTGTAGGTACCTACATCTATCAAATACCTTTTGACGTTTAATAGAAAAACAAACCTCATTGCAGTCACAATAAAGATTTCCTGTATATTTTTGCAATTTAATAGATTTAACAAATAAAACTTATCATGAAGCAATATGGTTTATTTTTCTTTGACAGTAATAAACGTCAAAATGTATTTCTTAAATTTGATAGCATTTAATTTTCATAAAATTGATATATCTACTTATTGCCCGGTGTTTAAGTGTCCTATGACTAAAGGTCATCCAAAGGAAATCGTCAATTCAAAGGAAAAATCATGTGATGTACTTAAATATTTTTTGCAAGCCAATTATCTAACAAAATTTATCTTTTTTGCTTTAGTTTGTTTGGATAAAATGATACCTGCTGACAATATTAATTGGTTTCATCAATATCATAATTTTACGAGTGACAGATTGTGAATTGACTTGGATAAATTTATAAATGATTGAAAATTAATCAGTCAGTATCGTACAGTTCACAATTTATCGACAGCTTACAATCTTGCGAGATAGCTTATAAACTAACGGTATTCACAATGATACGGTGACCTACATAAACCTTCCGTGAAAAATTACCTAACTGATTGTGAAAACCGCATCAAAATTCAAGGAGGAGTTAGCGGAAATACAGACAGACGCAGAAAGCGACTTTGTTTTATAGTATGTACCTGGAGATAAGAAAGAATAGGTACCTCTAACATCCAAAGTAACGTATTTTTTGTACCTATATATATACGAGACAAATTGAATATAATTTTTTATGCGGGTTTATTTCCAAGAAAGCCTATATTTCAATGAAGAAAATAGTAAAAATATCATATAGCGTTATAGGGTTATTGAACCCAAATCAAACAGTAACAGAAAAGAAACATTGAATCAGCAGAAGTCAGATTCAACATTGTCTTTTGATGAAGCAAAGTTGATGTTTTGAATGAAAAAATCGTATTTAGGTATCCGTCAATTGACTTATGCAGTTTAAAATTTCAAATCTTGTCATAGGTATATATTTTTAATTTTCAAATTAAATAGACCATAACGAGAAACACTGCTTTTAAAAGTGTTTTTAGTACCTAGGAAGAATATCCAAATATGTTTTGAGTTCCGTTAAAGGCGGAAAGACGGTGAGGATGTCACATAATATACATATTTTTACAATTTAAAATAGTATCTTTAAAGGAGATAATTATGATGCTTTACATTATTCTATAAATATACAATATTTACAATTATTTACAACAAATATACAAACTATATATAAAAAAAATCCTCGAGGCGGCCGCTTATGATGCTTTAAATTTAATCCTAATTTTAATAGAATTCATGCATGAGGAGTGTTGCAGGTGTATTGAAATTCTTCTCGTTTAATTGGTAATGGTACAGAACCATGAAGTAGAGAATGTACAGAACCAAGCTAACAATATTCCGAGACTTTGTTTGACCACTATAATCTTGTTTTTTAAAGACGTACGTAATTAAATCATGATATTATAATACTTCAATAAAAAAATGTAAAATGTATGAAATTACATAAACCAATTAACAATTAGGTACTATGATTACATAAATACGTTTTCCCCGGAATTCCAACAAATTCCTAACAAGGTTTATTCATCGAACAGAAATCAAGGTATTTGTTTTTGCCCCACGGGCATTCAGGATTACGGAAAATTATGGAATGAACAAAAATAAATTGGAAATTGTGTAAAGGTGTAAAATTTCCGCAATACTCTGGCGAGATTGTCCTCTAAATTGCATTACATTAATTTAGTATGTAAATGAATGAACCAACCGCAGTAGCTATGACATAGCCTTACTGTCCACATTGGGTAGGTACTTTTGGCTACGTTTTTAATGTAATTACATTTATGATGATTCACATACAATAGGCTTATTTTTTAGCGTAAAAACATATTTTTTATAGTAAATACACAATCTTCTTATAATTAAAATACAACCTTGTAACAGTAAGTTACAGGCGACCGAAAATGTATATTTCAGTAGAATTTTACAAGGCAATTTTATGGCAGGTTTGCCCAAACAGACAGAGCCTAATTTACGTACCGTGCTATAGGCAACAAGGATTAAGTTTACGTCAGAACATTTTGACATAAAATCACGTCGACAGGGCTCAGGAAATATAATATCAAAATTTTAGATCATTATATTTATACCTTCACAAAACTTTAACAGTTTGGATTTTTAGAATATTGTTCTATGTTAAAAAAATGTTTTTTATGATTTTATCTACTCTCATATCGTAATGTGCTTATTATGAAATCAAAAACAGTACTTTAATGACCCACTTTATGCACACCCGTGTATAATGATTCATTATAGTACAGTTTTGTTCCCAAGGTAATGCTATAAAAGTACACGCTTTTTTTCTATTAAAGTACACTTTGGACCTATCAATAGTATAATCAATCAGTATCAATTTAATTTGAAGATGACAATGTGACAAATTTTTGACTTGAACTTTAGAGGTATGAATTTTTGGGAGTTGGCAACACAGATTTGATTAGGTATATGATTATTGTGTCTGTTTATTTTATTGTTTTTGCCTACATATAACATTTTGACCAAAATTTTTTGAAAAGTTGGTAGAAAAATACTATCGATTTTTCTATTTTTTTAATTACATTATTTATTATTAGTTTAGATAAAGTACTGTATGATACTGCACATAATTAGGTATAAAAAACTCGTGTGATACTATTAAGAACCTCGCCTACGGCTCGGTACTTAAACTCACACTCGTATTTAATAACCCCTATTATGCAACAGTATCATAAAGGACTATTATGGTATATTGAAGAATAACGGAAGAGGCGGTTATTAAAGATGTAGTTATTCTCTGAAATTGTTGAGTGGGGGAAAACCTTACTAAATTAATATTTACTGAAAAATATTTTTCCTTGATATTGGTTTCTATCCCTCTCTGTTTCTGAAAACTAAATTCAAGAAGTCCATTTTATACAGTTATTACTTTTGTAACAGTTAAGTAAATAAGGTATGTTATTTACCGTTAAAGAAATAAACCGGCAAAATTCTAACAATTTTCATTAATGAATATGAAGCGTTCGCTAATACGCGCTACCTCAAGAAATACTCTCAAGAGCAATTATCTAGCTTGTAATTTAAGAAGGAAATTAAGATAAAAGAACAGCAATTTTAAAATTACCGGTGGAAAATTCCCGCGTTAATGTTTTCGCACATAGTATTTAAGTGCCTAAGTTTATGAATAAAGCTTTTTAATTTGACTGCGTAATTCAGGATTTGAGTTTTCACTCATCCAGTAATTAATTTTGCACAACATTTGAAATGAAAGTTAATTAATTTATATAATAAAAACTTTTACTTCACCAGCGGTTAGATACAAGTGTAACCGCTGGTGATGGTAGTCTATAGCCAAACTATAGATTGTAGTCAAACACAAGCCTGACACCTTAGGTACCTACATTCCATAGGGTTGCTTAGTACTTTTAATTAGAATTTGATATTTATTAACTGGAATTTATGTTGGAGTTAGGATTTAGGTTGGTGTTATGTTAAATAATATTCTATATTTTTTACAAAATGCTTGAAAATGATCATTTGTGACTTCTAGGTCATGTAAAGGTACTTAACCCCTTTGTGTCTCGTAAAAAGTAGATGATGTCAAAAAACTGTTTTATGGCTATTATTTTGTAAGATATACTATCTGTCCCCCGCGGTTCCACCCGTGCGGAACCCAAAAGAAGAAAATAAAACTAGCCTAAGTTACTCCTTATAATATTAGCTACCTGCCAGTGGAAGTTCGGAACAAACAGACAGACAGACAAAATAATTTAAAATTCTTATTTTTGTAGGTCTAAGTATAAGTACCAATTTTATAGATTAAAAACATAATGGGGAAAAGCCGTTAGGTCTATGTTCAGCCTACCTAACTAGACAACCTAAGTGTGCTAAATTTTAGCAATATAAGCTTGTAGTAGTAACAAGTTAAATAGTGATATACAAACGGACAAACAAGACGATACTTTAAGGAACTGTTTGACTATGGTACTCTAAAAAAGACTGTCAACCTAATAAGGGCTACACAAGCAATGAGTTCATTAAAGTTTGTAATAACAATCTATGGGAAAGTTGATGGAGAACCTTAACCAAAATAACAATAACATTTCGGCATCGATTGGAAAATGACGTCCATAATAATATACCTCAGGCTGAAACTTACCTCTCCAGTCATGTTATGGTAATCTTCATTATCAACCTTCCTCGAATTGTTTACTTCGTCTGTCTAACCAGAGGTAAAGTCCGAGGTACTTAGGTTGGTTCTAACCAGAAGATTAAGCTTGCAACTTCGAGTATGAGGGTGCATTCTAACTACATATCGAATTTTATGTAGGTACCTATACTAAGTAGATATACAAAATCCCGACTATTCATATACTTGTTTGGCGATTTCGTTATATAACAAGAAACCTATATCAATATTTATAGCAATATACCGATTACCGAATGATTTTGAAAGAATAAAGTAGTCCGAAGCAAAAAAAAAATGTAAGCAGACTGATCATTAAATGGCCAGTAAAAGTGATGGAATGGGCGGTTCGATAAATAGTTCGACAACTCACAGGGAGCGGAGACATCCGATGGTCAGTTTAATTAAAAGAGAGGTAAATATTTGTCAGGGCGGTTATAAGCTATATTATTTATAATAATATAGCCAGATACTGCGGTGGGGAGGCCCTTGGGCCACCCGTTAGCCGCGAACATGTTAGTTTTACAGTACTAGGATTTAATGTTATTTCAACTTAAATTTAATGAAAAAAATACTAGTAAATCATAAAACCATACTTGTTAATCATAATCCATTTTTACGTTACAAGTTGAAACCCTCTATTTTTTTATAGAACTGCTTAGAATGAGATTTCTTACCAATACATTTCAATTTGATGCCGCCCACGCGTAACTGGCCAATTAATTATTTTGCTGCTCAATCCTACTAATATTAGGTATAAACGTGAAAGTTTGTATGTTTGTTGCTCTTTCACGCAAAAACTACTGAACGGATTTAGATGAAACTTGGCTCATAGATAGATCATACCCTGGAATAACATATAGGCTACTTTTTATCCCGGGAACGCGGGTGAAACCGCGGGGGAAAGCTAGTATTTATATAATTCACTAGTCGGTGAACATTGACCTTAGAGGACCTACTTACAGGTAGATTTTTTATACGCCACCAATAATATCAATAAATGAACCGCTGGTTTTACTAATTGTACCTACTAAGTATACATCCATCAAGTAAAACTTTCATGCTCAAGATTGATTGGGTACCTTCAATATCGTTATAATAAAACACGATAACTTTTTCAACTTATTTATTAAATGTGTGCACAATTAACGAGTAGCTCAAAATTATTTATCTATTTTTACATCTTAGAGTTATCGGTAATCAGGTTACACTTGGAATAAAACTTGCCTAGTGATGTATTAATAACAGAGTCTGGGCACTGGGTAAGCGGTTACTGGCCAAGCGGTTCATTATTTTTAGTGTTGCTAAATTAAAAAGATCGATAACAGAATGAACTGAATATTAATGAGGTGTTCCATTTTCATGATAGTATTACAAATAGGTCCACGATAAGAGTTCCGGTACATTTGATTTAAACTCTATGTTTCAGAAATATTTACAGTAAACGACATCTCAAATGCTATTAATGATTTCAGTTTTTTTTTACATTGTTAGGTATTGAATCAGTAGTCTGATTTATCCAAATTCAAAAAGCTGACACCAAGTCTGTTTTAAATCAGGTTTTACTAAAAAAAAACATGGATTTTTTGAGACAACTTGAATATTTTAAAGAAAATGGATAGGAGGTATATCATAGCCCAAAGCTTTCTATTCGGATTGATGTATCTTGCCTATTTACTTTTTTCTCGTCAACATAAATAATTTTAAAATAGTAGATAGGTGTACAGTGAATTACAAATTATTATTACAAAATATTACATAAACGATTATGTTACTCGTATGTGGGTAGGATACCAAAATATAGACGTAGACTAATTGGGAATATTATATCTTTATCGTAAAGTTATATCCATACAAGATAAAAATGCTAATCAGATCATATTTACAAAACCGAAAAACAGTAGGTATAACATTTTCTATACGTACGTAAACATTATTTCTTACTACTACATGTAGCTTGGAAGCACACAGAATAGATAGATTACGTTCCTTTTATTATACAATATTTATACTAAATTAAATTTTTTTTTCCTAAAAATTCATTTGCCATTTATTTGTGGTAAAGTTTTAAAATCATTGAAAACATTTCTTATTATTTTAGAACTCATCGTGAAAATTTATAATTTAGGTACTTATAACAAGAAACACATTACCAGTAAAAAAAAGTTTTCAACAACCCACATATTTTTTTTATTTTAGTTATTTTGCGTAATATATAAACAACTTTTTTTTGTTTCGTTATTTATTTTCGTTTTTTTCCGGGAAACCAACCAGTAATTATTTACAAACATAAAACACATAGGTACTATGTTTAATAATTTTAGTTTAAATATATCAACGACAAAATTATTTTTATACGATTATAAGTACATATAAATAAACGGGTAACATTCAATTCTAACATATTCAAAGTACGTAAATGCTGAACTAAATACCTACATTTATTTTATCGTGATTTGAACAGGCCACAGTAAATATAGTATTAAAATAATACGATACGCTCTGAACAACTATGTAGGTAACATTTTCAAAGAAGAATGAACTGACTAAACGTGAGTAAATATTTTTTGCATCTGTATTAAAGATTGAGATAATAATAATAATTAATAAACTATAGGAAATCTCACTCTCCTCGTAAATATCCCACGCTGCATCGGCCTACTTGGCTTCGGCCTGTAAATGTAGTTAAAACCAGTCAAAGAGCTAAGAAAAAAATCCTCGAAAAATAATAATAAAAATTAATATAGGTAGTTATACTGTTTTAGATTTTTATACTGTGTCTCAGCGATGTATATAGACATATTAAGTATGATAATATTCAATTAATATAGAATGTAGAATAATAAATAGTTTTGGAAGTTATCATTCCTAGACATATTCTAAATAGCATCGTATCGGTTGGTACATACAATTGGTACAGTTGGTACGTACAATTTCAGTAGAATATTTTCACATTCGTCATCTATAAGTATTTGTTAGTTTTGGTACACAATAGCTATTGTTCACATGTTATTAGATCTTACTTGAATTTTCCAAAGAACCAGAAGAAAATACACCTTCTAACTCATAGTTACATCGACAGATATAAGTATAGATATAGGTATTTAATAATTATCTAGTTCTATCAAATTAAATTAAAATATATTTTTATTATTATCTCAAAAAATATTCTTTATAACACAAAATAAAATGTGTCGCTATAACATCGTTGTATTTTTTATAATTTCGTAGGTTGTAATGTAACAAAATAAAAAGCCATTTCAAACACTAAACGTTTCCTAAGCTAGTCATTTTTTGTAAACATTTCCACAAAAAAACTATAATGTGAAACAGCGCAACTTTCTCGATGGTATCGCTAACATCAACGAACATTAAAATAAAATTAGCGACAAAATAGTCCTTACATAAGTATAGTTACATTACATACGCCTAACATTACAATCCCTTTACAATTTGAATTTCGATTGTAAACCAATTATTGTCACCCGAATGTGAAGCATCTACCTACGTCATACTTGCCTGGTCCTCATTGGCTACGTTGATGGGATATGTTTTGTTTTCTAATTCAACACTATACACATATAATACAGGTTCATTTCGTTCGGTATGTTCACGTGATGGGTGAGCACGACCCCTCGAAACACTTGAGGCCGGGTTCACAAGTCCCCCTGAACCCACCGCAGTCTTCACCTAACGTTCTTGCGCACACTTTGCAGCACCTAGAAATAAAAAATAGAATAAATAAAAAAGATATTTTAAAAGAGCATATTTTTACAATGTATGACCAAAATTTCACCATGGTCAGAGGCTAGAATGGAACTAGTTCTCAAATGCAGCTTTCGGAACACACCTGAAGGTGTTTGGCGATAGATTATCAACATAACGGTGGTAACCAACCAGGCAGTAATACAATGTACCACCGTGCCATGGTTTCCTACCACCACCTTCCACCGAAAGCTCAAGTTCATTGTAGGATTCGAACCCACAACCTTCGTCTCGGCACGTGACTACCACTGAGCTATCAGAGCTTTAATTTTTCTGATATATACTCCTATACCATAAAAAATAAGAGAGTCGTAATCGGATTCGGATAATACTTTTATCTTCGCATCAGCAATTCAATGCTTACTAATCCTTTTCCTTATTACCTATATATTATGTCCTTACTAGTATAGTAAATGGAGTGATGAAAAAGTGTGTTTGTTTGTTTGTCCTTCTTTCATGTAGTAAGGGATCGACCTAATTTTTTGTATAGATATAGGCTGTCGGCCAGAGAACAACATTTTTATCCCGGGAAAGCGGTTAAAACTGCGGGGCTAAAATAAGAGGTCCATTAGATCAATACTTTGAGAACTAATATAATATAAAATGTCTGGCAATATTTATAGCCACAGAATAACTAAAATAGCTTTATTTTCCGTTAAATCTCTAGTTGAGCTAGAATATCTTAATGCTAAAAAAGTCGAACTTTTTATTTATGTTTCGAAATCAGTGGAGCAGAGCAAGTTTCATGATGGAAGTTCTGTAATTACATTAGCCGTTCGACCGACTTCCTTATTTTGAGAGTTCACGGATAAACTCTAACAAAGTGGATCATCCCTAGTGGGACAAGGAACTAATAAATAAAAGCCGATGGTAATTACCTGGGGACAGAAATTCTGTCTTGGCTTTAATTTAATATGGTATATATTTATCATGGCTTCAAAGTAATTGGCCAGAAGGCCTATCACCATCTCTTATTGGGATCTAAGTCAGCTCGAACTGAATTCTGATTCTGAAATCTGAATTTTGAAAATAATAAAGACAAATATTATATCAATTTGTAGCTCTTTTAAATACCTGCAAGGATCCCAAACGACGATCCCCATCCCTGGGCATCCGCTCGGCTCGAGCGCCTCACACTCCCTTGGGTTGCACACGCAGTCCCACCCCCGGACACTCCCGGCCAACACCACCACCGCCACCATCGCCAGCCACCGGCTACTCCTGGTCATAATGTCTCTCACATCACACTCAACCACAATCTCACTGCTTTACACTGTCCAAGGTAATGCATTGTCGCACATTTAGTTGATGTTAATGAAGAGTTAACAAGAGGGCATTCTGTAACAAAGAAAGAGGCTGTCAGTATCTACTCAGAGTGCTGGTGGCATTTCCACGCGGTAAGACGGAGATTCTGCAATGCCGCATAAGTAACTAGTATTTGCTATAAGGTAATTTTTTGGATTGAATAAAGGCCTTATAGCAAAGCTACTTACTGGGTATTGCAGTATCTCTAACGCCATGCTAATCTTCTATCAAAGTTATATATGTCACATTCGTGCTCTGGTCGCTGCATTTAATATAATATAGCATATCTATTAGATCCTTCAATATTTTGAAATATCGCTGCATATATTATATATAATATGGCACATAAGAATCTATTTCGAAAAATGCAATGTTGGGCGTTTCAAGCGTCCATAGGATACGGTACTCATCGTGGGGCCCACCAGTAGGACGATGAGTACCTAGTGTTTACCGTATGCTTGTTTACCATCTTAATTAAATTAACTAAATTCATTCAACTAACGGAATATAAATACACATTATTATACTCAGTAAATATAAAATGAATGTCTAACGAACTTGGTAACATCAAAGTGAATTAATTCCAAGAGCGTAATTCACGACAGGAATCAATCCGAATGAGTAAATATCTCGAGTTTCAAAGATGTTACAAGGCGTGTAGTTACAATTGCGTCTTACGTAATTTTATAGATATTTACAAAAGTAGATACATCGGTAGATCTATAAATCGATTTGAAAATTAATGTATGAGTTGAGCAGCCTTATAGGTGAATTTTGAGTCGCTTTTCAAAATGGATCCCAAAGTAAAAGTTGTTTGTATTGAGTAGGAATTTTCTACCTTGAAAAAATATTTAAACAATCAATATAATTTGCTAATATTGTTTATGAGAAATATAAACTTAATATTTAGTTTAACTAAAATATTTACTTTATTTGGAAGACTGGTGCCTAGACTAGGTAATTTACCTACACGTGTTTCTGGTATATAAATAAATCAAATAAAACTTATATTAATAGGTTATTTGCTATTCTATGTACAAAAATAACAGTTTTGCGATAATTTCATTATAATTATAGATATTTAATATAATCAGAAAATCATATATTTAAAAAAACGTTACTTCTATCGGGACTTCTATCTGCGATAAATTCTCGTAATAATTAATTATGTATTCGGTAACGGATGTGCCGTTACCGAATCATAAAAAAAAATTAAAAATATAAAAAGTAAATCTTTTCCCTTGTGAGCGTTCATCAAGCTTGATTTTTATTAGCAGCCGTCTACGATGCTTCCTACACCCTCGGCAGACATTATCGAAGCCCGAACCGCACTTCTATCAGAATTGAGTCATTTATCTCGACGTGTCTTGCGGATTCCCGTCCTTCTATCGATTCACTTCTCTCAGATTCAGTATTAGTAGGTACATAAAACTCCATTGTAGAAGCTTACATCAAAGGTTGTTTGTGCATTGAGCATGAAATCGAATTAAGATCGTTGAGTTACATGACTCATTTAAAAATGCTTCAGTAAATTCCTTGATCGGAGTTATAAACGGAGATGGTATGAGGAGATTTATTTTAAGACGTTGTTTAATAAAATACCGGTCTTTTTAATAAATTCTCTTTTGCTTACTGTATTTCAATGTATCTTTGAAATATGAACAATCCCGGTGTTTTGTTAAATAAAATAGAACGAAAATCGTAATAAAGAAGTAAGTAAGTAGGTATTTAATTAAATTGATATTATTTTTGAATTATCAAAATATACCTACTGCAATTTCAAAATCAAATTTTATCAATAATAAACCGTCTATATCCGATCCGATTTTTCAATCTCTACGTAAACCTCAGATAAGCTTTTCCTATGATACAAAAACTGTAATATCTGTACTGGCTCTGAAAAAAATGCCCTTAGTCCAATATTTAGTAGGTTGTAGCTAACAACCTCTAAAACTCCGCAGTCATGTTGATGGCTTTATCAAATTTGTGGTCTCCATCCGTATAGAGTCTGCGTTGACGATGCAGGCAGCCCCGAAGCCCCGGTAATGCCCGTAACCTCATTTAGTTACTCGGAACTTCACGAAGAGGCAGTCAATCAGCACCGCATTTAAACTGGCACAATATTGTCGATTACGATGCTACCGTATTTCAACTTTGCATGCAAGAAAATTGTTTCTCTTTACGTTAACGGTTATTAGCAATTTAATTAACTTCATTGAAACATGTACCGAGTAACTAGATTTTTTTTTCTTGGAATAAAATACGTGTTATTTGCCATACATTGCATATTTCTCGTAGCTATAAAATAACTTTTTTTGTTTCCTTTTTCTAAGTATATTATGGTTAGACAACGTTACATTATAGAACAATAATGGCTATTAAACTAATTGATTTAGCGTTGTTTACTGTATCCATATATTTTGTGGTGACTAACTACAAAACATACAACATAGATTAAAACGTGCTTAGCTGATTACCTTGTGGCCAAAGCCACAGGCAACTTCACCGCACAGAGTTATACTTAGGTACTTTGTGGTCGCTAATATTTTAGTCCAAAATTTCAACATAATTATGGCTAAATACTAACATAATTAAATATACACTAAAAAGTATTTTATTAATTAACTAAACATATTAAATTATACTCAATTAACAAAAAGAATGTCTACATTTACTTAAAAATAATCTAAAAAGTAAGTTTTTCTGCGTTGCCGAATCTAATGTTTTTCAGTGAAAAAAAAGTACTTTTAGTTTCAAGTATGTAAAAACATCCACACAATTTTTTGCATTAAATAGATAGGTACCTATTAGTCGGCTAACATTACATTCCTTATATAAATACTATCAAATAAGGTTGTAATAAAAATATATATCAATGGCCAACTTTCAATATTGCTAACAAACGCTTTTACTAGATATTACTGAAAATATATTATTATACTATTATGTAGGTATATTTAATTAATATTCATAACTTGGACATTAAATAGGTATCATTTATTTCTAACTAGATACCGCCCGCGGTTTTACCAGCGTTCCCAAAGGATAAAAAGTGTTAATCCAGGGTATCACCTACCTCCATACCAAATTTTATTTAAATTACAGCCTTTTGAGCGTGAAGAAGTAACAAACATACTCTCTCACAAACTTTCGCATTTATAATATTAGCAGGATAGATTCATTCCTTCCTTACATAGTTATAATGCATATATTTCAGCAAGGAGACAACCACAAGTTTAAATTAGACGCTGAAACTAAGTCAGCCAAACCTGAAACTTGCGTTACGCTTGCAAATGTGCTAAATTATGTGCAATAGCATTGGGACCTACTCTAGACAAGTACTTAATAGGTAAATGAACAATTTTCCTTTGTCGTTCTCATCTTCGTTGTCTGAGGTATTTTGTGTCTAATACGTATGCATTCGCATAATCCGCATAAAATATTGTATCCGTAAAATTTATATAACTAAATAACATTATCACATAAAACATAGCTATCATTTAGGTAATTTTTTTTTTATTAAATTAATATACAGGATGTTTGGCAACTTAAATAATTCTCTATATACATTCTGTCACATCGTCGTTGGTGGAATTGGGCCTAAGTTAGACATCATTGATTTTTGTTATGTTCTTTAAATGTACAAACATACTATGTATATTATATATATTAAAAGGGGGCATAATTTAAATAAGTAGGTATGCCATAAACTGGTGAAAACTTTTATGATTATATATATTACAAAGAACGACCTTATGGTGTCGCATTGCTGTAAAATTACCATAAAGTTTGTTAAGTTAAGATACGGTAGGGCTGACATTAATGGTTTTTTTGTTATATGAGCCGTTTCCAAAGTTTTGAACACTAACTGTGAAAAATGAAGGAGTTAAATATTAATATTTGAATTGTTCTCAGGATAGAAAGTAGCGTTTGTTGATCTCCAGCTCTTAACTAAAAATCTATGCCAAAAATGCTTAGTTATTAAGTGAAAGAAGTACAAATAAATACACTTTCGCGTTTATAATATTAGAAATTATTTTCTTCGTAACTTGTTCCTAAAATTTCTATATCTGAACTGAAAAGTAACAAGCCTTCGCCCGAAACTTCAGCATTGCGTGCTTAAAAAACTTGTTCCCTCGAAACACGTGCCTTTACTTATCGCTATACATACATGAAACCCGTTCCATCGATCGCTTGAAGCGCCAATCACAAGGGTAAGTCTCACGAGTAGCAACACAACTAACGTGATTGTTCACAATCACCGACAGTATTACAGTTGCAAATACGGTAAATTATATGCAGAGTGAAGCTGACTTCGCAAGTCAGTTGAATAGTAATCATGAATTAGGTTACTGTCTGACTGTTGCCATAACGTAAGCAATGAATCAGCGCGAGTAATTTGTGATAGATCGGTTGGCGAGAAATTATATGGGTCGCGAGTAAAATTTTATGTTTCAAATAATTCAGCAGCTATAAGTCAAAGCTGCGCGTGAGTAAGGTCACCAGAGCTCATTGGGATGCGTGAGTTTTGCCTAGAGAATAGGAAATTTTAGCTTTAGGTATTTTTTAAGATGCCTTAGGTGTTGAGAGTCTATATTTATTATATCATATTAGCGGTATAAGAAAATACCTGTCCGGCGCAGCAAAGCAAGTAAAAAAATAGCAAATATCTACATATTTGTTAATCTTACTCACTATCTAAATAATTATAAAATACATTGATTGTGATTCAAGAAAGTCTCACCAGGCTATCCTCTATCTCCAAAAAGAGCAACCTCCTGACAACCTTGTTGTATATGAAACATACCTAGATGTTCTGTTTTATGAGTTATAGTATAATATATTATATTAAAATAAGAACGTGAGAATAGTTGCTAATAGCTTTGTACTGGTATGAGACAGATCCCTAAAGTAGTTGAGTGACGGGGGCTAAATATATTAGGTAACCAACACCGGGCATTAGAATGTGAAGTGTAGTCAGCTGTTATGTAACGCTGTTTAGGCCTACAAGGTCGACTCGGTTGTAAATAAAGTACCTACTCAAGGTCGGCCAACTATCGAAGATTTTGTACTGAAACCACATTCTTTTGATGTATTTATAGAACGTGTAAAAATTATGAAAACATTAAAATAATGTTTTTATTAATAGTATTAGTAGTATAGTAACAATATTTTTCAATTACATAAATATTTGTTTTTATTATCATTATAATAAGTTAAGTATTATATCATAAATAATACAAAAAAAACACTGCTAAGTTTTAATTAAATAAAAAAAAACCTTACAAAAATGTATGAACCTACCTACTTTAATATATAATCAGATTAGTGTTGGTACATCGTGATTTCATACTTTTTAGTGCAAACCCACTCTGAAGTCGGCTTTATCTTACATTTATAACAACTAAATTCTATTTTTTTAAATAAAGTTGAATTGCTTAACTTAAAGCAAATGAGATCCATTTATTAGAATCACCAATAAATATGCGTCTAAATTTTAATTAGTATTATTAGCAGAAATGGAGGGCTTCTGTCTATTTAAATTACTAATGGACTAACATTTATTTAGTACGCAAAGCCAACGGCCGCACTGACTAACCGCACCAAATAAATATTTCGTTAGACCGAATTGCTATTTTGTCAATGTTAAATTACTAGCGGTTGCAAACAATTGTGATTTAATTTGCATATATTAATGGCTGGTTTGCGTGTGAAAGGAAAATTATGTCTTTTTATGATAGAACTACGTCATTTGCAAGTAGATACTTAATAGGGTAGTTTACTGACATATCAAATCAGCTACTTTTTAATAAATGTCAAAACGATAGTTTATATGGACTTTTGTATGAAATACTAACCTAATGACGTCATAGTTTCACAGCATCAAATGATCTACTCTTAGTGGTTCTACTGGTAATTAAAAATCATAAAAAGCATTAAATGTACAACATATTTGATGTTTCCACATGTTTTTAGATGTTTTATGCATTGGTTAGTGTTTGGTAATTTATTTTTGACACTGTAAACTAGCCTATTATGCAATTTTGACGTACCTACATAACAATATAGATAGAGCCATGCATTATGAGCCATTCAAAAAGGTGTTAAATCAAATGATATAATAGGGTAGTTTCCTGGCATATCAAATCAGCAACTTTTTAATAAATGTCAAAACGATCGATTACATGGAATATTGTATGAAATACTAAGCTATGACGTCATCGTTTCACAGCATCAAATGATCTACTCTTAGTGGTTCTACTGGTAATTAAAAATAATAGAAAGCATTAAATGTACAACATATTTGATGTTTCCACGTGTTTTCAGATGTTTTATGCATTGGTTAGTGTTTGGTCATTTATTTTTGACAATGTCATCTAGCCTATTTAATAAAAATACCAAAATTAAAATCATAAGTATCGTATCTGAAATTATTTGTAGAGTGAATTAATCTATACTAATATTGTAAAGCAGAGTTTGTTTGTTTGTTTGTTTGTTGAAAGCGCAAATCTCTAGTTACAGGTCCGATTCCAAAAAATCTTTAACTAATATTAAACTACATTATCTCCGAAGGTTATAAGCCACTTTTTATCACAGGAACGCGAGTGAAGCTTTGGTGACTAGCTAGTGTAGATATAAAAATGTTATACCTTATGACTAAGTTTGTTTCTACAAACAATTTCTGCCTTTGAACTAACAAATTGACAACACTGACATAGTTTTGAATAAACAGTGCGATTTGACATTATACGAAATAGCTTCAAGCCACGGAACTAAGCTCAATTGGTACACAGTGAAGTTTGCTTCTAATCAATGGATTGCCTTCATGTTTGGCAAGTAAATTTTCCTTATTTACTAAAACACTGATTTTGTATACTATAGAGCTACGAAGTGCTACGAACGTCTACGGCGTAGCAAGATAGCAACTGTGCATATCAAAATAGTAGATACTTTATTCTCGGAAAAAACTGTGACAACTTGTCTATACTAATATTATAAAAAGGAAAGATTTGATTGTTTGCATTGAATAGGCTCCGAAACTACTGAACCGATTTGAAAAATTATTTAATTAATAGGAAGCTACATTATTCCCGAAGGTTATAGGATACTTTTTATCCCGGGAACGCGAGTGAAACCGCACGGAACAGCTAGTGCTTTATACAATTTATACTGGCCTGTGCATATACAATAATCTTTAAGACACTAAAATTAAATACATATCACAACCTACATATTTTAAATTAAATCTGTTTGTGTTAGTCGGGCTAATCTGAAAAACTAATTAATATTTCATACAGTTTTCAAAGGTAACAGACAGACAGAAAGAGCTACTTTCACATTTATAATATTAAAATGAATAACAGGTGTAAGTATGAAGGCATATGTGAGAAATTATGATGTCATTCGCGGAGAGCATCTTCTTATTGGACTTGGATTTTTTTTATGTTTGTTGTTTCAAAACAACTTTTGTTTCTCAGCTGACCAAATTATACTCTTCTAATAGTAGGTAATGTAGTCTAGGTACTTAGATACCAAAGCCCAGTCGAGTACCAAAGTCTATTATCTGTATAATGGTTTCACCAAATTGCTGATAGGAAAACTTGTTACACAATAAATAGACGCAATTTGTTACCCTTGCGTTCAGGCAAGGTTATTCGACCCCTGAAACTGATCAGTTTGAACCATTTATAAATTGTTTGAAAGTTTTAATAACTGAGCCTTGCTTGAAACGGATGAAGCTTAATTGTTCTTGAAAACAAAAACTTTTCAAGGTTCATTTTTAGTAATCTATTACATTGTTTTTACATTATATTAGGATAATCTCTGTATCATTACAGTGTAAAAATGATTTTATTAAATGTTTCCTTTTATTATTGTTTACAATAGCTTTCGCCCAGCGGTTTCACCCGATTTACCGTGGGATTTTATATTTTCCCCGCATAAAAAGTAGCCTATAATATGTTAGAGTATGATATATCTATGTGCCAAGTTTCATCCAAATCCGTTCAGTATGTTTTACGTGAAAGAGAATCAATCATCCATACCTACATCCTAACAAACGTTCGCATTCATAATATTAGTTGGATAAAAGTCGATGTTACCAACTGGTAAAATTGATTAATGGTATCCACTTTGTAGGGGAACCATTGTAATACTAACTTGTCAGATCGGGTTGCTTGGTACAAAGGTTGGCGGATAGTGTCAAATGTTGGCACGTTTGTAGAACTAGGCCTAGAGAAATGTCATCTGTCATAGTGTGATTTAGGCTTGAGCGGGTAAAGGACCCAGATTTTGTTCTGACAGTTCGTATGATTTTTTAGCTACGTATTACAAATTGTTTGGAGGGTTGTGTGTTTGTAACAGAAAATTGAGATGATAATATTTATGAAAATACAACATAGAAATGTTGATTCTTTTTGATCAGCTTAATTAAATTAATATGGATCCCTGGCAAATAATTTGTATAGATTTAAATAAGTATGAGTAAGAATTAAATAAATATTAAAACTATATTTAATCTACCGAGTGTATACAATCCATAATTCCATTGTGTAGCTCTTCTAGAACCATAAAAGAAATGTTTCATTTATTTATTCTTGAATACTCATCACTACAAAGGTTCAAAGGTGAGGCTTATGCATTATTAAAAGTTATTTTATCTCAAAAAGTAATATAACTTTATTATATACACAAAGCACGATAGTGAGCGATAAGATAAGTTTTATCAAAAAAAGCGATTCGTTACGTGATATTGGTATTAAACTGAAACAACATTATTTATAAATTATATTTTTACAAATATTTCTTCAGACCTACTTATACTCGGTTAACAATCTGATCGCTAGGTACAATTTCATTTCATGCTGTTATTGTGAGTCATCGTTTTCATATACTTATATATTGTCAGCTCGGATATCTGAATTACATCATATAATTTACTTTGAAAAAAACAGTATTACCTCCTTCAAAGACAATAAAATGCGATCACGACCTATAGCTATACTGCGCCCAACGCAAAAATATAATTATTAAAATCGGTTCATAAGCAAAAAAGTTATGCGTGAACACTATGGTTATTATTAACCGATTTTATAAAACTGCAACATGCTCTATAAACACGGGTAAAATAATACTTTTAAAATATATATACCCCCATGTTTTACCCTCCCCTCATTCCTGGGATACATAAAAATGATTGTGTTTCCAAAATTCATGCATATATTCAATAATTCAATTCAATACTTTTTACACATAATTGCATGATATAAGTTAACAGACTTCCAGGAGACGATCTACCTGATAGAAATAGCCCCGTATGGACATAACCCTAGAGCATATCCGATTTTTTTTAAGAAATCTTTATCCGAAAACCCATTACGGTTAAGAGCAAATTCCAATATTACTTAATTTACCTTTCTATCACAAGTTGTTAAAACGTGCTCATATAATTTTATTTCATTTAGAATGGTTGTTAAAACACAGAGTTAAAATAAATAAAACCATCCATTATGAAAAGCTGTTAAAACCATAATCGTAACCGAATTACAAGGCTCGCATCAAAGTACGTTATTGCTTGGTTAAGATTGTGTAACGGTGTTTCAAACGGGTATATAAACGTTTATTACTTGTATTATTATTTGCTTAATTTACTTGAAGTGCCTACTTTTATAAACAGTTATTTAAAATTGTGTCTCTATAACTGAGCGTATGTAAATGCTTGTCAAAATACATGATTTGATTTGAATAAAATATTTTTAAATAGAATATAAATAATTATTTAATTTTAAATTATGTAAAGGTTGAAACTATTTCATTTTAATGTAGCTACCATGATGTATTTATGGAATAACTAACTTAATAAGTAAAATCTTTACTGTCTTACGTTTAAATCTTACGTTTAAAAGTATTACCTACTTGAGATATGGTTTAAAATAATTGTATTTGAAGGCAGGTTTAATTATATTCCCTGCTCTTTCTGCTATATGACGTAAACAAGTAATGAATATATAAAACTAGAGTTTGAGGGTTGATAATCCAAAGAAACATGTCTTAAAATGTACCCTTTACCAATTTTTACTGAAATGATTTATGATATTCGTGCCTAATTGCCTATTCATGGAAAAATCTCAACCCTAAAATTCTCTTTGATATCAAATATCCTGGGATATCCTCATGGGCGAAACTTCACACCCAATTTTAACTTACATTGGTAATTAATTTAACCGTATTATGTTTCGGTTCGCCAAGTTCTTCCCATCACTTTCCCTTTTGGACCGTCATTATGTTTAACGACGTCGAAGGTGACTCCACAGTTGTTTATTAGTAAGAAGAGTATTGAAGTTACCTCAAGTCACTTACACGAAATCTCTGCAGGGATTTAAACATTTTGATCCTTTATCTTTACGTACCTTCTTTCATATTTTACTTTAAATTTGAGTTTTATTCTATAATATACAATATTTACAATTATTTACAACAAATATACAAACTATACATAAAAATTTTCCTCAAGGCGGCCGCTGCTGCCAATCAACGGCAAGGTTCCCAGAAGGCTGGCAGCGTTTCCTCTTTGTATGGCCAAGCTAACGCGTTGGCAGAAAAAGCTCCCCGCCCGCCGCACAGTATTACTTTTGCCTCGAAAAGCGGACATCCACGCGCCGGTCCCCTGTGACCTCAATTAATTTTGAAGATAATGTGGACATATTTCTCACGAGCGTAAACCAGTACACCAGCAGAACCTGTACCTAAAACCAACTAAACTGATAACTACAAATACATGATACCTACCTTTTAAAATTCGTACTCAAATATATGAATGGTTTCCGCCTAGCAGTTTTTCCTATATTTTCACAAATTTTACTGAAATAAATAATTCGCAAAAAAATCACGTTGATGTTGCTTTGTGGCAGAAGGACAAATACAAGGAGACATGTTCAATTTTCAAGCACACAAATGTTTGCCCTGTTTACCAAGACCAAGACGCTTGGCGTAATCCTTAGGCAATTTCATCTTAAAAACCGCCATGAATTGTGACCTGCACCCTAATATTCGTACGTACATTCATCGCTGAAATACTACACGTTTAGAATGTCACAACTCTACATAATAATATTTGGATACTCAGTTATTCACCTATTATAATATTATTAATTATAATTAATTATATAGAAGCATATATCTCTTCCGTGAGTATGCTAACATGCCAACACTTAATTAACAAAGCAAATAATGGTTTACAACAGTAATGCATTTACCAATTAGTTATTAGTCAAATTAATTGTATCATATGAACATTGTGTCACGTGAAAATAAAATATTTAGTTCATGATTTATATAGGTGGGTACAGTATGACACAACTTAGATGTAGCATCGGCAAATCGTATTACTACACTTCACCTCCGATTTACACAACTAAGTAATAAAAATCATTCATTATCGCGCCATTCAACGATCAACAAGATTATTTTCGCCTAAAGTACTAATAAACATGGGTAATGTTGTAGACGCACTCTTTTCGCGAATGATCGATTTTACAAATTTTGCCGATGCTTCATCTATGTTGTGTCATACTGTATCTAACTACACATACAATGTTGTAGTACAATATTTCAGTCTAGATATCTTCTTATTTGATTGCAATTGACTCATGGTGATTAGGTTTTATTACTTTGATACGTTTTATACTATTGATTACTTTGATTTTATAGAAAAAAGGCAACGAAGCAAATTCGTGCGTAAAATGATATATTATCGTTTCAGCCCATTTTAAATATGATCCATGCATCGGGTGAAATGTCAAACCTTCTTTATCTTTTATAGGCGTCCTGATTTACAAACAAACTGGTTTGAATTACCTATATTCAAACATAAAAAAACTATAAATTTGTATTCCGCCTCGTGCAAAGTTAATAAATATTTGGAATAAAGGTTTAAAAAAAGTTTGAAACCCTTTTTTTGATTTGAGTTGCTTTTCTGCAATCTAAATACCTACCTACCTAAAGTAGCCAAAGTAGGTCTTATTATGGATATATAAAATTGCAATTCTTCTATTTACGCCAATATAACTGTAAGTAAAGTCAAAGTGCGAATCAGCTCCATTTTAATGGAAAATTTATAGAGAACCCATTTATATCGTTTCTTTTTCAAGCAAAAACGAAAGTTAAAAAGTACAGAACTGAAACGTTTCTTATTTTTTTGGAAAAGAAAGTCGAATCAAAAACCACATGGCCTATTTACGTTTCACAATTTCAAAGCTTCATTTGTCGATGTTTCTCTTTCAGTTTTTCTTTGCCAATTCCACAAGTCAAATTAACATTTGTGATAAATATTTAAAGTTTAATATTTTCAATTTAAATCATTCTTCAAGTAAAAGTATTTATTTTATTTTATTCTATCCTTTGCAATTTTATTAACTTTTGTTGAGTTCTTATTTTTAATAACTTTTTATTATATTAAACAGAAGACAAATTTAGTGACTAATTCCGCTGAATCTCTTTCTCTATCAAGTCCCACACAAGGAAACTTAACAGGAAATCGACACTTGTTTCGTTTCTTCACGAAACATCATCAGGACGTAGTAGACCCACGAATGTCGACAGTGAGCCACTAAATATTTGTCTTCTGTTTATTCTTATAATGGATTTATGCAAGGACACGCCTGAGTCAGTTAATTGTCTTTTTATAAAATAACAAATTAATGTGATTTGTATTTTTATTTGGATATGGTTAATTTACCTTTACCAAACCCATTAAAATAATAGTATTTAGAAACAAACTTTAATTAATCTAGGACAACAAAACATAACTGGGTCAACATAGCCGGCTGTATCTTCACCACATTATTTACGTCTTTTAAATTACATATAACCGTGTAAAATTAAGAATAATTAGTACCTACTTAATGTAGCCTATCTTTACATGCAAAATATATTAGGTATGTTAAAGGATCAATTATGCTACCTAGTAAGTTAAAACTAATGTATTACTGCGACGGAGCGAAAGTGGGCTAACGTCGTGACGCTGAAAGAGCTAACCTCAATATTTGGTGCGTAAAGCACACTTAAAGGTCAACAGAGACCCGTTTAATAATAAATCAAGTCAGTTAATCGCGTGGGGAGTGAGGAACAATAGCCTGCGAGTTTCGTTCCCTGGAAGGGGTAGCCGGACCTATCAGAGTTCGTAAATACGTAAATATGCGGAAAACTGGGCTAGCATCGCGCCTCGGATGATTTCCAACGGCCTATTGTATGAAAGCTGTCTTGTAATGGTGCAGCGATTTTCTTTTGTTTATTTATTTAATTAGACACGCTTTGTGCGCTGTTATTTTGGGCTGGAATATAATAGAAGTATGTTTAGTCAACATAATGTAAGTACGTAAAATATCCTATTATTAGTATTAATTCTATATATAGCATGATGTTTATGCAACGTTGGAGCTTAAATGTTTGCTAACTATTTATTAATATGATTGGACTATAAAGCTAATTAATTCCAGTTTGTTTTACTTTCATACAAAATAAAAATAAAATACAATACCTACAAAATACACAAAGGTTTCATCAAAATATTTCCGTCACCTTTTTACTTTGTAACTCACGCTAGGGCGTTCAGCCTTTTCCTACTAAAGCAAAAAATGGTAGCTTGTTACCTCCGAAACAGTTCAAAGAAACGTCCTGTGAAGGTTAATAAATTATGTAGTAAATTGAAGACGAAATATTTTCTAGTCAGACCAGTAAAATTTTCAGCTTATAGTTTTGACTTACAGAATAATATGTTGAAATATCAGGATCTTCTCTGATAATCAAGTTTTAAGCGTGAAATAATGTTTTAAGGCTACTTGAAACTGATGATTTTCATGACACTCAAGGTACTTTTTCGGCGTGCATCTGAGTTTATTAGGCCTCTAGCACATGGAAGGGAATCTTTTTGGCCATCAAATGGATAGTCTACCTGCTTGTCCGACTTTCGACATTAAAAAGACTATATATACTCATCAATTTTAAACAATCTTCTTTTTTTTTCATTAAAACCTTACACAAATTTTATACAGATTATATTTTCAAAAGATAAATATGAATTGAATGAATGGATTATTTTTATCTTTTCTCTTCTTAGGATCATCTTTAATTTAGTTTAAAACCCCTTTGACTTGAAAAGGTATTATATTCCAACTCTATTATCTCCATCTTGTCAAAGTAAATAGAAAAGTATTTTTTTTCTTTATATTGACATCACAGGAAAATGGGTAAATAAACTTAAAGGATTTCAGATCTCAAAGATGTTACTTATAGAAGATAAATAATAGCTTTTCATGAAATGTAATAAAAAATATATTCGTTTCGTTACTAACTAGATAACATTTCGATTTTGCCGACATACTATTAATAATTTATTTATAATCATGTCACCTATTTATTTACCTCAAGGTTATTTAATAAACGTAATTTCAAAAGCATTCAAGTTAGATAAGACATCATAATTGCGTAAGTAACTCTGTTACCTTTTCACGCTTAAAATACTGTGCCGATCGCGATTTGCTAGGTAGATAGCGTATAATATGGAGAAGTACATAGGCTAGTTTTAGTCGCTAGTATTTAATAATTTCGTGTTTTATTGTTAAATACAAACCCAACCGTCCAATCAGAAACCAGCCAGTGTGTTTATACTACGACCGATACTCGATAGTGTGGTGCAGCACACAGAATAATTATCCTAAAACAACTTTTGAAGTAATTATATTTAATATCAACAAAAAGGCATTGAAGAACTAAGTACATTCAAATATTAGAAATAACCAGTTTAAAGGGTCTGCTGAAACTTTTCCTTGTAAAACTCTGGTTTTAGGATAGATCTTTCTGTTAAACGAGGTTAGATTGTATTTATAACCAGGAATATACTAGATTTACTTGAAACTGTCTTATGAAATATGGCTAATTATAGCGAGATTTAGTAATATTTTATTATATAAAAACAGTTATTCATTACACATTTACCTGATTCTATTATTTGATATAATCAATATAAAATTAAACCATTTTTTTAGCCCACATCATCTGATCTAAATAAACAACAACCCTTCTTATGTTAAATATCTTTAAATGGCCACCCCCAAGAAATATTACGAAAAATGTCCAAACATAAATTTAAGCAACAATTTATTTCTGTGGCCGCATGAATATAACCCTTTCTGTTGACACTTTAGAGGGTAATTGTAAAATTGGGGAGTGTATTTGAGGTCCTGGCAACATTAAATTTGAATTATTATTGCTGGTCGTCCCTTTTGCTATGTCATTTTGTTTTATGCGTTATAAGTTGTTTTTTAATATTATTCTAAACGGCTTGCAAAGGTCTTTACAGGTTTCGTAATTTATTGGAATGTCTTTTGGTATTGCTAATATCAATAATCTATGGTAAATGGTGACTACTAACTAAAATCTTAGATACTGTACACAAAATTAAAAATACAATTAGAAGAAGTATCGAACGGCTGAAATATATCAATGAGCTGAAATTTTATATAGAACCTATTATTGGCCGACTAAATTTATTAATCGGTTTTTATTTGCTATACGTAGGTACATTGTCAGAAAACCATTAATTTATAACATATTAACTTTCGTCCCACAGTTTCGCCCACATATTTATATAAGAGATGAATTTTGGAAAATTCTTAGTGAATTCCTATTGAGTAAAAAAAAATATGTGTCAACCAGTCAGATGGTTTATTTTTATATTTGTATCTCTATATCTAATAACATTTTATTGACAACAAATAGATTTTATAGAATTCTCTATTCGATAAATGAAAATAAAATTTTCATTGGTCAGACGGCTGGACCCGATTTGAATAGGTCAAATTAGGTTTTTACGGACAGGAAAATTGGAAAAGTTACCCGAAAAAAATCCTGGAAAATCTGATAGTTACCGTTTTCTATGGGATTTTTGTATGAATTTGAAATCTTGACATACAATGTCTGTCGAGTCAACCAGTACAAAATAAATATCGACCTATTACTTGTGTTAGTACCTAGTTTATCTTCTCAAGCTAGTGTATGGGTAGTCAAGTGTAAACAGCGTAGAGCTCTTTTTTTTTTAATCATTTATCAAGGCTTAATAATGAATGGTAGCACTGTTTCCATTTACATGAGCCAGCGCAAAATAAAGCTACGTAAATCTGATCATGTAGATTTCGAGTTCGTTAAACTTTTATCGGACGAGGTGCGGGCAATTGGATTTTTCTTTTTATAGCAAAGTCCTAACTTAGCACTCGACTAGTGCTAAATAAAATGGAATAGGATGTTCCGGCGTCCTTTGTGTTTACATAAAGTGATAGAAAAAGTTCCTGTATACATTTTTTTAGCACAATCGTAGCACGTTTATACGATTTAAGTATGTTTAATTATTAAAATTGCTGATGTGTTGCTGAAAAAATCAATTTTCCAAAGACACAATTATTGATATCAAATTACCATTTTTTTTTAATACTTTCACCGTGTTTATATTTATTTTTAGTAAAAAAAAATTCAGCAACTTTAACGTTTAAATAGAAACAAGTCTCCGGTTTTAAATAAATAAATTCTAAAAATGTATAAATATAATTTAAAAATATTATGTACTACCAGTAACTATACGCCTCGGGAATACGAGTATACAGAAACTAAAACCTTTCTACTAATCTCATACTAAATGTATGGGAGTGTTTAATGTCAAAATTTTGGATACTTCTCGTTTGATTTTCAAAAAAATATTGATGGTATTTTACTGATTAGGTAACGTACTTTCGATATCAGTTTATTTTTTTTTTGATTACTGTAATAGTTACGAAACAATCGCCTGGACACACTTAACGATTACACCCTGTATAATACAGCCTAAAAAGTTTTCAGTAATTTTATTTGTAAACAATTTGCGCTGCGTATCCGATCTCATATTTTATTTAGCTTTTTTCATCAAGTCACTCATGTGTTTTTAAAAGTCTTGTACCAAAATCAAATACGTAAAAATATCACGTACATGTAAATTAAGCTCTTTCATTTTCGAAGGTGGTTAAAAATGTGCCAGACACGTTACGGCCGCAGCCACCGCGATGAATATTTCACTTTTGCCTAATACGTAATTCGGAAGACCGGAATGCGTTATGTTCCAAGCTTCTGTGTTAATATTAAAATATGTTAATATTACATTACCATGCGCCATCTTCTTTCTAACTGTTAATGCAAATGCAACCACAACTAAAATATGGTATTGACATCCTGTCTTTCACAACACCTTTTTTTAACTAGAAATCCTTTATGGCAATTTATTGACAACGATAAATATAATATATTGAAGATACTTCATCATATGTGTGTTCTAACGATTGTACAAGAGACAATGTTGCAAATCTAGCCATCGACTGGGAGTTCATCCTCCCAAATTGGAACTAAAATGCCCTCGCACTTCACTGTATCAAACTACCGCAGACTTCAACTTGTGAAAAGAAATGAGTAAAACCTGTGGTAAAACTGTGATCGTGTGTATGTTTATAGTGATTGTTGATCTTGTGAGGGTCACGGGAAACCGCTGGATGCGGGTAGCGCAAGACCAGCCGTGGAGACCCTTGGTGGAGGCCTTTGTCCAGCAGTGGACGTTTTTCGGCTGACATGATGATAGTGATTGTACTTAGATTATATAGTCAGTTCTGTAGGACAGCGATAAATAAGGGAATGCAATTGCCGATGACCGGATACAGTGTTGGAAATGCTTCATGCATATAGGTATCCTATAGTGATGTGCCAGCCTACGATAAACTCACAATTTCTCAGAGTTAATGATAAATAACATTATAGATTCTGATTTATCTCAGAAAATCAAAATAACTTTATGTTCTCCTCAGGTGTAAGATAAGCATTAAGATTTGGGATCGGAATAACTTTTTAAACGTCTACTGTAAGATAAAAATTTCTAAAAAGTTATGAAGTATCTAAAAGAGTTAAAAAACTACTAGCCTAACTACATTTACTAATATATTATTTTTTTATTAAGTTCACACATTTAAGAAAATAAAATATTAAAGTTTATCTCTCATTATAATCAATAACTGATATAAAAACCGACTATTTTCTACAAATAGGTACCTATATAACTAATTAATACCTACATAATTATAAAGTAACCGTCTTGTTTGACTTATACATCATCATCATCATATCAGCCGAAAGATGTTTGCTGCTGGACAAAGGCCTCCAAGGATTTCCACCGGTCTTGCGATACCCGCATCCAGCGGTTACCCGAGACCTCCACAAGATCGTCATAACTAAATTGAAAGGTCTATTTGTCTATTAAAAAGTATGTCTAGACTAGACTAGTAAATTTATTCTTGATGTAGGTTTTTCTCAGAAATATTAAATAATAAATAATGCTTTTGATATAGTTTGGTTAAGTTATGTTTAATATATTAGAGTTTATTGTATGTTTCATTTTAAACACAGTGTTTTATTTATTTATTTAATACCTTCGCAATTCAACTTCAATTCACACGCAAAATTTGTAAGGGATATACTTAAACATACAAAACAATACAGTTAAGTTTTAAGATCGGACGTAAAATCCTGACCCGTTTTTATTACATCCTGTTATATCCAGTTTATCGAGATATAAGACCTAACAATACTTAGGTATGTTAGTAATATAGATTTGGAATAAACTAGATAAAATAAATCTTATACCTCATAATATATTTATTTATTCCGCAAGTGTTTTAAGTATTATAAAACATATTTCATTACTATATAAAAAGTTTTTAAGACCAACAGGACTTGATGTTGTCAACAATATGTTAACTTATTTTATCTACTCTCATATCGTAATGTTCTTATTATGAAATCAAAATCAGTACTTTAATGAGCCACTTTAGGCACACCCGTGTATAATGATTCATTATAGTACAGTTGTTGTTCCCAAGATAATGCTATAAAATAACTTTTTTTCTATTAAAGTGCACTTTGGACCTATCAATAGTATAATCAATCAGTATCAATTCAATTTGACGATGACATTGTCACAAATTTTGTAACTTGAACTTTAGAGGTAAGAATTTTTGGGAGTTGGCAACACGGATTTGATTAAGTATATGATAATATTTTATTGTTTTTGCCTACACATATCATATTTTTTTTTTTTTTTTTTTTTGCAAAGTTGGTAGAAATGACATTATTTATATGAGTTTAGATAAAGTACTGTATGATACTGCACATAATTAGGTATTAAAAACTCGTGTGATACTATTAAGAACCTCGCCTACGGCTCGGTACTTAAACTCACACTCGTAGTTAATAATCCCTATTATGCAACAGTATCATAAACTACTATATTTTTAGTTACATTTAAAGGGATAACTGAACAATGAAACTAAAACTACAAATATTTTATACGGCTTCTCTATAGTATTACTTCCCTTTTATTTTAAATTCAGGATTGACTACTACTGTACTAGAATATGTTTCGTCAGTGCACATTTTTTATTCGAACATAGTTTCTATTGTATGAAATAAAAATCATTTTTCGAATCTAAAAATGTTTTTCTTTTTGCAGAGGTGTATATTATAGAAGGATTATTATATACATTGGTTGTAGACAAAGAAGTAACATACTAGTTGCAAAAGTACTTATAGTCGATAATAAATTATAGGAAACAATATCTTTCGTTTCCAATATTTATGAAAGCCTATCGGTAAGAATTCGTTATTGAAAAAAATATTTAAGTGGACAGTTATTTCAGTAAGAAATTGAAAAGAAAATTGGTAACAGGTAATAAGAAATAAAATAAATACCTATTCGTATCGAAACACAGTTGCTAACCAAAATACTAAATTAGCAATTCAGATTCAATGAAAGTAAAATCTAAGGTTTGTAGTACCTATCTTATTTACATGGAATGTAATTTGTATAAATGAAGATATTTTCTATAGGTACATATTAATAAATTATAATTTAAAATATCTATTCTGATACTGGTCTAAACGTACTTTTATCATTCATGCTGTGACGATTTTGATATTAGGTATCAATAAATTATTCCTAGAATAATCCTTTTACTTGTAACTTAGAATATTATTATTTTAAATGTTCCCATTGATTCCATTAGAACGGTAAACTAGCATAGTAAAAACCTAGGTAAACCAACATTTTAATAAGTAACTAGTTATTTTATATAAGTTATTCTTCTTTATTTACAATACTTACCTAAATTACAAGAGTTTATTTGGTTGTCCTTCATCGTAATGTAGCAAAGAATCAACTTAATATTACCAGATAATTCTAGCTAATAAGAAAGTCCGCGCTACTTGTTATAATAGTCCGGGGACAAGCAAACTGTATAACATCTAATCAAGGTCCTTTTCACCTTTGAAAAAAAAATATTCCATGTCGTAAAGACATAAGTAAAAAAGTACTCATCAATATACTAAATAATAATAACGATATTTGCGTTTGCCTATGGTTACCGCTTACCTTCAGATAGGTCATACCGCATGTGCGTTTGCTGGCCTAAGAGTATAAAAACAAAATATGTTAAAATATTTAAAAAATTCATTAATATTTTGATATACAGGTACCTACATCTAATGCATCTAATGCTTATCGTGTCCTTTAATTATGATGAAAGTCTGTAATTTTGCTTAACAGTAAATCCATATTACATTCTTAACTCTTCAATTATAGCTCAAGGTTGAGAGACGAAGACAAACATAACATCATGTTATAATATTATAATGAAACCTAAGCGTACGCATAGCACATACATTATACATACGTCTGTAAAAAATATTCTACGAGTATCGACAGAGAGATATACCATCTCTCTGTCGATACTCGTAGAATATTTTTTTCTTCATATTTAATTATCCCGCATCAAGAAAATATAAACGAAAGCGGCTTCTACTAAAACATGAGATGTTAAATAAACATGAAGATGGTAGGAGAAGGATCTTAGATTAAGTCAAAAATAAAATATGAAAGCCTCTCAGGATTTCCGACAGATAGTCTGTGTAAAAATAAGAGTAACCCCAAGGAGGGGTTGAAACCCGAATGTCACTGTGGCAACAAATAATATACTATTTTTCCAATGTTTCCATTCCAAAAACATTACTTGCTCGTCCCCGCAGAGGGAAATGTAAATATTATTGAATTTACTCCATTCTGCGATGGAAAGATTTGAGCAGATTTTGTTTTCATAACACAAATTGGAAGAAGACAAAATGGTAAAATGTTTAACAATGTAAAATAAATAAATGCATATTGTATTTATTCTAAAAATGACGTGATTTTCTTTTCTAAATTGAGTTCTGTTCAAATTATAGAACAGGGTAAAACATAGGTATGTATGTATGTATGTGTGTGTTTTTTATGAGAAGTAGAACTCGGTTCTTTTAACAAATATAAGTTGTTCAACATAATTATAAATATATTCATTATTTTAGTACATAATAATTTTATATTATATTAAATTCATTAATTATACACAAAGATGTAAGAATTCATTCAAATTTAATACCTAGCTGGATTGATATACCGATAGGTTTCAGACGCTTAATTCTGGAAATTCAGCTCATTTTATGAAGTATCTATCATATTTTTAATATAATGCTTGGTAGGTAACTAAGAATAATGGTAGGTATTTACGTCTAATTCAAGACGTTATATGCATCAATAATCGTGTGACGTTTTATGGTAAAACGGTATTATGGATTAAATGACTCTAGTATTCTTGAAACACAACAAAAAAACACCTACAAAATACCATAAAATTTAACTAACTTTACTGAGTTTTAAATTATTATTATCAAAATATTACTTAGAATCAAAAGTTGCTTAGTAGTAGCAAGTGTAGTTAAAAATTTAATTAACATATTTTTATTACCTTTATGACGGTCTATGCATCCGTACTTCACGATAGGGTCAGCTCACAAAACAAACAGCACTCGATAATACGTTATATAATATGAACGGTCGCGTACTATCACGTCAGGGTCGTAATTTTTCGGGACAACGCAACCTCCCCCCACAACGTTCAGAGCGATACTGATTCACGTCAGTGTCAAAACCGGCAAGCTCACGAAGAATAGTGTGAAATGCGCAAGTCACGCCGAGCTTAACTTATCTACCTACTTTTGAATTACAAATTGTCATTTACTCGCTCTTAGAGTACGTACACACGAAAAGCGTAGACCCTAGTTCGGAGGGGATAAATTTCCGCTAAGGCTACGTGTTTCACGCTTCAACAGCCGAATAATCCCATAGTGGGTTAGTCTAATAAATCACTCACCCTGTTTTCACTGTAAAATTGTTTCTGGCCAGTTTACCTTTTGTTACGCTTTGTCGGACTTAATTTGTATGTACGGGTGTGAATTTGTTGATTTGGAAATGTTTTGTCAAACAATACTACGTCATAGTCGTCGTATTGTATAAATTTTTTGCATTTGTGATCGAGTTAACATTTACAAATTTGGAACTTTAAATAGAATAGAATAGAAAAGATTTATTCAGCTCAAAACATAAGTTGTTTAAACAAAATGAACTGCTAAGGAGCTGAAATGGTTTCCCACTCAGCATAATGTCACAGCACTAGGGGGGGCCTATTACTATTATTATTAAATGTACTTATGACGTATAATATTGTCACAATAGTTCATACGGGGTTATTTTGGGTATAATAAGCCAAATACTGCGGTTAGTGTATAACATTTATCAGTAATCTTACACTTATGACAATTTTGAAGTTTAGCATAAATCTCTCGAAAAAGCCTTTACTCGCACTCGGTCGAAATAGCTATTTTGGTACTCGAGTATACTTTAATACTTTTTTGGCCTACTATACGCTCCCGAAATCAACCTGTATAATATGTAGGTACGTGACTTATAAGTAATTTGCCTTGCGTTACATTATTCACTTTTACTCAAAGTACTCGTAAACTTAGAAATAACAAGTTGTGCTAAGTGTGAAAACGTCAACCTGTATACGTTTGTATTACACTACCTATAGTTTCCGCCCCGCTGTTTCAGTCCTGTAGTTTTCACCCACGTTCCCGAACGATCTAATATTTTCCCGAGATAAAATGTATCATATATATTATTTCCATATGTGTCAAGTTTAATTTAAACCTGTTCAGTCGTTTATTAGTGAGATTAGTGTTTTGTAGGTTTGTAGAACTCGTAGATCATCGTAGACTTTCGTAGAAGCTCGTAGTCAATTCGTAGTATTAACGAGTGTATTCCGAACCGGTAGTAGAGTCTATTGTAAACTGTAACTTTTGACATTCATAAGTGCCTTATTAGGGCCTAAACTGAATAAATGAGTTTTGAATTTGATTTTTTTTGAGTTTATATTAGGTATATTATCTTGCGACATGTAAATACATATTTTGATTTCATAAATTTAAAGTTTTATTAAACCCATTTTAAGAATAGTACGTTACTCTACGACTCTTTACTTATGTCATTGCCTTCATTTCTTTGTGAAGAACAAATCAACCTTTATTATGTAAGTTGGGATTATTTACAGTAGTAAAGAGTTTTCAAATGTTAAAGCAACCAGCTCCGAAAAATGAAAAACAAATACACGCATAGAAAAGTCCAAGGAAAACGTATTTTGTGTTTGTTTTTTCCAATATTGAGGTAGAGCTACAATGTGAAACTCTGAATTCATGCAAGAAGAAGTCTTCTGTCGATCAACTTACTTATGAATTTGTTTTACTCACGCTACCTCAAACTCAATAAAAGAAATGGAAAGTAAAGTCTATTTCTTATTGTTTTGTTGACATACGTCACTGACATAACGTAACCGTAATGTTAAGGTATTTTTAGACCGATGTAAAAAATGCTACAATTAAGGCGTTAAAACATTTTTATTTTAATGGTATTTAATTATTTTCATACGAAAAGTAGTAAGCAATTCGCCTGACAGTGAGCAGTTAGGTATTTTAGCAGCCAATCCTGCAAAAATCCGAATACTGAACTCATCAGAAGCCCATGCCGTACTCTCTTGGGAAAATCACGAATGTAATTAAGTAACCATTTATTATTCAATTCTCTCATCAATAAATCTGAATAACATCATGCTAAAGTATGTTTTAATAATATTATTAATTTTGTATTAATTTAATGTAGGAAGAGACAATATTTAAATTTACACTTACTCGTAGCACTTCGTAGCATAAGCAATAATTACTTCTTAGACAAATACTTTGTAGAGTATATTTTAATCTAAGGATTCTAACTTCTAAGGGATCTATTATTATCTCGATTATAAAAACCTTTTTAACCCAAATTTTATTAAAGTCGTGATTGAATAACAAATATCCTCTCAAACTTTTGTATTTATAGACATCTAATAATCAGAATTCACTAATAAATACTCTCACTGTAGACCCTACTAGTCAAAATTTTTATAACCACTACGAGACTAACAATGGTAGAACAAGGAAACTTATTAGGTACCCAATAGTTTTCCTAAATTATTATTAAGAATATTATACTCCTTGAAATATTAAAATAGAATATTGGCCTCACATAAATATACACAAATAGTTTTACTTACATGTAAAACACACATAATATTCCAGGCTAGCACACATGTGGCAACGGATCGAATACCGACAAATGAAAGCGTAGTATCGAAACCAATGCCCAATATTTTTTTCCTCGAGATAAGATACAAGCAATAACAGCATTTTGTTTATGTTGACGGCGGTCGAGGCCCGCGGGAGTGGGATCAACAAAGCCTCACTGGCTTACAAGAACTATTGGGTAGTCGACCACCCATTGTGTGTCAATATATAAATTAATAATGGTTCGTTAACACTTCGGGCGCGCTCCTTTATTAGGTAAGCAAAAATTAAAAGACAAACAGTTTACATAGGAAAAATACATAATAGCTTAAATATTGACTAAGAATCTAAAATCTGTAGTGCGTCGCCTACAAGTACAGACCCTCCTTTCCCCCTCCTCTTTCCAAATATCTCGGTATTTTAGGGGTAAGAAGTTTATTGCTAACAGTTCCAGTCTCATTCGTTATGTAGGTACGGCATGAAATCCCGCTATGCCCATGGGGACTCCGTTCTCAACCACCGATACCGTGTTATCACTGTGATGGACTGCTATCTTTTGTGTTTATAGCCCACTTTAATTAGAATCTTGTTTCGTAGCCAAGTGTTACCTTGGAAATACAAGTCATTTGGTTTTGAGGCATTATTGCACTGAGACAATGAAATTAAGTAATCAAAAAAAGAAAAAAAAACATTTTTTTGTATTTATTTATAAATACTATCAGTATTCGAATAACGTAAACGAGATTTTAAAAATTGTAAATTTTTATTGCTACCAAAATCAAAAAACGTTTAATAAATAACTAAGTACATTAAATAAAATGCTACTAATTAATACATAATACAAAAGTGTGCGTGCACATATAATATGTGTGAAAATGATTGTATGTGTGTGCCTGTGAATATAAAAATTACTTATATTAACCATCTTGATCTATAGGTTCTTTCATAAGCTAAATCTTATTATAATTAAGAAAAGTTTTATCAAGATTATTATTATAGCAAATTAATATATTCTTAGTGAGATATCACAAGATAATTTACTTATTTTTCTAATAATGAAGTTATAAACAGACACCAAGAGTCTAGTCATAATTATGTTTTGAAAATTAAATAACATTACTCATAGAAAAAAATATATTCTAAAAAGATCCAATATCTGTAAGCTTAAAAAAAGTCACATGTTCAACCAATCCGATTACAAACACGAACGCCTCAACTCTGCACTGTACGGTATTATTATTATTGACTGAAGACGGAAGGCGAATAATCCGACGCTGATCTTTATCAGCTTCGCTCCTCCGCGAAGTATGTCGTCAACCTTAGCTTTATTCAATTAGCGAGTCAGCAAACTCTATTAGAGATTAACGTTTAAGCTCAATAAGATTGTACCATTCCAATAAAACTTACGGATAACCATCATCTCAGTGGTAATTGGCATAGGAACAATCAAAGCTTATTAGATCTTTAACAGTGTAATATGTATTCAATACTTTCATACTAATAATTATAAATGTGACAGTAACTCTGTCTGTTACCTTTTCATGCCTAAAACCCAGGAACGCGGGTCAAACCCCAAGGAGAAAGCTAGTAGCATTAAATTATTAAATAACACAGGAACATTAGGAACAGCTAGTATGAAATATTATGTAAAATATTTCCCGTTGAGCTTAATTTTCACGAAATATTTTTTTACCTACAAATCTATTTGCAAATAACTTCACTCACGTAAATTTTACAGTAGGAGGTTATACAAGCTTCTTATTATAAAGAAAACTGTTGTATGGTAGATTTAACACTACTTCCCTCATATTGGGCAGTGTTTGTAGAATACCGTTTTCGTTTTAACAAGCAAGCTTCTCTTCCGTCGTTGTTTACAGGGAAAATGCACATTTCATGTTCGCAAAAATAGATATCTGGAATCCGGATAGAAGAAATCTTGTCACAACCTTATATATGTTTTCCTTATGTTACTTTGTTTATGTTAAATTTTGAGTCATGGTGGTGTGAGTTTTGAGTGACGTCGAATGCCGTGGCAAAGGACTCGAATTCTATAAAATGCTTGTGCTTTCGGTAAAGGAAACCATAGCACGGTGGTAGGGTATTTTGTAGTGTCCATCTGGGCAGCTACCATCATCAAGGTGAAAATCGCCAAGCACCTACCGGTATGTTCTGACAGCTGCACTTGAGAGTCACTACTTTTCTAGACTTTGTGTGCTTACCATCTTTGGCCACATCGTCACTGATCACGGTGAGATTATGGTTAAACAGACTATATACCTATATATTTAAAATGTAGTTTACCTATTATTATAAGTTAAGGTTACTGAGTTTTTTTACACAGTACCTAGTTCCTAATATTTTTATTAAAGGTATAATGTTTGATTTTAAGAATAGTAAATGTTTATTCACCACAAAACAAGAAATTTATATAAATATCACTACACAAACTCTCTGCTTTTATAATTTGCTGCATTGCGTTTCTGAATTAATAAAGTACAGCAAATGAAACAAATTTGGACGCAGCGAGTCGGGAAATTTTAATAAAACTAATTAAAAACTCTTTTATGAATTCTGTACCCTAATTAGGTTATTTTGGGCTTACAATGTAGGTAGTAAAGGATGTAGTAATATAAATGGGTACATATTTGCCTTAATTTTCTCATGCTTTCAGATTATTTTGAAAAATGTTAGATAGATATATAAACTTTTCTGGAATTTGTAATTCAATTTGAGTTGCGTTTAATTTAAATTTAAACGTCGAATGCAAGGAAAAAGTAATAAAAAACACCATATATTCATGTATCTGAAACGTAGACATGTCTGAAGCAACATATTCTGGTTTAACTAGCTCTTTTATTGTCTATGAAAAAGGAACTATAATTTGCTACATCACGTTACCACGCCACGTCGTAAATTGAAGTTATTTCCGCAACATTGCGGGGTGACGAGCCTTGTTTTTTCCGAAGGCTTGAAGCTTCGATACATATAAGACATTGGCAATTTCCTGGCTACAGTTTACGTCCGCCGCGTCTCACGTTGCCGTGCACGCAATATCCGCCTGAGTTACGTTTTAGGTTTTTTTAAATATGTCATCTTAAATAGCTACATGCTATATTATTTAGTAATTTCAAGAATATCTAAGGTTTTCTACGCCTTAAAAATGCATAAAGCTAGATTCACGTTACACCGTGCCGCGTCAAGACTGGGCCCCGTCACAGATTCGGAAAAAAACTTGCTAACTATCTGAATAACTGTCACGCAAAATATATTTTTGCGCGATAGCTTGGCCATCCGTAGAGGTAACGTTGGCAGTCTTCTGGGTGTTGCAATTGTCTATAGGCTACGGTAACCACATACCATCAGGAAGATCGTATGATTGTTAGTAGAAAAAGAAACGTTAATACAACTGAGCTAATTACTGCTTCTAAAATATGAAAATAATATATAAAATAAAACTCCGTGAGTGATCTACCATTAATAAAAATAATTCAATTTTTTTTAAGGGTCCCTACCGAGGACTTTGTTACTTTTTCATCCACTTAACCCGTCGCTGAGCATCCTTCAGGGAATGACCATTGGATTCCTCATCCTCTATGCAGAGTATATAGCACAAGGGTCACTTTTAATATTTTTGAAGGCATAAGCCATGTAAAAAGTAGCTTGACCTTTTTACTTCCTCTTATCGAAAGCTAATATTGACCCAATGAAATCAGGAGCCAGAAGTTGTTTATATTAAAATATCATCCGGAAATTCAGAAATATATCCGCTGTACGTTGTGTTAGTCACAAACATTTAGTACTTACTTACTTGAATTCTAGCACGAGAAAATTTATTTTCAAAGATGTCAAATCAGTTTTTTTTGGGAAATTATAATTTATTCTGTTCATTGGCAATCCCCTTGTATAAACAGTGATAGTTTTTCAACAAGTTTAATAATAATAAAACATACTACTTAGTCTGTTGTTTACAAATTAAACTAATATTAGTCACGTCACCTCTTTTTCATGTAAACCTTATTGTAAAAAGATAGCAACATGTATAATGCTGTCAAATTTGTCCATGCCTACGTAATTTACGGATAAATGGCTACGAATAAATAATAAGTCATTTATTCGTAGATAAATAAATGTTCGTGACCATTGTAGATCGCGCTAATCCATAGACAATCCTATCTCTTTACGCTAATCGGACAAATCTGACAGGACTAAAATATCTTTCATCCCTTTCTTATATTTTTTGTGAGAATATATTATTTTGTTGTTGACAAACTGCACTTGGTGTTTCAACCATAAATATATAAATCAAGATTACCATACAATCTTGTTAGGATATCTTATTAGTTCTTTGTACGATAACATCTAAGAATAACATTGTATTGTAGACAAGCAGACCATTATATAATTTAAAAGCTAGCAACAATAAAACGACAAAATAATAAAAAGAGGTCTTTTTACAAAATAACAGCGAGATTGTGGTTCATACAATGTCAGTAGCATTGTTTGTTAGACGGATGGGGCCGGTGCGACGCAAAGATATTAGCTCTCGGGTTTGGTCGAGTCATTTTTTCATACAAAATTGCCCGACAAGGGTTGGCTTTAATACGAGCAACGACCCTTTAATAATGGATGTTCAAAATGAACACGCAGACTTTTCAATCTGATACCAGGTTAAAGCTTAAAATATTATTAGTGAAATTCGCAAATAGACGCTAGACTCATCGAGACTTAAATGTTTCTGTTAGATAAGCTTAGATAAAATGAAAATTATCAATTTATTCGAGCTTATTTTCAACTGTTTGACGAGATTTTTGGTAAATATTTTCTTTTCCTTTATCGTAAGTAGATAGTTACCGATACCTAGCCTAATAAATGATAAGCCTAGTGTATCCTAGGCTTATCATTATATCATTTTAAAAGTAAAATAAACGCTATTTATTTGGATCTTACTACGTGAGCAGAATAAGTACCTACATATTAAGGTATGCATGGGGTTACCTCCGATTTTGGGGAGGTAATTGTAGAGCCATATTGATTATATATTAATTTCATATGCGTAGTAATCATATACATATATTAACTAAAATAACTTTTGTCAAATCGTTAACAATGCTTTATCTATACTAATAATAAAGATTCGGTAATAAAAAAGAAGTTTATTTGTTTGCTTGTTTGTTTGAACATGTTAATCTCTGGATGTAGGTACCAGTTGAATCGGATACCTGTCTCGCTTGGCTCAGTCAGTTTAGGGATGGAGTCATTCGCGGAATGTCTCCTCCTGGATGAGAATTGAACCCTAAACCTAAACGCGGGAAGAACCGCGGAACAGAAGCTAGTATTTTATAACACGCACTTATCCGCGTAGTGCACCAACTTTGCGATACTAACGACCGAACTATTAAAACTTATCTCGCATTCAAAATAGATAACAAAACATTATGTGAACGTTGAATTCAGTTCGTAGACAAAATAATTGGCTTGTAGGTAGCACGTATCTAAAACTTAAGCGATTCTATATTTTGACAAGGTTCAGACTAATTTCTGTTCGTTTACCTTTCTCGTTTTGTTTAATCTGTAAATAAAAGCAGAAATCTCTTATGAATTGTTCAATACTCATGTTACATAATATGTATAATTTATATTTTATGTTACTTACCATCTTCGGCTCCATCACGTGCGGTTAAAAAAATATAAATATAAATAGAAACTTGCCGATGGTCGGCAATAGTGGCCGCCTCCAGGAAATTTTCTATTATGTTGATTGTATTTTTGTAGGCGGGCGGTATTACAAGGCGGTATGATAGTTTTGCATAAAAAAATGTTGTAAGTAAATTGAATAAGGTCTCTTATTAGGTATATTTCCTTAGTGTAATAAGTAATTTAAAGGTATGATTTCATATTGAATCTTTTTTTTATTATATTGTACTGGTGGTAGAGTCAATTGTAATGTTCGTATTCGAACATAGAACCTCTGCCTTATTTAGTCGGTTATAAAGATAGATTGACAACTCACATACATAGTAATATTATATCAATTTTTTGATAAGTCGTAAATTACATGACGAAAATGGCAAAAATGACAATTAAGTACATAAATATATTTCAAAGCAACATGATTCTACAATTTAAAATAATAAATTATGAGCAAAGAGAAAAGAAAATCAGATGAAAAGAAATAACATTTTTATCCTTCCAATCTATTCAGCTTGAGTTAGAGATACCTACCTACAGAGCAATGATACGTTTTGAGTTCTGAAGTTCGTCCATAACTTATCTTTCACAGCCTTTATGCCCTCTTCAAAATACCAACCTTTTGGTTGTCGCTAAGTTATGAATGCCATAAGCATAATTTTGTGGCACTTGTGCTAAAATGGTGATAATTTTTAGAAAAATGAGCATTTTTATGTGAAATCTATGGAAAAACTGTGAAAAGAACCAAATATTACAAAAGTGATGTAACAAAAAATTTGAGCGGTTTAATTTTAAAAACATTTTTTAAAACTATGAACGAAACTAAATGGAAAGTAAATATTAGATGTCATAGGTACATTAGTAGGTAATTAATAGGAGTGTAGCCAAGTCTATTTCCTTTATAAATGTACCTACCATGACCGTGTACAACGCAAAGAAATCAAATAATGCAAATTCGTCAGAGCTCACCCACCTCACGTTTGCCACGCGACTCCAACCGTAGGAAGTGTATTTAGTCGGTTCAGGAGCGTGCCGGCAAATTTATGCAGAAATGTGCAAGGGTTAAGAAAGTGAAATACTCGCAAGATACGTGACTACGGAACCACTTCCGCTAGTACACTAAACTAGAGAAAATTGTGCCAACACTGAAAAATTGCTTGAGAATCCATGTTGAAGTAGTAAGATTGAAAATAAATCCTATGCACTTTTACATCGTGCTTTGTTTGATGGAAATTCAAATTAGTTTTTTTTTTAATAAAATAACAACTATAATTTATTAAGACACATTTAATATTTATTTATTTATTATGTAGTTCATAAATCCTTTGTAACGAACACTTACTAATCATACAAATAGGTAAATTAATGTAAATTGTAATTATGATTGCAATTAATGTACTATTACTATTGAATTTAATACGTTTATATATTAAAAGTTAATTTTACAGTGGTCAAGCTATTCTTTTTTTAATATACGTATAGTGATTTCCAATAACGACAGTTTAACAGTTTCGACTACAAACGAATTTAAGCTCGTCTGATTGAACACGAGCTTCGAGGCTTTTGTTAATGTTATAAATTGTGTACAAATTACGCTTTCATTGGAAAATATTCAAAAGGTTGCCTGTAGTATTGTTGATTTCATTATTGTGTTGATTGTTGTGTTTCAGATTATGTTATGAATAGGTATACATTTCCTTTAACCTTTATTTGTTACCAGGTACCTACATTTATACTAGGTCGATATTTTGGACCTTTATGTTGGATTTTTATGCTTCACAACTTTTATCAAGGAATCACCTCTGAAATCGAAAAAATCCTTGTTAAAGTATTTACTTAAAAAAAAATGTCTTATACAGCTGCTATAAATAGCTATCAAAATATGAATAAAAAAACCCAAAATAAAAATGAAGATTTAATCTTCGCCCTCGATCTTTCTTGTTACTTAATTAAAAACGGAAACAAAAAAGTATTCATTCGCGAGACAGTTTATTGCATTGAATGTACCGCATTGCCTTCGGACTGGCGCGTAATTCACTCACTGACGTAACGTAACGAGCTCCGTCTTCGTCCAAGGACCCGTAAAATTAATTAAACGAAATGCAAAGGATTATCTAACAAGAAATGCACAGACGCGATAATCCGAGGTTACGCTGTAGGAATGAGTCGAGACGAGAATTCTGCAATTGCTCATACGTGCTCAAGTAATGATGATGTCAAGTAATTTATTATATATTGTAGGGATTTCTTGTTGCAGTTGCAGATATTTCTCGGTTTGACTTTATTTTGTAGGTAGATTTTACCACATGTGATTGGAGTAGTAGTTAAGTATAAAAACATAAATAAGTAAGAATGAGAGTGTTATAATGTGCGGTTTTTTAACTAAAAGTGATCTCTACTTACCAAGCAAACTTTGGATGGAGAGGAATTCAAATTAACTGTATACTGTATATCTATGAGACTGTCGTAAAATATTAAAAACGAGGTACTTACTAGTAAATACACAATATAATATTCCTAATAAATTCCCTAATATAGACTATAAGTAGGTACAGGTGATTTTGGTTGGGTATATTAATATACGAGTAATATAGAAGGTAATTTTAAGATATTTTTTGTTATTAGGTAAAGGTATTGAAGTATGTACCTTATACTTCAATGCCCCTCCCAAAATCAACCTGTATACATTATAATATAATATAAAACAATAATTACTAAATTAAGCTTGATTTATCGATAAAGTTAAAGGTAAAGGAGGTATGTAATATAAATAATGTTGTTTTATTCTTCAGTAAAAAATCAAATTGACTTGATACCTCAAACAATATTGATTCTATGAAGAGATAAGTAAACACTGCCCGTTTTATTTTACTACAAAGGATACAAAATTATACAGGGCCGCTCACACATCATCCTAAAGCTAAAATGGTTTCGGCGGGAACACTTAAACCCTTTCAGCGATAGCCGACGAAAGGACGCACAAACAGAACTTTACAATTTTGTCCATTTATATTTAATCGTTGTACCCCAAACCTTTCGCCATAAATTACCTTCATTTGTTTGTTGTTATAGAAGTTTTAATACGAATTACTGCTACGGCTCGTTGGCTCGCTTCTCTGTACAAGTCAGCTATTAGTTTTACTATGTAGGTTCATAATTTCTATGAAACCTTTGCCACACAGTTGGAAGCTGATGCTTTTAAGTTCAAGCAAATACGCGGAAGCGCTTGATTACAGAAATCCTTTTCAGAGTTTTGAATATATAAGCTTAACATTAATAATTGAGGTTAACTTATCTTGCTCTCTCTCTTTGAGCTTGGAGAATTTATAATTCTACTATCGCCTTTTTTAAATATTTTTATGTTAATAACAGTTATGTATGAATTTTCGACTAATCTTATATGAAACTTGTCACCAAAATGGGATATTTACGTTAGGAGTAACTGACACGGAAGACATTTGATATTTTACTCCAAAACTGTTGAGGATTCCAGCTCCTGTACTTTAGCTCTGAAAACATAGAAATATTATTTCACTGTTATCTAGAAGTCGTTAAATGATTATTAATAAGTAAATATTTTGAATGTGCATATTTCTATAAATTCAAAGTACGAAAACATTAAAATTATAAGGAAACCTATATAGAAAATCTGTCCCCAAACACTTACTGGTATGTTTCTTGTGCACTTGAGAGCCAGATCACTTCTAATAAGTGAGTTTACCACATTCAATTACATCATCGTATACTTAGGCCGATTATAGTTTATCGGACCGTTTTCTAGTCGGTGAACAACGACCTAACAATGTTACACAAAACAAAAACATTTTATTTATATACCTACCCCATAACACCTCACGACAAGCATGTTCTGAAACAGCATCTTAATAAGATATTTCGTATTCTGTTCCGATAAAAGGAAAACGAAAGCGGGGAAAAACTCAATGATAAATAAGCCACAGGAGGCCCGGATTTGGTTTTAGAATTACTTATTTGAAAAAAAATGGTTTAAAAGCCTATAAATCGTTGGGCCATCAATTTGCATGCTAATACGGTGGCTGGTGGCCTGGTACGGACAAGTGAGTGACGGGTCGCAACTTTACTACCCTTCGGGTCGGCCTAAACGATCCCCGAGGTATTAAGACATTTTTCTTCTCGGCAATTATATTAAATTTATGGTCTCATTTTAAAGAATCATTTGACCCCAAATTGAAAAAAAAATTAAGTGATACAGGATTTATTTTTGGTGGTTTTGTCATATTAAAATTACTATTCGCGTTTTAGTTTTTGCAGTTATTTTGTTGGAAACGAGTACATAATGAGCTTTTATACATAAAAAATACGTTCAGTAAAATGTATATGACAATCTATATAAAATATTCGTCGTGTTTAAAAACAAACGTAGAATACTTAAGCTTGGTAAAACGTTTAAAAAAAAGTTTACTATCCTAACAAATTAGGGCATGAATATAATATGCCATGCCCCAATTAAAATATAAGATAAATAAGGTTAAAACATAAATTAATAAAATAAATAATTCTTTTTAATATTTAGGTACGTAAAAAAACATGTACCTACAAATACTAGATTACAAAACTATGAGAACTAATACAAAGGTAGTACTTTTAAACATTCAATAAATATATTTACCCTATAACAAAGTCAACGAGATCCCGTAATGAGAAAACTCTGAGTAGGTACGGTACGGTGTCACATAATGACGTAGTGGATTACAGTATTCTATAAACAGTAGGTCAATTATTTATTTATTTTTAACAATTTCTCCTACCTATTTTGGATTCAAAAAGTAAATCAGGAAAATAAATGCATACTGCAATAAGAACTTTGATAATTTTAGTAAATATTTCGAATCAAAACATCATAGGTACATAATAAATGCTTTGATTGATATACGACAACTGGAGCACGTAAATGTCAACTAAGTATATTTATTTATTCTGTGACTCCTTTTACCATTGCTACATCACTATAATTATTTTGTACAATGACGTAGGTCTACCAAAGTTTTGTACCTATACCACCTAATAAAAGGAGAAGTTGCGACTTGATCCAATGCGCCACCGCTTTGTTTCACAGAATTTACATTTATATTACTTCGAGTTTTAAGCAATACTTGTATGTGCCTGTGGTGGGATTAACATACAAATAATCTCGAACAAAATCGAGATTACAAAAATGCCTTTGAGTTGACGTCGTTTATTGGGATTACATCTTAACAAAAAAGATTTTTTGTAACTTAGCAGTTTGTAATGCAACGTAAGCAACATTCTACGGAATTGGATAGATCCATCAAAAAGGCAATCCATCATATTTGTTGGGTTTTTGATCAATACCTTAGGTATATTATGAAATTACTCCTTCCTTTTGTTGCAGATTATAAAGTACCTATATTAAAAAAGTTTTGATGTAAGAAATGGTTTGTCGCTATGGGTTTAATTCTTTTGTTTTTCATTGAATCTTCTGTAACCGAGCACTTATATGTCTACTCATGAGCTTATATCTTCTTTTACGCCCCTATGGCTGCTTGTCCACTGAAGCAGAGCGAAGCTGCAGAGCGGAGAAAAGGACAAATATTAACCAATACAATTACATAAAAATGACGTAATGTGAATTATTAAGGATGCTATTAGTTACATTTTTCCTAGCTGTCCGCTCCGCAGCCTAACACCTATTTCAGGGCACGGACTCGTTATTATCGATTCCTATAACGTAATTCCGATTCACATTTTTGCAAAACGGAAAATATTATCATTGTTATTAAATCCGGACTCAACTTGATTTCGCTGTAAGTAGGTATTTGTAGAATGTTTGTTTCATGCCAGAGTTCAAGGTTATTTCTTTATAGCCAAGATAATATAGTTAATTGTGAGAAAATCGACGTTTATGTGCCACGTTTGCCCTTTGTATTAATTGATGTAAAAGGGCGCGTGTTACTGGCACCAATAAAATAAAACGCGCTATGTGTGGGCTCAGCAATAAACTTGCGGCTCATTCCAGGTAAAATTAGACTTGAGTTTATTTTTGTGGAGTCTCGTTATATACTAATGAGGCGTTCTTTTTATTTTACTTTTTAATTAGGTATATTCTTATTTCAAAACTGCAAGTCGTTGAGATTTATCTTACTCCGGTTATCTGATTTCCATAGTAGGTACCTACAACCTCCGTTTAGCTTGAGAAAAGATAGCCGTGAATGAAGAATGTCCCAAAAAATTGGAAGACTTCGTAATTATTGTAATGTATAGATATGTAACTAGTTTAGTTAACATTATTTTTTAACTCTATCTCAAATAACCAGCAGCGCGGTTTTAGACTCAACTCCCAAGAGGACGTTAGTGGAGACACATACACTCTGTTTACAAATAAACAGAGGATGTTTATTTCGTTCTAATTAATGTAGGTACTTATATGTAATAAAGTTTAAATATATATTATAGGTATATTTTAAATTAATTTGTATTTTTTTTATTAATCACCAGTTTTTTTTTAGTCGGTTCAATAAAGAGTGGTCTATAATTAAATAGTCACCACAATAATCTTTGTAGTTACGTGCCGATATGTATTAAAATCCTATTCGTTGGTGTTTGTTTACGTAAAGCAATCTCAAACAAAAGCTTAAATACCCTCACTTTACCCATAATTAAAACTTTACTCGACTAAATGAAAATGAGGCTTTCACCTATTAATATTCAGCATCGTTTGTAGCCGATGTTTAACGTGTTTCGCGGTTATTATGTAAACTCTTCCAAAATCAATTTAAAACACCTTTGTTGTCTCATTTGTTGAGTTAATTGCGTCTCACTCCGAGCGCCCATCTATTTAATTGATATCAAATTTCGATTTTATTTCCAATTGATTGGATATCGGCTTGTTCAATTATACAATAATATTATTTTAATCTGTTATCGTGGAAGACGACAATAGGCATATTTGATTAAAGTTTTAATTTAATGGTGTTGCTCATGCTCGGATCATTTTGGCTAATGTTATTAAAATTATGTTTTAGGTGGCATTAATGTATATTGTATAAATACGACCAACCATAAAATAATAATAATTTGGAATTCAAACTTGTTAGCACTTCTAATAAAACCGATAATAAGCAAAAATATTAAGTATAATAAATAGTAACTGCGATATGTATTAAATTGATAATAATATAATGATATATTTTTTTTGTGCGTAATTAAATATGAATTTGGGTGAAATTGGTACATCGATACATCATACCTTGGAATAAAATTCGCCACGGCACTATTACTGATTGTAAGCTATTAAGTATCGCTTCAAAATTGTTTTTGTCATTTTAATGAGGGTGCATCATAAAGATAGATTATTGGGTTAATAATTATTGATTGCTATAAACATTCACTGCCATGATAAGATGGTTCTATAGGGATAAATACTATAATGTTTTTACTCTTACTCTGAAATATGATTTATTTGTACATACTATAAGAGTAAGTACTTAGTCAATCAATCAGAATCAAAACTCATTTATTAAGTTTAGGCCCTAATAAGGCAACAGTTACAGTTTTACAATAGACTGTACTACCGGTTCGGAAATAGTTAATTAGATAGAATAAAATTTTAAAAATGTAAGTATATTTGCCAATCGTTTTCTGTATTCTATGAAGGTAATATGATTTTATGTAATTTCCTTTGTAACTAATTGTTTGTTGGTAGAATAAAGAGGAAAAAGATTAAGGAAAAAGGGTGTGTGATATTTTTTCATATAAGTACTTAAGTTTAAGTATTAATATTTTTTAGAGACAATTAACTTAAAACCTACACATAAATACGTAACACTATAAAAGTTACGCATTTTTCTGATTTTACGGTTATGGTTTTGGAAACAATAAAACATTGGGATTTTGAAGCTATTTAAAATTGAGCATTATTTTCTGAGATACTTTTGCTATAACATAATATTATGAATCTTTTATCATCCTTATAATATAAGCGAGCCTTTCAATTTCTAACAAATAATACTAAGCTTTATTATTAGGTTTATATTTTTAATTCTCTGTAAATATTTTAATACAAAGAAATGAAATAGGAGCTAGCTTGAGTAGAATTAATATCCCGGAATTGTCTCCTTTCCTTCCGAAAACCAACGGAAGCACAACATCGCTTCCTGTCTGTTACACTACTCGAATTAAATTAAGATTTTAGTGTTGCTGTTATTATGTTTGAATAAATAAGATTTAATTCAAATGGTAAACTAAAATTAATAATCGAGCAGTGATAACTTTTTGTTTGCAGTTCCGTTTCAAGACCTTTTCCTTATCAGAATTGAATTAAAAAATATAAATCTGCCACTAAACGGTAGTAGATACCTATTAAAATTTACTAGTCGCTTCAAAGTAACAAAACTAGATAATTCAATTCAGATATGAAGTAAATGTTTATTGACAGGCCGCGCATTCTGTCTTGCGTTCGATGATAGGTACTAAATTAAAGGTAAAATTATCATCTTTATTTTTATTTGAGTAAAATAATGTTTATCATTCCGCATCCTGTGCACCCCTCACAATCGAATTACAAACTCTGACTAGCTATAGTACCTTCGGTTTGTGTTTGTATATAAAATACTTAGACCTAAGTCTGTGCCTAAGTACCGCCCTATAGTAAAGGTAGGGTGTAAAATCTTTTTTTATTTTATTTTACGACCTACCTGTTAGGATCAAGCAAAAAACGTTGTAAAAGTCACCTTTAATTTTAACCTTGATTTTAGGTTTATTATTTTTTGTTATATTGGCAACGTATTTGGTAAACAACTGTCTACCTCTTGCGGTTCATGAGATACAGCCTGAGGACAGACAGTAGAGGCTTAGTAATAGAGTTCCGTTAGCACCCTTTGGATACGGAACCTTAAATACGGTCCATTATCCAATATAAAAAATATGACTATAGGTACACTCAATCAACAAACAAAAACTGCTGCAAAACATAGGTACATTTGGGCTGTCTGCTGTTAATTGTTGACAAACTTTAACGACTAACTATCTACATATTAGTTGAGCAACTGAAATTGTCTAGATTGCCATTTGTTACACATTCACATTCCGAAATGGCAAATTGCGGTTGCCACTCGCAATATTTGATGACAAGCCGCAACAGAGTTTATTGTTGACCGGTGTCAGGCCAAATTGTAGCTTAAGGATATTACGGCATTAGGTGTTGAACGCATTTCCGTATTTTGAAGAGGGAACATTGTACACGTACAGTGAGCAAAATGGCAATTTGTTTAATGGCGTTGAATTGTTCTCATACATATTAATACTGTAGGTCTTAAGGACTATACTGTTTTGTTTTATTGCTTAGAGGTCTTGTGTAATAAGTTTTCTTGGTCCACCAAAATTAGCCAAGTGAGCGAACACGAGGTGCGGCGCTAATGGTGCAGATTTGTTGACAATATAATGCTTTAGGTAGAATAAATCATGTATTTAAAGAACTTTTTATAAAAAAGTTACTCGCAGTAAATCGCAGTGCCCGTAAACTAATAAAGCCAAATGTCATTATTGACCCAGATGCATTGAGTCGACATCGAAAACATGATTTGTTTGCCCAACTTTGAGAAAGGCCTCCTCTATTTCGTTCTACTCTGTTCTTTCTAGCGCTGTCCTGGTCCATGTTTGTCCTGCTATTGCCTTTATATCGTACTATCGCCTTTCCATCCCATCTTCTAAACTGTCTACCCCGTTTTCTTTTTGTGTTTTGGGGTACCAGAATATAATACTTTCCATTCCATTTCTATTTTTCTATTAATCTAATAATGTCCATATAATTCTCAAGATAATAGATATAATCTTTAATTTTCGTGTCCCAATACTAATGATATTTACAAATCAACATCGATGTTATCAGCCATCTTTTTTCACTAACACGTACGAACATATCGACAACGAATCATCAACTGCCGACAGTGTCCGCCGTGTACGGCACCGTAGCACGGCACGCCGTCGTGCCGTTTCACGGTACAGCGCCGCGCCGTGGATAACCACGGCGCGGCGCCGGATATATAAATATCCGAGCCCTTAAGGCCCGGCCAATAAAAAATCGTAACTAAAAATCTTGAAATGTACATTGTACCTTAAGTTTTCGCGCGTTTTTAGATGTTTTATACCTTTGTGTAAAGTTTATTCACCACCTTAAAAAACATTTATCAGATTAAGGATACGCACAACAGTGTCCTTTATCGGCACGTAATAATGCCTCAAATACTTCCTCTCTCCACTGCAGGGTAAACTACTTTAAATTCCAGAATTGCTCTACATCCAATAAATTTAGCTCTGAAGTCTCTAGCGCAATAAATTTTGAGCTAATTTTCTACAAATTATTTCAATTATTTTGATGTGTTTTATGACAGTATTATAATTTTAGAGTGAAACGAAGATAGTTTCAGTTCTACGCATTTAAGGGCTATATTTGCTTATAAACTGTACCATTTGCACACGTATTTGCCGTACCTAAAAATATTTACCACGAAATACGTTTACCTAGGTAATTGGAAGATTCAAAACAATTTTATTGAATTAATATTTACTAATTAATTTCGTCTTCTTATAAAAGGATTATGTTTATAAAGCCCGATGAAAAGAGTCTAGACACCATTATCTACGTATTAGATACAATATAGGTCGTTAGATTTTGACATCTTATCTTATGTCTAGTATTACAAATGTGAAAGTTTGGATGGGATGTCTGTATAGGTAGATAAGTCGAGGCGGCGCGTTTATCCATACAAGAGTGTTCTAGAGCTGCGTCACTACGCTATCACGTATCAGTATAAACAACTGAATGGTTTCAGATATAAAACTTGGCACATAGATAAATCATACCCTGTTATAATAATATAGAACTAGGAATCCGCCCCACGTTTATGACCGTGATGAATTTTAAAAAATCATTCTTACCGGATGCCTACGTTGAAAAAAGCTCTTTAATATTATGGTCAAGGTAGTGGACTGTATATTGTGAGGTTCAAAGAAAATACGTGATGACTTTCCATAGAATATTTTTTAATGAAACATTTTCACATTACTTTTGGCTTTTGTTTTCTTATTTTTTTCTTAATTTCTAAATTCAAAATTATATTAATAAAAAAGTTTTGTTGGTTTCCAACATGCTCGCCACGACTTAACAAAGAAACCTTATAACATTCAATTAATTATAAAACAAATCAATAAAATAATAATTAACTCTAATATTGTTTCAATATTGTAATAATGTTTCTAATTAAATATGTACTTAAAGTATAATCATGTTTAACAAAGAATTTACTATAAAATAAACAAAATATTAATCTTACACATTTGAGTGTTAATTTCGAAGTTGTGCTGACATTTCTGTACGGACACGTTAAAGTTAATCACACAAAGTTAATCAAATTAAAATAATTAAGGTTCCAAAGGTAAAACACAAATGCCTGATAAAGATCTAGTATATGTTTTGCCATTTGATGTTATAACCTCTAAAGCCCTAACTTTCCCATCAGTACCTGGGAATACCTTAGAAATTCTGGCCATCGGCCATTGCAAAGGAGAGCAATTAGATTCCCTAAGAATCACTAATGAACCCTTTTTAACGTTGGGTACATCGGATTGCCATTTGCCTCGACATTGTAATGAATTTAAATAATACCTGTGCCAAATTTTCCAAAAACGTTGCGAAATATTTTGACATATTTTCCAAAACGATAAACGATTCATTGATACTTCTGAAACATCGCGTTCAGGATATGACACTATAGCATTTCCTGTCAAAAAGTGACCTGGAGTCAAGTAACTGAAATCATTAACATCTGAGGTAATGGGTACGAGAGGCCTCGAATTGAGAATGCCTTCAATTTGTACCAAAATAGTATTCAGTTGCTCATATGTTAAAACTAAACTCTGAAGTACTCTTTTGAGGTGAAATTTTGTACTTTTCACCGCAGCTTCCGCCAGACCAGCAAAAACAGGTGAATAACTTGGTATAAAATTAAATCTAACGCCTTGTTGTGCGGAATATGATTGCACCTGACTTTGACAGTCTTTATTGTTAAATAATTTGTACAAATCAATTAACTGGTTCGCCGCACCTTTAAAGTTACTACCATTATCTGCAAAGATTTCACTGGGCAAACCTCTTCTAGAGACAAATCTCTTTAAACAAGCTAAAAATGTATCTGTACTCAAATCTGAGGCTAATTCAAGGTGTACAGCCTTGGTTACAAAACATACAAACACACAAATATAGCCTTTACTTACAACTGATCGTCTAACTCTAGAATTTTTTACTTGGAGAGGCCCAGCAAAATCTACGCCAACTTTATCGAAAGGTTTACATGCAGTAACGCGTTGTTTCGGCAATGAACCCATTAATTGCTTCGCTGCTTGCGCTTTTAATCTAAAACAAATAATACATTTGTGTGTAATCTTTTTAATTTGCCTAATTCCATTAATTAGCCAATACCTTTGATTGAGATTTGACAAAAGTAACCTTGGACCAGCATGGAATAACCGAATGTGTTCTGATCTAATTATAAGTTCAGTTACCTTAAAATCTTTATGTAAGATTATTTGATGCCTTTGTGAATAAGGTATCTGAGAATTCTTCAACCTACCACCTACTCTTAACAAACCCTCATTATCTAAGAAAGGATGTAATGGTTTAAGCACACCCTCAATATTTTTACCTAACCTAAGTAACTTTATTTCTTGAACAAAATAGGTACTTTGCTGATGTTTTATAATTTTATTTAATGCATTTTGTAATTCATTAACAGTTAAATGAATTGCTTTTACTCTATCCTTGTTTTTAACATTATTACAAAATCGTAGCACATAAGCCATTACCCGTGTCATTTTATGTATATCAGAGTATTTATCAATATATTTAAAAATAGTATCGTCTACATGTAATGGAAGACCTACAACTTCATTACTAGGGAATGCCAAACCTTCTATTTTTTGTTCTGATAAGCTATTGTTAGCACGAAACTGATATTGACCATCTTGTAAAAAAGGTGGTCCATGCCACCACATAGAACAATTGGCTAAATATAGTGCATCGACACCTCGACTGATAAGGTCAGCAGGGTTGTCCTTAGTGTTGACATATAACCAGTGATAATTATCAGTTTTTTGCTTGATTATCTTTACTCTGTTGGCAACATAAGCTTGTAAGTTTACTATTTCAATATTTAACCAGCTAAGCACGACCATAGAATCAGTAAATAAAAATACTTCATTTATTGCAATTTTAAGCATAAGGATACCATGTACCTTTTGTATTAGGTGGGATAATAATAGTGCCGCATTAAGCTCCCCGCGTGGAATTGTAACAGGCTTTTTTAGTGAATTAACTCTAGATTTTGAACAGAGTAAAGATAAGCTCGCTTTACCTGTTGAGTCAATCACTCTTAGATAGATACAGCAACCATAGCCTGTAGAGCTTGATGCGTCGGCAAAGCCGATGAGTTGCACCGCTATAGCAGCTTGAGGGACTGAAATATTTCGATTAAACTTAATAGGCTCCATAGCAGCAAGATTAATAGCAAAATGTAACCATTCATTTTTAAGCTGTTCAGAAGGCGAGGCATTCCAGTCTATATTTTCTAACCAAACCTTTTGCATGATAACCTTAGCTCTTATTATAATAGGGCTTACGAAACCCATAGGATCATAAAATTGCGCAATATAGCTTAAAATAGACCTTTTCGTTATTATCTCCTTATCAAAAGAGTGTGGACAAGACATTATAAAACTATCTCTCTTCACATCCACATGCAAACCTAACACCTTTAAGCTAAAGCTATCTTTTTGCAATTCAAGCTCGTCAAAATGTTGCTCAGTAAAAGGAACATCAGCTAAAACTTCCATATTGTTTGATGCCCATTTATGAGTTAAAAAACCACCGAGCTTTAATATAGCCTGCAGTTGCCCTTTGGCTTCTTTTATCTGCTCTAAACTTGAACATGAATATAAAACATCATCCACATAAGTACAGTTTCTGAGAATAAATGCAGCAAGCGGATAATCATGCTCATATCTGTCAGCAATTTCAATCAAACACCGAGTAGCTAAATAACTAGAACATTTCATGCCATATGTAATAGTATTTAAACGTATGCATTGTATTGTCTTATTAGGATCGTCACGCCATAAAATATTTTGAAGGCTTCTATGTTCAGGATTAATTAAAACATTTCTAAACATTTTTCTAATATCGGTAGAAAAATTAAAATCGCCTATTCTATATAATAACAAAATATCAAATAAATCTCTTTGAACTACTGGGCCATTTAATAATAAATCGTTCAATGAAACCCTTTTGTTTGTTTTCATAGAGGCATCGAAAACAACTCTAACTGGAGTGGTTTTACTATTTTCATTAAAAACCGCATGATGAGGTAAAAAATAAACAGCATCGTTATCTAAATCATACGATTTAAAATCTACATATTGACCATGCCCTAACTCAACATATTCATAAATAAACTTTTGATATGCCGTTAATAAATGAGGATTCTTTAATAATTTTTTCTCCAAACTTAAAAATCTATGTAAAGTTAATTCAAATGAATTTCCTAAATGCTTATTAACTTCATTTAGTGGTACCTTAAGTGGCAAATCTACCTGAAACTTATTGTCTTGTAAAGTAACCGATGATTTGAAACCATTTTCTACAAGCTCATGCTCTTCAAATTTTTCATTAAAAACTTGAGGAACCTTTTCAGCTTCCCAAAACTGTTTAATAATGTTACTAGTCTCTGATTCACATAAAGTTTTGTTGGTTTCCAACATACGTCATAATAGCTATATATGTCTACCTCAGCCTGAACCATCCACTGATTAGAGTTGTGCGTTGATAGATCAGTCAGTCCGTCTCTTTATAAGTTGTATTACCATAACATATAGTAATATTTGTTTAAGTATCATAGCAGCTGTAGTTAGATACCTTACGTGAGATTACACGGAAAATATCCGTTTCTGTTACCTGCATTACAATCCACTGCGTAATGGCCGTTTCTATGGCCTATTCTTTTCTCAGTGCCGTGTTAATAGCTAGAAAAACGAGCTCTGCGGCCGATACCGATGTTGTAGGGGCTGTATTTTTCTTTGTTATAGCTGGAACAATTTCTGGTAAATAAATTTTATAAAAAATAGATAATGTTTTTGTTTTGTAAAAATTTTCGTTGTGATGCTATCATAGAAGCAACACAAAGAATATAGGTTGCGTATTGTGTATAATATTTTGTTGAAACAATGCATGGTTCTTACGTGAATAAAGGCTTTCCATCTGTGATGTTTTGACAACCGACGCGATGTCTGATTCAATAGGTAACTAAAAAGAACTACTTAATCCAACGAGAAACCATTTATAAAAACTTTCATACTTAAATCTGATGAAATACTTATAATTGATCTTGATAAAGTACCTACTCCTTAATATTTGTTTACTTTCATACTACCTATGTACCTAATATGTCAACACAAAATTTTACCCAACTTTAGCACTAAAATATTTTGCAAATGATAATTTTTAACTTCGGCTGTCATGGATAATTTCATGAGATATATTATGAGAGATTTAATTTTAATATGTCAATAAAATATTTATGCGGGGGTGCGTATTTATATTGCACCTACACCTATTTAATCTTTGAAATCACTTTGTTTAAGAATTGTGAACAGGTAAGAATCTGTAACTGCAATACTCAATATGAATAACACTCCAATACAAAATAGTAAACTATATTTTATAGTCGCCTTATCAATTTAATTAAAAAGTGACTTACATATAGCCTTGTGCGTTTTGTAAAACTCCACCGATATGAAATTAAATTTGCTACATATTTCGCATAAATTTCGTGCTGCAGCATATTTTTGTTTTATAGTTTTTGTTAATTGTGAGACGAAAATAGAAGAAAATAATAGTATGTTTGAATTAAATTTATTAACATTAGGTACAGCGTCATTTAGATAAGGAGTAAATAGGGAAAGAGTTTATAAGATACAAACATTTTATGCAACAGTCACTGTTTACCCATAGAATTATTTTTTTATTATATGAAAGTGTTGTTTTATAAAACTATATGAAGACTATTGTTCAGCTAATATTAAATAACTACATCAAAAGGAGGTCTTTAATTAGTTGACAATACTTGTTGGTGATGATAGGTACCCAAAATTCATTATGAATGTTTGTTTATAAATTGTAAAAATTCCGTGCGGTAGATATTCAGTGCCCCAATATACATTGTAGTCATATCTCACAATCACGCTTGGATCATAAATATTGTGTGTATATTGTGCATTTTATAAATAAATGTGTGTGTTAATATTTGGTCTCTTCATCGGAGCGCACAATGCACACTGTATAACGCTTTACGCTTTATAACATAACTTAACAGTGTTAATATTGTAATCTTTAATTAAATTGAAATTCTATCTATTTTAAAGGTAAACATGAAACAAAAGTACCCCAAGAAGCCATTGACCATCACACTTTTGTAGCTTTGGTTGAGTATGTACCTATTTGAGTAGTAATACCTAGGTATTGTAATCTTTAACTAACGTTATTAAATAAAATATTTAAAGAACATTCTACTTATGTCTATATTATAATCTCCACGTGGTGTAATTACCTACCTAGTTAATATTTGATTGGATCCATTATTTTCAGTATCGTATTTACTGATGGGTCGAAAAAGACATGTACAGGATCCATTATACATGACAACGTCGTTATCACGGCTGCTCATTGCTTGTAAGTATTTTTTTAGCAATATCACATTTGGTCTCACAGTAAAAGTTTTTCATGTTGATAAGAACTACTACCCAATACCACAGAGTTAATAATATACCTTACGCCGCTAGGGGTCAATTACAAATAACATAATAATTATAATGATGATACAATTTAAATATTTTTTTAGCGTCAGAGAAAACCTTCATAGCCATACACATCACACATCATCATTTTCTCAAAGAAAGAAGAAGCCACCATCAATTCATCCAGAGCTCACAACATCATTTATTGTAATTGGAACGAAGAAAATGTTCCAATCAGGATACGAACAGTATCTTCCCATAGAGCGAATAGCGACCCATCCAAAATTCAGAGGTTGGACAGCCGATCTTACTTTAGTCTTCACATTCGCCACTATGACGTCAGACAAACCTGGGACCATTATACCCTTAGCTAGAGACAACTCTTTTGCACCAGTGGACTCTAATTTAACCGTGTTTAGTTGGGGACATGTACTTATGGAATTGCCGGTAAGAACCTAATCATTGAATACATATGTAGTTATAAGGCTATTCTACAGGTTTGGAAAGTAAAATGTTTGAATATTTATTTTGCTTTCCTACACATCGTACTAATATTAGTCTAAGTATAGCTGGTAGGACCCTTTTTGGTCCGACTAGCTCTCTCTCATCTCAAGGATTATTTTATACTATGGACCCACCCAAGCTTTACCCGGGTGGGATCTTTTTTGTAGCGACTTTTCTAAGTTATTTCATCAAAATTCTATTGCGTAGTTTAAAAGAAGTAACGACATTCTTATAGGTCCTGTAACTATATTTTAGAGCTTGAAGGAAAGAAGAAGATGGATGGATAGTTCTCGTGTGATATTCCAGTAATATTATTTTTTGCAGGAGCCAATGTTCACGACAGCTCTTGTCAATAATAATCCGGAAAATGGTTGCTCGGAGTCAAAAGAAAATGTAAGGTTATTTTATTTTAAAACTATTGAACTTGGGAAAAGTCTAGCCTCCTTTGGCCTTCTTACCACCTTTGGCCTTATTATCACTAACACCATAGTGTTATGTACATACTCTCTGTAATCACACTGAATTTTTAACCAATTTATGAATGTGCTTACGTAAGTTCCTTGGTATTATATATGTACTGTATTTGAATAACTTCAGATCCATATATAAGTTATATGTTCTTGTATAACACCGATAGGTGCTTAGGTTTCCTTACGATGTTTTGCTTCATCGAAAGCTCAAACACATCGCAGGATTCGACGCGAACTTGACACGGCATCTGAGCTATCATTGTCTTCAGTCACCCACTATGAAACCACAAAGTAATTCAAAACTTTCATCATACCCATGCCAGTTTTTATACGAACAAATTGCAATTTTTTCATACCTCCCTATGCAATGTTATGTAATGTACCACTGTTTGATGTGTTTTTCTTATGTCAGAAGGCAGACGATCCACCTTATGGTAAGGAGCTTCTGTCGCCAATAGATAAGGTCGATTGCCAATGTTCTGACCTATTACGATGCCTAGAAGGCAATATGGGGTAAATAAGAGCACTATGAGCAGTTTCTTGCTCGATCTAATACTGCGTATCTACCACAGGAACCGTCTTTATTTGAAAGTATTAAACCTTCATTTTCTGAGGCTCTTCGAAAAGGTAGTAATCCAGAATTAATCTCCAATGAAAAGGATCAAATTAAGGATGATGTAAGTATATAAAAAAACAGCCATGTTGTCTTACTAGTATTTTGTACCAATTCCTAAAACTTACTATTTGTCGATGTGGAATAATCATAAAAAGGAAAATCATACCATATATTATCAATTAAATATGTATTTTAATAGGGTAACCAAGCTCAAATAAATGAAAATATAGAAGAGCTTATTCAAAAAGAAGCTGTAAAGGAAAGAAAGCAACAAAATCAAAAACATCAGAATCAAATGTTACGAAAAAGATTTAGAAAACAACTGCAAACAAATAAACAGTTAGATGCAAAAGAATATATAGAAAAGGCATTCTCAAAAACGTCTACAAAAATTCAGAGTCGGTATTTGATGGACTCTGATGAAGACGAAAAGGTAATAATGGAAATAAAAATATAAATTTCATTAATTTAAACTCCAATACATAAAACATCAATTCCATTTATGTAAATATGTGATAGCCGGCTTTTTCTATTAAAATATGTTCGAAAGTGATAGATATAAGTATTTTAAACAAGTGCAAAAGATTAATGATTAGTATTGTATATATAATATGATTGTTCATCATATTGATCCCAAAGCCGCGGTCACCACTTTTCAAGAGTTCGATTCGATCGTTCTCTGAGATCGATTCGTCGAATCTTCAATTATCACTAAGATTAATCTTTGTAGTACATGAACGTAAGCACTGTTTGTTTGTGTTTGTAAATATTAGATATCGAGAAAATTATTATTATATTAAAAAATAACATTAAAATAATTTTGGATAAATAATAATAATTTTTATATTGTTTTTTATAGGACGAGGGACCACTCATACGCCATATTGATACAACAGACTATAAAAATCGAAAAAATAGACACGCTAAGAAGACTACGGTACATACTTCTACTAAAAAAATAACTAATACGACATTGTATAGATCAATTAATTATTCAACGATTAAATTGATAGGTATCTTTATTTTTAGAACAAGAATCGAGTCAAAATTTATCATCACTCAGCAGACCACCATACAAACTATAGCAACACACACGCTAAAAAGACTACGGTATGTATATAAAGTTAAATATTCATAATATCGATCCCATTGACAATATCAATAATACAAAGATGTTAACAGTACATAGTTCATTCATACAATTCATTGGCAGATTAGGACATTCAATTGTTATTTTTTGAGTTTTTTGGTCACTCTCAAGCTCGACTTGGGGGAGGGCACTACCGTGCCCACAGATTTATTGTGTTATTTTGTTTACAGAAGAAACGTTTAAATACACAACAATCGGAATTTCAACCATATAAATTGAATTATAAAAATTGGCGAAGACAGATGGGATCGCAGGTTTGTACCAATATGTAATTAGGTACACAGAGCAAAATTACCTTCTATATTCCCAAAAAAATAATAGAATTTAAATCATTTATTACAATAGCCGATAAACACGTTCACATAAAAATGTAAATAATGGAATAAAAAGTGGCGAGAAACTTTTTTACGGTGTTTCTACATAGAGACAAAATGAAAAGTTTGAAGGATTCATGGAAAAGTATCTAAAAACACTCACGCGCTTTGTCGATTTATTTGAAATAATGCAAAGTAAATCAAAACTACGTTTCAGAATACGTAGTTACCCTATTGCTGATTTAAGTATTTACGAATCAGAATACTTGGATAAGTAAAACAGTAAATAAGCAAACTCAGCAAGCAAGATCTGAGTGTTGTTAGGTTATTAACTTACTGTTTTTGATTTTCAGCAAAATGTTTTGACTGTTGACTCATTTACCTTCATAAATGTGCAAATGTGCAAGAAAATGGTGGATAAATCAATGCCAGCAATCTACGGGATAAGTAAAGTTTAATTTTATCAACATAATTTGTTAGAGAATATTATAGCTTTTTTTTACTTTAATGTAGAAAATAATTCTGTTAGCCCATATTCTCAGTATGGTAAGTGATAATATTACCGATGAAAACAACTACTGGAAGATACAGAGCTTGTTCAGCTAGTCAAAATTTGGCATGCTTATAAGCCTATGGTACGACGTTGACTACTTTTTATCTCAAAATTTTATCGCAGTTTGCACAGCGGCAGACAACAAGTTTTATATAAAATAAAAGTTAATAGACTCTAATGAAAGAATTTAGTATGTATTATCTTCACGTCATCCGGTCTTCCGGTTGGATCGTTGGATAGTACAAACGTCACAAATTTTGCTCCAAGAATATAAAATCATAACTGTTGAAATACAGAACAAAACTATAAACTGTGCAAATTAATCGAATAATATGGACTATTAGTGCAAATAAAGTGTTAAAAATACTGGTGTATTGTGCTACAAACAAAATAAGTGCATAAAAAATCTTTGTAGTAACATAACCTATAAACAATAGTTGACTTTGACATTTTATAACAGTGCTACCAACATCAGAAATCAGAACATTACGTTACGTTACAATCAATCTATGGTTCAAGTGTTGCCACGCTTACAAATAAATTCCTACCAAACTATTTTAGTATTGCCACTAGAAAAAATAAAAAAAAAAAAAAGTTTTGTTATTAAAATCTGAATTCATAAATTTAAAATGGAAGAGCAAATGCAATTACTATTTTCAAAAATAAAACAAGAAATGGATAAACAAACAACAACCTTAACAGATTCAATTACAAAAGCGGTATTAAAAGAAATGGATGATAAGTTAACACCAATTATAGAAGAAAATTTATTTCTAAAGAATGAAATAGAGAAATTAAATGAAAAAGTAAAACGCCTAGAACTTGGAAAAAAGGAGAATAATTTAATATTATACGGCTTCGAGGAGTCGAATGAAAATATGAACATAGTAGAAATGGTATCAAAAACTTTAAACGATTCTGGTATCGAAGTGCATAAAACAGATATTAACAAAGCTTTTAGAATTGGTAAAGTAAAAGAAAAAGCACGCCCAATTTTAATTAATATGCTAAACGCATGGAAGAGACATGAGATTTTGCGAAATAAGAAAAAGCTGCCAAAAAATATTTACGTTAAGGAGGATTTTAGTAAAGAAGTTTTAGAAAAAAGGAAAGAACTAATACCGCAGTTAAAAGAAGAACGAAAAAAGGGACGTATAGCATACATTAAATATGACAAACTAGTTGTTGAAGGTGAAGCAAGTGGGATACGAGATAAAAGGAAGAGAAACCAATCTGCCTCACCAAAGGCAACGAATGACACTGAAAATGCCCCGACAAAAATAAACAAAACAAATGCCTTCGAAAGAATGTACAGGAGCAGGGCTCACTCAACATCCTATAGAAATAAAGAATAGCAATCAACACACATCGGAAACCGGAAGATCAGCACAAAGGAACGAAAAATTATTAACAAGACAAACAAAACAACAATACCTCTCCCAAGCCGGCTGGTCACCGTGGGAGATATCGACCAATACCTTCCAGCTCCAATAAAAGAAAATACCAATAACACCAAAACACTAAAAATAAAAGAAAATAGGAAACTATATATTTGTACATTAAACTGCTTAACACTGAGAACACAAGAGAGACTTACCGAATTAGAGTTAGCTCTTTCAAAAATAAAATGGGACATAATAGGTTTAAGTGAAGTAAGAAGATTAGGCGAAAGCATTGAAGATAGAAAGGAATATGTTTTATACTATAAAGGGGAAACAAAGGGAAGTTACGGTGTCGGATTCATGATTAAAAAACGCTTAGAAAAAAATATTGAAGAATTTATAGGTATATCAGAGAGAATAGCTGTACTCAATATGCGTCTGCCGGGCTACAAACACAAATGGTCGATTATTCAAGTATATGCTCCCACTGAACAACAAGACGAACGAGTTAAAGACTTCTTCTATGATCAGCTGTCATCAGTCTTACAAGATGCACACAAAAACGTTATGGTCATAGGAGATTTTAATGGTAGAATAGGGTCTCAACGAACTGGGGAAGAAAATACAATAGGTAAATTTGGCTACGGTAGAAGAAGTAAGAATGGAGAAAGAATGATTAAAATGGCATTGGAAAACAATCTTACATACATGAACAGTTTTTTTAGAAAAAATCCGAAGAAAAAATGGACCTGGCTATCTCCAGATGGATCATACAAAAACGAAATAGATTACATAGCAACGAACAAAAAAATGTTTTTTCATGATATAAACATCTTAAACCAATTTAACTTTAATACCAACCACCGGCTAGTGAGAGCAGTAATAGATATCACTGAACCTAAAAAGAGTAGAAAAAAATACAATGCAAAAGCTAATTTTATAAATACACAACAACAATGTTCCATAAATACACTCAATAACGAAATAGAAGATAAATATAACAATGAGATAAAAGAGATATATGGTCCACTTTCCAACAAATTCGCAAAACCTAAGACAACCCATACCGAAACTGACACTAAAACATTAATAGAAGAAAGAAGAAAACTTTTAAAACTTGGAAAAGGCAAAGAAAATCTAAAGGCCATATCAGAATTAAGTAAAAAAATAAGTAACAGCATCAAAAAAGACAGAACTAAGAAAAGAACGATTGTACTTAATTACCATATAAACAAGACAGGAGGAGTTAAAAAAGCTTTGAAAGAACTGATAGAGGCGAAAAAATGGATCCCAAACATTAAAAATAAAGCAGGAAAACAGCAAACGACAAGAAAAGCTATAATACAGACAGCAACTGACTTCTATAGAAAACTTTATACAACAGAACGGAATACTGGAGACTTAACTATAAATCTTGATAATGATGACATGGACGAAGACATACCAGTTTTCCTACAACCAGAGATAGAAAAAGCTGTCAACAGTCAAAAGAACAACAAAGCTCCTGGACCAGATCAGATTTCAAATGAAATGATCAAAATTTCAATTAGAGTACCGGAAAAGCTAAGAAAACTTACGGAAATATACAATTCTATTTTAAGCTCAGAATGTATACCACCGCAATGGACCAAGAGCACAATTATACTTTTACACAAAAAAGGGAATAGGAACATTATAGAAAACTACAGGCCTATAAGCCTTATGTCGAATATTTATAAAGTGTTCTCCAAACTGATACTGAACAGAATAACAGGAATAATGGATGAACAACAACCTATAGAACAAGCTGGTTTCAGAGCGGGGTTTTCAACTACTGATCACATGCATGTCATCAAACAGCTAATTGAGAAATGTCAAGAATACGGTAAAGCCTTGTACATCGCATTTGTGGATTATAGTAAAGCATTTGATTCCATAGAACACGATTCGCTTTGGAGGGCTCTAATACAGCAGGGACTGCCAAAAAAATACATACGTATAATTAAAAATATATACGCAAATTGCACAGCGCAAATAAAACTGGAATCAACCGGTGAAGAGTTCCCAATAGCCAGAGGTGTGAGGCAAGGAGATCCGCTATCGCCAAAACTTTTCTCAGCAGTCTTGGAAAGCATATTCAGAGATCTTGAGTGGGACAATTTTGGCATCAATATCAACGGTAGACAACTTACCCACTTAAGATTCGCTGATGACTTAATCCTAATAACTGACAACGCGAATACCCTCCAACATATGCTACAACAGCTAACTGAGGCAAGCAGAGTGGTTGGTCTTACTATAAATAAGTCAAAAACAAAAGTAATGACAAACAGAGAAGAAATATTCATAAAAGTAGATAATGAAGACATTGAATATGTTAATAACTATACATACTTAGGGCAATTAATATCTTTTCGAGACCGGACAGACATAGAAATAGAAAGCAGAGTGGCCTGTGCTTGGAAAAGATACTGGTCCCTTAAAGAGGTATTTAAAAGCAAACACTTTCATATGACAGTCAAGAAAAAAGTGTTTAATTCTTGCATCTTGCCATGTCTTACGTACGGGTGCCAAACATGGGCATTGACTCAAAAACATCTTTTAAAACTAAGATCGTGTCAAAGGGGGATGGAAAGGAGTATGTTGGGCGTAACGCTAAAAGACCGCAAAAGAGCAGCAGACATTCGATCTACAACTAAGGTGGAAGACGTACTAAAGAAAATAAGACGGTTAAAATGGCGATGGACAGGACATATGACAAGGGAAAGCAGAATGAAATGGACTAAAATTATAACAGAATGGCAGCCACGTGATGGCAAAAGAAAAAGAGGAAGGCAAGCTAAAAGATGGACAGATGATATCAAGCTGATTGGAGGGACAATCTGGTCTAGAAAAGCTACCAATAGAGAAGAGTGGAAGAAGCTGGAAGAGGCCTATGTGTCACTAGACACGCTGACCACTGAACCGGGAAAACCGATGTATTAGATTTAAGTTTAAAATTTGTATGTAAAATCATTGTTTAGTATCAGCAATAAAGGCTAATAATATAAATATCTTCACGTCAGCTCATACACACATTACACACCGATACCGCACTAGTTAAAAAAATATTGATAAGCAAGGCACTTAAATATAGGAAAACATTGTAAATAAAATTCAATAACATGTCACTAGACCCACATGGTTTCTGGCTGTTAGCTCTTTTGATACTGCCATTGGGATGGTCTCAAGGAGAATAAATCACCGATCTTAAATAACATGCTTTAATGATGCACACTCCACAGTAAATAGTACAGTCAGGTACTTATGTGTTAAATTGTGTTAGAGAACATCAAATAACTTGTTAGTTGGTAAGCGTCACTTTTCAAACCCTCGAAAATTATAGTAACCGTCTTTGGTGTTGACAGCGTAGGGAAAATATTTTCGGACAGTGCTGGCTAACGCCACACTGCTATTTCCACTGGAATGAATAAATATATGAACTGACTATAATTAATATAGGTTAAGAACATCATTCATGGTTAAAAATACTTAATTTTATAATTTTTTAGAGGATGGTAATGAAATCGTATGCTATTCAAGTGAACGACGCTTTATAACAATCGTAAGTTGTTTTGAGTTGAACTCCAAATTCAAAATATACACATAACATGATTTTGTAATTTTCACTTCAAATTAGGTTATTTTATGGAAGAGTACCTATTGGGAATAGTAGAGGTCGAAAGGTCAAATCAAGACAATAGAGAAATTCTCAGTCATCTGTGATATGTGATTTTATTGAAAATACTTAATAGGTACTTAAGTGACTTGAACATTATTTTTGGAAACAATGAAAGAATCCCTAACTTGGCTTACTATGAATTTATTTTATTTTAATATAGGATGATTCTGGTGCCCCAGTGGTACAACAAGGTCACCTCGTAGCCGTGACAGTCGGTGGGGTCACAATTGACGACGAGCATGTTGCTGTGGGTATGAAGATAAGCTGCTTTTGCTCATGGATTGCTGCCAATCTACCGTAAGTATTGTATATTTAATAAAATATATTAGAGGCATTATCTAATTTGACATCCAGTCTATAGAATACTAATACGGCTCTATAGGTTTCTCGACCCAAATTAAACTCACATGAGACGGGTTGCCTCAATGTCTTTTTACATTGGGTAATTCAGTTCACTGTTAGATTATTAGATTAGAAAAAGACTGTTTTTTTATAGATTTGGACTGGTAGTTGGAAAAGTCTTTCATTTAAAATAAACGATATAGGTTTATTCTCTTATCATGGAAGCTCAATCAACTACTTTGTACCCAAATGACGGATTGTGGACTGTGATTAGTTCCTTCCCAATCTTGATTAACTCATTGTATACTGCTAACAAATAAGAAATAGGTAGGTTATATAACAAATATCGGTGAATGTAGAAATATTCGAAAACCTCTTCGCAACTTTTTTAGACTTCCTGAAAATTCACAAGCAAAATAATTTCCTGCTTTATGGATACAAATTTTGATGTTACATCTGACACCTTCTAAATCTAAATAAATTGTTGATTTTGTAAATTTTGTAAATAGCTTAGGGTCGGTTTCTCGTATATTTTAGTTATAGTCAAAGTTAACTATATTTAACCGCCGAATGAAAGCAAACTGGGTTGCAGTGTCAATTTAACTAAAATTTTAACCGACCGAGGGAGATCGGTCATCGTCAAAGTGACTCTACGGTCAAAGCATGGTAATAGTTAAGTTAACTTTAACTAAAATGTACGAGTAACCGACCCTTACTCAACTAGCAAAAAATAAACCAGTCTGAAAATTAAAATTAGGAGTGAATTTAAGCAAAATTATCTCTAAATAATAATATCTAATATAGGATTCTCCTGCGAAACTACCAGGATAGCATAACTTGAAAGCTGTGTTAAAAGTGACAACATACAATTTAAATTCAGCTATAAAATGTTTTTCATGAAAAATATCGTATAGGAACATCAGACAGGCTAGTTACGGGTAAAGTCTGGATTTTCCCGTGACATGAGGGGATGAATCGGTCCGCCTGCCCTGACTTACGCCGCGCCGAACGCTTCCGATGTCCTATTCTGATGCAACCAAAACTCTAATACTACTTCCTATTATAAGTTTGTGAGGATGTACGGATTGAGATGAAACTTGGGCGGAAGCGAGTGTGACAGTATTTTTTAAGCGAAGTTAATTGATAGTTTTTAAACTACATACATAATTTTACAACTACTGTCACAAAAAAATATATCAAAAAGTAGTATATAAACCAAAATAATAATGAATTATCTGAATTTGAAATCACAGTTTTGTAATCATGTCATATATCATATATATAATCTATCCTGCTAATATTATAAATGCGAAAGTTTGTGAGTGAGTATGTTTGTTACTTCTTCATGCTCAAAGGGCCGAAACAATTTTGATGAGGTTTGGTTTGGCTTACACCCTGGATTAACATATAGGCTACTTTTTATCCATCGTGAAACCGCAGGGCGGAAAGCTAGTAATCCATAAAATGCATTATTTATTTGGATAACAATTTAATAAGTACACTGTAGTAATAAACTAATTTAAATTATTAAACATTATGTCTTGAGAACTATATTGTCCTACGATAATAAAACAGTATCGCTGGACACTAACACAATAAGTACGCCGGCTATCACCGTGACGCCGTCAATTACATGCTGTTTTGTTCACAGTGCCTCTCCTCTCGATTCACTGGCTATTATGTTTTAAAATACTCTATTTTGTTCGCCTCTGCTTCAAAATAATAGTTAAATACTGAAAGCTTATTTTCTTTTCGCCTTTAACGACAATGTTGTAGGTATAGTTTAAATTTATATATAATAAACACCTCAAAAATGTGTTGAGACACGCACTTGACAAATATTTAAAAATTCTCCCTTTTAGATTTTTGGTTATTATATGTACTACAATATCACGAAAATTTTAAGACAAAATCACATTAAAAAAAGAAAATTGAAGCATAACAAATACCTTTTGTAACTATATGAACGTATTTACATTTAGTAAAACTGGGTTTAGTTTCACAAAAACAAGATTTGAAATTTTGCTGCAAGTTACCATATAAATTAAAAGAGCTGCCATCCAAAGGGGTTGAGTGCTGCCCCTATAAAAATATTTTTTTATTTTATTTTTATTATTATTTTATTTCATTTCTGGTGACTAACTAGGGCCTTCTCCGTAAAGTCCATTAATGGCTGATAGATGAAGATATGCTATTCGTTTGCTAATCTTATCACAGTTTGACCCAGCTGTGCGGCGGTATGGTAAGGAGAGTTAAAAACGAGGGTAAAAACTAACATGGCATCAGTAATTCACGAATTAGTTTTTTATTCGATGTGATCATTGTCCATTATGTCCATGTGTGTTTACAAAAATATTCGGCCTTATTATAAATTCTTGGGATATTTCATTGTGTATGACGCTTTACCACCCATTTCGCCACAAACTACTTACCTAGGATATGGCATAGCTACAAACGCTACAAACAATGTACCTAGGTACAAAGATATCTCACAGTGTGAAGGCCATTTGCCTTTATATCTCTGGATAGGTATAATAAATATAATACCCTTATGAAAAGTCAGCTTTATTTCTCCTTTCATTGTTATTTATTACATAACCTAAATCATATTTATATAGGTATTTCTATTATGTTCACAGAGGTGGTGGTAAACATTTACAATGCTGTCAAAACTGCTGTGACCTCAGCCACAAACGTAATTTTAATCATAAAAAGTATAATTAGTTTCAATATAATCATAATTATGTTATCAATGTATTTTTATTTCCTATTATATCTATCCTACTAATATAATATTATAAAGAGTTAAATCAAAATCAAATCAAATCAAAAACTCATTTATTCAGTTTAGGCCCTAATAAGGCACTTATGAACGTCAACAGTTACAGTTTTACAATAGACTCTACTACCGGTTCGGAATACACTTGAACTGAGAAGACTCAGCAAAGCGTTTTTTTTTTGGTGGATCTTTTTTTTTTTAATTGATGTAGGTAATTACAGTTTTTATCTCTCAGTTTTTGTGTAAATAGAAAGGTTCTCGAGTGGCGACCACGAACCGGAAGACGCAGCGTGCACAGGCCCACCACAGACCGGCCATCGTGGTGATCCTTGGCTCTAGGTTCAGCAGTGGCCGTCTTTCAAATGATATGGTAATGAAAGTGGTAAAGTTTGTTTGAATGTAGAAGGTAATCTGTGGAGCTATAGGTACTGGCTCGATTCTGGAAATTATTTCACTAATAGAACATAATTATAATATTTAAAATATCTTTTATAATGTCTTAGTGTACCTATGTAACAGATTTTTTTTTTAAACAATGGAAAAATATTAATATGCCTATAGATACATATAAATAATCTGTGCCTATTGACAATATATACTCGTAGGTATAATTCATTTGTTATTCTTAACGCTTGTCTCAATAAGTATTACTGAAACGTTAGTTATTTGACTTTCCATAAAGTTTTATAACTCCATGCATAATCCTCGACACGACTAGGGAAAGGCAAGATCATTCAAATAGGATGAGCCATTCTTAGATAATCGGCTTTATAGGCTTATAAACATAAAATACGTACGAGACTTTTTGCACGTATGTTTATATGAGCCAAATTCCTTTTAGCCTATAGGCTATCTTTAGTGAGAAAATAAAAAAATACTTGAATTTTCCATGAGAAATGTAAGTAACAGTATGCAAATAAGCTTTGTGTGTCTCGTAATAAGATTTATAGGGACAACATAATCCACTGTAAATCCGATTTGTCTATTTAACACTGAATAAAATGCGTAAATGTTATTAATAATCAACCGAAAATCTCAGCGGGATTTGGTTGCAATAAAAGTGGTATGTTATATTGTGCATTGTGAAATTTTATTTTTATATTTGAGAGCCAGTTCCCTCTAGCCTTACCACCATATTGGCCACATCATCACTGACCGCGGTTAGATTGGGGTCAATCAAACACAGACCTTTACACAGTAAAAAAAAAAAGAAATTCTCTAAATTCTGTCATCAATAAAATTAATAAAATATAAATTTAAAAGACCTAAGCAGATTATTATATACCTATTATTATTTTACAGACAAATGTAAACATATAATTAGAAGCCATGCAGCCGTGAGCTTACGTATAGATTAGGAGATTAGCGAACCGAGATCAATAAACACGAAACGGGTAAAACGGGTAACAATACAGAAGGAGGCGTGTTGATCCATAGAATAGCCGGGACTCGGGAAATTGCTCTGGTAATCCGAGATCATAGCTTCCACTCTGTGACATTGCACCGCTTATTTCCCGTCCACAAAGAGCGGGTATTAGCAATATTGTCTGTAATGCGTCCGGATCCATACTATCGATTTAGTTTAGAACGCCTGTGTTCAGTGTAATTACCTAGTTGGTCGCACATGCTACGTTGTACAATCTGAAATTGTTAGGACGAAGATACATAATTACCCAAATGCATCTAATCAAAATAGCAACAATTTCAATATACATACAATATGAAAAATATAAAAAAAAGTAATTCATTATTATGAGCTCCAATACACACCCAAAAAGCGTCTCAACTTTAATATAAATAAGTTGCACCAAAATTGCTGATATCTTTCGTCCTGCAAAATAAAACTAACTTGGTGGTCTCCAAATCTCTCTCAGCCTAGTCAAGCTAATGAAAGTGACTTCACAAAATAAAGAAAATCATCAGTCTTTCCAATAATAAAATTAACCTATTGGTGAAGCACCAATGCTTTAACTTGCTAAGTAATTACGCACATTTATTATAATTATTTATTAGTTTGATACGCCCTCTGTTTTTCCAAATTTTATATCAGGCAGAAAGGCTCACGTACTAATATTGAATTTAGGTGGCCTTAAGCCTTGATAGATGGCGTAAGTAGTGTCGTCGCTTTTCGACAGCTGCTTCCGTTCAAAATTTGAAAAGCCAAAAAACAGATGATACACTTGGAAAAAAGATGGTCTACGTGACGTACTTAAATAAGCTGAAAAATTAAAAATTCTAACTGGAATAAAAATACTAATTGGTTACACACATTCTACTTCATTATTTATTGATTGCCGAAGATAAAATTCAAGATATTATAGAGTCGACGACATCTACTGTAAATCGCTCTAAAAGGGCTGCGGGTGCCTGGAGGATTTAAAGGTACGTGAGTCTTGTATTTCTCTCTGCGATTTTAGGCATATCAGCATTTAGGAGGGTGTATCAATTTAATTTTATTATATTCCAAATTACCGCGTTATCTTAGTATAACAACACGTATGTGTCTTCGGGTGTCGGCTATTTACACGCTGCATACCCATAGTTTTGGTCCTAATTCGAGCCGGATATTCTGTCCAGTTTTAGATATTTTACGTAATTTAGTTGGTAAAATATCTATAGCCTAAATTGCTAAATTTTACCCTTGTTTCATAGCTTTGCGTAATTGTTTGGCAAAGTTTATGTTCATAAGCCATACCAACTGCTATTGACAATAGATTTTACGTAATTTTTTGGTAAAATTCTAGTCATAACCCGCATTCCAATTATATGATAGAATTTACGTATTTATTGGTAATATTCTTGTTCATTTTTGACAAGTAAATGACTAAATGACGTAATATTTGGTTATTTCTTGTTCGAATTTATGACATTTAGTTTTTACTATAAAGGTTTGTGTACATACTATTAGTAAAATACTTATTTTACAATGACGCAAATTAGTCAGGAGAATTTATTATTTATGTTAGAAAAAAAGAAGGAGTTATTATTTGCTCGTATTAATCGTTTATTTATTACATCGAAGAATATAATTTCTTTCGAGTCAACTACACGGTCTAATGAAAACTTTATGTCTGAGTCAGAAACAATTGATGATATTCGCGATAAGTTTGAGTCTATTGTTGATCAAATATGTCAAATAAATTTAACTTTGAAACCTGACATTCCTCCTGATTACGCATGTCTGGAGTCATTTGAGGATTTGTATATCCGTGTTAAACATATACGGAATAAAATAATTAGTTCTACTACAGTTGTATCATCTCGGAAGGATAGTCCTAAGCTTGTTGTTAAGTTGCCTCCTATTAATATACCGAGTTTTGATGGTAAAACTGAGAATTGGCCCGTCTTCTACGAGTCATTCAAATCGAACATTCATAACAATGCTCAGCTGACTGACTCGCAGCGTGTGCAGTACCTTGTGGGTAAACTTACTCATAATGCGTTGAAGGTAACCGCCGGTATAGTTCCCACGGGTGACACTTATAAAATAATATGGGATAGTTTGGTTAAAAAGTACCAGGATAAACGTTCTTTGGGTACTTATTATTTGAATAATATTTTAGACATAAAGGCGTGTTCACATACCGCGAATAGTTTAGACTCGTTTATTGATATTTTTTCTGCTTCACTTTCTGCTTTAAAACATTTAGATATTCCCGATTTGACGGATTTTATTCTTTTACATTGTGCATTAAAGCGAATGGATTCTCAAACTGCACAAGGTTTCGAACTTTCAGTGCGAAATGTCGAAATACCTGCAACTAAAGAATTTATTTGTTTTGTTCAAGATCAGGCGAAAATATTAGAACGCTCGAATTCTTCAAATCCGTATTCGAACCCGCGAATAGGGAATTTGTATAAGCCGCCTGTTTCTACGTCATGCGATACACGTACGCATCAGTCTTCTAAGTCTTTTGTCGCGAGTGAGGTAACTGTACGTACTCCGGTTGCTGCCTCCTTTGCTCCACCGCTTGCGCCCGTGGCATCGCGCTGTGCGTATTGTAATGATACCGCTCACGTGCATCTTTATAACTGTGCACAATTTAAATCATTACAAGATTCTAAAATACGTTTTAATTTTATAAAATCCAAACGTGGATGCGTGAATTGCTTGAGTATTGCACATAATTCAAGCAATTGTAACTCGTCATCTGTTTGTGAGTTGTGTAAAAAACGTCATCATACTTTATTACATTTTGAGAGTAAATATGAAAAAACGTCACATACTCATACCGCTGCTATAATAAATAATTGTGATGTAAGGTCGACGGTGCCGTCCACGTCCTGTGCACCACCGTCGTGCCCCGTGGCATTCACACCTTCCGCGTCTTCGTTGCCTGCGTTCTCGTCTTCTGCCGCTCCGATAGCAACTTCGTCGCATTTCCCTTACGTTACTAACAATAAGGATAATACTCCGAGTACAACGTTTGCACTGCAATCGCACAATACCTCTGTATTGCTCTCGGCTGAAACGAAGTCGAGTTCGATTGTCTTGTTGTCAACCGCACAAGTCTACGCGCGCCCTAAAGGTAGCACTGGACGACGATCGGTAGTGAGGTGTTTGATTGATAACGGTTCGCAAAACAATTTAATTACATTGAATTGTTGTCGTATTTTAAATTTACCAATAATACCTTTGAGTAATTCTTTTGTCAAAGGTGTTGGTTCAACTTCACGTCCAGTGTTTGGATATGTATACTTGGATATTGAATCTCGAGTATACGTTAATCAGAAATTCACTATACATGCGTTAGTAGTAGAGTGTATTACTGAACAATTGCCGTCGCAATTTATTGACGTATGTAGGTTTAATTATCATAAACTTCCACTCGCTGATTTAAGTTGGAATATACCCGGTGACATTGATGTCGTGTTAGGGGCTCAACTCTTTCCGTACATTTATATGGGAAATAGGGTCAACTTTGGTCCGCGTGTCCCACCCGATTTGTTAACTTCTTTTGGATATGTTTTGATGGGAGATTTCCCACATAATGACGTTGCTCCTACTTGGACTTTTAGCGCGTTAGCTCTTAATGAGATAGTTCAGAAATTCGGAGAATTTGAGGAACTGCCTACAAAGCGTCGGTTATCACTTGAAGATACTGAAAGCGAAAATATTTTCACTTCTACTGTGACCAGTGACAATGTAGGTCGGTATACAGTTTCCTTACCGTTCTGTAAAAGTCTTTCCGAACTTTGTAAATCTGAGTTGTCATTAAATGGCATTTTGCATATCGAGCCTACTTTACAGGCTGACCTGTTTTTATTATTTATAGATTTTAGTTTATTTCCCTTTGCTATGAGCTCTAATATAAAACAAATGATTTTGCGTATTGGTGTACAAGTTGATCAGCGTAAATATCTTCGCATTTTATTTCGTTTCAATGAGAACGAATTAGTGCATACTTATTCTTTTAATTGTGTACCTTTAGGACTTATGTCGAATCCTTTTATAGCTATGCGCACTGTGCGACAGCTTCTTTACGATTTGGTTTCTTCTGTACCAAATGAAGAAAGTGCCTTGCAACTTTCTCAGGATCTTATTATTCTGATTAAATGGTTAAATAATTTTTCCACTTTTTTGCGTAGTCTTTCTGACTCGCACCGCAAATCGCTTGCGTTTGATGTAGGATGTAGCTCTTCCGAGGTATTATACCTTTCGTGGGATCCTCCGGAGGATATTTTCTTTATCTCATTCTCTTACATTCTCTTTTTGGCGCTAAACTGCACTAAGAAGAAAATATTATTATTAGTTGAGCGTTTATTCGACATATTTAGTTTAGTCGCGCCTATAATTTTAGCCAAAGTTCTTAGTAAAGAAGACTGGGATGATCCTGTCCCAGAAAATATTATTGCCTGCTTTTTTGTTTCGTTGCAAGAATTTCTTTTATTTCTTTTTATTTTATTTAATGTTTAAAAATGCACTTATATGGTGTGATCGGAACTCAACTTCTCACGTATGAGGAGTTACAGACTGTGCTGGTGCAAATAGATTTTATTATTAACTCTCGCCTACTTAGTGTCGTGTCTTCCGATCCATACCCAGAAGTGATTACACCCGCTCACTTTTTAATGTCTACTCCGTTGCAGTATTTGCCTGCTGCTGACTTGTCCGGTCAGCATGTTGGCCTGGTCCAGCGTAAACAGTTGTCGGATTGTATTGTACAGTCATTCCGTTTAGAGTATCTGCATACGCTGCAAGTTAGACAGAAATGGGCTACTCCGGACAAACCAGTTGAAATCGGAACTGTCGTACTTTTGGGACAGGACGATTCAGCTCCTTTGTATTGGCCTTTAGGTGTTATTACCGAGGTTTATAAAGGCACTGATAATACAGTTCGAGTTGCTATGGTTAAAACTAAATTTGGTAACTTTAAACGAGCTGTCACAAAATTATATCCTATTCCAACACAATAAATTGTAATTTAATTTATATATTATTCATATTTTGTTTTAATTATTTTCAATTTTATTGTTTCTGATAAGTCATAAGCTTAGACTATTATAATATATGAATGCTTTAGTCATAAATTTAGACTACATTCTATTGTCAAACTATAATATAGAGATGTGTAGCTTCTTCTTTTGAAAGTTTTTGCGACCTTCCAAGGCGGGGTGTATGGTGAAGCACCAATGCTTTAACTTGCTAAGTAATTACGCACATTTATTATAATTATTTATTAGTTTGATACGCCCTCTGTTTTTCCAAATTTTATATCAGGCAGAAAGGCTCACGTACTAATATTGAATTTAGGTGGCCTTAAGCCTTGATAGATGGCGTAAGTAGTGTCGTCGCTTTTCGACAGCTGCTTCCGTTCAAAATTTGAAAAGCCAAAAAACAGATGATACACTTGGAAAAAAGATGGTCTACGTGACGTACTTAAATAAGCTGAAAAATTAAAAATTCTAACTGGAATAAAAATACTAATTGGTTACACACATTCTACTTCATTATTTATTGATTGCCGAAGATAAAATTCAAGATATTATAGAGTCGACGACATCTACTGTAAATCGCTCTAAAAGGGTTGCGGGTGCCTGGAGGATTTAAAGGTACGTGAGTCTTGTATTTCTCTCTGCGATTTTAGGCATATCAGCATTTAGGAGGGTGTATCAATTTAGTTTTATTATATTCCAAATTACCGCGTTATCTTAGTATAACAACACGTATGTGTCTTCGGGTGTCGGCTATTTACACGCTGCATACCCACCTATACTAACTACGCATACAAAACTGCGAAGCATTAGGTATCGATTTCCAATAAATAGCTATCGTTAAGATGCATAAGCATGCAAACTACCCAAGTCCTTTATTTTCAAACAAAATATGAAGCTCAATAACGGCAAATAACCTGTCCACCCTGAAGCAATATCTACTTAAGGTGTGCTCGAGAGCCAAAGAGGCCGCGTGCCAAGTACAGGCTCTTTGAAAAATATTCACGAAGGCACGTGTGGAAGTACAGACCAACCATGTTTACTTTGAGTTTGCTTCAAACTCGCCCAGAGGATAGCGTTGAATATTTTCTGTTAAGCTTTCTGAATAAAGTATATATTATGTTGGCAGGTTACGTGTATAGTGTGCATATGTGCAAAACAATTGCTATTCTGTTCACGTCATATATACTCAGGTGCTTCGGTCTTGGAAACTTTGAACGATCTTATTTTTATTTACCATGCATTTTAAAGATCGAAGTTTTATCATGTACCTATATGAGAACACAGGTGCAGTTCCTATTGTTATAGGTTGCTGGATGGACGGCATTTTTCCGTTTGAATTTATTACATGAAAATAGGACATCATTTTGTGATTCCCAAATGAAAAGTTATAAGAAATAAAAAATAGTCGTTTTATAATTAAAACCTGAATCATCTACTATAGTGAAATTAGGTAGTTATAAAAAGCATTTTAATTCCCATCTAGAAATTTCAAGTTAAATGACCGTATTGTCTAGAATATTTTTAAGCAGTTAGGAATAGTGGTGCACAATGCACACTGGTGACCGGTGCGGCGAGATAAGCCAACTACGGCTATTTGCAGTAGAAATATGTACCCTGAATCCCACTGTCTGATTTAGTAGAGTTGTGGTCCAGAATTGCTAGTAGCCAACGAGTTATGACAATTAAGGAGATTGTGCTCTACTTTATTAAATCACTTAAATCTATCATAACTTAATCCGGTTACAAAAAAAAATTAATCTCTTACAAAAAATTTTTTGTTCATTTTTAGGGTTTCGAAGGGTGCCAACGGAACCCTATTACTAAGCCTCCGCTGTCCGTCAGACCGTCCGTCTGTCAGCGGGCTTGTTTATCATGAACCGTAATAAATAAATAGTTGTTTTTTTTTTACAGAATACGTACCTATTATTTCAGAAGGTTTACAAGCAGGTTGCCAATCGCCATTTGTAAAAAAAAAAAAAAAAATTAAATAAAAAAAAAAAACATTTTCTTTGCTCGACCTTAACAATCACTGTATCTCATTGGCCGTAATAGGTAGGAAGGTTGAAGGGTCTATTTCTATTGCCCATATAACAATAAATAAAATTAAGGTACGATGGTACGGAAGCCTTCGAGTGCGAGTTCAACTCGCACATGGATGATTATTACATGTTTTTTGCTCTATTCTGAACTTTATCAACTCCTCAGAATTTAAAGGAAAAATGTTTTTTGTCTCACATACAATTTGTTACTGGTCCCATTAACCAATGATTCCAAGATAAGCGGATTAAGTGAGCAATGAACTCAAACATTTTTATTAAAAAAGTAATTAATCCATCATCATTATAAGACTTAATATCCGACAAAAATAAATGGTTACAGCAAGATATTAAATCCACAAAATTATTGCGCAACATCTCGTTACAGCGAACGGAGTGTGTTCCAAGGAGCTTGAGTATACTTCTCGCAAATTATGACCCTCGCAGTCCCTCTAGCCGTTTAAATAATCTCAGCGTGCAATAAAAGCTGGCCAAGCAATATATTGCAAGTACTCCCGCCATTAGAGGGTGTAGCGCAAACATCCTTGCAAACTAATGGCCTGACCATGGGTAAACTAACCTCTTGACGTTTCCAACCTAGGTACCTATTTGTTGTAAATTTTAACTTTGAGGTGATTAGTTTTTATTTTCACTTATAAAAATATGAATAGTAGTTACTATGAAGTGAGTTTAATATGCATTCAGGGTAAAAAGAAGTTACTTACTCTCAAAATATAAGTAACTAGCTGTTCCCCGCGGCTTCACTCGCGTTTCCGGGATAATAAGTGGCCTATAACTTCCGGGGATAATGTAGATTCCTATCAAACAAACTCTTTAGCGTTATAATATTAGTATAGATGTAATTAGTACTATAGGAAAGTCTAATAAAATAGCTCAAATTGCTGGAAGTGTTTTTAGTAAAGGTGTTCTAGGTACTCAAATTTGTATGTGTCGTAGGAGTATCTCCTATTCACATTATCCCATGATGTACAGGTATGATAATATTATCAGCGTATTATTTAAAACATCCAACTTGTTGAATCAAAATGTACGAAAAGTTTGAATATTGTTTTGTGCGAATTCAGCATTGGTCCTATACTAAAAAGTGATTATAAAATAGTGAATTTGTTTTTCTGCATGGCATTACAAAAATATCTCGTATTAACACAAAGTTTTCCTATTTAATACAGCCTCGGGGCAAGTTGCAAACTTTTGCCATTTGCTCTCTCTCGAATTACATTTGAGAGTCGAAAATAATATGGAAGTCTTATTTAAACGTCAAAACCAATCAACATGCTGGTGTGATGGTATCTACAAAATATTTAGAGACTTGTTTATAGGATAGCACTTTATTTACAAATAACTGTTCCGCGCGGATTCACTCGCGTTCCCGGGATAAAAAGTAGCCAATAACCTTCGGGAAAAATGTAGCTTCCTATTAGTGAAAGAATTTTTCAAATCGGTCCAGTAGTTTCGGAGCCTATTCAATGCAAACAAATAAATAATCAAATCTTTCCTCTTTATAATATTAGTATAGACAAATAAAAAAATACAATCAACACATTAAAAAAAATCTGATCAACGACAAGGGTTTTCAGCAGGCTGGCAACAACGTTTCCTCTTTGAATAGCCAAGCGTTGACAGGAAAAGCTCCTCGGCTGCCGGTCCTCTGAGGCCTCGATGTAGGTTAGTATAGCTAGTTATAGTATATAATTTATGGGTTAGTATTTTGAAATAATTATGCCGATAGCGTGCGTCATAATTGCTTCATCTGCAATACCGGAAATTTTAAGCAAAATTCAATCAATTCGAATGAAAGATCCACGAAAAAACGCCTTGTCTTCTCAGTGTATTCTAAACCGGTGTTGGTTGTATGTATAGTCAATTTTAGATTGTAACGTGTATTACCTACATAAAAGTTCTTTTTCAGTGTTTCAGTTTCACAATATTTAAGAGTATTACTAGAAATAATCGAACCAAAAATCTAGAATGTTCTTATGAATACAACGATTTTCATTTTTTTTTTATTGCAATCATGTTTATTACTTATCAGCACAATAGAAACAAATCTTCTACAAAAATCATCTATAAAATAGGTACGTACCTTATTAAATACAACAATTATCTTTAGGTCTAATTGTACACACACAGTTTATGGAAGCCAAAGTAAGCGATTAACATTTATACGTTTTTATTTTTTCTATGATGTAAATTCAAGCGGTTTGTAAAATAGTAGTAACAGTCTTAATCCAATACGTATGGAAGCTAACAAGAAAACTCCTAGACAGCGTTAAAATAACTTGTTAAAGAATACACGAAAAGTCCATTATAGGAGAACCGAGTTCCTTCACTCCTGTAGCAGCCACAAACAGGCCACTTGCGACTTTGTAACCATCAGCCATTATTATTGCCAAGATCCCGTTTTCACAGCAAATGGTTCCGGTAGAAAGTTCTTTCAAGTTGCCGCTTCGGGAAAAGATCTGTTTTCGTTTACTCGACGAAAGTCGTGAAATAATATTTGTAGGTTTAACGTAATAATTTTTAGTGTTTGCCTACATTTTCTGGAATTTGAGGGAATTATTGTAAGACATAGTGCAAACAAGTTAGTTTTTCTTGAAGAAAGAAGTCGAGAAATTGAAATTTTCCTTTATTATTTTAGAGAGAAACTCTAGCTTTGCCTATGTAACCTTTCGTTGGTGGAAAATAAGTAAATAAAAAAACATAAGTAAATTCAATTTAGAACAATTACTTATTATTTTAATTGAATTTTCGTTCTTGGTTCGCCAACTAAACTAATAATAGTTTTCTTAGTCTCTCATTTTTAAGAGATGCTCTGTTTAGCACTACTAAGTACTGCTTATGTATTCCGCCCCGTGGATTTCCCCGCGGATTAATTTGCGATTTTCCTCAAGGGGTATATTAAGTTACCCTAATGTTATTCCAACATCCGAACTTCAACATTAATAATATTAGTATGATGAGACCAAATAAAATGTTGTATTATTTTTTTCAAATTTTGAAACATCGACATGTAAACATATTTCGCAGTATATTCTTTTCCTTATCCATAAGTACATTATCCTACATGAAACGTAAAAGGAAGGAAATGAAGCAAAATACCTTGGGAAAGTCACTGCTACGTGCAAAACGAGTGTGGCATTTAAAATATCAAGAGTTCCCCAAGCCCCGACGTGAGCTCGTTAATCAGTCCCCAATGCAAGAGATAAAATAAAAAAAATGGAATACTTGACACAATTCGTATGTAACTTTCGTTATTATTTATCTCTTTTAGATAGTGAAAAATACGTGGTGCATTTTTGGTCTTGATCGAAATTGGCATACAATACTGGTTTTTATTTTTTTTGTAATTTAAGAACGCTTACTTTATAATACTATAACTACTACTTTTATTTTATTAAGAGAACGTAGTAAAAGAACATTCTTTGAACATTAAATTTGAATGCAATTGCTTTATAAATAAAATACCAAAATGTTACATAAAATGTAATATTAAAAATAACACAAGCAAACATTTTAATTAATTTACATAATAATAGAGTCCATTACTATCTATATTGAAAATGTGTGAAGATTAGTTTAATTATTAAATATCTTCATAACAATTAACTTCAAATCTAGTTTCCGCCTGCACTTTTACCTACGATACTTTGGGATCCTATTAAACTTATCCCAAGAGTACAAAGTATTCTATACCTGTTATTCCAGAGTATTATATAATTATTATTTTTCGTAGGTAATTGTCAGGACAAGGGTGTAACAAAAGAATATTTCGGAAAAAGCACAGGGAAAGTCGATAATTTAGATGCCATTTTGTATGAAAATCTCAATAAAAAAACACGTGGATGACGCCGGGCACGATCAGCTAGTTTATTGTATTAATGAGATCAGATGAGAACACAACAACATTTTTAATTATAAAATCTATTTTCCATCTAGGTATATATCCCATTCTGGTATGAATATGACTCGGCTATTACCCGTGTAAGTGGTAATATTCGAACGAGAAACAACCTGGAGAACTTATAGTTAGGTTATAACTACTTTAAATGTCATATCTCAGTGGAATTTTGAATCCGCATTTATTTAGTATATACATGCTCTCGTACGTTTATACCATGTTGGTTCGTTATTGACAGGCCGATAATATAAAAATAAATAATATTGTTTAATTTTAGTAAGACCGTACCATGGGTGCTGATTCTGAGAGATGATTCTGCCGAAGCCCATCAGTTTACATGGGATCTGGCTCTCAAGTGCAGCTGCTGGATCTCCGGTAAAGGTAGGCTTCCGAGACTCGTGGCCGACGACTGACGCGCGCGACAGACGCGCGCGGCCATAGTCAACATATGGGAATGTATGGAGCCACTTCCGTGCCTCGCGTCAGTCGCGCGCGTCTGACGCCTCGGCCGCGACTCTCGGACTAGTACCTTAAATGTTTATTGACATATAACCTGTAATGTGCATTTATAATATTAAAACTTGTTTTGAAGAATTTTTGCTTATGTCAAAGGTCTTTACCTAGTTTAGGCATCAAGGCTTATCCTTTTCAGTGCCTGCATGTGTAAACTCATACCTACTGTAAAATTGTCATCTGCCACAAATGTTTATATTTTATACATATTATATTATTATAATATATGTTCATCTTGAAGGCACCTACCAGCAGCCAGGCGCATGGTGTTATAACTCAAAAGAAATGTGGTAGATTGTATTGCAAATGTTGCATGAACCCTATCCCTGGTGGCGCTGTGTATGATTACAGCGCTATTATCTTGATTTCTCGATTCCTCATTATATACAAATGTACTCAGGCGGATGCTACAAAGTACCCACTATGTAGTAAGTACCCGCCTGACTAACGCCGCGCAATTCGTCACGATATGTCACACATTGAAAGCTGACGTTCATTGTGGCATCCAACCCATTATTTTTGTCAAAGTTACAGTAATTTGTAATGATTAATTTATATAAAACCAATTATTAATTAACATATTATTTATCATTATATAATATAAAGATAAGGTATTATTCTGAATTCATCTGATGTAAAAGAAGTATTAGTAGGTACTATTATTATACTAAATATCAAGTAGAAATATATACGGTTTTCATACAATTATTATAATTTATTTCGAAATATTACTATTGCTTTAACTATCTTATTAACAAAATTTAATTTCACTGTCTAGCGATCGCTCTAATTTACTTTATGCTTTCAGTTGCTTTATTTTACGGTCGGTAGTCGTCCTCTTCTTTGTTAAATTTAGTCTAGATTTTATGGCAAGTAAACAGGATTATTTTTAATTCACCTGCTGTAATATATAGGGTGGAAGTACATGTAATGTGAACAATCAACTTAAAAAAATAATAGAAAATCAACCCTAAAGTTGCTATCACTTCAAGAAGTCTATTAAAAAGGGGTTTTTTAATCAGTTTTCCTCCTACATACATACTAATTTAAAATGAAAAAACTGGAAACATATTTGAATTTAGATAAAAAAGCAAGTCGGATGCGTTTATTCAATTGTGCAGTTGACGTAAGTATATCCAAACTGTCAATCAACTGCGCACTCCACTTACTGCTAGCCGGCATGCAGTTCTGACGACTGCATACTGTTTACATACTAACTGCACGTATGATGCAGTCATAATGCAGTTGAACTTGAATTGCAGTTTTTAGCATAGTCAGCATGCAGTTCATTATATTGCACACCAACTGCATTGTAACTGACATGTCGCGGCTAACTTGCAGTCTGAATGCAGATCATCTACATAAACTCATAATATTGTTTTTTTCACACAATTTAAAATGCTGCAATCAGTGTTACAGTTTCAGGATTCAACAACTAACAGCTAAAGGAAAAAAAATACGATAGCTACCTTGCAAAGGAGAAGCATGGCGTAATGTTTTTGTGACAACGCAAATAGCTCACCGACCTGGATAATAAAAATGTAAATTGTTTTAAAGCAAAACGGTCTGAAATAGCACATTCAATGCACGGATGGCACACTAAATCTATTCATAAATTATACCAAAACCGCTTATCTGCACGCAATAAATTTGGGTATAAAAGTTTCTGAAACTTTACCATCTTTATGGAAGTTTGGAGTTTAAATTAAATTAATTGTTCTCATTGGTGTTATATATAAATTGTTTGGGCGGAGATTTATTTTTAGCAGCTGTTATTCGAAGTTTTCTCCCGTCAAGTAAATTTATCCCAAATTTTCCACATCCTTTTGACTTTATTCCAAATACGAGTAGATATGTTACCTAGACTGGTAAACGAATCATATCAGTATAATACTAGCTTACTCATATCATATCATACTAATATTATAAATGCGAATGGGGGTGTGTATGAGGGTGTGTGTGCAATTGTTACAAAGAACCTAGAATAACTTGTTTTTTCCCAGGAACTCTGATGTAACCGCGAGTGGCTGCTAAGAAATTAATAGGAACCTTTACTGCAGTAATATGTTATGTTAGGTCTATGTTTTCAAAATAACACTGCGTAGGTGAGGTGGTATTTGTACTTAGTTTAGATTACCTAACGCACGTGATATTTAGCATTTTCTATTACTCATAATCTACTTTAATCTGATTTATAGCTACATAAACGGGATTATGCCTTTTAAAACTACAATGTTTTACAAGGCGCTCGCATGAACTCATTGCCGTCATTTACCAAAGTATGCACCAGTTAAAGTATTAAATTAAACAATTAATTAAAGTTTCCTTTCGAAGCGTATTCAACAAACTTTTACCGTTAAATATTTGAGGCAGCAAAAATTATTAGGCAAAATGTTCATTTTACAAAATTGGTAATTACAAACTTTGAAAATACAGTTTGCACGAAATGATAAACTGTTTAATTAACAATGCTGGCACTAATAACACATTTTGGGCTGAAACCTAAAGTCAACAATGCAAGAGTATACCTACCTATATTTTATTTAATCAAACTATTAAAGTATGTAACTTTATGCTACAGGATCCTGATCATAGAGTCATATTTTTTATAAATACAGAAACAGAGATTTACTGCAAGTTTGTTTGGTCGATGATCAGTAGGTACTTTGGTACTGACTTTACAGTAATGGTTTTATTTGTATTCAATCTATTTTAGTATCATATTTTAACTGTTTGACATTGCGGAAATCTATTATAAGATTATAAAAAAGAGTTCCGCTGGATCTCCTTCTCTGTCGTTCTGACTGCCTTCGCACATTTTTTGAGTCGATCGGACAGCTGGTCTAACCCTTCGTGAAGAAGCGAAACACGTGTCGATTTCCTGTTCGGTTTTCTTTGTGTGGGACGAGACGAGTCTCTCTGTCGAGGTGTTGCAAGCGTAAATATGCTACGGTAACTGCTTACCTTCAGGTGAGCCGTATACTTGTTTGCTACCTACCTTAATAATAAAAAAAAAGTAATATACGATCTTCTGGAGGATTATAGTGTTGTCGTTTACAACCGCAAACGGTTGTTTATACAGCAATAAGCTATAGCAAGCACTAGAAATAAACTTATTCATTAGAACATTACAGTATAGCAGGTTGAGCAGGCATAACTACCACTGCAGCGCTTCGCTTTTAATATTTTATAGTCGGCAACAACATCCCTAAATGCAAAGCTTCCCAGTTTGAGGTTTTAATTCGTTGCACATGAACGCAAATAATATTGGACCTTACTTCACCTTTGTGGATTTTGGCTCTACTACCTGTTTAAGTTTTGCTGAAAGTAGGATTAAATTATGAAACGTAAAGAGGAATGGCGACGTGAATGGTCAATAGTTAAAAATTAACGAATATTTCGTGCTTTTTAATTTATTACGTAATTTTTTGTCGCCTATGAGTCGTGATTTTGTGATAAGGACTCGGTGATATAGCTATCAATTAATCTATGTATTCATTTTGCATTCAAAATATTATGCCTGTAGGCCTGTACATTGGTTCTTTTTTACAAATATCTGTTAATTATTGATAGTTTCAAAAGCGTAATTAATAATACCTGCAATAAATCAATTGACAAACGTCTCAGGCGCTAATCACAAAATTCCATTCCATAAATTAAAAGACCCTTAAAGATTTAAATTAATTTGTTCTTAGAGTATACGAGACTCTTTAACAAACATTCTTAATTATAATGTTAGTAGGATTATACTCCAAATTAGGCTGTCATATAACCAAACTATCAATCAACCTTACAGACATATTCCAGCCCTGTTATAATTAATTAATACATAATATATTGCCTGTAAAGTAGCCAAGTGCTCTGTAATCAATGTCATATTAAAACAACATACAATAACTGGAAAAAGCATCAAGGGTACCTTTTGTAATCCTCGGTCCCAGTACGCTCGTTACGGTCACCCTAATTGATTCTAAATAAGGACCGCTTTGTATATTGTTTTGAATAGATTTTTGTTTGTATACCTTGCTTTTACGTTAACGAATTGTGAGGGCTTAAGAGGATTACTTTCGCTGAAATAAATCAGTCCAACGAGCTCACAGCATCGCGATTTTATGTATCACTCCACTTTATTGTCACCCTGTATTCAATTTTCACGTAGTGGGAATATGTAGAATAGTAGATTATATTATAAATCTAAATTCAAATTATTTTATTGAAATTTAATATTAATGTACACAGAATTATTTTATAACTCACACATAAGTCGATTGAGAAATTTCAAAACCAAGCAAGTGTAAACTTTTGAAAATCACTGTTTCAGTGTTTTTCATTTTATCAGTGAAAGACAGTGTTAAAATCTCAAAAAATCCCTCGTAATAGAAATTATTCCTATAAATGTCACTTATAAAGTGTCTAATGTTAGAAAATCTAGGAAATTCTTATTCATAAACTATATAAAATAGAGATATGCATTTTGCTAACCGTAATAGTCTATTGATGATACTCCCTCAATTATGCAATAACGGATGCATCGCTTATATCTATTCAGCGAAAAGGGCATTGCGAAAATAGAATATGAATTCTAATAAGCTGGTTTGAATATTTATTGAGACAGATTTTGTGTTTATTGAATAAAATACCTAGGTAGATTTACAGTAAAGCAATTTTTTATAAATTCTAGTCAGTCAATAAACAAAATTGGCGATGTAAATTAGTCAGATTTATTCCAAGTAGGTATCTACATAGTAAATAGTATTTACTATTTATCAAATTTTTAAGCATTTTATTGATTCATCCAAATACAATTTTGAAATAATTTGCTTAGTTTATTATGCGGGAATGATTATAACTACCTATATAGTACTAATAATAAAACTGAAGAGTTTGTTTGTTTGAACGCGCTAATCTCTAGATCTACAAGTCGGATTCGAAAAATTATTTCACTATTAGGAAGCTACATTATCCCTCAAGGTTAAAGGTTACTTTTTATCCCGGGAACGCAAGTAAAACTGCGGGGAACAGTTAGTATAGTATATAACTAATGTTAACTCGAATCGTTAGTAGTTTTTTGAAAGCAAGCTCTTATCTACCCATGAAGCATGGCCATAAGTGGCACGAATAGGTACTTATAACGCAAAAGGTCATGTTAAATCAGCCGTTTAATAGAAAAAAGCTAAGAGACTGTACCAAATTGACCGATTGACAATCGGATATCTTCACACTATGATCGATGGGATTGACGTCGATCAGGGAGAAGTGTCAACTTTGATCCGAGAACGGAAACGAATCGATCCCTTTTCAATTACCAACAAAGACGGAAAAATCCCGTCTTTTGTAACTTTTTGACAATAAAGGAAGTGAGATAACTATTGGAGCCATTTTGTACTTGACGAAGGAAAAAAAAGTAAGTTAACACCCAACATTTCATATAAAAATTCAATATAGGTATCATGTGGTCGAAACTATAACTTTCGTAGTAGAAAATAATATTAACACTCGATTGTCTCGATTAAAATATTCTCGGTCACCTCTGAAAAATGATCTATTTTTGAACCGCATTTTGTTTATGTCTTTTATTTAATTGAATTGGATTTTGATTTTCTGAAATAAATGTATTATTAATATACCTGGACTGAAATTCTCCTCTTACTTTTTTGCTCGCTTAAAATATCCGATGATAATTAGATACCCCAATGTAAATGCTTTATTCAAAAAAAAATGTACCGGTAACTTTGTATCCGTGTTCGAGTAACTGAATAAAAAGAAGCAAATGAAATAATAATTACTTTGTGCGCCGGGATAAAGCGTATTTTTCCAGTATTGTGTAAGATCCGATGTTCGCGATTGTTAGGAAAGTTATGAGTGAGGGGGATGAATAATGCACGACTGGTACTGAACTGCGCCATTTGCAGACACCGGAGTGAAACGTCTCTCTCTACCTTATATAAAAACAGCACTACAACATCGATGTTTCTGAATAACGAGCCTTTTTTTAGGAACAATTATTTATATAATGAAATATAAATTTTATTTTAACTTATAGGTTGAAACAAGAAAAGATATTTGAGGTGAGTTACATTAGATTATCTAACACTAAAGTCAAGAAAATAAAATAATAGCCTTAAATTTACTGTCGCTGAATGGCCCAAACACAGTCAGAGATAAGTACTATTAGGTACGTCTTATTTTTATGACACTTAAAAATGAAAAAAAAAAGTGCAAAAAATTTCGATTAGGGTGCAAGAAGCGGAAAATTCCTACGTGGCATGTAGGTGTTAGTTTCGTATGCAGCAATATACCGGATAAACTCAGGTAATATAAATGTTAATCCTGTAAAAGAAATGTTGCTGGCAGTAACACCATTTTTTTTTAGATACAGACGGTAAAGCAAATCGATATTTATGAAGGCTTCTGCCTTTCTTCATGTCTGCTTTTTTATTTTAAATTACGGTCAATCTATTTAGATGACGCACCAAAAGGTTTACGACTTAATTTCGCAAAAAAATAGCTTTGAAATTGTTTTGAAACGTTGTTTGTACATTTGAACTTATGTTTGAAGTAACAGTATTTTTCAAAGGGCTTTAATAGGCTCATATGAATATAAATACTTCAAAGCTGTCTCATCAATAGATTTAGGTACTTAAATACAAAGAACTAAGCTATGAATTTTAGTTTCGTGTTTTTTTAATTTTGTTTTTCATCATACATAAAGCAGGGATGTTTATTGAGATGGAAAGCCGTCTAGAGGTTAAACCAAAGTTGAAGATATCAAATTACAAACAAATTAAACCTAATTGCAGGGGTGTTCGGCCAGGGAGGGTTCAAGACTTGTTCGTGGCCGGATAATTCAGTGGAATCTACTAAATATACACCAAAAAATTACTTTACATAGAAATTAAATGGTGATAGCATATTCTGGACATCCGTTACAATGCTAAGGAGAATTAAATGAATGTATTGAAATGTAAATTGTACCTACTTATTAGGACTATCCATCTTTATTTTTAAAGTAATTTGTTGTATGGGGTGACATTATTGCAAAGTGATAAAACCCGTCTAAATAATTTAAAAAACAGATTTTAATTTCAAACAAAGTTTATATTCATTACTTACTGGTATTATAGTCACATTAAACTTATAATAAATATGATCAAAACATCATGTTTATAGTAGTTATTAAGCATGTCAGTATCAATAGGGCTTTTAATAAACCTAAATAAAGCTTCTCCCGGTACAAAAACACCAAAAGAAATGGTATTACCCAAACCTACGGGATATGGAAATTAGTTTCACCAATGTCAATCGAAGGTTGCAACCATACTGACTAGAATAGCGGTTTCTTGAGAAAAGGGAAATAATTTATTTTAATCACTGCACGTTTTTATTTGAATAGTTATGTTACGTTTTCATGGAATATAGGTACATGTTTATTAACATTTTAGAATAATTATACCTATTATATCTGTGTAACATCGCATCGCTCAACAATGAGTGCATCCAAAATATCTGTATTAGGAGCATTTTATATTGCTTCAAAGACGAACGTGGGATTTGCCTATCGTACGCAATCGCGGACTGTAAGCCACTTTAAGTATTTCTCTAAATCCGACCCTAGGGAATTCTGCAAAATCTTTGTCCGGATCTTTTCAATGAAATTCAATTTCGTTAGATTGTGCACATTTGTTTTTCTTTATTTTTAGAAGATACGGTTTTTATTTGTTTCTGATTTTTTGTTCATTTCTTTACGATTGCTTGTTGTAACATTTGGGAGAAGCACATGTCTGTATTTTTGGATTTCCAGTTAAAGTTGTTTTGAGATAAATTAAGTTAATGCATCATTTACAAGTTTAAAGAAATGTGTAGCAAGTCCAAGTAAAATATCGCCTCTACTAAAGATAAGTCGATAGGTTCTGTCCGTTTGGTCCGCAGACCGAAATTCTCATGCTCGTTTTGAATTCCAGATTAGAATATAATAATTGATTATAATAATTTGGACACTGCTAGCTGTTTGTTGCACTTGAGATCCAGATGCCATCTAATCTTAGCATAAATAGGCAGCTCATTAGCAATTCCCCTGACGACCATATATGACGATGGTCATTTAACATGAGGAGGACAATATACGAGGCTGTCAGTCTTATGACGTAAATAAATCAAATCTTAAACCCACGGTAGATATGCAACCCACTTAAAATTGTGTTTCTGCGCATTAGTAAAATCGCTTGATCTGATCGGGGAGTAGAGAAGGATTGGTAATCCATAAGTGATAACTCTGGGTGCTGCAAGGATTTTTAGACTACGGTAATAGCTGTAGATATGGAATATTATCTATAACGTGGGTCGTAGATAAGCTTGTTTGCTCATTTTGTGATTTTACCCTTTGAATTGCGTAAAAATTGATAATATAACTAATAAACAAAAAAACACTGAAATAGTATTTCGTACCTTAACATAACCAAAAAGTCAATAAGTAGTACATTGCAAACTAAATTACTTATTATGCATTATTAAATAAATTAATTAAATTCAAAACCAAGACCGTTTCATTAGTTTTAAAGGCGAAAATTACATCCTATTTCTATAGCACATTAAAAGCTGTAGATATAGAATATTCCCTATGTTACTACAGCTTGTAAAGCTACGAAGCAAATGGCGTAAACCTAAAGTTTTATGGTTGGCCGGTTTATTGTGGCCATAAACTGAGGCCCACGTCGGTGCTTTACAAATAAACGCAAGTCGTCGCAATTTGTGTTCAACTGGTAATTGCATATGAGCTACAATATATTTCTTTATAAAACCTCTTGGTTACTTACAGCGCTAAGTTTTCCCAGAGGTTGGTTTGTATTCCGCCACTAATTCTAATTTTTCTTTTTGATGTTATTTATTTAGTAGATAGATTTATTATGTTTAAGTAATTCAATTTCGTTTGCTGTTTCCTTGTGTGGGACTTGACAGAGAAGGAGATCCAGCGGAATTAGTAACTAAATATTTGTCTTCTGTCTAATCTTAATGTAGCTGCCCTTACTGACCCGTCTCAAATTGCCACCCTGTATAATTTTATAAATTATTCCAGGCTATCTAAGTACCAAATTTCATCTAAATCTGTTCAGTAGTTTTTACGTGAAAGAGTAACAAATATCCATGCATCCATACATACACATCCATCCATACACCCTCAAAATCTTTCGCATTTATAAAAGCTCCAAATACCAAATCTTATTATACTTTATAGGTAAGTAAATAGGTCAAGCACCTTAAAAAGGATCAATATACAATATTTTACCTACACAGGGTTGTACTCTTATATTATACGAGTAACATGTTCACCATAGTCGATACATCACCCGACATCCGGCGTTTGAGAGGACATGTCTAACGACCTTCGGACAAGCTGATATTCGCCTCGCCTACAAAATAGCTTGTCGAATGTCGATACTCCACAGACCCTCGTCAGCCACACGACTAAAATAGCAGAATAGCGTACTTAATACATATATAGACGTAAAAATTTAAAATGTGGATTATCTAGATGCATACTTTCAAAGCATTAATAAATGCTGTTTTTTTTTAATATTTGATAATGGTAAATAACTTTCTTTTTGAAATAGTAAATAAGTATTTGCCACGGTCTATGTGTCATTTTTATTTTAAGAGTAAACTTTACTACCTACTTTATAAAAACACATTTATTTATTTACAATACATTTACACATTTATTATTAATCTAACCTACTTATTACCTAAATAAAACAAACTACTTATAAATGTAAATAAAAAATCTGAGGGCTTCTTTTTTAAAAGGCTATCATTAATTTCACTTACTTTTCACTTACAACATTCAATTATTGGTAAAAACGTAGTTTCATTACTCTCAGTTTAAGTGTCTTTCATAGCCATGCCTTAATAGGGCCTAAACTGAATAAATGAGTTTTGAGTTTGAGTTCTACAAAAAAAAATTACTATTGCCTAATTAAGTTTTGTTACCCTCAGATTAATAATCAAAATATTTAATAATAAGTTGATAATAACAGTATTTTATTTACGTCAAAATATAATCCCATAAATTTTAATACCACCCGTACTAAGAAATATATAATAAAATACTTTATAACTTAGACAGATGTTCCACATATTTTATGAAATACTAAAAGCTCGATGCAAATAAAGTACTTACCCATCGTGTATTATAAGGTTGAGAGAGGTAACCCCTTTTAAAGTGCAATTCAAGCTGGCGTCATTAATCTTTCTTTACTTCTAAATCATTATTATTTACATAGTAAAGAAACAACACTAAGTACTTACCTATATTGAAGAGCCTTTCACGCTTATCTTACATGTATATTTTATAAGCATAATTAAGTATATTGAAATAAAATAACAAACGTGAATAAAATAACAAACATATCCAATGTGACAAAAGGGTTAATTTTGTCACATTGGATATGTTTCGGATGGCATCATCGACCTGTCAACTATCTTTTGTTTCATCTAATGTGATCAGATTTGTATGGAGTTTCGTAATATAACCCAATTTTAGGCGAAACAGCTATGTTGATGAAATATCTACTATCCGAAATTTATGAAGCTTCAAAATATGTGACAAAATTTACTCTACAGTTCATTACAAACATTAACCACGGGGCTACCGCGTAACAAAATGGTAATCATTTCAATTGTCTACTATTTTCTAGAATTTTATTATATTTATGGGACACAGGTAATTTATAAAAGAAGTCTAGAAAGCCATCCATTGACTGACGTGCCCCGCGTGGGGTCTAAATATTATAGAACACCAGATAGTGAGAATTACAATACAAGTCCCAATAAAATGGTATACCATGTTTTTTGGATTCCGTACCACAAAAGGAAAAATCGGAGCGCTTATAAGGTAAAGGAATAAATCGAAATAAATGATAATATGTAATGTAATTATATCAAATTATAAAAAAATGCTATTATGTAGGTACATTTGCAGTTGGAGATTCTGAATTATACATAGATTGTCCTTAAATCTGAATTATCTGTATGAAACCCTCGGTTCGCGAGTCAGACTCGCACTTTTTTTTAATATAGAAAAAGTCTTCTGTTACACTCTCAATTTCGCCGTGGGGAGATGATTTCACAAAATATATTGAAGTTCAAATAATGCCACTAGCAATACCATTTATTAGAAGAATTGAACTATTACTACAAAATATAGCTTAATCTGGCATTATACCTACGGCTCGAGAGAAAGTTAAATGGCCATAAATTTCGCATCAAGGGTACAAAGCAAGCAAATAACTTTAAAATAAAATAGGATTTCTATGAAATTGCCTGTCAATGATGTACTTTAAGAGTTTGTTTACATGAGGCTAAGCCAACAAATATAAATTGCTTTTTATATGCTTTTAGCCGCACGGTATTTATTGGGAACCGATGGAAATGTGAAAAAAATGTGTTTTCATCGTATCGTGCCCTTTTCATTTGCTTTTCAACAAATAACAAATTTCAATATTACTTTGTAAAAGTAAACACCAACTTTTAACGATATTATTTTTATTTCGACATGTGTATGAAAAATTCAAACGTACGGTATCAAATATTATAGATATGGTCAAATTGAATTTGGTCCCTCACTCATACTAACGTTTATTGTATTAGCTTCAACTTAAAATACTTTTGTATTGAATGTAAATATGAATGAGTCTACAAAGTTACGTAGTAAGTAAATATATAATAGCGTGTTTGGGAAGTTTGTTTGGGATAATGAAATAGACGTTCAATAAATATATACAAAAAAAATGGAGAGGTGTCTCATGGACAAAATTATGGATTGATTGATTATGGAGATGGATACAATTATGGATTAAAGCCACTTAGCAGTAATACAGAGTAACTTTTTTTTTATAATTAGCTATTAGGTACATTAATGATCTAGAATTTTCACTTTAATACCTACCATTCAAATCGGCGTAAAATGTATACCGGCGAAACGAAATAGTCCCATTAAACGGGAGCGGAAGGCTTGGAAGAGATATAATTTTAATTTCTCTAAAATAAACGAGCTCAAAATTGAAGAACAAAGAAACGCTACGCAAGACGGAGTCTTACGACGGGCAAAACTTAAATTAGAATACGAGATGTGATAGAAATCTCTTTTAATATTATGCGGGTAATCTTGAGAACATTCGCTTGGGAGAGAATTCATGTGTTGTAGAATGGCTTTTTATCTTGTCTACGTAATTACTATTTATTATTCTATAGCCTTGGTTTCGTTCTATTGTTGTTTTCCCTAGACTAACACTATAGACTTGCAAGTAAGTTTTTGAGCTTGAGTTAGTTTTTTTTTATTAATCTAAGTCCTGTACCATAATTTATACTTTATTATAATAATATTTTCCTTTTCATTTTATTCGCTAACTAAGTATATTACTTATATTGTAGTTAGTATATTGTAAATGTAGTACTTTATATTATAGGAACAACCTTAGGTACGTAACATTGTATAGTTTGTTAGAGAAACAATCCTACAATTTATTACATATATGTTTACCCAAGCCATTATACCAACAAGTTCACTGGAATCCAAAGAATCCTATCAACATATTCGCTCTTTAGCACTGTGGCCCATTTAACCGACCAAGTGGGTAATAATAAAACATTATTGCCGACGAGAACGTTTTAGTTTGTGCATAACCAGGGTGCAAGCAGGCTTGTAATGAGTGGAACAAATGCTGCTAATGAAGCGTCGCAGCACACGAGGCGCCAGAGAATGGGCACTGCAAGCCACTTGTCAGTTTAAACGAGGCTCCCAGACGCTGAGAAAATAATTTCTTTTGTAGCTTTATCTACGATGTGTGAACTTAAATTTCCGAGATAGTGGTGAATATCTTTTTGAATATCGTATGTTACCTTTGTATTTTTTAGCAACATTTACTTCACTTTCTTCTATTTAGCTTAATAATTAAATCTTTGTAAATATAAACAACAAAATCTGAAAAACCTACATAATTATTGATAAAATGTAAACACTCCTTAAACTCATTTCTATATCTAGTTCGTGCATGCGATTCCGTAGACAACAACAGTGCACCGTAGTTTCCTTATTTATGTTTTCAGTTATAACCACGTAGTCTGTGCGCAACGTTGGAAATTTTAAAGAGCTCGAGCGCCTAAGCAGTTTCATTATATTATCTCACGGTTGCAGTGTGGAAACGAAGTCTACCGCAAAATTTCCTTCTCATAGGATATTTTACGTGTTGAAGATGGTGCTGAAAGGAAACGGAAAAAACCGCAATATTATATAATATCTACTGCATTAATATTGCAACTAAATAGTAATGGTATGGCAATGGTTCCGTGTAAATAAGAAAAAAGATGTGAGTAAAACCAACAATTTCAGAGTTGGTCCCATAATAATGTAAATGGCCATCGTGTTGACCCAGCATAGTCTTCTTTTTTTTTTTTTTTGAAAGGACTAAAGTTGGTAGCCTCTGGCTGCTCCAACCTTACCGGACAATCGGCGAGCGCAGAGAGCTCTCAGCCGCGCATAGTCTTCATGTAGTACCTATCGGACAGAGTATTTTCTTACAATATGTTATGATAGCATTAAAAAAAACGTCACGTTATAATCTACACCCAAAACTAGGAAAGTTAACGTTAAGGGTGCCGCCCGTTTTCTTCATTGTCTGACTTCATCTTGCTCCTCGCCAACGCTTGTACAAAGGAGAGCAAAACATAATTTAGCCTCAATTAAAATACGCCCGCATGTTGCACACAATCACAAATCCTACGCACACAAAAATACCAACGCCAGACGGTTTATTAATGGAGCCGTAGGCATAATTTAGGTCAACGTCTGTCGTAATAAAATTCATAATGACATGAAATCATACAAATTGCGATTCGAGCTAATCTTATGACCTTTTAAAGTATCTGGAAATGGCTTCATTTTATGATAGGCCTAGAAAGATAGGCAATTCTTATTCAGTTAACGTAAAGCGATCTTGTTTTTCACTTCACGAAGCTGGAGCACATTGAATCTTGTCAATAGCGTAAATCGTGCCAATTCTTGATGAAAATACCCAATAGGAATATCTACTATTCGGTGTAACTTTTTCCTGAATGGAATACAAAAAGAAAACTAATCGAATAAACATGAGATACTTCTGAAATAATCTCATACATTGAAATAGTGGTTCGACTGTCCCAGTAAATATGACTGTCACGTTCAAAAAGTATTTTCGCAGACGAAAATAGAAATTAACTCAGTGGCCATTCACATAAAGCGGGGCACGTATTCAGGAATCAATACGCGCGGCGTCGTCGGGGGCTCATCGTGATTTCCCATTATTGGGCACATTCTTGGGAATATTGTCACGTTGTCGACGCCGCCGTCCTGGCAAATGGCCTATTCCGTGCATTCCCTTGAGCGAGTGCGGACAACATTATGGACGTTTGTTACCGCTTTTGTATGCGATAGTGCTGAAGTTAAGACGTCTGGGGGTCGATTCACAAAGTCGCTCGATGCCTCCGCCGTCGAAAGAACTTAGAACGTTTTAAACTAAGTGTAACGATGCTGTCATTTCGTTTGAAATATATTTTTCCCCTGACATAAAACTAAACTGGTTAGAACTGAAATATTATTTTAGAAAATTTTCTTGTATAATAAACTTTATCAAATTTCGTTTTTAAATTAAAATATCACCTTGAACATTCACTCTTGCTTTACGCAATACCCAGGAGATAACTAAGTAAAAGTAGCTTCGGCGTCAAAATATGTCTTAAAAGTCTATTGAATTTTATATTTCTGTCAAAATTCATAACTCTTAAATTTGGAGTTTAGTTAAACTAATAAAATATTTAATCACTATTCCAGCAGCAAGCTATGCTAATTGTAGTTTCAGGCTTTGCTAGGTGAAATGAACAAAGCTCGTTATGCGTTCGGATATCATAAACGAATTTAATTGTGAGTGAGCATGACAACTTTAGCAAAATTCTGACAGGTTTTAGATACACGCTATATTATTGCAATATTAGCATAGTTTCGCTCCGAAACATTCTAAAATGTTCAGTTCTCCTAACATTCAACACGTCGAGTATTCGTTGAGCACATTCGCTGAGCCACGCTAGGAACGCGTTGTGTTCAAATACTACCTGAAATTGGAAGTCGGAAGTGTTGTTACCAAGCCACACTGTATATTTACTTTGATTTTATCTACTTGCATTATAATGATCTTACAATAAAGCGCTGGAAAGCGAGTTGTATGTAGAATCATTAACGCCTGTTTATCTTCTGAGTTACAATATAACCAAATTAAGTCAAATATTACCTAATGATTCTACTATATAATATAATACATAATACCATATAATAATATAATTAAAGCATCATAATAAAATCACCAATATTATAGAATGCCTACATGTAAATTACCTACACAATTAATGGCCGTCGCAATTTTTTTTAATTTTTAATATCAATGAACTAAGATAACGATGTATTACAGATGAAATTTTCTGAATTCAATTACTAATATACGCAACAAGCCTTTAAAAATCATTATGGTTATTTCGTTATCGCAATGAATTTCTTTATTATTAATATTCATGAATTTTCTTCAAAACAACGGTCAAACGCAATTGACCTATTAAGAGCTGGGTGTATAATTATTCAGTCTTTGTTTAACCCATAACAATACACTAGGGCCTCATAAAACGTAAACAAATGTTTTATTTCTATTTATTTGTCCCTAAATTCGACCCTAGATAAAGTTCATCGACCTCTCATTACCCCCACGGGAATAATTTCGTTCTTTCAAGATTTCTGAACAAACCAAATATTTTCTTTATATCAACGAAACACCGGCTTCAATAAAATGATATGATAAACAACATTTAATACAATGGATTGTTTAATATGGGATGTATAAAGTAATATGACACTTTCTTTTGCAAATAATCTAGAGAACTATAATAAATAATATACACTAGTTTCCGCACCGTGAAGTTCCTGAAAGATCTTAAAAGTATCCTATATGTTATTCAAGGACATGATCTCTCTTTGTACCAAGTTTAATTTAAACCTGATTCAGTCGTTAATGCGTGATTAAGTCACAAACATTTAAATAGCTAAACATCCAAGTGAAATAATAAGCAGTTATTCTCCACTAATACCGGGCAATATCAAGCTAAACTACATATTCAAGAATATCTAAACAGAACTAGCACAATACGAAACAGTTTAAACACTGCTTCCAATAAATCAGAAAGTAAGTATGCCAAACTCTCTTCCCATGGCATCAGTATAGTTTGCACAGAACCGATTCGATAAAGCAACTATTTTGGCTAATTCCTACTAAACTAGTTGATGTTAGAGACTGCTAGCTATTGTGTGGATCAAATGCCTTTATTTAATGTATATACCTGGCTATAGTTTTTTGTTTTGATGATACAAACTTGGACCTAGGGGACTTTCCTAGTTTTGAAGAAAAATATAATTTTTAAATCGCTAGATAAACCTCTGATAATAATCTATTTCTCTGATATATATACAAAAACTGTTCTAAATTCAAATGTTTTTTTTATTATTTAACATAATTAATTATAATTTCTATCGATATTTAACTAATTGATATTAAACATTAGAAAAAAAAATATTTGACCTCACAAAACCAGAACAACACAAAACAATAAAAACAAAGCTTATAATTTTTTTTAAATAATTATTATACTTACATAAATATACTGGATGATTCTTTTTAAACTTTTAGGGTTTGAAAAGTTTGATATTTTTTTATGTGATTTCAGGGTTGGTCACATCATAAAAGTTGTTCACAATGATGAGTACAATTATCCCTAAAAATTTCGATAAGGCAAAAAAACATGAAGTATACAGGTTGATTTTGAAAATATTTTATTTTATTTTCTATTTTAGCACTCTAGTATACTCAGATAGACTAATTTGATGATATTATTTTGAAATTTGTATGGATATATTTTAAGTGTGTTTTTCCACTCTAAAATATTTTTTCATGAACTGTATAAGATAGGTAATAGGACTTCAATACTCTTTAGGCCTACCTATTATACCCAAATCAGGCTGTATATAAATATTTTAGTTGAATGTATATTTAACATGATTCGTTCAGAGATATTGTGATAAAAATTTGACAACACAGACATTTGACATAGAAAACTAGCGCGGTTTCAACCGCGTTCTCTGGATATAAAGTAGCCTTAGGTGTGTCCTTTGTCATATCTGCGTGCCAAAATTCATCGCGACCGCTTTAGCAGTTAAGGCGTGAAAAGGTAACAAACAAACTCACTTTCGCATTTATATAAATAAATAAAAACAGCCACCAATAAATTGCTTCACTAAATACATCTTACCTAAACATGTTTAATTTTCGCGCTGAACAACAAAGAAATGCAAATAAAATGAACAAAACAATGTTTGTAAACATGGTCAGGATGTCGGCAGTAATTTATCTTCCTTAAAACAACGCAAATAATTTCTGAACAGCAAAAGCGTTAGTCGCCAGTTAGGCGCTCCTTCATTCTGATCTGTATTCATAGCATTCTGTTTGTAAAATACCTTTTTAAGGCTGCGAAGTCAAACAAGGTACCCTTTTAATGTCGTCATATCCATCGATCCATCTATATGTCAACCATTTTAGTAAAAGGTATACTTAAATAGTTTTATTGTTACGATGTAGTAATATAAAACTCAACTAACAGTGAAAGTAGCAGACAATATGTATATTGGTTTTTTATTATGTTCCTCATATTTGATATATCTCAGCTCATTTATTTTTCACCATCAGTTTCCATACAGAATCAACTCCAAAACCGTTAAAAGGCTATATATAGAGATCCAAAAGTCTGGGAGTCTCGTGTGTAATTCTTGACAAATGACTACAATAAAAGGAGTATGATGTCTATGATATGATATCACAAACGAACTGTAAACAAATGTAATAATAGATATCAAAGAGAATTCGATTAACCCTTCTGCCTGGGGTCACTGAATATCGTTATTTCCTTTTCCTTTGTGGTTGGCCGTATCGTTGGAGCGTACATCATGGGATTGCCTCTATAAGTATATAAAAGTCTGAAGGAGCGCAGAGACGGAAAGTAGGCCTATTCAAATCCCGGCGCGGGTCGGCCATATGCTTCCGGACTCCAAGCTCGCTGATATTACCGCGAAGACATCTGCGGCCATCCGCAAACCCAATTTAATGCCTCATGAAATCTGGACAAAATAAATGGCAAAGAATATCCGCCAGACAACAATAATAAAAACATGGCCGCTCATAAAGCAGACAGACCTCCTTAAGTATCTTCCATTACTTTACACGTAGATATTTAGGTCGGTTAAAAAATATCTAAAGGGGCCTTGAGATGCAAAATGTCGGAGTCAAATAACCAAGGGTAGTAAGCTGTTACTAATCGCACTAAAATTTGAATAAAATTGGGTAGTATAATTTTATTTTAGTGACACATTCCGGGATGAAAAGTTTCAAAACAAAATAGGTTTATATGTACAAATGCATATTATATTAAAATATTCGTTATAGATATCTCTATTACAAATCAATACATCTAGTAGTATCACTGTCAAAGGATAAGAATAATAAAGTTTTTTTTGTCATTTTTTTATCAAGGATAAAGAAGAAATTTTGATTTGAAATGAACATTTGTAGCCAAGAAATAACAGATTAGATTAAAGAATTCTGCACCAAACAAACAGTATCAAATGAAATTCCTTGGGCGTGGAAGTGTAGTACGCGAAAAACTTGACTCCCCAAGTCCCCACGAAATCCATTCCGCGCGGGGATTTCTGCAAAGCGACGCGTACTCAACAAGACTTATTCGCGAAAAATTTAATTTAAAAAATAACTCCTGAAGAATCTGTGTTTGTTCGTGACCGCAGCTCCATACTCACCCGACGAGAACTCTGCTCTGGAAATATGTTCGCTTTGTCTCAACTTTATACCGGTAAAAATGCGAAGAAAGTTTAGAGGGTCGATTAAACGAGTTTTACCATTGTTTGTTTCATGTTTGTCGAAACAGTCATCCGACATACTTTATTTTATTATTACCCACGACGGAACGGAGACGGTATATGCGTTTGGGGTGAGAGGTTGTTTGTTTGTTTGTAAATCAAGCGTTCCAAGGATGATAATGTTGCTTCCTATTACTGAAATTTTAGAATCGGACCACTAGCTCCTAAGATTACCTTCTATATGGTAAATAAACAATTTTTACCTTGGTTCAGAACAAAGTCCACTCTATTATACCACAGATTATGTATATATTTACTCATGTGATTATACGGTTCGTTTTTAACAAATATACGTGCAGTGCTTCAATGAAAGGCAAAAGAGGTAGACTCGTTTGTTCACTATATTAGAAAATTGATTGGAACGTACCAAATGTATATATGTTATGAAACCGCCGGGACTTCACCAACCGAAAACGTATCCTATGCAAAATAGTTTCATCTATATTTAACCATATAAGTGATACATACATACCTATCTGTTGTTTGCTTGATATTAAATGTAATACATATTACATTTCATATTAGTAATAATGGATGAGCCTACATATTAATGGTGGTCAAACTACCTTAGCATTGTGTCGTATCAAATAATAGAAATTCCCTTTAAAATCTCAATTTAGAAGCATCAGAATTACTCCAAAGCTTTAAATTGCATAATAGAATTAAAACAAAACAATAAGGGGTATAAGGAAAGATAAGACTCGAGCAGATAGCGTTTTATAAGAGCTCACTTTGTGGATTAGCCACGAATCTACGAGAGACAAGAACGAAGTTTCTAGCTTTTAAAAACTTTAGTGTTGTAGCTTCTTTCACAGGAGCACTTACAGCTATTCCCCAAGGCACGTATTACCCTTCGCATTTTGTCTGCTTAGGTGTTAAAAAATATCTAAGTATGTAGTTTACGTTTGTATATTAGTCACTTGGAAAGTATCTATAGTCTAAATTTAATTTGGAACTCCTTTTATATTTTGATTTGACTCGAGCGATGAATGCAGTCAATGTAAAATAATAGTAGGTTATAGTGAAGTTGGATGACCCGGCCAAAGCGTCGTCATAGTGAGAGAAGCATGTTCAGTTATGGCACATATTGTGGAGTAAATCTTATATAGTTGTTATAGTTACGTTCACAGGTAATTTGTTATAAGAACTCGCCTCGAACCAATAACCAACTGGTGAGTTACGTTATAGCACCTGCACTTGAGCATCCATACCCTATTAATAAGGAAAGTACTCTTCTGTCGTAAACTATCTAAGATGTCCATTTACTAAGCAAGATACTCGGCGCCTTCACCGCGCCGACCAATGTCATCTCATTCATTTTTAAAATAATACTAGTACCTAATAGCATCAGATTTTTTGGAACAAAATCTAAATTGTCTGTCCTAACAGATAAACACAATGTCTCAAATAAATAAAGGGAACTGAAAGGTATATTTGCATTATTTTTCAACAACGTGGTAAAGGAATATTTTCATTCCGTCTTGCTTTGACTCTCGTTTTATTTCTTATACTTCAGAATGATTTATATTTTCGGACAGAAATTTATTATTCTCATTACAGTTCCAAATTTTGTTAGCGCACGTGACGTATCTTCCAGACGTAGTAGTTAGTACACAGGAGGGAAATAAAATTAATTTCATATTCTCAGATAGGTAAGTTGACCTTTGGAGTATCATAATAATTAGTATTATTTAAGTGTAAAGTATTTATGTTTAGTTTTAATGTATTTATTCATAATCATTACATTATTATATTCTGATGCTACATTGATTTTGTTATGAACAAACTGACATACCTAAGTAGGTAAGTATATTTTTATTCTTAGACGATTTCCAAGTTGCAAAAATATGGAACTTGCAGAATCTTTTGTCTTAGTTAGAGAGCCATCTCTAGATAGAACCAGAATTTTGAAGTATCTCGATACGTGGTTAGTATATAAAAAAATCATGAAGGATAAACTTATCCACAACACTTAAGACCAAACAGTAGTAGGTATTAAAATATCATAAAAGATATTGAATATTGCGTAAGTTAACTAGCTCATGCTAAAACTTAAATATTTTGTAATATTCCTTGAAATAACATATACTTGAGGAAGAAGATGATATTCAAGTATGGAGCACGTTTATAAAAATGCAATTTTGAAAATATCTCATGCAGCGAACGCAGGCTTGCAATGTAATATATTTGGACAATCCTTTTTATAGCAATATTATACTTCGTTGGTAGTTTTATTATTAGTAATAGATGTAACGAAATTAGTTCCAATATATCAATAAGTGCAAAACACAATTACCAGTAGATATTACAAAAAAGACTTTGCATTATTTACAAAATAAACTAAAATTAAAAAAAATAAGAAACCCTCAAAACATACTAGTAAATTGATGATAATTTCCAAACGGCTGAGCGATACTCAGATACACAGAACACCCCTTTTTTTCGTCGGGGGTTAAAAAGTATGTAGTAGTATTTATAGCTCAAATCAAATTCGCACCACATAATAGGAATTACATTAATCACAATAATGCATGTTTCTGAGCGAGCACCCCACAATGCAAACGCTACGTCATAAGCCCTGATCCCGCCGGAGCTTAGTACAAGCTTAGCTCCGACGTGAGAGCTGAAGCATTACGTATTAATTGGCGATGCAATATGGTAGGTAACGAAGAAGTAATCGTTAGTCTACCAGGTTCTATAGATATCACATGACGTAGCCAACTTAGACTGTATATGGTCAAACCAAAGAAATTTTAAACTACGTGTCGTAGTAACAGTATTATGAAATATCCTTGGGCTTACAAGCTTTACAGATTTTAAATATATCCGTCACTTTCTTTTGTCATTTATGAAAGAGCCGGGGTTCTAGTAATAAGAGTCAGTGTCCAAATTATGATAAATTTATTTATGACATGAAAATTATCGATGATATGTCAAAAACCTATAGAATAAAAATCAAATATTAATTCAGCTCCTAACAATAAGATACAAGACAATAAGATTGTGTTAAGCGAAAACAAACGTTATTTCACAAGAACAGATTCCAAACTCAAATATTTTAATCTCTACTCAAAACATAACTTGAACTTTGATTGACATTCAAAAATACCAACCTAAACACGACGACGAAAAAATAATTTGTTGACAGATTTCAGAATAGGTATGTTTTAGAAATATAGACTCTGCGCGTAACCTCCGTAGGCGTAGAATCATCTCGTAGCTCTTCGTAGCACTGTAGAATTTGTAGATAGGTATTTATTTTGTTGAAGCATTTTTCGCATTATAGTATGTATGAACTTATAATAAAATCTCTTTGGCTATACTATTTGTATCTGGCTGGTTTAGGTATCATTAGAAAGTTTAAATTTTAAAGATCATAATTCCAAATTCAAATTAGGAAAATGTGTGATTTTCATTTCTTTTTCGTATTATCAAGATGAGTGAATCTAATGAAGAAATTCGATACATTTTAAAATTTTACTACAAAAAAGGTAAAAATGCAACGCAAACCGCGAAAAAAATTTGCGATATTTATGGACCTAGTGCAGTGTCTGTGAGAGTAGCACAAATTTGGTTTAAGCGTTTTCAATCCGGAAATTTTGATGTCAAAGATGCACGTCGCTCTGGTCGCCCTATTACGGATAAAATGGATGCCATTTTTGAAAAAGTGGAGCAAGATCGGCATATCAGTAGTTACGACGTAGCTGAAGAACTGGGAATTGACCTCAAAACAGTTTTGGCGCATTTGAAAAAAACTGGGTACACAAAAAGGCTCGATATTTTTCGTACCTTGGGTACACGAGCTCACTGAAAGAAACCTAATGAACCGTGTACTTATTTGTGATTCTTTATTACGACGTAATGAAACCGAACCATTTTTGAAGAAGCTGATAACTGGTGATGAAAAGTGGATCACGTACGACAAGAACGTGCGAAAAAGGTCGTGGTCAAAGGCCGGTCAGGCTTCACAGACTGTGGCGAAACCCGGGTTAACTCGCAACAAGGTGATGCTGTGTGTGTGGTGGGATTGGAAGGGCATTATTCATTATGAGCTGTTACCACCAGGCAGGACCATCGATTCTGAACTCTACTGCGAACAACTAATGAGATTAAGACAAGAAGTTGAGAGAAAGCGGCCGGAATTAATCAACAGAAGGGGTGTGGTTTTTTATCATGATAACGCTAGACCTCACACATCTTTAGCCACTCAGCAAAAATTAAGAGAGTTTGGCTGGGAGGTGTAAATGCATCCGCCGTATAGTCCTGACCTTGCACCTCCAGATTTCCACCTGTTTCGGTCTTTTCAGAATTCTTTAGTCAGTGTCAGGTTAACATCACGAGAGGACTGCCAAAACCACTTGTTGCGATATTTTGATCAGAAGGAGCAAAATTTCTATAGCAATGGTATGTCCCTACCAACGAGATGGCAAAAAGTTATCGAACAAAATGGTACCTACATACTTTAGTTAAATGTAAATAAACTATATTAATAAATGTTTTGAATTTTCTTAAAAAATGCGAAGAAACTTTTTCCCCAACCTATTATATATAACTATCTGTTCGTATATAAACTACTTTTTATCCCGGACGCATGTCCTTCTCCATAACATAGGCTATATGCGTGGCAAATTTCATCGTAATGGGTTCAACGGTTTAGTCGTGAAAAGATAACTTACAAATAAACAAACAGAAGTTACTTTCGCATTTATATTATAAGTATGGTTTGCCTTCTTCGATCTGTCGTCAAAAATGTATCAAACTGATAAAATTATAAGATATATAGTAAAATAAGTAAGTAATTTATCAGAATTTTATAATTTGGTGATCTAAATTACAACTTCTGTTTATTTCATAAGTATATCAATCATTATTAATGCTGAAACTACATCAAAGTTAGGTAGGTAGGTACATAAAATCCGAACAGCAGTCATCAATTATAGATCATATTTATGAATAATGAATATCCGTCGTAACATACAATTTTATTAATGATTGCAATTAGTCATAATGCAAATTGATACTGTTTTATTACTCAATTTGTAAATAAAATCATGATTAGAACGTATTTTTTACTTATAAATTATACCTGTATGATTTTGATTTATTTATGAAATTACTAGTTTCAGCCCCGCAGTTTCACCTACGGGATCTAATGTTTTCCTTGGATACAATTTCTTTAAAACTAATAGCTAGATACTCCATTAAACCTATTTACCCGTGAGAATGGCAGTAAGTACAGTAGCGTCAAAATATTCAAATGAATCGACTAATCGTAATCTGATTTCGTAAGGACTCTACCTATTGTGCCTACAAAAATACTGAACCATGTGAAAACGCTTTTAATCAGCGACCGCATTTGTTACCATCTTATCGGAACGGAACATGAACCGGAAGTCGCAGCGTGGACAGGCCCCCCACAAGGTGGACCGACGATCTTGTGAGGGTTACGGGAATCTGCATAATGCGGGTTGCGCAAGACCGGCCATCGTGGTGATCCTTGGGGGAGGTCTTAATCCAGCAGTGGACGTCTTTCGGCTGACAAGATGATGATGATGATGACCATCTTACAGATACTTCCTATTCCTATATTTCAAGACACACTCATTTGACACATTGTACAGACAACAGCAGGGCTTATTATAAAACACTCTGATTTGACATCGGAAACGGATCCAGTTCCCGCAATTGCTATTTTAATTTCTTTTTAAACGCACTCCATCTTTCCGCTATCAATTTTTTTCGATCTGCCATCCGACTACTATTTAAAATAGCCTTCCGACAGCTCGTCGGCAACGTAATAAACTTTTGAAAGTTCGATTCTGATTCCGATATCGAATCCGAATGCTTTAAAACCTACTGTATCTAAAATCGTCGTGAACATACTGGTAATGTATGAAATATGAGCTCTGTATGGACAGGCGATCGGATCGGTGTGAATTTCCCCAGAGATTGAACTGGAATAACTGCTGCACTGAATTTGTTTATTCGGTTATCTCCTCAAAACAGTTGCTAACTCATTGCGATACTGCCGTTTAGCTTTTGATTTTGATATTAATAATTTCTCTATGTTTGAAATAAATTGAATAAAAAGTGACTGGAAAACAATAAAAATGTTCCTGACTGACATGACAACACACAACTGTCTCACCGCTGGCGTAAAGGGGGTAAAATACAGGGTGAGCTATGAATTAGTTTAAATTGGCCCACCCTGTAAGTAAGAGATCGCGGGTGAAATTGCAGACAGAAGCTAGTTTACTCATAAAATCCGGTATTTAAACATTTAATAGATATTGATTGCTGTCATAAACAATTTAACAACAATAATAAGATTTAACTATGAGTGACAATCTAAACTACATAGCTTTCTATGGGTAGGGTACTCAAAGCACTTTCTACGTTACCTCTCTATATGGCTAGGCTTAAAAGTAAAAAAAAAAATCTATATATACGTAATATATGGGTCATATTTTTTGAAGCGTATAGAAAATTATAATTTAACACATACGTAACAATCTCAATGCGAGACATTCTTTGTCCGAGGGGCTCACGACACGTGTATTTAAATTAGGATTTGTAAATGTTTTATCACAGATGTCGGGAGCTCCGTTGGGTAAACCCTGCTACGTTTACACAAAGAAGGTAATTAAACAAGAGAGAAGCAGACATACCTAAATTTAATAAAATATGAACATGTTTTATCTTTTTAAATCTGCTAATTTATTTTAATTTTTTTATTGATTTCTATTGTGACCATTATTATTACCTAATAGATTCGAAAATTATATATCCAAATAAACTACCAAACAAACATTTCCTCATTATAATATTGGTATCATAGACTTAGAAATAACATTGGTACTTAAAGGTATTTTTTTCAGATGGTAGGCGCTCCGCGTAAACTAGAACTTCTTTTATAATATTACATGGTTTGAAAGCAAAGTCAAAGTAAATATCCCAATTAAATTCATGTACAAATTGATGTTCTAAGCGATGATAAAAATTAGACAACTAAAGTAATTATAACTTTTAGAAACTAGTAAAACTTGGTAGACTTTAATGTTCATTTTGATCGACTGTGGTAATATTATTAACTTGCCTGTGATTTTTGCCTTATAATATATTCTAGATTAAACTTCATTTAATAATTGCCGGTCTATATATGTAGTTTATCGGGATAATACAAGTAGTAGACGAATGTCACTCTGCGTCCTCTAACTTATCTTTATGGGTCTTACGAAATCACGTCTATCTATCGCTTTGTTGCTGCGTGAATGAAGAACAAATCAATAAACATACTTTCACATTTATTCAGCATATTTTTTATTAAAACTGGGTCAAGAACTGATGTAGTACACAAAATACTACTAACTATGCTAATACGAAGTTGAAGACACTGGATATATATAAAATGTAAGAAATCTGATTAGCTCGTTTATTCCATGCCTCTCTTACACTCCATTTTCTGCGACGCGCAATAGTTGGTATTTATGAGTACCTAAATAGCACTAAATATCATTTAAACTAATCTACACTAATATTCTAAAGAAGCCAAGTTTAAATTCGAATGACGGAGGTAATCTCCGGATTTACTGAACCGATTCATAAAATTCTTTCATTACTGAAGAAGAAGGAAGCTACATTATCCCCGAGTCCTATAGACTAGTTTTTATCTTAGTAACACGGGAAATAGCTAGTCATTTATAAAATAGTCCTTCTACATCTTTCTGTCCATATATTCCCTTTACTCATTAGTATACGGTGCCCAAAATGAGCGTCATCGAATTGAGTGGCTCACGTTCACTGTATCAATTTGTAGCGACGTGATCGAGATGGCAATAGGAGGCTAGCTTCAAATTAGACCCTTATTCTTTCGTGCTCTGGTAATGATCACACTTTAATTAAAACGAATGAGCTACCCCTGGTGGTTTTATTAATTTTATTAACGTCAAAAGTATGCAATTTTTTGGTATTGTTCTTCCGGATTATATGAATATTATCATAACTAACTTAAAAACAGATGTAACGGTTTTAGATCTTGTATTGATACCGTTTACATGGTGAAATATGATATGATCTTCGAAAATCATTTTACCATATCCATTACCCATTCTTAATTTTTTACATTTTTGTAGGTATTTATTATTCAACAACCCACTGCTGGTTAAAACAACATTAAAATAGCATTCTTAAATATTTAAACAAAGCCAGACAAATATCTCTTGATCATAATAACTTTGAATTCTGGAGCCTAGAACAAATGAGTCGAGATCTCTTTAGAAATAGATAAGAAACTTCCCAGTGATATAAAGTTAGGGACTATGATTCAAACGTAATGGTCAGAGCTACAAAGACAGTGCAATAAACATGAATCTTGAGAATATTAAAGCTTGCCGAGTTGGGGATGGGCGGCAATTATTAATACTAATGGAGTCAGTGAGACTTTTTTTAACGAAAGATAATGTTGCGATTATTCAAATTTATAGCTATACAAATTCATAAAGATGGGTTAGGTATGTTCTTTCTAAAGAAATGTCTTTGAATATCTATTCTAAAAAGTTAAAGTTCCTTAAAAGGCACTCATTTTTGTGAAATTTACCACGACCTGACCCTTTTTGCCACCACATATCCCATAAAATACGTACCTACATAGATATTTAAAGGCTCGCCTGATAGTAAGGATCACTAGGGCGTTGCCAACTTTGCAAAAATGCAATTTTCCAACCAAGTAATTTTTCTAATCTTTGTGCGAAGATATCAAAGCCACAAAATGCTACGCAGAAATCCAACTTTGCTAAAGTTGGTCAATGATTTCAATGCACTGATCCTTTTTAAACCCCCGACGAATCAGAGGGATGTTATAGGTTTGTAGTGGGTATCTATTTGTCTGTCCGTGGCATCATAGCTCCTGAATAGATAAACTTGTTTTGATTAATGTTATTTTTTTGGAAAGGCGTCTTAATCAAGAATGTTTTAGCTATGTTTCTGAAGATTTTATTATTATTTTTAATTGATCTGTTTCCTTATTATTTACGTAGGTAGGTACATACTTAGTTACTTACCTTATTGCTGCGTAAAACCTTACCACAATAAAATATTAATTGATCTCACGGCTTACATGCTAAAGTTTCAAATATTAATGTCGTAATTACCGCGAGATGGCGCTGCAGTTCCCGCCTAAATGTGAATATTTGGTTAAACGAGGTGGCAATTAATATTGCCTTCTGACATCATTCGCATTAATTTAACTTAACAATACAAAGTTGGCGTCTTGCTTAAGGAAATGGAGCGAGAAGACGCCTTTTAAACCTAGTTTAAGGATGTGATTAATTATGTCTTATTTAGCGAGAACGTTACAAAGCGGTTAACCATATTGAGAGAAATATAATAGAAGCACGAAGCTAGCTGATTCATTATAAATATGATTAAGTATCTTTCAGACGAGGAATTGGAACCGCCTCGACACAAACGATGAGTTGACTTGGCGTTTATTATCCTTATCAGAAATAATACAATAATTTATTTATTAGTTTAGGAAGATCTACAGCTAATTTAATAAACAGAAAGCCATTAACAGATCCTCAATATAATGATTATTAAACCTTTGATCTTATTTCGAAAATATGACGAAAGAACCCTATGTCTGTCTGTTACCTTGTCACACCTAAACCGCTGAACCGATCGCAATTTGGCAAGATGAGCCTATGATATGGATAAGGAATAAGGCCACTTTTTATCCCGGTAACGTACCCAGGTGAAAGCTAGTATAATAAATGTATAAGTACCTATTATTCTTTTTATAATTATGAAATACTAGCGTATTACGATAATATACGTATACGTAATACGCCCGCTGATGTCGATAATTTTAGTATGTCACTCTGGATTAACACATAGGCCACTTTTTATACCTCGGGAACGCGGGTGAAACAGCGGTGCAGAAGCTAATCTATACTAATAATTAAGAGTTTGTTTGAATTCACTAATCTCCGGAGTTACTGGACTGATTTGAAAAATTATTTCACTAATAGGAAGCTACATTATCCCCGAAGGTTATAGGTTACTTTTTATCCCGGAAACGCAAGTGAAACCGCGGGGAACAGCTAGTAATTAATCATTATGATTTATTTTTAGACGTAGAATACTTGTAAGTATAATTTAATCGATTCCTGAAACAAATTGAAGTATTATTCAATAAGGAAGGTAAGAAGTACAAGTTAATACAAAAAAAATACTAAGACAAAAATGTAACTGATATTTTCACTAGATGCCTGGCAGTACGGCGATTTTGTGAATTAATTAAAAACTGCGGTTTTCATTCTATTCGTAGTTTTGCTTGCGCAATGCGATGAAGTTTGTTTTCATCCTCATTTGCCGCTTGGAAAGTGTCATTGCAGCACTATTACCGACATGGGAGTTTTGTTTGTTCACATTTGCACGCCTTTAGTTAAGCTTAGGTTTAATTGCACTGGTTTTTATTGTAGGTACCTATAGCGCAATATTTTATTCTCAAAGTATGAACTCGCTTTAGGCATAGGTAACCTAGCCACTTCATAAAAACGATCTAATTTAATTACCTATGCAATGATGATACGCAACGAGCGATGATGGTGACCGAAGGGCGAGGAAAATATGTTATTTCGTCGCGGGCAGTGGTCATACGTATAGGAGTGTGAGTGCGCATTCTTTATGTTACTAAATATATTCTGTGGCACCACTATATTATGCCGTAGTCATACTCGTATAGAGATTTGAAAGCCTTACAAAATGATTACAAAGGTTACCTTTATGAAGCTCTTATAAAAGATTTTGGCTTTGGGATATATTCAAAATTTGCATAGTAGTAGGGTACTTTGTAGTACCCTGGTTGGCTACTACATGCGTTTTGATTATCCTGTTTCCAAGCTCTTAGCGGTGTGTTCTCTACTTTACCTCCTCCTCTAGGTTTTGCCTTCGGCCACATCATCACTGATCATATTAACACAAGGGTACTATTAATTTACAACATAGTAAAGTATCCTAATGGTTCTGGTCCTGAAAATTCTTTCATTAATAGGCAGCTACAGAGAATGCTATAAAGGCTACGTTCCAAGGAACGTGGATGAAAACACTAATTATACCTAGTTTTATTTATTATTATAAGTTAGTATTCTTCTTGTACCAAAAACATTTATCAGATTTTCAGTCAAATCAGTTCAATGTTCAGTCAATCATCCGATGAAATATGATACAGCAATTAATCTATGTTGATATTTACGTAGCGAGGACTCCGTGTACCAATGTTTAATTAATACCTTTGTTTAAAATACAAGATGTAACAAATTCAAAGTAACTCTATCCGAAGCTTAACCTTTAATAAAACTCGTCGATTAATTAAAAAGCAATTCAAGGGGTCTCCTCGGCGACTGACGAGCAAACGTCGTAAAATTAGCATTATAAATATTTGGAATTTACTCAAGCGACATTTTCGAAGAGCTTTAGTGGGTCCTCTCACTCGTCGATTGCCGTCAGACATCGTTAAAAGCCGCTTGTCCCGCTCATTTGTTGTGAGTTTTCAGAAGTTTCCCAGTAAATGGGACGCCGGCACTACGAACAGCTTGACAATTTACTTTTTCATCTCTCACCGAGAGCTCTTGTTGTTATTTGACATTAGGTACGCTTTTGCGAAACATGCTTTTAACCCTATTGCGTTCGAGGACGCCTAACGACGTTAAGTACCGACACGAAAAGCTAACTTTCCAAACTCGTGTCCAAAGTTTCATTATATTCTTTTATTACTCTTAAATAATTACTTAAGAGGAGATTACTTTAGGCGCCTATTTTAAGGATACATTAAGCGAGAGCGCACCAATTGGATTTACCCACAATTATGGATCTTTCACTAAGAGTCTTCTAATGAAACATCTTCTATTAGGAATAAGTGTCCCAATTTACTTGAGTGGACGCAATTTTGCGAATCCTCTATCAAGTATAGTGTACAGATTGGCTATGTGGGTCACGTATTATTCAATAAACCCAAAATTAATACTAAGAACGTGAGGCGCGTCGGTGAATGGCACTTTTCCGTTATTTGGCTCTAATAAAGATACAGACGACGCAACGGACCAACTATTTACTTTCACGAACTCGCGCTCATGTCTACCATTGGTAGGTACAGATAACTTATTGGACTATAATTATTTTATTTCTGAAACTCCAAAGAAAGTCTAGCAATTTAGGGGGAAGTTTCCTTCGTGGCTTTAATTTATTTAACCACAATTATTAATAAGATATAATAAATTTTCCGAACACCCGGCTACATGGAGGAAAATCATGCTGCCAGAATTTGGAGGCGACTCACGTCCTTTATTAAATTTCAGTAAAATTGATTTAAATTAGAGAAATTAAATGTAGAGCTTGAGTTTGAATTGTAGATGTGTTCCGACACTTAAGTAAAATTATGGCTGCTTTTAAATTATGCTTAATATATTAGTATCTATAACGTCTCATAAAGTGATGTTCATCATATTATGTATGATATACCTATTCATACATACATATCGCAGTTGACAGGCCAGTTGGCGCAGTTGGTTAAGACGCCACCTATCGCGCCGCTGGTCGTGGGTTCAATTCCCATCAAGGACAAACATTTGTGTGCATGAACATGTCTGTTTGTCCTGAGTCTGGGTGTAATATATATATAAGTATGTATTTACAAAAAAAAAAGTAGTATATGTAGTATCTCAGTTATCTGGTTTCCATAGTACAAGCTCTGCTTAGTTTGGGATCAGATAACCGAGTGTGAAGGGTGTCCCAAGATATTTATTTATTTATATCAGAAACTACTGCGAATTTGTGACTTCGCGAAGTGCGAAGACTTTGTGAAGTAGGTACAAGCTCAAAAATAAATATGACAAATTATTTTAGAACACTCGTATCCAGGTTTTTACCCATACTAACATTGACATTTGAATCATAATTTTTTTAATAATCTTATATCCCCTGAAAATAGAACAATCCTTATAGGTACATCGACAAAAAAGGGTCGTAAAAATTGCATTTTGCGCGTACTGTGTTTTCCGAGCAGCACAATCTGTGCTTAGATTTTAAAAATATCAAACACCTTAAACCAGTTATTATAAAGTCTATATTCAAGTCTGCAGCTTTTATTTTTCTAACTGTGGGTTCTCTACTATGGAACTGATAATAAGTAGGTATATACGAAAACAAATCGATACTGAGAGGGCCTGGGGAACATCTCCCGGGATAGAATTACCGAGATCTGGCGGGACTGAAGCACTTACAATATTACCCTATCTGAACTGATTACATGCAAGCAAATAATACTAAATTTATTTTACAAACGACGGAAAAGAGACGTTAATGGGTTGGAAGTAAGTTCATTTCTCTGTGTGTATTACTGTTACTATTTTTCATATAACTAAGTACCTATAAAATTTCCTTTAAATAGGTATAAGGGTATTATAAAGCAGGCAAATTTTTACGGTTGTACGGCTAAAAAAGGTTACACGACGTGACCATATTGACTAACCTGATCTGTATACACGCAATATACAGATCGGTTAGTCAATATCGCCACATTTGTAGCTTCATAGTACCTATGTTTCGGATGGCATTGAAGCTGACGAAGCTAGTAAAAGTACACAACACACTACACACAACCGATCACGCTACCGTCCTCGACGGCGAGGACCGCCGCGACGGCCCACTCAGTCTCGTCCCGTTCAAGCGGCCCAAGCTGCCTACAGTAATCCGACCGCCCCCAATTAGTCGTAACTCGTACAAAGTCCTCCCCCTCCCCCGGTAACGCCCTGAGCCGAGGTTCGTACCCCATTCGGGGGTGCCCTCAGGCGTTGTTACCTAAATATTACCCGGCTGAGAGCCCTCTGCGCTCGCCGATTTGTCCGGTAAGGTTGTTGCAGCCATCTGAGGCTACCAACTTAGTCCTTTAAAAAAAAAAAAAAATAATCGGATGGCATTTGACAGATCGATATCTGTCAAATATCCTTTTCTTTCATAATTTTACAAATTTGTATGGAGTTTTGTAATATAGCATATAGCCCAATTTTAGGCGAAACTGATATGTTTCTGCATATCCGTCAAATAATATAGTTTTCGCCCTTATTTCTCCGTAAAGTGGACAAACTACACGTAACTAATAAGTACGCGACGAGTAGAATAATTTATAAGATATCAACTAGAAAAATTCCCAAAAAATATTTTTCTCAAATACACCTTACTTGTTACTTGTTGTGGGCTCGACTTTACAATACAATATGAGTGGGTTTTTATATTTTACTAAATATTGTAGGTATGTATTATATCAGCTCAAACTTTGGAATGGCTACGTTGTCAGAGGTATTGAATATACAATAGACGTAGGCATTATAATTACACGGGTACTCAAACATAAGTTGTAATATAAGCTACTAATCAAATGTAAGTACCTACTCCAACAGAACCTCTTAACATAAGATTGAGATAGCTATAAATCTTGTTATTAATTCAAATATATCTAACGAAGCCACTTCGTATGCTAAATGTTCTCGTACATATACACAGTCGGGAGCAAAACTTTAAATTCCAGTGAAATCAAATAGTGTTCGCCTTCATTCCGCTAAACTCCAAGAAAATGTTCAAAGAGTTTTCTAAAGTTTATACCATTGTCTTAGTGCCTGAATGCATAAAAGAACAGTTCCGCATGCTCTAAACATTATTTTCTTTTATTGTTGAAGTTTGTATGCAAAGTTTTTTTTCGTTATCATAATATTTTAGCACAGAATAATAAAGTAGGTACTACTGGAAGGTTAAATCCCTAATAAAACTGTGTTTAGATCAGACGTTCCCAACCCCAACATGCAACAAAGGAAGAACGAAGAAGAAATCCAAAATAAACTGTAAATTAAATAAATAATAGTAGGTACTAGCAGTACCGGCGTTAGGGTAGGGCGCGGTAGGGCGATCGCCCAGGGCGCCAGATGTAAAGGGTAAAGTTCTCAAGTCTAAAGATAAAATGGCTATAATGGCTTAAAATCCCTTTTGTTGGCGGGAGACATCTCGCCCAGGGTGCTGGTAGAGCTAAAACCGGCACTGGGTACTAGGTATGTTTAATGGTGCGTGTTCACCAGCCGGGCGCAACGCACGCACGGTAAGTACCGCCCATACCGAGCGCACGCGCCGAGCCTCGGCTGAAACAGAAATGCGTTGCGTTACGGCCGGTGCGAGGCAATGATCACATGTCACCGGCGCGGGCGCGGCAATTCCTGACCGGATCCGTTGCGTGGTGCGTGCAGTCGCGCAGATGTGAATGAAGCTTACGGAAGCGACGAACCAAACTCAGCGAACGCGCAGAATCCACTGAATCATTTTGCCGTAATAGGTATTTTTTCTTGTCTAGTCTAGTGCCAAGCCTTCGGTTTAGGTTATTTTTTTCAAAATATTATTTTAATATTAAATTGAATTCAAGTAGTTGTAGTGATAAACAATAATTATCAACAGTCATTGCTTATTGTATCATCAAATAGTCTACACAAAAATATACCCATTCGGTAAGTACCTATACTTTTCAGACATACTCCCGCCCGATCCCAAGTAATTTTGTAAAAGTAAAGTACGATTCGCGAGTGAAAGCATTCATGTGTAAGATTCCATTATCAATATCGATTTCTGTCTAATACCCACTATAGTACATGCGTAATATTTGAAGCTAAGAAAGTCTGCTCGAGCAAATCTGCTTTGGATAAAGTCCACTCAATATAAATTCGTTAGCCACATAATTCTTTTGTACCTACTAAATGTAGTTTGCTTGTAGATTACTTATCTACTGATGGAATGAAAACTACTAGGTAAGTAGATATTATAAATTTGACAGCGTGTTGTCCTTCTTTTTTGCATCAACAGATCGATGTAATTGTTTACATCCTATGGGAACACGGGCAACTTTTTTTTTAGAACTAAAACTGACAGCCCCTGACGGCTTCATCAACCTTACTGGACAAACGCATCTACCTAAACACGTACCTATAGTCTGACCGCAACCGCTGTACCGCGCCTTAGGTATGCGCAAAGAGGTGGGGAGTGGGAAGACTGGCGAAGACTAGTAGCCGCCGTGAGCGAAGACGGCAGATAAGCAACTGCTTCGTCCCCCCGTCTCGCCGTTCGCGTACCTAAGGTGCGGTATAGCGGTTGCGGTCAGACTATACCTAGTATATTATTAACTTTGTGACTAAGCAAAACGTAATTCGTTAATCTATGAAAATTGTAATTCTGTTCTGTGGGTTTCATAAATATTGTGGCTGGTGAAATCTCTGCCCTTTCAAAACAAAACAGGCTTCTCATCTAATTGATTCATCTCATTACTTGGAACAATGTCTAAAATATACAATTACAGATCCCTACTCTGTAATACATATAAAAGGCTGCTTTTCCATCAGAGATGTGCTATGCAGCTACGATGCGAAGATGTGAAAGCTAAGATGCGAAGATGTGAAAGCTAAGCTATGAAACTATGTGACTGTTTCCACTGATGCTATATGTATCAGAGCGAGTAAGATGTGCTATGAAGATGCGCCGCCTACTTTCGGTGACAAACGCGCGCCTACTATAGATAAGTACTCTGCTCTGCAAATAGCACATCCCGACCATCCTTCCAGAGCAAGCATCCATAGCATGCATCCATAGCATGCATCTGTTGCACGCATCCGTCCATGTAAAAAACATAGCTTAGCAGAACCCGTTTCTACTAGTGCTATGCTAAGTGGACCGATGAATACGATTGGTGGATATCAAACGCATCCATAGCAACGTAGCATAGCTCATATCCGATGGAAAAGCACCTTTAGCTATCTAAGTATAAATTATATTACCATCCATATTCCAATCTAGTGTATAACCACGGAATACCTACCTACCGGCAGCATGCGATTTATCGACAAAGTTAAACTTCAGCCGATAAAAAAATTCCTAGACATCTAAAACATTATTTTACCTACTAACGAACAAGTCTTGTTTTGTAACACAATACCTTATTGAGATCCTACTATCCAATTCACAAAAGAGCACGCCAACCAATCATTTTAAGTTTTTTTTTTTTCATTCACCAGCCTTCTCCGATGCCGCGCTGCCTTTATAAATGTTCCGGTGAAAATAGACTCGAACTAAAGAATATTTTCCGCTCTGAAATTGCCTGGCAAGTTTATGCAGGTACCTATTAGTTTTTTTAGGGAATCACTATTTTTTTTTATATTACTTTGTAAAATATTTTTGTTACTATTTGATGTAAGATCAAAATCAAATTCATATTTTTTATCGATGAAACTCCAAAATAATTTATTGTTATGACCAATATTTGGCACGAATCCAAGTTAATATTCCATATTTAATATTCGTATTTCATTAGACTCAAAAGAGAAATGGCCCGAATGTTCGTACCTAATTGCTTCAAATAGGTCAAAGACAAATACTTAACGTACAGAATATTAAAAAACAAACCTCTATTTTACGTCCTCAAGCTGTTTAACTCATTTGCAGTGCCGAATAGCAATTGTTACGGGACCCGCGTATCCAAACCAGCCGACCTCCGCCTGAGCATAATATTTGATAATTGTACCCTAATTAAACGTATTGAGTCTTTTACGTATTTTTTTTTACCACTTTATTCCTACTTGAAAACCCGTTTATACCTAAGCAGCAAATTGAGGGCCCCACGATAAAATTTGCTACGGGCCCCGCGCTTGCTTAATCCAGCACTGTATCATTCAAAGTATTAATTTGTGAAATAATAAACAATTATGGGACTCAATATCTTTTGTGAAAACGTGTGTAGGTTTGGTATTATGAAACTTCTGTCTTTTTGTAATTTCTTCAGCAATATGGGCGTGAATATACATATAATAGGTAAGGTAGGTACCATAAACATTCTATTTGGGTTAAATCTACTTACATACTTACGAAATAAATCTATACTAATAATAAAGCTGAAGAGTATGTTTGATTGAACGCGCTAATCTCCGGAGTTACTGGTCCGATTTGAAAAATGATTTCACTAATAGGAAGCTACATTATCCCCGAAAGTTATATACATATAGGCTTACCCTTACGCGAGTGAAACCGCGGAGAACAGCTAGTTATTCATAAGTAACCTAGTATTTCATTCACCAAAAATTACTACCGCAATAGGTTACAATTAAAAAAAAACACGCCAGTCGCTTAAAGTAAAACGATATTACCGTCTTTATTAAATAGGTACATTTAAATAATCAACATTTTATTTATGTACTTGGATACCTACTTTAACTTGATGAATATAACATAAATAGGAATAATTTAGGGTAGTTTTTTATACTAATTTATCTATTCTATTCTAAAGGTATTTCCATGTTATCCCCAGTAGTGCTGTCAACTCTGAAACAAAAAAAATACGATCGCATAAAATAAATACGTTTGGTAATGTCCGTGTGTGAAGAATGTCCCAGGATATTTATTTAATGAATACTTTATAACATTGGGAATAAAGTTAATAATAAATCGAAATTATTACCTATCATCACCATCCCCTATTTGCCGAAAGGACAATTATGACCTTCGTCCCTGTAATAATTTAGAGTAAAATAGAAAAACATAATGTACCGTGACACATCACATAAGTTAAATACAAAACAACCGTAACATTTTAAAGTCTTTGAACAAAATTTATGTTTATATAACTAAGACTCGTATCTATGTCATCCATTGGGTGTTTATAACTTTACTTTAGAACTACAAAACAGATTTAGTAGTTCTAAAGATGTGGTTTTCGTAGTTACCTAAGGGGCTCCTAGAAGGTTCAATGTCTTATAGGAAGCAGTGCTGGCAGAGCAGTAACCAAAAGCGGTTTTATGATTTGGTAAATCCTACAAATAATATAAATGCAAAAGTCTGTGAGGATGTATGGATGTTTGTTTCTCTTGGCACATAGATAGATGCTACATAACCCACCCAGGAATAACATATAGGCTACTTTTATTCCGGAAAAACATAAGATCCCTCAGGAACGCAGGTGGAAACGCGGGGCAGAAGCTAGTATGAAATAATGCCACAAGTATGTGGCAAAGTGTTTCTGAAGTGCTTTTTCTCAAAGTGCCTGGAAATAATTTCCATATACCAACAACTACTGTAGAACCCATTAAAGACGAAAAAGATAGATTTACCATATCACGAACGTAAAGCTATGTACAATGCCTTTACAATAAACATTGCAATATTAGGTATAGGTATATCAAAAGTTGTGAATAAAACCACAAAGATTAAATATGCAGGTAACAAAATTCTTACGCATAATATGGATGTTGTTTGTTCATCATGAGTGAGAGAGCTGTCTTGGAGCCTCGCTTGCCCGGCCTCTCTTCATCAGCAAACAATTCTTTACTTAGCATGTGATCTGTGAAAAAGAAAGTTGGGGTTGGGCAAATTTCGCCTATTTTCTTAAATTAAAAAAAAATATTTCTTATATTTGAGATTCTGTATGACAACAAGCCCTTTCATTAGATATATCACACGCTATTTTTTGGGTTTTCTAATTTAGGTACCCCCAAAAAATGTAAATTAGAAAACCCAAAAAAAAACATTTATTTACGTTACATTTCAACTCAATCTATCTAGTGGTTTCGGAACAAATTGGCTATGACAGACAGACAGACACGCGAGTGATCTTATAAGGGTTCGATTTTTTATTTTCAGGTAAGGTACCTTCAACATAATTGCTCGAAGGATATTTACCAAGGAAGATTCGATCTCAGTCGACAGGACCTAGGTACTATATAAATTTATATAGGTGAGACTTTCTCAAATATCCTATGTAGGATGATAAACTTACTTTTAAATGCATTCCCAGTTCTTTTCCGATATTCCTGCTCGATCGCTGGCAGTAGACCCGGGTACAACTGCAGCGGTGTTCGGTAGAAATCTGCTTAATCAGAAATGTAATGCGTATAAGTAAGTCTCTATGTAGAGCAGACACGATTTGAAATTATCGAGATCTTTGTGTGTAACAAAGAAATTTGATTTTGTAGCGGTGATGGTTTTTAATACAAGTTTTCTTCATAATCACTATACGATAAAAACTGAAGAGTTTGTTTGTTTGAACGCGCTTACCTCTGGATCAGTCGGATTCGAAATAATTCTTTCCCTAATACCAAGTTGCAATATCCCCGAAGGTATAGCACATGAGTAGACAAGTATAGGCCTTTTATCCCGGGAATGTAAGTGAAACCGCGGGGATCAGCTAGTTTGTAATAAAATAAACTTTTATTTAGTTTTTATTTTAAAAGGTTGAGCAATCCTTTTAATATATTAAAAGTTATAGCATTTTTTATAGCCAGTGTATAGGTATATCTATCAACTTGAAACTTTGTAACTGTATGCAGTTCGGATGACAATACTATATTATTTAAATGTTACGTTACGTTACTTACATGAAAATATTACCATATTGGGAGAAAATAATACCATTGGGGAGGGCATATAAAAGAAATTAACTGACGGGCCGGCCGCCCAGACGTGCCACAAGGGATGCTCAGCGAGTAATTATGTTCAGTATGTAAATAAAATAATGATGTACACACATACGCGCATCGGTTCACACGTAACGCCTGCCATGTTGCCTACTTTACATAAATATTTTACGGATGGCTAGGTTTTTGTTACAATTGCGCGAAATATGTGCGGTTGTTAAAAAAGGATAGATTTTATAAACTAGGTATACCTACGTCCTTGTTATTTTTTTCAACTGTCAATATTATTTTTTTCTTATACCACTAAGGCAGCAAAGAAGCATAGGTAAGCGAATACCGTAGCCATTGAGACTTGCAACACCAAGGGTCATTTCGTGGGCTGCCGACCGGTACCTGCAAAATTTCCTTTAACCCATGCTGTAAAATTATGAATTTACCCCGAATTAAATTGATTTTAAGATTCTAAAATTATAAAGTTTCCCAAACAAAGTTATGTACCTATTAGGTAAATGAAATCAGATATTTACGAAGACTTTCTTTGTATTTGCTCACACCTCACTTCCTACACGGCTACGTGATTATGTGGTGGGAAACAGCTATTAATAGATAAATATAAAACTCACAAAGCATACGGTCATTTGATACTGGACCCTCCACCATGACGTCGTCAGAGCGCCCACGTAAGTAGTCTGCAATGGAATAATATAAAATAGAAAATCGCTAAAAATAAATAATAAAATAAGCCATAAACATAATGAACGAAGCCTGTATATAATGTCTATGAAAAATTATAACTTATAAAAAAAGCCTCATTAGAATATCTTTTATTTTCGGTATAATTTCTTTTAAACCTACAGAAAGCTTACATCTATGACGCTGATCTCGTTAAAACAGCCTTTCCAGATTGAAGCAATGGAAATACCTATTAAAAAATCATAAAATATTTATTTTTATTTCATATTCCCTTTCATTTCATTCCAACGTTGAAAAGCTGTCTTTCAAAACGTGATAAAGAGTCCATCCTTTATTTTTACCGGCAAACGATGAACGCATGGAATGAGCGCGCCTGCCGGAGTGGGAGTATTCACTAATTAAAATTAACCGACATTGAATGAAAACGATATTACTATTACTATTTTTACGGCAAGCAAAAAATAGTTACAGCCATCCAAATACAGGTTAGTATATAATTCCACTTACTCTTTCTAAAAAACCCAAGTAGGGCTCTATGGGCTGAACGCCAAATATAAATTCGCACAAAAACTGGATCTCTACATTCTATTTCATCAGTTCTACAGTATGTTTAAATGAACATTTACTGAACCATCATTGGAAGACATATTCACCGGAGATAGTATATTTGCTACCGAAATCACCGAACCAATGGCCCATCAAAGACCCTCATTTTACTTTATTTTCCCTTTAGAGTTTTCCTCCAACTGTGTGGAGGAGCTATTAAGAAAATAGCCTTATTAAAACAGTTTTTTTCGAGTTCGAATGATAAAGTAGGAACACAACTTTACGAAATAGGTATCTACTTCATTCCAGTCAATATTTAATAATAGTTACGTCTGAATTCTTCCAACCTTCAAGTATAGGAATAACAAATAAGGATCACATACCTAATAGGTATGCTAGATTAAGAATTTTGCAAATCCAATTTTGATGATTAGTTAAGTCCTTAAGAAATTATTCAATTTAATAGCTAAAAAGAGTATCAAGTTGGCGTAGTTATTTCGTTACATTTAGGGATTCTCAGCTAGGAATTTTCAACCTAGTGTGAAACATTTACCCTACTATCCTTAAAAAGCTACCAAAAAATGACATTAAGTATATCAAAAACCTCCACGTATTTTATTTCACGTACAAAAAATCCAACAAAATTAATAATAATAGTCTACCTTTATAGAAATTGAAGCCATCCTTTCCAACGTCGGAGCATTTCGAGGGCGGCGAGACGATCGCAAGCAAAGCGAGAATTGATATAAATGCCTCCCGCATTTTGTTCGGTTTATTAAGAGTAATAGAGCTAGCAGGACATGGCACGGGTATCGGTGGGCTTAATGCCGGTAAGGGGTGCACTGAAAATACAGGCTGAAGATATCTCTTTTTATAATTTCTAGTGGGCGGGGGATGATCAGTGGATGGGGTGCGACGGAGGGTGGAGATTCTATTCTAGCAAAAATAATATATTTTTTGATACTTAAGTAAGTATATTTTTTGTTGCCGTGATTAATTTATTGATAGGATATAAAACAATAGAATTATGACAAAATATTTTTTTCTTTTACGTAGTATGATATTATTATAATACTACTAGCTTCCGCCCCCCGGTGTCACCCGCGTTCCCGAGGGATCCTATGTTTTCCCGGGATAAAAGTATCCTATGTTTTAATCCAGGTTATAAACTAAGTATCTGTGTTCCAAATTTCATCCAAATCCGTTCAGTAGTTTTTGCGTGGAAGAGATACAAACATCTAACCATAAATCTACTACTCACAAACTTTCACATTTATAATATTATTATGATATACCCACGAGCTTGAAGATATTGCGTAGCCAATAAAGCTCAAGGGGCAGTTAAAAGTGCTTACAAAGTAGTTATTTTTAACAGAGATACCTAACCAGTAGCTAGTTCAAAACTTAATTTAAACAAAATCAAAGTAAAACAACGTTCATGTCGTAAAATCAAACAGCGCTAAGCTCTAAGTGAAGCTACATAGGCAAGGAGCCAGACAACTATAAAACTTGTCGGTGAGATGTCGTAAAAAGGGCCCATCCTCCGTGCATCCGACGGATTCCGACGGCACAGCAGGTGTCTGCGCCCACGGATGGGGCAAATCATATGCAAATGACAAGCTTACGACGTTTTTATACGACTCTCTAGTCTAGATGATTGTTGCGATTATAATACCGCCTACGCAATAGAGGCAATATAACGTAAATATATTATAGGATGAATAAATAATGTGTTGTTTAGTTTGTGTGGGTTTTTGGGGAAGTATATTTACTTATATGAGATATCTATTCAAAGAATATACCTATATAATTAAAGGTGTTAGCACAGTAGAAAGTTACATCTTTATTCTGCGGTGTTAGCCTTTTGTACGCAGAAATATCGCTAGGTACCTACTATGCCATATTTTATCAATTTATAGCAATAGGCCAGCAACCATCTCACAAGCCTATAAAGATGGAATTGTTAAACATTACTTAAAAATAGTGAACAAATTCTAATCGTTATCTCCTAACGTCAGCTGTTCTTAGGAAACGAAAACGCAAACATAACACATTGACAAAATCAATTATCTAATTAATTGGATAAAGCTTATCTCAGCTTAGCTTTAGCCTATTGCAACTAACTATTGACGCCATTGCATCAATTCCACCTTTAATTTTCAGTAATCAATTGATATTCTTTGATCAAAATAAAATCGTATAGGCATTTCGGAAACTCGGTTATCTAAGTAGGTACCTATAGTATAGGTATATAAAAGGAAAACGTGACTGACTCACTGCTAATACTTAGCAGATAGTTATTATGACGTAGGTATTAACCAAGAAAGGATTTTTGAAAATGTTGCCCCTAGTGAACTAAATAGGGGACGGAAAGCAAAGTTTAAGTTTCAAACATAGGTACCCTAAGAAATATTGGTTTATGTGTACGAGTAAATAAAAATAAACGTATAAATAAAAATAATTGCCACTGGAAAGAACATTTTTAATTAATCCGTTGACTCGTGGTTAAAACATAGATATGAAACATTTTTTATATGTAAGGTAATATAAAAAATAGAATTCCAGGAACTGGGATTCAATAACTAATAATACCTAATGAAGTTAATTAACTACTCACGGTCCAATGCCTTCTTTAATACAATAACATAACTCATTGACAGTTACCTAGACCACGTTTGCCAACTTACCTACAGCCTCAACGCATAAAATAAAATCAATCAATACTTATTGCACTAAAGTGTAAAAAAGATGAAAAATAAAACTCCACTATTACAAATGTCCCGCTCCAGCAACCTTTCAAGAGAAATAGTTTGTAAAGGTCTCATTTTTAATGCAGAACGAAACGAAAATGGCCGGATTTCTGACGACACTTCACACCGGAGCTTTCAGCAAATGAGCGACGGCCTTCAGCGTTCTGTGCAACGCGGACAAAGAGACCCTTCTAGCGTCCTCGGGTCTTATGCCCCAGCCACAGTAACTAGACCTCCCCAGCTTGAAGAAAAACTAAACTAACAATACGTAAAAAGGTAAGGCCGCGGGTCTATGTAAATTTGTTTCACGGTAAAATCTCGAGCCCGTTGCACATTTCTGCAGTAGGCGTGTGTTAATTGTATGCCTATTTCTTGTTTTCTTTATCTGGAATAGATGTAGTTTTCCTTCTTGATATATTTCACAATATTTAGTACCAATTAATGACAATTGTAAAAAATCAGAAACAGTATTTTTATCCTTTTATTTTTTTTTTATAGGCTCTACACTTAGACATTTATTGAAATAGATAATAACATGAGTGATGGTCTCATCATCTTTAGAATTTTGTCTTTAATAACAGACTTTAAAAAATGAGGAAGTTCTCAATTCGTCAGAATTTATTGTTTTTTATGTATGTTTGTCTAATCTAAAACAGTAAATAAATCAAATTGTTACATAAATTGTATATTAAAATTTTGTCGCGTTAATTGGTCGTCACTGGCTGATGTCACCATCCGCCCGTCACCAAGAATGATTAATGTCGAGCCGCAGCCATCGGCATCTGTCCCTCTTTGTACCACGAAGCCTCCGCGTCCCGTATCTGTATACGCGGTTCAGTTAGACACCCTATTTTTAGTTAAAAGGATTATTTATAGCGTTAATGATCGATTAATGTCAACATCTTTGAAATTCTTCAACGTCTTTCAATAGATTTTGCGTGGGCATATTACAAAATGTGGATTATTGATACTTTAGGTACCTACCTACATCAATCTCGCCTTCAATAGATACTGTACCTACATTATTTAAAAATAATTTTAGCTCCTATCGTAGGTATATATTACAGTCAACAGTGCTTTTTATAGTAGGTACTTTTTATACTTTTAATATCAATTTTAGAAGGCCAACAAAAACTTATTAATAAAAATATAATATAAATGTTATCATGAATCAAAAATATATCAATTCTTTGAGGACGTGGTGACAAATGACGTGCCAAGTGACGCGACCTGGCGCGCCATTTAATATAGCATATCGCACCTATGCGAGGTGACATCCTGATTCCTTGACATCACCGTCACCGTCACCGAATCCTACAGTGACGAGTGCGTCAGCGTAATAGAATCTTATTATGAGTGACTATTTTATTGCCTTTTCTACGACCGACACCCCCATTTGATTCTTACTTAGGTAGGTGATACCGTGATATACCTAGTAGATTATTATGTAGATAGGTATACGTATGGATAACCATACGCATATAATAATAAATAATCTACTGTCCAATGGATATAAAGCCAGTGGACTTATCAACCATAATACTTATACTGCTGAACTAGATCTCTCAGATTTTTCACAACACTACCACAATTTTAATGAAATATTTACACATTAATTACACTATTTTCACACACCACAAAAAGCGACGGGACTCGTGTCGACAACTCTTAAGCCGAGCTAATTATCAGAAATGAATAATGGGTATAATTTAATCCTACAGCAGCCGGCCACTGACCTGGGTCGTTTACAGGTTTAGCTTCGGGGTCGGTAACAGTATTAAAATGTATTTCATTAATCATTCTAATGGGTATTATAAAGTTTGCTGGTAGGTATACGGCTAGGAACAGTTACTTACCTTTACGTTACTAATCCATCCGTCCCTTTTATTAACATGTACCTACCTAGAGCCAACTTATCTGTTCTAGAATAATTATAGATGTAGTTAATGTTATACTTAATTACCTCTATCAGTAGATACCGTAGAGACTTATCCTTTAGATAAGTTCCAGTACAATAAAAAATCAGTGTTCCAAAAGTCAAAAAAGCGGTTGCTGGATATTTTTGAAGTATTGTTGCCGACCTGTTACAATGCTGCGAAGGCAATTACTGGCTCTCAAGTGAAATTGCCGGAACACACCGGTAGGTGCTTGGCGACAGATTTTTAACTTGAGGGTGGTAGCCAGCCAGACGGGTACTACATAGTACCCTACCACCGTGCTATGGTTTCCTCACGATGTTTTCCTTCACCGAAAGCTCAAGCTCGTTGTAGGATTCGAACCCACGACCTTCGTCGCGGCATCCGACGTCACTACCACTGAGCTATCATCGCCTCTAACGCTTTACGTAGGTTAGGTACTTACTACCAAAGAGTAATAATATACTACGTACAACTAACAAATACTAACATTCAGAGGTTATTTTAATTTTTAATAGGGCTTTTCTAGACCCACAAACAGTGGCCGATATAAAACCTAGGGGTGGCAAAAAATATAAATATAACGTCTTAGGTCGATTTTCACCGACTTGAAAACGATCCGAAATTATAATCGTTTACCATGAATTTTCGTAGGAAAGTCATCGTAAACGCCCCTCAGTAAACATCGACCTTAGTAAACGAAGAGAGGGGAAGGGGGCGGCCAAGACTGCAAATCCGCCTCTGACCACAGAACTTTCTCTACCATAAATAACTTAGCGTAGATAACAAAGCTCTAAAAGAAAAAACCGCCAAGTAGAATGTTTCGAGCAATCGACAACCTACTTTATAGTCGCTGTGCTCCATCAGTATGTAAGGGGCGCCGGTCATTGTGAGTTTAACTCACAATCCGTTGCGTCCAAGTCCATTTGTGCGGGTGGACTAACTGAAACAAATGCACCATTTCTGTCCGCACTTATTACACTTTACGTGTGAGACGTGCGTTACGTGTCGAACAACTAACCGTCTTGTATACTTGTAAAGTACATTGTCTCAGAGCCAGTGAGACAATCTAATGAAATCCTGAAACAAGAGTTAGTTACTGAACTGTAATGTATCTAGAAGCCGGTGTGTTTTTATTTTAGGTTTCTTTGTTTCAAATTCATAATGAATTTCTAAAATTCAAAATGTGATAAATATTAGTTACTTAAAGTTTACAGGTGTTTTGTAAATTTAGATGTGTATAGCTACTTATGTTACTAACTGTATACCTATTATTTATACCTACCTACTACCTTGTTTTTCAATCAATTTGTATGTTATACTAAACTGACTGCAGGTTTTTTATAGCATAAAGAATGCAATCTGTTTATTTTACGTAACGTTTTGAAAATGAAACTTATTGCGTCATAATAGGGTTTGTCTATCAAAATTAATGGTATAAAATACATGAATGTTATTGTAAAAGAAAAAGCCTAAAACCGCGAACGGAGACGAACCATTACGGACTCCGTTCCGCTGAGCCATTTCCCACTACCTTACCCTTACGCGGTCGAAACCCGTCTTAAACGTCAAAAAAAAGGTATTTCTTAAATATAGTCTTAAAATTACCTACTACAAGTACTTAGGTAATTTTTATTGAATTATGATCAAATTATATGTAGTTAATAAATCCTGACAATACATATTTAAAGGGTTAAAGACAAAACATTATATGATTTCCATATGCACTTATATTTGTGTATAAAATATTAATTTAAGTCATTTAAAAATAATAATATAATCTACGTCTAATTTATAAATACATGAACATTTTAAAATTCTTTACGTAGTATCGCATCTAATACTTTAATTTCAATCAAAAGTAAAAAAAAAATAACTAGGTATATGTACTTAATTCATTATTATAAATTTAATCTAAATTGTAACTTAAAGTAATAATCCATTAAAATGGCATCATACGAATATAATAAAAAAATATATAAAAAAGACAACATTTTTCAATCTCATGATTAGAATTTCATACAATTGATATATAAATAATAATTGATTTGATAAAATAAAAAAATACGTATCCAATATTTTTTGATGACGGACTAAACAGAATTAATTATTTTTTACCCAGTCATCATCCCTATTGATAGCCTAGTTCTGCTACAAAACAAATAAATTTTGAATGTAACATACAGGCTGATTTTAGGTCATTTTTCTTTAATAACTAAGTTGGTTAACCAGCACATGGCCCGCTTGGTGGTAAGCGCTTAGCAATAAACGCTTGCAACCCCCGGGATACAAATTACTTTACAACACGGAGACCACGTAGTAAGCAGGCCGCGCCCCGGGTATTACTAACGCTTGCTAACGCGTTACTGACCCCTTCCCTGATGATAGTTGGTCCTATCGTAAAAGTTGTCGATATAGATTTTCATTTCCATTACGATGACATGAAATCAACCTGTATTTTGAGAAATATTTTAGACAACTTTGAATTAATAAATATAAATTATTTCGAATCATATTTCTATTTTGCAGTAAATAAACCGTTAGGCAAACGTCTTCAGTCAATAAGGCAGTGAGTCCATTACCATCTAATAATACATATCTGCAATTCAAACGCTTCAGGCACATAATAAATGCTCAGGCAAGTGATACTTATATAAAACTATGTAAATACAAATATATTTTATGTAGGAGATTACAAAGTCAAATCCATAAAAATCAATAAAAGATGCACCCTAGAATAATCTACAGTCTAAAATTTAAAAAATATTTAAAAGTAGTATATTATTAGAGATTTCAATAAACCTAAATCATTGTGCAATCAATGTACTATTTATATTATAAATACAAAAACGAAAAAATAATACTTAGAAATATCAAATTAGTCCCATTTTTAGTAAAGTAATCAAACTGGCATATTATTATCTAGGATCTACAAAATCCAGATCTAGGGATTAGGTGCAACAATTTGCTATGTTATGAATTTTAACTAACCTTTTAACTATATGAAAATTTGTGTATACGTTTGTTACACACTCTCGTAATAACCGAATGGGTTTGATTAAACTTGCCATATACATATTTTGGAACAAAAATTGGAACGCTTGATTCTTATAGTCGTATTACAAGCCTGTAAAAAGGAGTAACAGTAGTCTGTTTTAATATATTTATGGATCCACTTTTAAAATATAATTTACTCGCTACTTAAAACTAAAGTACCAATATTATGAGTATTATCACTAATTGGAGTTAATAATAATATATTTTCCTTAGGACTTACAACTTATAGTTACATTATAGTATTGTCAGCTATTATTCTCCTGCTGCTCTTCTCGCGACCCCATTGTCAACTTTGTAAAGCACACTCTATGCAATGTATATTAAAGCATAAAATATAATATCATATTTCAAAATCCATAAGGGTTGTCACCAATGTCAGCACCAGAAAAAAATATATTACAAGCATAAAAGCATTATAAATTTTACACACGGCCACAGATCAAGCTACACATTTTTGTTGCAAAATAGCTCCTATTACAACCGCATAAGGTGCCGCAGTGTGTAGCTTGATCTGTGGCCGTGTGTACCTGTGATACTGTATTAAATGATTATTATGTAGTTTTTGATTATCATATCATAATTGTTTTTGGCAATTATTCGTACAATCATTATCAGTGGGCATTTATATTTTTAGTTCTTAAAATAACTTTCGATGTCGTGTCAGCTTCGTCCTAAATCATAATACGAGGAAAATTGCTGGAACGGACACACGCATATTTTAATCATTTACTTTAATGACGTCAGAATATCAGTGACAACCCATAGTTAAATGTAAAAATAAAAACATGATTGTAAAGAACATTTCAGAAGCGTACTTTATAGAACACTTTTTAAAGTACGTCTTTTGTAAATATTTAAATATGTACTTTTTAATACCAATACTAAATTCATCTCACAGCTCCCATTAAGGCTAAGTTGGCTAATATTTTGAACACAGCAATAAAAGTAGTACAGTCAGCATCAATAATGTCTCCATTTTTATAAGATTTGAAAACCCATATAAGTACACTTCAAAGCTATAATTTTGTTGCATTGGTGTAATTCTGATTGTATTATTTAGTGTTTTAAAACCCTAATTTTATTCAGATTATTTATATTCAAGCTAACTGTACTCCTCAAGATCTTTAACACATTGGATATAACTCTAACAATTGTTTTAACATCATATAAACGTTTCACGCACATTTAAGGAAAGTAGAAGGTTGAAAGTGTAAAGATGGAATGTTTGAAAGAGTGCCAAAGTGAGAATGGTAGATATATTAAGATTAGCTCCTCAATAAGCCATAGGGATAGTAAGATGAGATGAGATTAAAGTGCTTATAATAATATACTAATATTCGAATAACATGGTAATAAAATTCTTCAGAATTAAATGCATTAAATACAAAAAATATATCAATCATTGATGCATGAAAGACTAATATGTTAAGTTATTATGTTTCAAATGTATCTGTTTTTCAATTCTTATGTTTTAGTGAGACCAAAATAAATCTCTTTCTTTCTTAAAACTAAGACTAGGCATTGCTATAGTCAATTACTTTTCTAATAAATAAGTACAATGTAAAAGATCAATGTGTCAATTATTTAGCTTTGCCTAGCCAGCCTGATAAAAGTCACAACAGAATTATTTAAAATTAACGAATTCATGAACTTCTTTTTATTATTTTTGTGACTGAGTGTACAATTTTGTCTTTCACACATCAACACACCTAGCTTTTGATATTATGTGATGACGTCATAGTGTCGATTGTGGAGATTATTAGCGTAGAGTGATGTATACATGTACGTGTGGGTGTGGGTGTGGGGGTCACGGGTGCGGCGCGTGCGTCACACGGCGGCAGGAGAGGCTGATTGTCAGTGCCACTTCGCCTTCTGAGCAAATATGTCCGCGCGTAGGTTTTGAGCGAAGCATATCCCCAATATCTGATAAAACAGGTTTTTAAACATGATTGAGATGTGCATTAAAAAAACGATTGAATATTTTGCTATACTTTTTCAAGCCTCTTTATGTATGACACTATTATTGAAGCATTAAATTATAATGGTACATGCAAGTAACGATAAAAAAATATTTAAAAAAATCGACCTCATTTATATAAGATTTCTTTTGATATGACGCGTTTTCACATTATCCGATACGATAATGTAAAAACGCTCTTACCACACATATTTAATTGCATGCAAAGCTATAGTTTTTTAAATATGCAAATACTATGAAGTTTCTAATTTAAACAATGTGTGTCATTTATCGAATTGTTTTTATTTTGAATACAGGAAAAGTTTTTTTTTACTGCATGAATTACGCTGAAGCACGGTATCAGTATACACTAACATAAATTTCAACTTTATAGTACAACAGGTCTAAAACTAAACACAATGTGCATCTACAAAACAAAACTTACTTGTGCAAAAGCAGTACAAACAGCAGACGTGGCAACTATCAACAGATTGTGGTCGAACCACTCTTCAGCCGCTTCTAAACAGCCTTTGTCATATATTATCTTAGCAATATTCTCAGTCTAAAACAAAAAGAAATTAAAAACTGTGAAACAATATGTACGCAACTACTTACTACTGCGGCTTAGATAAGTAAATATAAACAATATCTAATTAACAAAGATATTTTTTTGACCCCATAATACAAAGTCTTGGACAAAAATCATGGAAAAATTATCATCATTTTTCAACTTTGTAATTGGAATAGGGTGTTGTATTACAGCAGATTTGTTATTTGGATCTTGTTCATAATATTTTTGCAGATTTTATGGGAAAATTTAAAGCGTATCAGTCGATAACTCGAAATACAAAATCACAATATACTTTATTCGCCTCGACGTGATGGAAAGAACTTTCTACCCAGGAAACGAATATGCGTATCGAATTATATTACAAAAAAACATTTCACAAATTTCGTTACCAAAGGAGACCATACCAAAGAGGCACAGGCATTTTCCCAAAAAATCTATGCAGTTCTAATCAATACAGTAATCGTATAAGGCAGTATAAGCGTCGTAAATACGTTGTATAATAGACCTTGATGGCAAGTGGTGCGAGCAAGGCGACGGCGACGGGCGCAAAGTGCCGCTGCAGCCAGTCCTCGCCGGCCGCCAGGCATCCGCGCTCGTGGATCACTCGCTCGCTTACTTGCTACATCGCATACTGCTATTTACTTCTAATTGTACGTTTGTTTACCGAACGTGTATATAACATTTACATTTTACCAAGTAGAATCAATGACCAGCGTTTCAATAATCTAAGTATCTCAACTCTAAGTTATAAAATTAACTGATAATTAAACTAACTTTGTGTAAAGACGCTCACAGCTACCAAAAGATCTTTTTTTGGATTCTTCGATTTGTCTTTGTTCAGTTCAGTTGTACAGTTCTTATACTTTTGGAGGTACCATCGTTTTCTAGTGTGACACTTGTCTGGGCCCTAAAGTTTGTTGCGTTATTCAGCGAAATAAGTGATTTCCACAAAACTAATTCATAATAATAAGTACCTATTCTGTATGTTTCAGTTTCTGTTGTTTTACAAACTGCACTTTTCCTTACTGCACTCTATAAATCTAAATAACCAGCCAAATGCTTGTAAGACCATGCACACCACAGGGATAGATAATGCATGTTTCTAAAAGATGTGAAAGTGATTTCGGTCAAATAGAGATCGTGAAACAGAAATATTCTCATTGGGCAACTTTCAATGCTTGGTCTAGCGTTGTAAAAAGAGTACCTTGTGAGAAATTTAGTAAACACTTACATAGGTAGGTTTCCTGACGTCATATCCGCACTGTTTATTGCGTATGATATCCTGCGGCTTGCTGCGGCAACAGCTGAAGGGTACGCCGCAAGCTTCTCGTGAGCCGACGGCGCCGCTCGAGCAATTGAAGTACGCGTTACGGTCCCAGTCACGAGGGCCTTCCACACCGCAACATTGCAGCTGGTGGAGACAATTATCATGTATATAATATCCTGGGACATCCTTCACACACAGTTATCTGATCCCAAAAAAAAACAGAGCTTGCACTATGGAAACCAGATAACTGATATACTATTCAGCAACGAGCAACTTAGAGGAGATTATAAACATGATACTTACTGGTGCAAAAAAAAAATGTTTTTTTTCATGATAAAATCATGTAAATTGTTATTGATAATAGTCAACGGGAGTGCGAGGGGAGTTGAGGAGGTGAGGCGACGGCGGCGGACAGAAGTGCAATGCACCCGACGTGGGTGCCAGCATGTTTATACTACAGTTACCATACGTCGCGGTCATTTTAGTTCAAATTGAAAAAGGTATATCTCAATGCATTTACAGTAATTGTTAGAATGTAGGGCAATTTTGGAAAAAGGTTTTTTATACTATAACCCCTGTGTCGCTCGCTGTGGACCAAAACAACAACCTGTATTACTACTGGCATATTAAGATATTTCTTAGACATACATAACGTTAAAATAAATTGGCTTGTGTAAATGACGTCACAGTCATTATGACAAAAACAGGGGTGCCGATTCTGTTGTTTCCAAACAAAACTAATTTAGTTACGTCAAATTAGTGTCGTTACATGTTTCTACGAGATTTAATCACCATCATTATTGGTCCCGACTAATTACGACAATGCCATAGACTAATTTGACAGCTTTAACAAAAATTATAAGAAAAGATGACATGTGATCAAAAAATTATGTTTGCAGCTGTATTTTTACTACATTATTAACAAAAATAAGCTATTTAGAACATCTTTGACGGAATAAGTGAATTTTAAATTGCAAGTTACGGACTTAGTAGTGGATTAGTCGACGTATAGAAATATTGGACTGTTTTATTCCATCCAGGAATAAAAGCTATCCTTCAATCCAGTCAGAAAAAAAGCGCTGCTGCTTTTTAACTGCTTTATCGCTGTGCGTGTACAAATTTAAAATAATTCATACTCATAATAAAAAAAAGATCTTTGTGTGAGTAGTAGATAATGTGATATTTACCCAATCCTCTTGTATCCAGTCAATCAGATTCTGCTGGTCAGGGTCCTCTCTATAGTGAGCAATGAAAGTCTGGAATCCAACCGTGGCTTGCTGTTTTATCTGTAATTTCAAAAAATAACTTTAATTACTGAGAAATCCGAATCAATCCATTTATTTTTAGGACCCTAAAGTAAATAATGTATGTATGTAATGGTATGGTATCAGGGAAATGTGCAGACCTTTTTTAATAAGAAAAAATTAAAAAATCCTATATAAATATTATGGAGTGGAAAAAATACGTGCCCAGTCTTTGAAGACAAAGAACAGTATACCCGTCGTCATCTCAGCAAGGAGCAATAGGGCAAGGAATACTGCATACTGAAAATTAAAAATAAAATATGTTTTAGAATAAAGTTTAATACTTATTATAATTTAAAAGGAGTATGGAAAGAAAGTACCTATTATATTTTATTATTTTACTGAATGTAACTGTAGGTAGGTTTACATTAAATTCAAATGCTTAATAATTGCTAAACATACCCTTGTTACATTTAGAATCTTAAAACGCAACTTAATACTGAACAGAAAAAAAAACTTAATTAACCAAATATTGTACTCACGCAAGCCAGCAAGCAGGTATTCTCACGCAAGGCGCCCACGCATCCCGTGAATCCAATTATAAATGTTATAGTACCTGCAATCACACGGCACAAATCAATCATGCAATGGTCACCATACTCTTGATGCCATATTAAGATTATTCTCACACAACAATATACCCATGAGAAAAAAGTTTAGGACAGGCTGTGCAAATGAAAGAAACTGTTTGAGCTATAATATTGTCACTTTAAGCTTCCGACTCTAACACTTTTCTGCATTGATTATAATGACCATACATAATAATTTGCCTATTTTATCATAAAATAAAGTTGTTAAAACTGTAGGATAAGTGCTGAATAAATAATAAAAACAAAGAAGTTATTTATTTCCTTCTGTGAGCATATGTTTTCACAATCATCAGACCAGATGTCAAAATTGGCAGCATTTTGAGAGTGTATGTGTGTCCATGAGGCTTATATTTACAAGAAAATTGGCATCATTGGGTAGCTTTGTTTGAATGTTTAAAGTCAGTCTGTCCATGAGTTTTATCATTGCTTTATACAATAGCTAATTATTTTCAATGAATCTAATATGATAAAGAAAATTATGTTCTTGGATATCATAATAACAAAAACAATGCTACACCATTGGTGTTATGATAAAGATTGGTAGTTGATTCAAATGAATAAATAATTAGACAACATATTCAACAATAACAAACATTATTACTATCCATTATTATACATGCTAGCGTTTGAGACGGAACCCGCACTGCTTTCGCAGGTTTAAAAATAGTCTTCCATATCATAGGCAAATGTCATTATCATTGGTTTAGGTATATTAAACAGACAGTTACTTTCGCATTTTATATGCAATATTTGTAGCGAATATTATAAAACCTATATAAAAAATACACAAGTCTTATGAGTTTTAAACAGTTATTATGTGAATACAAATAACTATAATGACCCACTCACCCACACATATTAGTATGAATGCAGGATCCAATGCAACATTTGTGAGTCTTGAGAGATTGTTGAAGGTGTCCTTCTCTGTCCATGCCCAGATACCCACTGCTAAAACAATCAGCCCAAGAAACTGGAAAATATTTAAAACAAATATTATTTTATTTATAAAGAACAGCCAGTATTTTACATTACAAATGTAACTTAAAAGTAGGATATATTCATACAATGCCTAATGGAAACTGGTCATACACCTATATTCTGATTCAATCTAAATGTTATGTTCCAAAACATGGTAAAATAGTGAATAGTGGCTATTTGTGGCATCTATCTACACTACCCACTACCCACACTATTTATAAAAAATCAAAATAAAGTTAACTATGTTATGAAATGATGGATTCTAAAATTTTACCTTAAGTAGGTAGGTACTCTATTGCTTGCTTAGTAGTGCATTAATGTGTAGATAAAAGAATAAATTGTAAGTGGACATGCATGAGTTAGTTCTATTCATTTGATGTACTGTACACAGTCACACAAACTCAATATTATTATACACATAGTATTAGTATATCATGATTCCAATTACAAAAGTGGGTGGAACAGTGAGACATTTACACAAGCAATGGCATTCAAACTCAGTTACTGGCAATTTGAGTATGTTATCCTAAAATGTATCAAAATTTTAATATAGGCATACAAAATGAATTGTATTTCAAGGTTGTTTCTTTGCAAGCGTGAAAAACCAGTTGCCTCTCAACACATAATTAAAAAAATCTGATTATTGGCTGGGTAAAAGTACAGTTAGCTATAGGTAGTATTGCTAATGTCCTGACCTCAATTTACTGACCATTATAGTTTTATACAGAAGTTATTTCAGATAGACTTAATCAAAATTGGAACACATACCGACAAATGTTTTTCTTTATTTCATTCTCACAGTAAGAATACTCGTAAATACATTAAAAAAATATCCTTGAAAAGCCAAGACAACAAAGCAGGTGAATTTAAATGAATTATTACCTACACTGCTATTAAATATCGATGTAAATTGTCAGAATATATAAAGTTAATACGATAAAATTACCCAGTAGTTTTACAGTATTTGTGCTTACCCAGAACAAAACATTTACACCAAAAATAACATATTTTAAACAACAGCTGACTTCGCTTGTATCGCGTCGATACTTCCTCATGCTAGGCATTTTATCTAACTCATATCACAAATACTACTAATCATGTCACTAAAATACTTCAGAAAATATAATATTCACACTACATTTGAAGATTGTGAAACCAGCCAAACTATGCCCTAGTTTAATTCAACAACGAGAAAGGAAAAATATTGAAGTTCGTTCGTCGTTGATTGACGGCTTGCTTGACAGGGTTGCCAGATGTGATATTATCAGTTAACTCAATTCGCCTATTTTTTGCCTACTGAGTAGCCACTTAGAAATCGCTAAATATTTTATTATATTATATAAAACAATGGATCTATTCGAAACATTCGCCACTAATCATTACCTCTCGCTTGCACACTATTTAACATAATTAATTATTCCTGGCGAAGGGCCTCTTAATAAATGAGCTAATGATTCTAACTATTTTTTTCCTTAATAGGGATATAAAACCGACACATAGCAAAACAATAGCTTAATTCCCACTAAAAACCACTAGATTTTGTGGAAAATTTACTATGCTGGCAGCACTGTTGTGTTGCCGTATTTGCATTTTTAGTGCTGGCATTTTTTAAAGCTCGTTAGCACTATAACTTGACAACGAGCTTTACAAAAATCACAGCATATTGCATATTTTTATCACTTCGATTTAAAAATACCGAAAATACTAATGTCAAAAATATCCTACATACACATAAATATATCCGTAAACGCATCTGTTACTAATAGTCGAAAGGAATTTAATTTAATTATCATGGCAACTTTATAATGAACTAGTAGTAGCGAGCGAGTGAGTTTTGAGTAGGTTTTAAGTTTGATTTAGAATTGAACTTAAAATCTTGTTCAACTGAAGATTCAAGATTGAAATAGAAGGATTTATCTACTACAGAAAATTCAAAAGGAAAGCGATGGACTATTTTTGAAGGTCTCCGCATCATAGGTTGATACTACCAACTTGGTACGTAGGTAGGTACCCAAGGGTTATCTTAAGTCCTCATTTTTTTTTTATATTCCCGCGAGATATATCCTACATACACATAAATATATCCGTAAATGCATCTGTTACTAATAGTCGAAAGGAATTTAATTTAATTATCATGGTCAACAACTTTATAATGAACTAGTAGTAGCGAGTGAGTTTTGAGTAGGTTTTAAGTTTGATTTAGAATCAAACTCAAAGTCTATTTCAACTGAAGATTCAAGATCGAAATAGAAGGAAAATAATACCTAACCTACTACAGAAAATTCAAAGGGAAAGCGATGGACTATTTTTGAAGGTCTCCACATCATAGGTTGGTACTACCAGCTTGGTAGGTAGGTAGGTACCAAAGGGGTATCTTAAGTCCTCATTTTTTTTCTTATATTCCCGCGAGATAGCGCAATTATCAACAGTCAAGCCAAGGATGATAAGGATGATAACAGCGGGTTAGGAATTTAATAAAACTACGTAAAGATTTTTTTTCATTTAGTTTATCTTTTATTCTAATGTTGGTACCTAAGTATTATTCTCTCAATGTGTATCTATATACTTGGTTCTCTGTCTGACTTTATTCCTAAATAAAAATTCATTGACACCTTATTCCATCCTGTGAATGATCCATGACCCAGTCGATGTAATTACTAACTTTGGTGTATACTCCTGAAAATTATAAACAGAAATCTGAATTAAAACGCCAACTCTAAGAGTTGCTCAGTTCTCTAGTGAGTAAAACCCAAAAGTTGGTAGATACTGGTGCCGATTCTGTTGTTCACGAACTTAAACTTGCAACTCACTTCCACCACAAAAAAGACACTTAAAACATACGAACAAAATTTACCCACACTGCGCTGTGATCATACCTAGGCCACGCAACGAGCGGTTCCTGGGATAAAAGTAGGCAGCCTCAGAAAATAATGTAACTCTCTAATAGATTGAAAGGATTTTCAAAACCAGATCTCAGAAGATCAAATCCTAGGTACAGCCAAACAAACAGACAAACTCTTAGAAAATATTGTATTTTCTATGCATCATAATATAACTTGTATCAAAAAGTATCTAGGTTTTATACAGTAACGAGCCCTTACCTGGGTATCGTGGGTCAGCACATCCAATACCCCAAGATACGACTCCTGCAATACAAAGAGAATTTAATAGTTGATTCGTCTATTCATATATAATAGCAAAAAAAAGGAATTAAAAAAAAACTACATAATAATTTTATACCTACTTTACATTTTCTTTGAGGTCGGTGCCAGCAAAGCCATCGAATATATAAACTTATCGAATAACAAATAAAAACAATATCCAATAAAAAACCGATTCACTTATCAATCTAATTTTGTATTTACGTACAACATGTAGAAACATAGGTAGGTACGTGTTTGTTATACTGTGGTTATACTCGATAGCATCACTGGCACCGACCGCAAAAAAAGGACAATTAGTTATTTTGAGTTTATTTCTTTTTGAAGTCGATAAATTTTTATAAAATTATTTTTACATAAACATACACTAAACATTTAATTTTGTTTTTTTTTTTCAAGTTCATGTAGCACAATTGGACCAAAGTTTTGCGATGTTTTCCCTTTGACACCACACTCGTAGCTCATATCAGTAAGCCAGGCCGTTACATTTACAGGTAGGTATCAGTCCATATCTTGAAAATTACTGAACCAATGTTGATGAAGCTCGCACTGTTCCCTAAGTTGAAATAAATGTAAGCCGATAAAAAAATAATGGTCACAATAGGGATGATGAATAAAAAAATCTAATTAGTCCGCCAATCAGTTAGATTAATATATTGGACATTTATTTTTTCTTTAGTTCCGAAAACAAAAAATAACGAAGATACAGCACGTAAAAAATCGTGTGACGTCACGTCTTAGTACATTTTTTACAGAGAGAGATGACAACACACACATGAGTAGACAAGTAAAAGTAGGTACCCCCACTCCTGAACTTTGATGCGACTTATCTTTGTATTTTTTATTGATTTTATTAAATAAAAAATTGTATCCAATATTTTTTGATAACCTAGCTGATGGATTAAATAGAATTAATTATTTTGTACCCAGTCGTCATCATCCCTATTCGATTAATAGTTTGATTTTGTATATTTGGTTACTTGGAATATGTGAATATATTGCAGTTCCAATAATATTACCTACATACATACACGTGTCGAATTGATAACCTTCCTTTTTTGAAGTCGGTTAAAAATACTAATTGAAATTACCCGCTTGTACGTATTTTCCTTCCGGTTGAAATACTAACAATGGCCCACCACTGTCTCCCTGGAAGAATATATAGGTACATTAAATTATATAAAAGAAAGGAAACTAATTATTATAAGAATAATTATTACTTTTTTTTTATAAATGAATTATGTTAAATGAGAGATAGAGAATAGCGTATTTTTGCTCAAAAAGCATCTCCTTCAGTACTAACCCCAGTAGAGCTGCTCTACCTTTTGCAGTCTTACTGAATACCGAAGCCAAGCGTGAGTAAGGTCGACAGATCTCATCGAGGAGTGGAGAATGATCGGCAACGCGTGCTTGTTGATTGGTCGAATTCCCTGGGTGTTGCAAGAGTTCTTGCTACGGACGGTAACCTCTTACCACCTGAAAAAGCCCTAAGCTTGCCGACTTGTATAGCAAAAAATCTAGGATATCAGTAAGGAATGGACCAAAAATCGACCAATACGCAATTGCAAGTTGCAATCAGTTTGAAACCGCCTAATATAGCACTATTAACTATATATAACAGCAAATATTTATTAAAACTGATAGCAAGACGTCATCCACATATTAAATCAGAGCATCTAGCCTTAGAACCAAACTCAAACTCAAAACTCATAACTCATTTATTCAGTTTAGGGCCTGATAAGGCACTGAACATCAAGAATTCTCCGGCAAGAAAACCTCCGAAAAGTATACCTACATAAATAACAGTTCGAAGGGAAGATTAATACTTAGGTTCTTTAAAGTTAAAATTCTAAGCACAACTTCACGTGAAGGTTGTGCACGGATTCAAAATACCAATCAAGTCACCTGGCAACCGTCTTTTCCCTTGGAGAAAGCGCACATCATAGTTGGCTTTAGGTGTTGGGACAACTCTGATTTCATGCAGTCTGCATCCGTTAAAATCTTCAAACTAGCTTTCAAGAGAACTCTAGAGGATGACTTCTCAACACCAACGCGCCCCCATCCTACAATTGTACCTATTCGTCCTGCGAATCCTTCTCCTAAATAAAAAAAAATATTTATATTTTTATATTACATACATTCTTATGTATGTAATATAAAAAAACTTAGGTATTATTTACGCTTAAACGACGATAAAAAGAAGCCTATGTGTTAATCCAGGGTGTCAGTTACCTCCACACCTAATTTCATAAAAAATGGTCCAGCCGTTTGAGCGTGAAGAAGTAACAAACATAGTACTTTCTCACAAACCTTCCCATTTATAATATTAGTATGATGTATGATCAAATAACAATTAGTAAATATTATGTATTTCATATTTTGGCCTGTTGCATTGATTCAGTTATTTTTTACAAATTATTTGCGAAAATTGCGCGAGAAAAATCTACAATCATACACGCCGAGCCAAGCGAAGTGATCCTATAGCAAACTGCAACAGTTTCAGTCTGACTGGAATGTATTAGGAATTTTAAAGCCTACCCCATAAAGTTACCAAATATGCATAGATAGACACTAAACTCTACTTAGGTACTTACCCGGATTTGGTAAACAAATTGGCATTATGGTATCACTAAACTGCACTGGTTGATCCAGAGTAGCTATAGCGATATCATTTTCATCACGCACGGCGGTCGAGGTGAATCCTTCATGAATCACTACGCCTGATATGTTACGTTTCTCAACATTACTCATTTCGTCCAGATTGTCTAGCCCAATTAGTACTTCCATCAAAAGGTAAGTATCCCTGAAAATAAGATAGGTACCTATTAGAATAATTGAAATACCTATCTCAACACTGGTTGGGGTTAAACAATTTATCGTAATTAATTCTGTATTAGCTCGTGATTCATCATCTGATAACACATCTACAAGGTACGGCACTGTAGCAAGACAAGCTTTGGCTATAGTGCGAGGACGTGCGCCGTGGATGTTCTGTTCTAATGCTCGCCGTCGATTCTTCTATCAAAGTAACAAATGAGTAGGTCTATAGGAGAGTCGTCCTCTTTCTGCATCCAGCCCTCGGAGACCGGCATGACAACTCTAATGACGTATTTATGTATAACGATTCCCGGGGCTTAAAGCGTCACCTCACAAATTAAATAAGTAGGTATATAACGTTTCAAACAATATTAAATCTAATACGTTGCTGGGCACAAAGTAACCTCTTTTAAATATTATGAATAGGCTAGATGACAGTGTCTAAAATAAATAACCAAACACTAACCAATGCATACAACATTTGAAAACACGCGGAAACAACAAATATGTTGTACATTTAATGCTTTCTATGATTTTTAATTACCAGTAGAACCGCTAAGAGTAGATCATTTGATGCTGTGAATCTATGACGTCATAGCTTAGTATTTCATACAATATTCCATGTAACCGATCGTTTTGACATTTATTAAAAAGTTGCTGATTTGATTTGCCAGGAAACTACCCTATTATGCCTTTATCTCAATAGTTTACGCATTGATCTGTTACTCCTCATATGACTTCTATATGTCTCTTCATGACTCCATGGTGATGAATATGATACAAACCATTTAAAGCAATGTCCAGCGCTAAGCACATGTTTGTTGGTGATGATAGCGCCACCACAGTGCATTCGATTATTCTTGAGTATCGCAACTGTCCAGGGAAATGAGTGGGGCTCAGCTCTTCGACCGCCGACTATTCGCATCGAGACTATTCCGTCTGAAGGCCTCCCGCATTCTAAATGAACACAGGATCGTTGGAAAGTATTGCATAATTATAGATAGATATTTGAAACTTAGTATGCTTGCAACAGGGCCGAATGGAGACGGATTGCAAAAGCCGCCACTCAAGACCTATCATAACCACGACCACTCTGGCAAGAGTGTCCGACTAGGAAGAAGAATTTGAAACTACGACTTTATCTTCAGAATGAGATGGGATGTCATTCGCAGCACTTGATGGGTTGGAAGTAGGTACACATATAACCGACTTTTACAAAATTCATACAGCTTGATTACATTTTTGTAATTTCACTGTTGACGGGAGTTCCCAAGTGAAAAATAAAACTAGTTTTAACTGAAAGTACAGTCAAATGCTTCAAAATATTCTGAATAAATTACAGACTATAGAGTAGGTAAGTATATTTTAGATTTTCTAGTTGCTTGAGTTTGCGACTGTTCAATCTACTCAGATTACGATTTTGTTCAGTCAACCCATTGGTATGTGGTAGCAATAATACCTAAGTACGTACTTGTTTATTGAAAGAATGTTCTTAATTAAAAACCTTTCGTTCCGTTCGGCGATACAGAATTTTAACACACCTTCTACAGTGCATTAGTGCGAATTTATAAATTGATTTTAGATGCACTTACGGCAGTCTATTCCTCGAACTGTCACCACCTAAAACATATTCGCCATTCAGTTCTTTATAAAATAAAACTGTCCCATAAGTAGTTTGATCTTATTTTATCGATTACATACGAACCTGAGTAGCTCCGATTAAAATGTAAACTGTACATATAGAAAACATTTCTTATTCTATGTTCGACACTGCACTCACTCATAGGCACAATCACTACACTGCTTCTGACTTCGTTGTTTGCTTATTTACGCTCCACACGGATTTAAAACGCAGAAATTATCCACGCGATAATGTCCTTGTAAATTTAACACGCCGAAAGTTATAAATCTTGGGTAAATATGAAATATAATTCTTAACTGTCATAATTATCCACAATACAAGCCATTACTATGTAAGTATATAGAGCTATACGGAAATCAAAACAATATTTTGCTAAGAATTCAAATAAATAAAGTAATATAAAAATCCAATTTTATTTTCTATCGGATTTACGTACGCAGGCATGATTACTCTATTGCATCAATTTTACGTGAGAAGCAAGCGTTGACTACCTACTATTTATAAAATGCATGAAGTTTTAGGTCATAGAGAATTTTATTGAATAATTTATGTATAATTATGTATTATTCAGCTCGTATCAACACACTCCTGAATAATAGCCTTCTATCCCTAACGCTTCTCATTCTGGTTCTGCGCAAGTCTCATCCAGAGTTTACTGTATCCATCATCGCTTCGATAGTACCTATGTATCATCGGCGCGGTGATCTGCCAGGCAATCGACGTCTCACTTCTGTCTTCGCCTCTACTTCCACTTCGACCCCATGAATTGAATAATAACACAAGTGAATATCATATTTTAATAATTCGAATCTTATACTACCTAACCTACTCGTAGTTCTGTATCTTACACACAATGCAATCCGTCTTTAGACTGTTGTTTTACCCAAGGTATATATTTCGCGACTATTGTGTAAACACCTGAAACATCGAAAATTTTAATAACTCTGCTTATTATTATTACCGTTTTATCATAATAATAGTTTTTATAATACCTGGATAATCTGGCATCGCACAGTCTATACCCCATGATACAATACCTGTAATTATCAACGTTGTATGTTGTATCAGGTGGTAGGAATTGTATTTCTCGATTCAGACAGAATTAAGCGAAAAATCTTACCAACATGATACCACTTCTTATTTCGCGTTCGTCGATGAGTTGCAAATAAAGGGCCTCCGCTATCACCCTATGAAATATATTTTTTTTATATTATGCATGTGGCAATTTCAGGAAAGAGTCCAAATCCTTTTCATGTTATTTTAAAATTAGAACGAAAAGAAATAAGTCTAGCGATTGAAAAATAGGACCTTTTTTCAAGTAAAATATAATATAACTTCAAGTAATACTTTACGTATGGTTCTACATATTTTACTTGAAAAATGGTTCTGTTTTTCAATCGCTAGGCTTATTCTTTTGATAAGTCTATACAAAAGCTCAAGCAGGTATTACAATCTCAATAATTACCTGGCACGCATCCTTTCCAAGACTATAAGCACACATCATCGTATCAGGAACAAGGTTGTCCCTGTATATTGCTGATTTCCGACATTTGTCGCTTTCCACGGTCTGCACCTTGGTTTCCAACAAATATCTTGATGACGTCAGTGCACCTTGCCTCGTCTTCCCCCACCCAGCTACTGTTAGTGGCACGTTTTTGAAATCCATATCTAAAAAATATAATATCAATTAGACAAGTGCTACTTTATTTTTTATTTGAATTATTGGAAAAAATACTTCTTGATGAATGCTTAGGAAGCGAGTTTTATCCCTTGAACGTCATTTTTTAGGAGCTATTATTGAGTAAGTATAGATTTCTCAGCTACAATCATCATTAAATAAGATACTATGAATAAACTAAACTAGCGGCATGCTATGACTACTATTTTAACAGCCTATATCTATACGTGGGCCAAAAAGAGACACGCGTAGCGAAACATGCCATCATGTCAAAACTGCCATCATAGCGTGCTTCTAGTTTAGTTTCATAGCTTTAATACCTACATGAAGCGCTTACCTTCACTTGGCAAGCATATTGGCCGAACTTTATCATTGAATTTCAGTTTCTTATCAAGAGTTAAGACGGCAATATCGTTAATGTCTCTCACAGCGTTAGAGGTAAAGCTTGGATGTTTGACTCCATTCACCACGCGTAGCGTTAGGTACGAGTTGTCCAGGCGGTCGTGCATTCCCACGTGGACAGTCAGATCACGATAATGGACTCTGAAATATAACAATTACATGTTTTTTTTTTTCATTAAATTTGATCTCTGAGGCAACCGCTCAGAAAAGATTTTTGAAAATTCAACACCTAAAATAGGTGATCGCGGGTGAAATCGCGAGGAGGAAAGCTAATTCTCGAAATCTAAAGACAAAACTTTAACATTTGCTTAATGAAACCACAAGTCACGATAGAATGAGGGACAGAATAATTACCTATAATCTCACTTAATTTTTAAATAATGAATAACTTCCATTGCAAAAGATTTAATACTAGTAGATATAAAATGAGACGCAGTTCTACATAATTTCTTATTTTGTATCAACAGTAACTCGAGACAGCACATCAAACTAACCCAAAAGTAATACAATGTCCTGCAGTAAGAATATGTTGATCGGTGATGATGGCCCCTCCGCAGTGAAGCTTGGGGCCCAACATAAGGGATACAAGCCATGGGTACTCATGAGGCTGTACTGTGCTGCCTCCGACGATGCGACGGTTTTTGCCCCCAATACCGCATTCTGAAATGATGCCAGTCTTGTAAAAGTGTCATAAGTAAGACCAATATGTCTTAATGCAAGTTGTAAGTCTTACCGCATGAGGTGCTGTTAAGCTTTTGTCCATTGACCTACAAATAATTATAATAAGCTATTTTAGTTAATATTAAGGGTTCTTTACCCTGAGGGTCAGAACAGAAGGATAATAGGCAATTTGGATAGAGATGGCAAAAATACTAATGATAGTTGAAAATAAAAAAGTTTATATATATGTTTGGATAATGTAAAATGGATTCTTCCAGCAAATTATGAACTGTAATTATGAGTTAGGTATAGAATCACAAAATTAATTTCGTTTTATTATTACTAAACGCAACCCTCCATAATCGAGACCGACTCTTAAAATGGCGATTTAGGTATTAATTATTTTATTATAATTTTTGTCACATTATTCAATAGTATTGAATTAATAAATCATAATTTCACGTTGGCTATGTAATGACAAACGATACTGTTTTAGTCTATAGATTTTCAATTTTCATTTATGTACCTATTTATATCAATTATTTTCAGAAGGCAGAACTCACCAAAGTGATAACAAAACAAAGTACGACCCATATCTGTTTCATATTAAGGACGTACTTAAGATCACGTGAACAGATGAGAAGAACCCCATCATCATCAACATCGCTGCAATGAATTTCCTCGGCAATAAACTGTAAATTCAAGTAAGGATTTAATTAAAATTCTGTATGTAAAACTTATATCGAGGCCCATTCGTGCGGAAATTGTGGATTTAATTAGAAAAAAAGTTTATTTCTTGTTATGCACTCGGTGAACAAACATAATGATAAGAAAATGCATAAAACCGACATTAAAAGTAGGTTCTGTGTTCCCTCGTAGGTCATATATTTGTATGTGTAGGTACGACCGATTTGTATGATTCAATCACTGGGTAATCCATATAGGATGATTTTATTTAATAAGCACAGCCACAGAACACAATCAAAATATCCATAAAACTATTTAAGGAAACGGTGGTAAGGTGCAGTTAGCTCTTCGCGGGCGACACCGCGGTCTACTGCTCTAGTAAGTCACCCTCAACGCCGCCTTTGTGTTAGAGCGCCTCCACTTTTTACTAAATCGTAAATCTAAACTTGCCCTTAAAATTGAGGTTAGACTATAGGTATACCGCGTGTATTCGCCCCATTATGACCTATGCTAGTACTGTGCTAGTACTGTGTTCGCACATGCAGCTCCCGCACGGATCCATAGCCTTCAAGTGATTGAAAACCGCTTCATGCGCAAAGCCACGTGGTACATGCTTAATGAAAATCTCCACATTGATTTCTACCCACGATAAAACAATTTATAAAACACGCCTCACGTCACCCCAACGCTCTTATAGTGAAAACCGCAACCTACACGCCCTCCCGTATACTCCACATCCTTAGACCAAGGCAAGCCCTCAGCGTGCCGGATGACCCTTTTACATTAGCTTAGAACGAAGCTGACGAAGCTCGTAAAAGTACACAACACACTACACAATTCATTACATACACCTGAATAGGCTTCCACTAAATAAAAAAAAACTGCTGTACAAAATTCTAATTTGACTGCGTAATTAGGTAGGTACTGTTTTAAAATCAGTTAAATAGTTGCAAGTGGTCCATAGGAAAATATCCAATTTTAAAACCAATATGCATGGTAACGCAGATTTTTTTTAAAGCAAGTCATAAATACTTTTGAAATTTGGTCATTTTTTTAAAACAATGCAGAATATACAATTAGTAGCCTTGACTAGAGAACAGCTGAGCTATAACGTAACACGCGCAAAAGTTCAAGTTCTTCTAGTTTACACAATATATAGAATAGAATAATTGAATTCATCGAACAATTAAAAATCCCTTTATAAAAGGCTTACAATTCTGTGTGACATTAGTAGTAAATTGATCTTCATTAGGGATAGAAGGAAAAAAAATGACTGGTGGCGTAATCTCTTCTGTGGTCCCCAAGAGTTTGAGTGAAATGGAAGAAATTAAAAATAGGACAAAAAAGGAAAATCCACAACTAGGCACAAAATATATTGGAACAGATTACTCTTACAAACATGAAATAGTTTGGAAGAATGCTATTGGTTTTCTGATATTACATGTGCTCGCTTTATGGGGATTCGGTATTATGTTGACGGGTGGAATTTCCTTAACAACTTTTGTATGGAGTAAGTGACAAGCTTAAACTAATATAAAACTTAATTACAAAATTCTGTGTGACTATAAGTGAATTCATATAATTTCCGCTAATACCATTTTTAATTGACTTGGTTTGTTTTTTTGCAGCGTTGTTTCTAATGTTTAGCAGCAGCGAAGGAGTCACCATTGGAGCCCACAGATACTACACGCACAAGTCTTTTAAGGCTACACCATTACTTCGCGCAATACTAGTATTGTTGCAGACTACATCAGGACAGGTAACTGGTATAAAGTTATTTATTACATTCGTTTGGACAGTAAATAAGTCTCAAGATACATTTCAGAATTCGATGTTTATTTGGTGTCGTGACCATCGTCTCCATCACCGCTACTCCGACACTGATGGCGACCCTCACAATGCCAAGCGTGGATTTTTCTTCTGCCACATCGGCTGGTTAATGATGAAAAAACATCCTTACGTCAAGGAACTTGGAAGGAAAATCGACATGAGTGATTTGCAAGCAGACTGGATGGTGATGGCTCAAAAGAAGTAATTTTTTACTTTTATTCTAAATCGACTATCCATACAACTCCTTCTTTTAAATTTTATTATTTCTTTTATTTTTCAGATATTATTACCCTTTATTTGTCCTGCTGACCATAGTGATTCCAGTGTGGGTTGCAATGCATTTCTTCGGAGAAACGTTTTGGAATGCTCTATTAGTGTGCTTTGTTGCACGCTGGGTCTTCCAGCTGAATGGAACTTGGCTTGTAAATAGTGCTGCTCATCTTTGGGGAACTAGACCGTATGATCAGTAAGTATATTATAATATTAGTTAATTTTAACTATAAATACTAAGAAAAACTAAAAATTACTTAGATAAAAAGGACTAAACTAAATGAAAAAGTCGCTGTCAGAAGGCATCGTTCCCAGAATACTAGCGGCATTGCCACGTTGGATGGCAATGCTGATTCTCTGACCCAAGTATACGCCAGCATTCTGGTCACGAGATGCTTCGACCAGGCGTTTTGAAATTTCTTTATAAATTTTAACTAATGCTTATTGCTTTTCGATCTTTCTTTTATCTGATTAATATTACATAGAAAAATATAAAATCATGTTCGAAAATTTTTGATGATTATTATTATGTTGCTTTAATCGTGGAATCAGGAAAATCTCATAATAGTTTTGACATGGAATAAAAATAAATCCACAGAAACCTTCAACCCGTGGAGTCGTGGTTCGTATCATTTATAAGCTTGGGCGAAGGTTGGCACAACTACCACCATACCTTCCCTTGGGACTACAAAGCTGCCGAGTTGTCTATGCACTTCAATCAATCGGCTACTATTATCAGATTCTTCGAGAAAATTGGATTAGCTTATGACTTGAAGACAGCTTCACCAGAAATGGTAATTATCTCACTAATATTATAAATCTGTTTTTTTTGGTATTTATGACTGAATCACGCATAAACGGCTCAACAGATTTTGATGAAACGGATTTTGCTCATAATTATTAGAAGCGATAAATGTGTTAAAATCTCATAGATTTTATTGTTTTTTAAGATTGCAAAACGGATCATTAGAACTGGTGATGGAACTCACTACGAGCTGGGTAATGACGAGGCTAGGTCTGCAGTCACAGCCGTGGGTCCACTACATCCGATCAATCCCACGTATACCACCAGATTGAAAGCACCAGAAGCTATACTGAAACCAGAGGGACTTCCACTATTCCATGAAAAAGATGTCCTCAACACTGAGAGCAATAGTAACAAGAGAACCTTCGCTTGAGTTATTTTAGAAGTGTACATGTCAAAGTGAAAAGTTTTATAATTTTTAATATTCAGTATTCATTATTATAAGCAATAAAAGACGAAGTACGAAATACGAGTATATAACATAAAATGACTTCTCTTATTTTGAATTACCCTGACAATTACCTACTTAAAATAATTGTATGTTTTTAAGTATATTTCCTTTGAACCTGGCAAATCAAACAGTTTGATCGAACTGTTTAATCAAATTACATGAACGTCTATGGGCGACATAAGTTTTTTTTTTCGTAGCCTTCTATCTAACCAATTTAGTTCTATTAATGCCGCCCTAGGGTGGGAATGAATTTACTATCAGTGTTTCCTGCGCAAGGGTGGGGAGAAGCGTTTTGCACCCACTACTCAGTTCAAAAAACACTACTTTTGAGTATGAGATATAAAAATAATTTTACATTAGGTAGGTTTCTGGACATTGGCAATGAACCTAGGTCAATATTCCATTACAAATAAGACTATTTGACCTTCAAAATGAATTAGTACAGTAGACACATATAAATTAACACACAAAGAGGAGTTCTATTGCAAATTGACTTTAATAAACAATGAGTTCACTACATTTACTTTGAATCGAATAATTGAGAAATTAGTCACTAAGGCTTAGGGTTACGTATCAATATAGTAGGAATCCGTATGGTCCCGGTTATGTCTGTATGTCACCGATATTATTTCCGTAAGAAAAAATAATAATTTTATAATCATTGGTTATTGGGTCTGAAATGTGGGGTCAAAATCTAAAAGTAGGGCTAAGATGATAAGATGATGAGAGAAAATGTGAATAAAATGAATTTAAATACATTACAAAATATGTTTTAATTAAGTATTACTATAGCTAAATACAATTTTTTTACAAAATGATTACCGCTCTTAAATCTATATACATTTTGCGAGTAGAAGAACCTATAATAATTCACACAGATAGAAGTTACTTCACAGAAAAAAATAAAATTTTAAAATTGTAGGTATTCAAACATTTTTATCGAACGGACCCCTCTATACATGAGTTCCAATTGACTGGATTTGTGATATTTTATTAGGTTACATTATATAAAGAATATAATCGAATCATATGATCAATCCAATTACATAATTCATGGAAAAAAAAATGTTTTTAACGCATTCATACGTAACAGTTAAGTTAGTAAAAGACAGCAATAATACACAGCGTAGACACGTACGCTGTGTATTATTGCTGTCTTTTTAACCGATTTTAAACTTTGTCTTAGCAACCTATAACTTTTAAGACAGATTTTGCAGCCACTATTATTTAAGTTTCTTAGTGTATATTTTGTAAAATGAAAAAATATAAGTTTGACCTTATTATTTTTGTTTTCTTACAAATGCAGAAATTTAAATCAGACATGCATATTTGTGTCTATAGCCTGACCTTCCGCAAGATAAGTTTTATCAAGCATTTTTATAGCATTTATATGTTTAAACCGTATAAGTAACGCAGATAATATTATTATTATGTTTTGATTTATTTTGATATGGTTAAGTTAGGTACCTATACCTAATCATTCTACGAATCAAACATAAATTTAACAAAATGTTATAATGAGAAGCAGGTACATACTATGTACTTTATTTTGGGATGAGATAATGTTTTAAAAACACTGACAATCCGGCCTTATGTGATCATATATCCAAGATGCATGGTCCAGGACTCTCGTGAAGAGAGGAGCAGCTTCGTCTTCACACGTTGAAGCCGAAGATATTACACCAATCAACCGAAATGCCCCTTTTGATGTCCAACGGCGCATTAGTGGAGATCCCGCATCAGACTAATACAAAAATAATTGATAAAAACAGAAAATTTATGTATAAAGTATCTGATTTAATTTCTCTTTCTCATGCTATGCTACTACAATGATTTTTTATATTGCGTCCTAATACTTTGATAAATTCTGACGATATATTCATATTTGCCTAGTATTTACCTTGCAGATTAAGCTTCTAACACCTGAAGGTCCAAGACAACCTTTATCTGGCGTCACTAACTTAGGATCAGCAGATTCCTTGTGACACATTTCCGATGACATCATCGGGAGTAACGAAACGCGAGGACTACAAGTGGAACTTGTAGAGTTGTGAGACCACGTAGCTATCCAAGCAACTTGCCCATATTCTTCGGTAGCTGCAACCATATTATTATTAATGTATATTATTTATTTTTACCTAAAAATGAAACTGCATATTTAACATATTTAAAATGGAATATCTTCCTTTACCTTTCAGTCAATATAATAAAGACATAGTAAAGATGCAGCTTACCAAATATGGGCATGCAGATAGGCGCAATGAACTGACTAAAGCTAATCACGTGCCTCAGTTTTACTAGCGCTAAGTCATTATTCATATTAGTAGATGTGTAGCCAGGATGTATGACTACTGAGTCTACACTTGTACTCAGCCCATGACTACTGCTACAACGATCTTGCGCTCCTAGTACCACGGTGATGTGACTGATTGGTAACCTATAATTAGAAAAATAGTTATTAAGAACAAGTATTAGTCATTTCAATCTTATATAATCAGGAAGAAAAATAATTTCAGAATAATGCAGGAAGTTGTGTTACCCATATAATGGAGAGGCAGCAGTAATAATGTGTCTATCTGATATTAAGGAGCCTCCAATAGCCTGTGAACCAATATGAATAGTAGCTAGCCATGGGAATTCATGTGGAGTAGATAACTCTCCGCCTGGCGAACGTCCAGTTCGGAAACTGCCTGGAAAATGACTTACACCACAACCTGAAAATGTATAAGTTCTTTGTTATGCGTATAAAAAGTCATGAAATAACTTGGAAGAATACTCACGACAAAAACATAATTTTTGAAATCCAAAAATAAATCCAAGCAAACTGTTCGATCCCTAAAAAGAAATGAAAATAATGTATTCATATTAGGTATTTTTAACCCAAAAAAGAAATTATTTTAAAAAGTAAAAACTTACCAAAATTTGTGTGAATTGAAAACAAAATAATATTGATAGAGCAAACATAACGCCAACCTTCTGGATCCACACGCGAGAAATCGACATTCAACATGAATGAAAAACAAGAGTGTCCCGTAAATAGTTATGCGGGTTCTTTATTATACGAATAATTACGAAATTCATTATAAAATACCACAAAACAATATAAACAGGGTTGAGTTACATAAATACGTAGCTATTGCACTTTAATTTATAGTAACACATTAGCATAACGATGTCTAAAAAGCGTATAATTCAATCGGAGCAGAAGCATCCGCGGCGGGAGTTGTGTTTGATCCAGTACAAATACTTGGTGACCCTCGTGTATACTCCTGGGTAACCAAGACGACCACAGCCGATGCCCCATGACACGACCCCTGAAAATGTATGTAGGTAAATATAAGTCACACAACATAACTATACTTATCCAAAAAGTTTTTATTTACCTAAAAGTTCGTATCGCTTGTCTTTTCTCTCAGCAGATAAAGGTCCACCACTATCACCCTGGAAAAATAAAGATTTCAGTAATATTGTTGCATAATTAAGTGTTGAAAGATTATAAATCATAAAATATTTTCACATAATATTATGTATTATCAGTCAAAGTAAAGAAGTGCGAAGCAATAGATAGATAGAAGGTATTCCACTGAGCTAGATAAACTATTACGTAGGTAAGGTAGTGAAATTAAATTCTCAATATTGTTGTAATGTTGTTGAGTAAGTACCTATACTCCTGCAAGTATGACCGTCATTTAACCTGTCACCTTGCACTCTTCAAAATGCTTAGCAAAATTCGATAGCGCGATGTAGGTTTGTAGGTGTAATTTTGCCTCATCCATTTTTGTCTCGATTTAGGGATAGATGTCTCTACAAAAGGCATTTAAAGTTTCAATTATACCTGACAAGTATCCTTTTTCCCGACATCAGGGTATCCAGCGCACAGCATATCATCAGATATCATGGAAGGCTCATATTTAGTTTTCTTGCATACTTTGTTACTCAATATTGGAAGTTCCACCTCCATCAAATAGCAAGAGTGATTCTTCTGCTCAGATATCGAACCCCAGCCGGCAGCTATTGCCTTGACACCCTCGTAAGTGTTTTCTGAAAAGGCAATCAACAATCATATAAGAACTAAATACGCGTTATAGATAGAGAAACTAATTTTTCAAACCACATCAGAGTAAAAACGACAAAGATGACGAATCTACTCCTGTAGATGATATAAGTCTCTGAATTTAAAACCTAATAATACAAACCATCACTATGTGGCAAGCAGACAGGCTTCACCGTATCTGTGATGGGCAACCGTTCGTTGATCTTCAACAACGCGATGTCATCTCTGAAGTTGGTGTACGTAAAGTTGTGAGCGATGAGCTGAATCACGTATCTAGTGACAGGTCGGTGGGTCTTGTTGCAGCGGTCGTGCTCACCAAGAGTCACTTTGATCATGAACCACATGAATCTGAAAATTAAAATGATCGGTATCATTATAAGAGCTATTTTTAATTTTGCTGCATTGCCATTAGGGGTTACTAACTCATCAATATAATCAACTCAACTATTGCTATGGGAAAAAATGAGATTTTAAGTGAATAACAATTTTTAATTAATCGAAATCATACTATAGTAATGAATAAAGTTACTATACTGTTAGTTATAGTACAATATGGATACAGCAGTGGTTATTCATTGAAGTGTTGCAATTGAATGACGGCCGTAACTGTGACTGCACGTGCGTGCGGCGTGCCGAGCTCCTGATAATGCAATTTCTAAATATTTTAGCTCGTACCTAATTATAATTTAGCGTTCAAAGATGCAGATTGCGCTATGGAAATAATGCTATCAATTAACACTTTATAGAGGATTGCAGTCCTGCCATATTTATTGTTTTATTTAATAGAATCATTAGAATAAATCACAAATCAATAAAATAAGTAGGTAACCGTAATTAGGTAACATCTTAATTTATCTATGGTACAAATATATATCGGGAACGATTTGTTTTGTAAAAAAAACACTCTGTATAAAGCAGCTTGTACCTATGATCAAAATTATAATCATTGTGGATTGCAGAATCAGTTTCTTTACATTTAACAAAAATAACGTGACGTAGGTAATTTGTGATTTTACTTTTTATTTCCATGGCACGAACCGTACTTGCTCATGAAGTTGATTTATTGATACAATTAATTTTATATTGACCGTAAACAATTTGGAGTATCGAATCCCGAATAAACCAGCTCCTGAATAATCCTGATAGGTTAGTAAGATATTGCTACGAAACTATATTTACACCAAATAAAATCACGTACGATTTGACGCAGTGTGCAGCGGTCAGCACGAATCTATCGTTAATGAGCATTCCTCCGCAGTAGAACTTATTGAAGTAAGACAGACGAGCCACCCAGGGGAACTCATTCACTGCTGTCTCCACTCCACCGATAATGCGAGATGCTTCGTTACGCTCTCCACAACCTACAATATTATTAGCACTGAAATATTTCTTAAAATCAAACAAAATACCAGTAATAGCTTCCATTAATATCTTTGGTGTAGGTACCCAAGGAGGTTAGATACCCTAACTGCCACGCTATAGTTTGATTCCCAACCTGGGCTTTGTATAAACAATCAGGGTGTAATTATCTTTATAAGTACGTATACAATTTACGAATATATCTTATCTTATCTAGTCTCTATTTTACAAACTCTGCTTAGTTTGGAATCAAATGGTCGTGTGTTAAGAAAGTCTCGGAATATTTGTTTTACACGCACGACGAATTTATATTTATAACTCACAAGTTGCGATTATATTTGAATGCAAAATTAGGTAAATCATAAACCTACTTGAACCTTATATTTTTCATTATTGAGAAAATGGTCTAATATCACAAAAACACCTTCATAAATAAAGAATAACAAGTTATTAATGGATTGCCCTCAAACATGGAAGCAAAACAAACTCTCAGGCTGTTGACCGATTAACGGCCACGGTAATGCACCCATATACCCATGGAAGTAAGGATGATTCATCAATGACTATATACAAAAATAAAAGCGTGTAGGCAGGAAATAATATTTTACGACGATGTAAAAAATGTAAACATGGCAATACAGTCATTATTTACTCTTACATATCCTCAATATGTCTATACGATGATAGCTTAGTAGTTATGACGTTGAAATGAAGAGACAAAAGATGCCGAGACGAAGATCGCGGATTCCAATCCTACAATGTGTTTGAGCTTTCAGTGAAGGAAAACATCATGAGAAAACCATAACCATAGGGTTGCTACTACCCTCAAGTTGAAAATATGTTACCAAGCACCTTCCAGTATATTCCAAATCCAAATCTACACTTGGGAGCCAGTTCCCTTCTAAGCTTTGTGTGCTTACCACCATCGGTTGCAGGCATAGTAAAAAAACACTGTTGGAAAATGAAATATCCTTCGATATCCTGGGGCGAAACTAGCCAAAATAATGCATTATATCTGTAATCTAAAAACAAACGTTCATAGGTACTTACGACAGTTACACCTCTGTCCATAATCGCCGTCATCCAAAACCGCATCAACCTTACCATCAGCCTTTACCTTGAGCAAAAATGATCATCATTTTAATGTTAATTGAGATGTTTAACTTTACTTCAACACTTTAATTTAATTTCTCAGTAACTCACCACAATTACAAAAGTACACCACAAAATTAAATAGTATTTCAACATTATACACTGAAAAGGTTCTGAGATTAGATTTAATATGTAAGACGAGTGTGTCTTACAACGGGAAGCTGAGGACAAGAATGGGGACGATGCTCCCGCGTCGCACTGAACAACTTCATTCTACTTAGTACCTAGCCTAGTCAAACGAGGAAAGACTAGGTCTCTCCTCACATTGCAAAGGTAGAAAAGGACAGAAAATTTTGAACTTGATATTTGATTTTTCATGCAAGAACTATTAGGGATAATCGTAAAGATAGAAATGTGGCTAAGATAGTTATCTCAAACAATTATAATGAACAGGGGGGTTAAATAATTTCGTTATTTTTGCAGCTTCATATGTTTGGGTAGAATTACCATTAAGCAGTAAGTAGGTAGTATTAACATTTTAGAATCAGTTCATTGTATAAAAAAATACATTATTATAAATCTTCATACAACGTTGCACTGATATGAATCGATCTATCTAATTTGTCTTCATGCTCTTATTATATATATCTTATTATTTATGATATCACACTTTTAAATCAATGCTGATAAGTAACCAGCATTCCATAACTTCTACAATACTATTTAATCTGGTAAGTGGTATTTCCATGCATAAACTGAAAAGGAAAGGAAGGAAATAAACAAAAATCTCAAATAATTTTATTATATTGCGTTGCATATCAACTCAAACGGGGTCTATAAATCAGTATCACAATCATCATTTGTATTATTTCTAATTTTTGCAATAGCATGCGTCGTCAGTGTTGTCTCTTATCCAGTCCAAGTATTCGGTGACCCTAGTGTAGACTCCAGGGTAACCTTTTCTAGCACATCCGTAACCCCAAGATACAATGCCTAGAATGAAAAACATCATCATATATCATAAACATACATACGTTTTTGACAGTACTCATGTGTAAAATAAATTTAAAATCAGCTATCTTTACCTATAACTTCATATACACGGTCTTTATTTTTTGCTATCAATGGTCCACCACTGTCACCCTGAAAATAAAACAACACACAATTTCATTACTATCATTTTCCTATTAGACAAACAATTTTGTTTATTTTTATTTATAGGCCTTTGGTTTCACACACCAAAGGTTAGTGATGATGTGGCCGAAGGTGAGCAACAGGTAGGCCTCTACAGGAAATGGCTCTCAAACGCTTTGTAGTATCGCAAACACTCTGCTTGCCGACTGATTTTCAACATGAGAGTAGTAGCAGGCGTAGCAGCAGGTAGGCACTACAAAGTATCCTGTATCACTACCACCGTGCTGTTAAATAAAGTTTGAATTTTTATCGTGACTTTAGGGTTCGTCCTATCTATAGTAAAAGTTGTTCATAATGATGAGTAGGTACAAATAATCCCTGAAAATTTGGACGGTTATTAAAAAACTCAACCAGTAGATTCCCCAGAATGATTTCCTTCACTAAAAACTCACGTTCTTTGTAGGATTAGAACCCATGACAGTTTCGTCGTGGTATTCAACGTCACCACAATGAGCTACTGTTGTTTAGAACACTGTAAAGCCTATTATTCTAATTAAAAAAAAACACTACTCAATATTTTGTATAGAACTGCATAAAACCATACCGTACAGGCATCCTTATGCGCAGTTTCAGGGAACCCTGCACACATCATCACATCCTTGATCTTAGTAGCATTGTATTTTGTATTTCTGCACTCTTCATTACTTATCACTGGCAACTCAGCTTCAAGTAAGGTGCAGGACCATTTGCCGGTCTCACTTGTAGCCCCCCATCCTGCTACTGTTGCCTTGGTCCCGGTGTAAACGTTTTCTGTAAAGAAGTTAAAAATTAAGAATTAGAAATAATATCCGGATCTCTAATTGACATAAAAAATACTGCTGTCTTGTCCTGTTTTATGGTCAATGATCGGAGGATTGGAGTGTGATTTTTTATATTTGCCTTGTAAAAATATACCTTTTAATGGAACATAAAATATACCAAATACGATGGGCCAAAATGAGATTTTTTATGTCTAAATAAAATATTGACAACATTTTTAACACAGCAATAAATGTTAAAAGTTCCAAAAATATTTAAGGTTGCAAGATTTATTGAAGGCTATTACATGGATATTAAAAGCTCTTTTAACAGGTTTACTTACAGGCTCGTATTATGTTTGACCTCTTTTAATCACCGGAGAACATGAACGTGATTTCCTAACATCAACAAAACTTGGGGATGCGCTTCCATTTTCATCAAGAACTTGTAAAAAATCCATGAAAGCTTGAAAATGTTTGCTTGAATTCGTAAGAGCGACAAAGGATGTAATTACCAACCTGTTTTTGTAGGCAAGCAGATTGGCCTAATGGCGTGGCTGTAAGATATCGGTGCACTAAGACGGAGCAATGCAATGTCATTGCTCAGGACGGAGAGAGTGAAGTTGTGTGCAATCACCTTCACCACATAACGGGCCTCTGGGGCCTGATCGCGGTCACAACGGTCGTGCTCGCCGAACGTCACTCGAAACATGAACCACATGAACCTGAGGACAATATTAATATGGTACCTTCATATTAGGTATGTAGAAATGGATCTATGCACTGCTCGGCGCTGTGAGTACGGTTCTCGCACTTTTATTTTTAATCCTGGTTTTTTGTTGCTCTATTCTTGCAACGCAAGATGGCGAGAATGACAGGAAAAGGCTACAGATATCTCGTTTCTCAATGAGTGTGTTGGTAGCCTCTGATGGCTGCATCAACCTTACAGGACAAATCGGCGAGCGGAAAGGGCTCTCAGTCGGGGAAGGAATGAATCATAAAAAATAGATCATAAAAAAGCTTACCCTTTCATGCAATGCGCCGCGGAGACGACATATCTGTCGTTGATGAGCGATGCCCCGCAGCCAAAGGACTTTTGGTATATCAGCCGAGCCAGCCAGGGGTATGAGCTCCTCTTTGAGTCCAGTCCTCCCACTACACGGAGCTTATCATTACGCTCACCGCAATCTAATGGTAAAAATACCTTATAGTTATAAAATTCCACCTCTAATCTGTCGTCAGAAATCTATCAGTGGATCAACAATTTCCTTCTAGGCTTTGAGTGCTTATCACATTCGATGATATATACCCAGAGTTTATAACTTAGCTTTAACATCCGCGATCCCCTATTTTATTTATTTATTAATATAATGCACAATGTACTCCCTTCGGTGTTAAATTTCAGAAATCCTTTCTTATCATATGCTAGCTATCTATATGTAAAATTTCAGCCCGATTCGCACGTCCGTCGTGGTTTCAGGCGTTGATAGATCAGTCAGTCACGGTTTGCCCGCATTCCCGAGACGAAAAGTATCCGATAACGCCCAAGAATATTGCATATTCCAAAGTGAAAGATTTTTTAGAATCGAATCTATGACTCCGGATATTATCCTCCACATACAAACAATCCGATAACACCCAAGAATAATGCATATTCCAAAGTGAAAGATTTTTTAGAATCGAATCTATGACTCCGGAGATTACCCTCCACATACAAACAAAATTCTCACTATCTTTATATAATTATTAGTGCAGATAGGATATCCAACAGCATCGGTAGGTACTATAACCTACATAACCTAGATAGGTTAAAAAAAACAAATTCGGTGAAAGATTTTGAATTCGTTTTAAAATATACTAAAATTAACCGACTCGGTGAAGTTTATTGTAACAAATTGATTCATGGAATGAAGTCAATCACACAACAAGCACAATATTCGCATTGTGATTGCTTTTTTAGATAATTATTATTGAAATACTTACAACAATTTTGACATTCTGGTAAATGTCTTCCCGAAAATGCTCTTACAGATGAGTGGGGTAAGAAGGAGCGTTCAGAAATATCAAGTCCATCCTGAAATATTATCATTAATTTAGGTTCAATTAACCAGATCGGTAGATAATCCTCGGATAAGCTATTCCATTTGTCTATTTATAAAAAAATATAAAAATATCAGCTCTAATATAGGTAAAATAAATGGCTTTACTTATTTAATGAGAGTTATTATTTGATTTGGATAGGTTTGTTATGAACGCGTGTTTATTTATTTTTATTTACATTATTTATAACAAAAACACAAAATAAGTAAGGATTAATTTCATTTATATATAAGTAACTTTGTAACATTATGAAAATGAGAACAATTCCATATACAACCGTCTTTTAGGCACGCAGGATAATAAAACATTGGTAAATCTCTATTTAGAGTAATAGATTACTATTTCCTTATATATTCAAAACACCTGGAAGTTACGAGCACTAAAAATAGAAAACACAGTTACTTACCTTATTTAGCTTGTAGCCAGTCGTCACGCACATTAGACAACATATCACATACCACCACATGTCCGCACAATATGTCCACTATCACTGTTTTAAGTGTACCTTTAAAATATTAAAAATAATATATTTTAACTAAATGTTAGTGGAGAGTGAAGCGATACACCCGTGAAAGTACCATGTGGAGGTTCAATGTTTTTGATATACTAACTCATGTCCTCGCTCTCGACGCACTTTATGGGTATTGGAACTCTAAAATGTAGCAATGACTCACGGAAAAACATTAGCAATTCAAAAAACAGGTGGATTAAACGCGAGTACAGAGCACTACTTTCCTAAAAAGATCTGTTAGGTGCCAGCTTTCTGAATAAACAGTTGAGCTATACATGATTTTTGGTCAATTTTCCTAATAAAAGCAACGTTTTAGACGCCACTCGGAGGCTGTACGTATGAGCACGTTATTTGGCAATGACCTCGCAGATCATTCACCTCGCAAACCAATTCATCTACCGCAATTCGTGATATAACATTCAACTTTATCCATCAGAAAATAAAGGCGAAGTTCCTTGAGAAAATTTTAAAATGCACCTTTTACGTTGTGATTAAAACTGGTGGGTTTTGAATGGGCCTGACGAGTACAACCTATTTTGTACTTTAAAAAACAAACATTTGAACGTTTCGTGGTGTCACCGATTCCTCTTGTGGCGCCACTGACTTAAAAAAAGACATTTTGACCGGCCGGCCTTGTGATTACAAAAATACAACTAAAAGTGTGTGTTTGGTGTTTAAAGAGCTGACTCCACGTAAGTCTTTCTCCAATATTCAGGCCCATAGTATAAATTTATTTCAATACGCTAGGCGCGTACATTTTGGTCCTTCGAGCCGGATTTTTAGGGATGTCACATCAAGGTAATTTCAACACTAAACAACTAATTCCACATAAAACACACATATTTCAAGTTAATTCAACATACACAAAGCTTTATTTCTAGTCTAAAGTTTGTGTTTTTCAATTTTTATTCAAGTCAATTATTGTAAGAGGCTATATTCATCATGGCGGTCAGTGAAAAAGTCGATCTCGATCGTTTGTTGCAACCATATGTCATTAAAAAAGAAATGTGTTTTCAACGGTTGCAAAGTCTATATGAAATGTCCAAAATTGTTTCGAGAGATTCTGATAATTACACGGAATTCGCTTTACGTGTAAAAGATATCCATGACTATCGAAAATCTTTTGAACATTCCATTGGTGAAATTAATATTTTGAGTAGCATTCACAAACCAAAATATAAGCCTAATTATCAAGATATGGTATCCTTTGATGAATTGTACTATCGTGTCTTGTGCACGGCGGAAGGTCTGTGCGAAACGACGGTAGATCGCGAAGAGAAACATCAGATTGATGTGATGGCGGGACACACCGGTGTCGGTTCGCGACGTGCTAAACCGAGGTTACCGAAATTAGAATTGTTTCAATTCGACAGCAAATTGGAAAATTGGCAAACATTTTTCGATACATTTTCCAGTCTTGTCCATTGTAACAATGATATTTCCAACATAGAAAAATATTACTATCTGTTGTCAGCTGTCAGCGGTTCAGCATTGACTTTAGTAAAAGGCATGCCGGTAACCCACGATAACTACCCGATAGTGTGGGACTTACTAGTTAAGAAATTCGAAAATAAGCGTGCTTTAGCTACGAGTTACTTAGATCGAATATTTCAATTTAAACCGTTGACGGTAGAGTCAGCCTCGGGATTAAGTACTTTCTTGCAAACCTTCCAAGAATGTGTCAAAGCCCTGATACTTTTGAATATTGACGATTTGTCTAGTTTTTTGTTATTGTACATATCATTACGTAATTTGGACTCCAATACGCGTCGTGAGTTTGAGAAAATTACTGAACAAGATAAAATACCTACGTTCGATCAACTTATTACATTCGTAGAAAAACACGTACGTGTATTGGAACTATCTGAACCTAATTCGTATGGTCTTAAAGGTCAATGGGTGATTATCAAATTTGGGGCCAAAAAAGTTACGATTTCACAAATTCTGTTTTTTTCATTTCTTTTCAACTTTAGGGATTAAATTCAGTTGCTACATTAAAAAAACACATAATAATTAAAGATTCCACTTATTTATTTCAATAAAACACAAAAATTTACACTTTTGAGTAACACAAATGAGATCAATTTTTTTTCTAATGATAATTTTTGATTTATTAATGAGAACTGAATTACACTAATGATATTAAATACTATTTTAAAATTATGGTTTAATAATTATTATTTATATCAAAATAATCTACATTAAACAAAATATCTAGGTTTAAAAAAAAAAAAATATGACTGTTAATGGTGCCCATTCTGTTGTTTACGAACTTAACTAATATTAGACAAGTCACCTCTCTTTCATTTTAACCTTATTGAAAAAAGATAGAACATTTTTAATGCTGTCAGTTTAATCCATGCCGTCGTAATGTACGGGTAAATAGTCGTGACCAATAAAGATTGCGTATAAATTCACGTTGAAATCTGTGATCGGATTAAACTGACAGGACTAAAATATCTTGCATCCCTTTCTTATATTTACTATTAGAAAGAGATATAGTGAGATTAAATTTATTTTAGTTCGTAAACAACAGAATCCGCACCAATATCGACTTCTTAAAAGTTTTGTACAAATTGCTGGATATACTTATTTTGTGCATTTTTCTTAAGTCATTCTGTTTTAATTCAGCCCTGCTTCGTTTTTCTTTTTGTTCTAAAATTTGGTCCAACGAATATTGGTATTTACATTTACATCATTATTTACTTCAGAAACGATAACATTTTCGGTACCTACCTATTTCTTTGGTTTACTTTCTTTTTAATAATACTTTTTGGCGCTATCCCTCCACTTTTTTTTAATTCTTTGTTCGCGTGGGCTCATTTCATTAATGTTTTAATTTTTTTCGTTTCAATGTTTATTTTTTCTTGTTCAGCAACATAATGTTCAGGATTTTTAATTTGCTTATATTTTTCTCTTCTAGGTATTCTTCGTGTTTCTAGCTCTTCCTCGCTCCGTTGATTTTTTTTTATTCGTCATAAGTCAAAAGTTCGGGCACTCCTATTGAATAAATTGTCAGAAACATATCATCAGTAATTTAATAATATCATTATACTTATATCTTGTTATTGAAGTACGTATATCATTTTGAGTACATATAAAATTAGATAATATTTTATGTGAAATTGTATATTTATAGTCACAATATATAGTATATTATAACGTAAGTTTATATAAATATGACTTCCAAATTATTACATATTTAAAAATATCATTTGTATAGAAATTAATATCATTAGTGTGACTCGTGAATCGACACGAATGAGAGTGACGCGAATGAGAAAATTTGTAGTTTTTTTAATTCAACGCCAAAATGGAACGTTCTAAAACACAACTTTAAATCGGAAACGAATTAAGCTCTTGATATTTATCTAGTCAAATAAATCAAAAACAAAATAATGGAAAATTAAGGATAGTATGCGACGAAAACACTAATGATACAAATTTGGTAACATTTCCAAAATCTTACCTGTTATTCTGATTTTATTGCAAATTATCTACGATCACAGTTAGGCACCACGCGTGTGTATGAACGACTGAGCAGCAGAGGCCGTGGCAGGATGGAGGCAGAGTATAGCAGGAACGATGCGTTTATTGTGATGCGTTTGGTTGCGGTTTCGCAAATGATATTTTAAAATCAAACTGCTTAAAATATGCTATGAAATCGTATTTCTTATGTCCTTTCGGTTGTTATAACAATTAATTATCGTTCTTAGAGAATCATATTATACAGTGTTAAACAAAATATTATTAATTCCAGCATTTGTTTTTGTTTTATACGCCAATCAAGAAAAAATAAACGATTGGAACTAGTCGCACAAATGAGATTCGGGCTAGTTATATAGGTATATCTTCTTAATTTACAGAGTTAGCAGATTCGTTGTAATTGAACCTTAGTTGTTTCAAGGAACTCAATTATTTAAACTAATGTTAATTACGTTAACATCTACTCTACGGGAATTAAATCAAAAATATTGCTTTTGGCCCCAAATTTGATAATCACCCCAATATCAAAAATCGATTCAAAATAATTATAAATCTGCTTCGAATTCAAAATTTAATAATAGTAATAAGTCAAATTCAGGCAAAAATCTGCAAAAGTCGTGTTTGGCAACATCTAGTACCGAAGACAGTTCATTGAAGGATAAATTTAACAATAAATCAAACAATTTCAAACCGTGTGCCTTTTGCAATAAGGCCCACTCTATATATCGATGCTTCGAGTTCGGCGAGCTCATTCCGGCACAGCGGCTGGTTAGGGTTCGCGAACTTAAGCTATGCGAGAACTGCTTACGCGATGGTCACGTGTTGCACGACTGTCCATCAAAGATTCGTTGTGCAGTGTGCAAGGAAAATCATCATCATACTCTACATATTGATGAAACTGTTAGTCGGGTTCAAAAGGCAACGCTCACGTGCTCTTCGAATTCAACCGTAGTGTTGGGTACAGCTATTGTTCACGTCGCAGATAGTTGGGGTACTTTCCACGCCGTACGTGCAGTTATCGATAGCGGAGCTATGTCCAGCTACATGACTAACAAGTGTGCACAGCGCCTAGGACTGCCACGGAGTAAATGCTCCTTCAATTCGACAGGTATAGGCGGCATTCCCGTGCAAGATTTAGGGGTCGTTACGTGTTCTTTAAAACCAATTGATTCTGTTGGACCTATTTTAAAAACTGAATCCGTGATTGTGCCTCATATTACCGGTAATTTACCTACTATACAGTTAACCGATAAAATTATTAATAAATTCAAACATTTACAATTAGCGGATCCTAATTATAATATGCCCTCACCTGTAGAACTACTTATTGCAGGCGACTTGTTTCCCTACATTTTTGAAGGACCTAAAATTCTACCACAGGAACCTGATGTTCCTGCCGCGATGCTTTCTATCTTTGGTTATGTGATCTGTGGTCAAGTTACACTGGATAGTGATACTAAGGTTGAATCGTGTAACTTATTATCGATCAATTCTAGGGTTGACAAAATAATTAGTTCCTTTTGGGAAACCGAAAACGTGCCATGTGACATCCCTAAAAATCCTGAGGACGACTATGTCGAACAATGTTTTATGAATGAACACCAGCGCGACGATACAGGGCGTTACATAGTTCCATATCCATTTAAACCTGATTTCGAACTAGGTGATTCTTCTCAACAGGCTGTTCGACGCCTAATTAATTTAGAAACAAAATTATGTCGTTTACCGGCTCTCAAAAAAGAGTATGACAAGTTTATGTCTGAATACGAGTCATTGGGTCACATGACATGTTTAGGTGATATCGGTACTGTAGATTCAAGTTATATTATACCTCATTTTTGCATCCATCGACCGTCCAGTACCACTACAAAACTGCGTGTGGTATTTGACGCGTCAAGTAAAACTAGTAATAACAACTCTTTAAACTCCGTGCTATACGCCGGACCGAAACTCCAAGCAGATATAAACGAGATCTTAATCAATTTTCGAATACACGATATCTGTTTGTCGGGTGATATTTGCAAAATGTTTCGAATGATATTAATTAATCAAAGTCAACGTAAATATCAACACATTTTGTGGAGGTTTTCTCAAGATCAACCTATCCAAGTTTACGAACTTAATACCGTTACATACGGTGTTGCTAGTAGTCCCTACTTGTCTATTCGAGTGCTTCATCAGTTGGCCGACGACGATAAGAATAAGTTTCCTCTAGCAGCTAAGGTACTGAGGAATAATTTCTTCGTCGACGATCTCCTGTGTTCAGTTCCAACCTTGGAAGAAGGTATCAAACTTCAGGATGAGCTGTTAGGGTTGTTGAGCGGAGGAGGCTTCATACTTCGAAAGTGGTCCAGCAATTGTCCACAGCTTTTGGAACGTGTGCCTGCTGATCACCGTGAAACACCTGTCACTTTCGAAGTCGACAAAGACTTCTCCATCAAGGTACTCGGTCTCCAGTGGTCACCCGCAGAAGATGCTTTCTCGTTTTCAACTACACCAGCGTCATCTATTGTTACGAAACGGAGTGTGCTCTCTGAAATAGGTCGTCAATTTGACCCTCTGGGATTTGTAGCACCCTGTATATTTTATGCCAAATGCTTCATGCAGAAACTCTGGCTTCGAAATCTCGGTTGGGATGACAGACTACCCCTAGATTTAGAGAAAGACTGGCATGCGTATGTTTCTGAACTTCCACTCTTATCAAAGTTTAGACACGAGCGACAGGCTACTGTCAAACAACATTCCTATTATCAAATTGTAGGATTTTGTGATGCGTCTACTCTAGGGTACGCAGCCGTAGTTTATTTACGGTCTATAAGCAGAGATGGTGAGGTTAAGGTCAGTCTTATTATTTCTAAATCCAAGGTAGCGCCCTTGAAGACTGTTTCTATCCCGCGTCTTGAGCTGATGGCTGCACACTTGTTGGCCAAGCTGGTAAAATATACCAAGTCAATTTTACTAGCTCAAATACCTATTCATGACACATTTTTGTTCACTGATTCATCTGTGGTTCTAGCGTGGTTGAACATTCCAAGCTACAATCTAAAAACATTTGTAGCTACGCGCGTAGCTAAAATAGTGGACAGTGTGCCCGGTGACGCATGGTACCATGTGAGCGGTGAGTGTAACCCTGCTGATGTGTGCTCCCGCGGTGCTCTGCCCTCCACACTGCTGGCCATCCCAGAGTGGTTGTCTGGACCGTCATGGCTATACACACCACAGATGAATTGGCCGATTAAATCGATAGAACAGTTTAAATCGGAAAATGTGCCCGAACTCAAACAATCAAATATTAATTTAATTCAATTATTTCAATCAAACGATTCGAATTGTATTTATGACATGACAGATAGGCATTCTAGTTTTTCAAAACTTCAAAATATTATTGCTAGATGCTATCAATTTATCAATAATTGCAAATCAACCAAATCGAATCGCACAGTGGGGCAACCGTCTCTCAGCGACGTGAATAAAGCTCATGATATCTTAATCAAGACTATACAAAATCATTATTTTTCAATTGATATAGATGCATTGTCGAACGGTAACAGTTGTAGTAAGACTCTAAAGAAACTCAGCCCCTTCGTAGATCCCCTTGGATTCCTCAGGGTGGGGGGTAGATTGTCAGAATCGAGTCTTCCGTATCAAAAGAAATTTCCCTTGTTGTTACCTAAAAAATGCAATTTTACCAATATATTGGTAGATTATTATCACAAACTTTATTTACATGTCGGCCCACGCTCGCTTCAAAGTCTAATTAATCAAAAATATTGGATTATTTCAGCACGCAGCGTAATTCGATCTCGCATTTCAAAATGCATTTCGTGCTTCAAGGTTAAACCTTCAACTTTGCAACCGATAATGGGTAGCTTGCCTAAGTTTCGAACCCAAGATGTTCATGCCTTCCACACAGTTGGTGTTGATATGGCCGGTCCCTTTTATACGAAAGAACACAATCGACGAAACGCCAAAATTTCGAAAGCGTATCTGTGTCTCTTCGTATGCTTTGCGACGCGCGCTGTGCACCTGGAAGTGCTGACAGCTCTTACAACCGAATGTTTCTTGGCAGCTTTTGACCGATTCACAGCTAGACGAGGTTTATGTCACACCGTGGTATCGGACAACGGTAAAAACTTTGTCTCAGCTGGTAAGCAGCTCGCTGAAATAATTCAATTTTATGAACAAAATTCGGTTCAAATGTCAACTGAATTTAATTCTCGAAAAGTAAAATGGCAATTCAATCCACCCACGGGAAGTCATTTTGGTGGTATGTACGAAAGCGGTATCAAGTCTGCCAAATTACATTTGAAGCGTGTCGTGGGTACGAAGGCGTTGTCGTTTGAAGAACTGACTACACTGTTCGCGCGGGTCGAAGCTGTTCTCAATTCGCGTCCCTTGTGCAGCTTGTCGGGTGATCCTTCTGAATTCGAAGCACTGACACCTAGTCATTTCTTAGTAGGCCGCGAATTATTGTCTGTACCTGAATTCGATCTGTCTGACCAGCCTGCATACGGGCTTACTCGATGGCAGTATGTACAGCAGGCTTCGCAACAATTTTGGAAGTTATGGAGAAAAGACTATCTCCACACGCTACAACAGCGTCAAAAGTGGTTCGACAAATGTCGTGATCTGACGGTGGGCGAGCTTGTACTTATTCACTCTGATGCTCCACCATTGCAGTGGCGTTTAGGGCGCGTTATTCAAACCTATCCCGGGCCCGACGGAGTAGTCCGTGTTGTAAGACTTCGCACACAAACCGGTGAACTTACTCGCCCCGTGGTTAAGCTTAGTCCACTTCCGAGAGATTCTGGCGAGGACTCAAATTAATTTTCTTTTATCAATTAAGTACAAGTTAGCTTTTAATTTTCAATTTAATGTTTCAAGTTTTGTTTTAGTTACTTAAACTTTAGGTTAGATTGAAACTTTCATTTACAATATTTTATCAAATACATACAATACATATACTTTTCAATTACACATACATACAGTCCACTACTCTACAGTCCACTGTACAATGCCTCCATCCCTGGATTGGTAACTGGAAATCTGGGTGATTTCCGGTGGGGGGTTTATGGTGGGTTTTGAATGGGCCTGACGAGTACAACCTATTTTGTACTTTAAAAAACAAACATTTGAACGTTTCGTGGTGTCACCGATTCCTCTTGTGGCGCCACTGACTTAAAAAAAGACATTTTGACCGGCCGGCCTTGTGATTACAAAAATACAACTAAAAGTGTGTGTTTGGTGTTTAAAGAGCTGACTCCACGTAAGTCTTTCTCCAATATTCAGGCCCATAGTATAAATTTATTTCAATACGCTAGGCGCGTACAAAAACTAATAAATTTAGGGATGCACTTCTTCTGTTCGAGTGTTATCAGCGTATAATTATGCGTATTTTAAAAAAGGGTGCTGGTGCTGATCTTTATTAGCGGCAAATTCAAAGAATTGGAATGTATTTATGGGACAATAAATAAATGTTATTATGACCAAGTTAATTTGAAAACTTAATTGGGTTGGTACTTCTTTTTTATTTTACAAATCAGCACCCTATACGTTACTTACTTTATCTTTTGAAATTAAATCCTACCAAAATCAAACATGCTCAATCAACAAAGATATTTGCCGACTTAGTTTAGATTAACATTTTGTTTTTTATAATTATTTTCTTGTAAAGATTATAGATTAGGGGTCTCGAGTAATTAGATGTTCTCTGATTACTAGTAATTAAAACTTTAAACAGATGCGGCCTGCGGAGTCGGCCTTATTCACTTACACTCTTTCTAGGATAGCCATGTTGACTAACGTCTGTAGCACTAGCATTACCGCGAATGGCGATTCAGCCCACCACTGTGACCGTGGAGGTATATTGTTACAGCGCCTACAGCCGCGGTATGGCTACGGAAGCCATCGCAGTCCACATCTGTTTGGGAGAGGGTACCTATAAGTATCTCTATGCACTTATACAAAACAATATTTCTGGAATACGATGGACATCACATGTGTTGATATAATTGCGCCATCTGGTTTACCGATAACATATTATAGAGTTGCAAGAGTGGCTGCAGCTGGTGCGGAAAATTAAAAAGTACGCTCCCATTAGACCAAGATAATTACATCTAAGTTAGCCTGGTGGTGACCGAGGCTCGTCAATTTGCTCGCACATTATCTAGTCCTGTAGCATAGTGGCAAGCGTGATATTTTTTTATAATTAAATTGTATTTTTACATAGGTAGATACATTTTTTTACATTTTACATAGCAGTGGCGAGGGGTGAAATTATGGCGAGGGTAAGCCGTTCAAAAAACACCGATAATTTTATAATTACAGTGTATTTTAAGCATGATAAAAGTGACTTTGAAATGATGAAAATGTGGGACTGGGATTACTAAAAGGTAAGCCGATGGGAATCGGCTTGTATGGACCCTTCGCCACTGGTAGATAGTGTAAATAAGAGGAATCATACTCGACTAAAACGCACAAAACTCATTTATTTAGTGTAGCATCTAATAACGCACTGAAGAACGTGTCAATTGACTCTACGACCTGTATGTACTAAGAAGTGCCTCAAAATACACTTTTACAGAGTTTAGCAGAACCGTCTGTTTTAGGCCGGCTTTTTAAAAGGTTTTTTAAAAGGTTAAACTAATTCGTTTGTTTGTTAACTTTTTACTCCTTAACTGTTGAACCGGTCGCGATGAAATTTGGCACGCAGATAGATAGGTATGGAGAAGGACATAAGTTGCTTTTTATTCAAAAACGCAGGTGAAAGCGTGGGGGCAGTTTATTAAATGAATTATTAGTTAATAAAAAAAATTGCAGTGCTATATAACTATTTCAGAATAGAGATTTTCTCAAGAAACTACAACATGGGGTTCTTCAAGAACGGTACGAAGTTACTTTTTCAGGGTCGGTATCGCGCGACTGATTCCCTAACCAGCTTAGGCTAGTAGGTGAGGGAGCGATTCCTGTCGTCTATAGATGCTTACGCATCATTAGGCGACGGAAATTGCTTTCCATCAGACAGCGGGCCGTATGGTTATTTGCTACCTTAGTAGTATAAAAAATTGTCTATTTTTTACTCTAGATTCACAGGTAAAACCGTGGGGCGGAAACCTAACAAACTATATTTTTTCGAACCCATTGTAATTTGTAGCTCATTAAACAAATTTTGGAATAAGTGATTCTTAAAAATTAAACACCATTAACTTTGTTTGAGGTACTTTATTGGTCATATACCTATTTCGTACTCAGTAAAATATTTATTAATCTTAAAGGTACGTGGCAATAATACGTTATTAATTTTATTTCTATTTTTACAACTATAGTAAATTCCAAAGTAAATCAAAGAATATCATAATAGATAAACCTATCTATTGGTATTTTTGGTACATTATATTTCTTAAGTACCTATGTTACAACTTTTTTTTACAAAACTTGAAAAATACGTTGGTAATGTTCATTTTGTGACCTAACAAATATTTTTTTATAAATTACTTACCACACTAAATAGGTACTTACGAGTTAATAACTTATCTCACAATATTGGCGGACGGAGATGAGTAAAAATAATTACTAGAATATAATCTTACTTTACCCAAACAATTTAACATGTCCATTGCTTAATATTAGTCTACTATTTATTTAAAATTGTAATTAAGTATTTATTACCAAGGTTGAGGAAGTAATTTCATAATGACTTGCTTTCTTGTTGATATTTTTCAGAAATTAGAAACCTAAGCTTATAATAAACTAAGGGTCGATTGCTCGTAAGCGATTATAGTCAGGTTATAGTTAGGTTAGGTTATAGTAAACTATAACCGCCGAAAGAAAGCAAACAGGGTTGCATGTGTCACTTTAACTAAAATTTTAACCGTAACCATAACCGACCGAAGGAGACGGTCAAAGTGACTGTACGGTCAAAGCATGGTAATAATTAAGTTAACTTTTACTATAACTTTAACTAAAATGTACGAGCAACTGACCCTAAATAGTGATAAAATTTGAGTTGATTGGAAAAGGTTGATTTAATAAAATATACGAAATAAGGAATTACTAGAAAATTAAAGGATGTTCCAATCAGTACATTATTTCTTTGAATGAGTTTAAAATTGTACGGGATTTTATCGGTATTATATTGTTACGTTTTGCTATCTCTTATACTCAAAAATACTATTGCCTATATAGGTAACTATCATAATATATTTTCCTTACTTTCTTTTAATATTAAAATTTCTAATGTTTGACAAACAGCAAATTGATTAAATTGGTTAAAAGATCATTCTTTTAGCCATTATTTCTGTTTGATAGCGTTTTTGAGTAGAGCAACGAATGATTTGGCCAACGCTAATCTGAGCAGTAGCAGCCATCCTGTGTATTCTCCCGGATCCAGTCGAGGTAGTTGGAGACCCGAGTGTACACACCCGGATAGCCGGCTCTAGCACAACCGTTGCCCCATGACACCACCCCTGTAAATATTTTTTTTTACAGAAATTATCGCTAAGTACACACAAGCATAAAATATAGACCTTAATGTAGAGTAAGATCTACTAATTAATATTAATTTAAATCATGGTCTCTATAATATGTCATAAACTTTCCATAATATGCAAGCCCAATAACGCCGAAATTTGAACTTATTAATTATCACAAATCTTGTTTTTGATTTTCTACAGACACTACTACTCAGACTACACTCTCTCAGACTTTGCCCACCTATAAAATGGCCTTGTATATGTGATTCTATCATATCGCTTAGAATTGATCGAGGTGTAGAATATCCTCAAAGTGCAATCACGCACCATTAATAGAACTAATAGGATTAAAATATTATTTATATTTTACCAATCAGTTCGTAGCGCTTGTCATACTTTCTCTCAGCAATAAGTGGACCACCACTGTCACCCTGGAAATTAAATTTAGAATTAGCGTTAGATATGTGTTACCTTCGTTTGTTTATCATCTATAAAAAAAGAAATTCTAGATTACATACTCATAAAGCATGCACTAACTACAGTAGTTGTGTAAACTGTAGGTATTACCTAATATTGAGTATTTTATGTGGTTTGCGAGTAAGTAATAATTTTATTATAGATTTGTCTAAGTATATTACTAATCTCAGTATCATGTGCCTGGGTATCTACGGAAAAATAAAAAGCGTCATTCGCTTTTGTAATGTTATTGGCATATCTTTAATATAAACCAGGAATAACAGTGGCCTTAGAACACTGCCTTGGGGAACACCGAATCTTATTGTATAGTATTAACAACGAGAACCTATATTAGTTGTAACGACACACTCTAGCTTTACATATCAGATTGATGACACTATACCTATCAGTCAATAAAATAACTACGAGTTTAAACAAAGTTTACTAATGTTAAAATAGGAAATTATTTACCTGACAAGAGTCCTTTTGTCCTGTTTTAGGGTACCCAGCACAGAGCATATTGTCAGTAATCATGGAGGGGGTGTACTTCGTCTTGCGGCACTCTTGGTTGCTAATAACTGGCACTTCCACTTCTTGTAATGTGCATGATACTTTGCCTTCCTCAGTGAGAGTGCCCCATCCTGAAGCAACTGCATTTACGCCAACGTAGAGACTTTCTATGGGTATAATAAAAGTTTTTTTAAAATGCTGCTTATACAAGGTAGGTTTATCACGAGGCATTCAAATATTTTCTTGTACTTACAAGAATCTATTTTTAATGGTCTTGGTCTTCACCCTATACTCATTTCGGAAGAAGAAGATATAGCAAACTTGACCAGAAAATGCCTATTTCAACAACTTTAACTTATGATTAATCATGATTAACACAGTTTAATACTTACTATTATCTTTTGGCAAGCAAATAGGCTTGATAGCTTCAGAGATAGGAACGCGTTCATTCAGTCGCAACAAGGCGATGTCATTGTCAAAGTTTGTGAGACTGAACTTATTGGCAATGGCGCGCAGAACGAACCGAGTCTCCGGCCTCTGCGTCGCATTGCACCGGTTGTGCTCGCCAAATGTCACCTTTATCATGAACCACATAAAACTGGAAATAACAATAACAACATGTTATTTTTCTTTTCTTTTTTCATAATCACCAAAATGTTTAAAAGCTGGTTTAGGTCATGAAATCATAATGATATTTGATCTAATTCCTATAATTATTCGAACACATTCTGTTGCTTCATGATAGCTGTTTTTTTTTTCAGAACTCTTTGTGCATTTACCTACTTAATTTTATATTAGGTATGCTCTTAGCAATTTACCTACGAGACGAATAAATTCATTAGAAAGCTAATACAGATTGCTAGCAATACTTCGCTCCACAGGTGCTCTATTGTGTAATTGATTGTATAGTTTTGGTGTCAACTGTTCATTACGATTATAACGAAGTCAACTTTGAGTCGACTTGACATTGAGCGAAAGTGACACAGTGTTTCGCAGACCACGGTCATGAATACTATTAATGCCCCCTTATTTACGCTTTCACTCAACGACTTGGACATGTCTTCATTATGCAGTCACTGTATTAACAATGCATTTTTATGAAGGATCTCAAACCACGTGCTTTTTGTCGTTGAATCTTCATTGCCAACGAAGATTTCAATAGGTACCTACCTAAAATTGAGTGATCGAACAAAACAAAGAGACTTCACAAAGTCGCCTAAAATGGTTTTATATCGAGGATAATGAACTGTAAATTTAGGAGGCAGCCTCCGGGCCGGTTTGAAGGTGAATGTACTTATCGATACTGATTGGAATTCACAAATTCGGACCACGAATTTATTTTGGACTTGTTTGCTCATTCTTAGGTTATCGGACCCGTACAAGAATGATTTACGGTTTCATTTGCACTTTTGATACGTCTCCGTTTTGACTTTGGTCGAAATTTGTCATAAAAATAAGAGTCTGAATATGTTTTTATTAACATAACTAATTAATTATTAGCGAATTTGATACCAAAATAACAAACTGTTAAAAATATATACTTTTCAATATTTATCAGCCGTTTGTTTGTCATTAACCTAGTTAAGAAAATTAGTCAATAGTTGTAACTTATTCTATTGTTTATTGAGACCTTTACGTCATCGTCTCTATTAACCTTAATTATACCTAAAATGTTTTAAGTATCGAGTGTCGATGAGTGATCAATAAGGAAAACCCGTGTGACATGGAATCTTTAGGTATTATTTACATTTTCGTGAACAATTTGAGTGAGAAGTCAACATCCTTTAAAGAAGTTTGTTTGAACACTCAGTAAACCTCATACTGACACGGCAGCTAGAAACTACAACATATATTATTTAAAAAATTGGTAGCTTTATTTACCTATAGACACCTGTCTTACAGGAGTCTTGGCTCTAGGTCTTTCTATTATGCGAGATTAGAAAGTGACAAATACATTATTATTTGAAACCAAGGTTTTACTAGACTTGGTTTAAACCGTCATTAAAATTGTTAATCTCTACATTTCTTCAATGGATAGTAAAAGATACCAAACATTATTAAAACTAAAAAAGCAACACACTTTTTAATTAATAAAATTTTCAAAATAAATCCATACATATTAAATAATTTAAAACGTTGTAGGTATAGGCTATTTACTTACAAGAACCTATACCAGCAGAAATTCGATGTTATTTTTAAGAAATTCATAAGCCATTTTATGTAATAATCATTGTTTTATTTATTGGGAGGTTCTGAAAATTTCAGCTACAACTGAATTTCAACGCTGAAATTGATGCTATACGATCGTTTATATTTTCAACCAAATCATTTAAAACACCGGGTTTTACACGGGATACGTCACAGAGCAAATACAAAGGGATACGTACACTCGTACTGTTTTATACGGATCACGGCATTTCCACATAATTATGGTAATTTACTTAGTTAATGATATATGACAGACTCATTACATAGCTGTGCACGGTTGTTCTATCAATTCAACCTTTAAAAGTTATACCTAAATTGTGACCAGTCAATGTTCCTAAAATAAATAAATGCATATTAATAAAGATACTAGGTACGTTTCAATGCTTAGCTCTAAAACAAAGTCTCTCCCGCTGTCTGTTCGCTGAGATTTTTTAAACTAAGTACGCAACGGATTTAATGCAGTTTTCAGCAATAGATAGAGTAATTCAAGAAAAAGGTTTATATGTATAATACATGCATGTATTGTACAGAAAAGCTGGGCGCAGTCCAGGCGGGTCGCTAGTTATGTAAATAAATTTCATGGTATAATGAAAATTAAGTTTCATTTTCAGATGATCTCAAGTAGAATAGTAGTTTGACGCACCAAGGTACAAAAGCACTATCCAGGTTTTCTAATACCTATTTCAACAGTATGTGAATATAACATAATGGATTATTACAACATCATTTTCAGCAAGTATCTTTGCTCTGTAGAGCATAAGCGTCCTACTTTGTGACAATCGCTTCCATTCGACCATGGCGTACAGGATTTCAAAGATCAATTCCAGGATTGCTATCGTCTGTACATCTAGCTACTGTCCTCCCACTGCTGCTTCTGCTTCATTCCCAAATTGAGCATAGATCTAAAGTATATAATCACCCTTTGACGCAATGCGCAGCCGTCATAACGTATCTATCGTTGATCATCATGCCGCCGCAGTAGAAGCGCTTGAAGTACGTCAGCCTGGCCATCCATGGGAACTCATTGGTGCCAGCCTCCTCCCCGCCCACGATACGAGACACTTCGTTTCTCTCGCCACATTCTGGAATATTTATTATATCGAAGGTTTAATAGAATCTTACGTATTACCTGCTAATTTTTAAATGAGACATTCATATATAGAGGTCAAATCATCCCACAGTTCAAAATGCGAGGTTAAAAAAGATTAAATTATGCAAAATTTCTAATATAGGTACCTAATACGCCACCGCTCTGTACTCACACAATCTCATTAATCATCGTAATACGCTCACTAGCAAGTACCCTACCCGTTTAGGCGGGGTACCCGTTTTGGGCTTACCTCCCCTACAATAGTTACGACATAATAATAAACGTTGTTTTTTTTTAAACTTAAAATGCTTGTACCATGGTACAAAATTATGCTACCGAAGATTTAAATAAAGCCAATAAGATAACATACATACAGCTACCGTAACATACCAATACATACACAGGTGGGTGAGTAGTACTACAAACTACGCTGTACTTTGGTTTCCTCAAGAATTTCAAATTAAAGAAAAATAATATTCTGATTTTACACCAAGAGATATAAGGAAAAACTTACTTTAAATCATTAAAAGAAAGTCAAATCAGTGAGCATTGCGTATTCTGCAATCGTGAATAGCCCATGATTTATTTCGCTAATTTCCTCTTACACGTACTTAATACCTATAGAAGAAAAGAGCAATACGCAATAGATAAAGTATCTCCCAATGAATTATGTTTATATTGCATAGACATTTAATAGAGATTTTTTTTCTCATTGCTCCTTTTATTCAAATTACCTACTGTGGTGTGTGGGTGTGTGTGGTTGAACCGGTGGGTTGAATATAAAGAAAACTTTAAATAATGTATTTTACTATTTAAGGCATATTTCATGCCTTAAATAGTTTAAAAAATTAAGGGAAATAAATTATGTAAAATAATGAAAATACATATCCCTATTTTTAGAATGTGCTCTTTTTGACCTCAACGTTTATGCATAAGACTAATTTCATATGCATCAGTTGGGCACATTTTCTCTAATTAGGTATGTACCTTTGTTTTACAATTAGTAAAGAACATCATGACTACAAATGAGGTTCACAACTGTTCTTAAATTCATTATAAGTACTTTCTTCAACAGGATACCTATACCACCTTTGGTTTGACTCCTACATGAAGGTCCGTACAATCTAGGTAGATGCACTACTCTTCATTATTAGTTAAAGGTACACAGAAAATCCTTGGGGGAAGCCTTTGCCCAGGTAAGGTTTCGTGCCTATCGGTCTTCTACAGGATATATTTTGGAGAGTGTGCGTGGGAACTTAATAACATCATCCCGCCTTCCCCATTTCTCCATCGAACCACAAGACGCCGGGAGAAGTTCCACCCATTCATTGTCGACATACCTCGTATAAGGACTAAACGATTTGTTTCTTCTTTCCTTATACGAACTGCAATGGTGTGGAACTCACTCCCGGGGTCTGTGTTTACCGACAACTATAACCCTAATGTTTTTAAGGCCAGAGTGAATAGGCTTTTTCTGGGCAAGCGTGCTACATCCTCAGCCTCGTCCTCGGGGTCAGACGACGGTCAAACGTAAGCCCATTTTACATAAAATAAAGTGGACGTCTTTTGGCTAATATCATTATGAAAGACAGGTTGAAGCTATATCGGTGATGATAAACATAGTGAAAAATATAAATTCAATTCAATATTGAAATAATTCTAAAGGGTTCCTGATAAAATATTCAAATGTCCAGCCTGTAGATGGTATCTTTCACTTCTATACTGTACTTGCAATTACATAGGTACTACACCGAGACGTAAAATAAAGTCTTAAGACGTACAAATCAATCTGGACGAGTTTTCCCTCAGCCGAAAGTGTAGTGCAAAATCAAACAAGTGACACTATTGTCATCTCTATGCAGAATGACAACTGATTGACATTCTTGCCTGTATATGTGTGCGTGTATGAGGCTTATATTTACAAAAAGGCCTACACTTTGTCCTTATTTCGGCGATAGTACGTCCAGATTTATTGTACGTCTGAGATAAGAGTAATAAATATTACTAACTACAGGTGCATGTGGCTCGAGGAAGGCTTGCATCTAAGAGCGGAGGCCGGTTGCCCCATACACCACCGAAGATATTCTTTGTGAAAACACCCCGTGTATCCCGAGCGCCATCACCTAGCTGAAAACAGCTTAATTACTTAAATATCTTTTAAATTTTATGCTTTTCTTTTGAGTGCCTACAGTGGCGAGGGGTGAAATTATGGCGACGGTAAGCCGTTCAAAAAACACCGATAATTTTATACTTAATTACAGTGTATTTTAAGCATCATAAAAGTGGCATTGAAATTAAAAAAAATTGGGACTGGTATTTTTAAAAGGTAAGCCGATGGGAAATCGGCTTGTATCTTGACCATTCGCCACTGGTGCCTAAGCTATATTAGTGCCATATCATTTCATGTTTATATTTTATTACACAAAACATTTTATTTAACTTTGATTATTCATTTAATTATTACGTAGGTAATTTAAATTTCTGTTCATAAAAATAACAAAAAATTGAAGATATTAACACCATTTTTTATGACATTTTATTTAATGAACAACTAAACTATATATATCTTACTATTAAATTGTATTTACATATAATTCTATACTATAAACACCACCAAATAATAAAAGTTTCAATAAAAACAAATGAATTAAATCAAACCTCAGAATTAGTGAAAGTCAAAAGAGTCACAAGCACTAAAATTAATGAACACATCCACATGTTGAATCTGGTTTTTTAAGAAATAAACAAAAGAAACAAAAATTCTAATTTGAATATCGAATTCAGAATTTCGCGCTCGGCAGGCGCATCGTACTCTGGTATTGAACTTGTCGCGCGCGCGCACATACGAAATCACACTGAGATGCGCTCTGTTCGCTGGTGTGTCTACTTCACGCAAACAACCGACGTGTTTTGGGTACGGCAATGTACCCCACTAGTCCAATAGTATCTATAAGATCCAACAGCCAAATTTTGAATAATTTAGTGCAACTGTGAGGGACAGAGGTAGTTTTAAATTTCTGTGAAGCTATATGATAAAAAAATAAAATTGATATACAATATTTATTGTTGATCTATGTAACAATATTATTATCTTATCCGATACAAAAATAATATTTTTTTGATATCGCTCCCGTTTAAGTCTTTTATACTACTGCTCTAATTAGTTACGTATCATTACAATAACGATAATATATATTTGGGTCAAAGGACTTTTATTCCAGTCTATCTAACTAAAGAACTTATTTTTACAAGAAGCTCAATAATTAATCTATCTAATAATGCCTTTAAACGAGCAATTTTTGTATATAATATATATAATCTGAATCACGGAAAATGCTCCAACGATTTTTTGACTTACTATTTGTATGGGTAATATAGGTACAAATCCTAATTGCAGACACACAATTACTTTCTAGAGTCATCTGTCAGTGTAAGAGAGTGAAGTATTTATCGTTATCTTCGCTTATTAATATTCCAGTGTGTTAGCCAGAGTAACAGTGACAAATTACGGATTCGGATACCGTAACGGTACCATCAGGCTATTAGTAATGGAACTCCTTAATTCGATTTCATATTTAATATAATCATATTGTAGAGAAATTTGGAATATCTGTGTCATGGTGGCTAACGTCGCAATAAAACCTGAATGTAGGTATACTTTGAAAGATAAATAAAAATAAACAATAACCTTTCTTGACGCTCTATCAGAAAATAGCGAAGGAACATTCAAATGACAAATAATATCAAAAACAGGTTGACCGAACGAAATATCTAAGATCCTATGATTATTTTCTTGTTATTTTTTTTTATTGTACAATGGTAAATATTTTGAATTTAGGTGCGCTCGACGTCTTCATTAGCTTTTCACAGTACGTTGATGAAGAATACAGGACCGATGCACCCGATCATTCCCAAAGACTAGACAGGCCATAGAAAGGCACTGAATTATTTTTTTAGCAAAAGTAGAAATATTCTCGATGTTGGAGATCCAATCACAGTTTGAGATCCTCAAAAAAAGAAGCCTTGCTGAGTTTCTTGCCGGAGTCTTCTCAGTTCAAGTGTATTCCAAACCGGTGGTAGAGTCTATTGTAAAAGTGTAACTGTAGACATTCATAAGTAGGTAGGTATTTTATTTTGATTTTGATAATAGGTCGTAAAGTACATTGAGTAACCTTCAGTTAACCTTATTCGCGGCCAATAAGTTTAAATTGCTAAAGTTACAACGTACACCTTACAGTCCATAAAAAAACTTACTACTGTACACCAGTAAGGCCCAATTGCACCAACGTTTTATAGCACTAACCCATAGGTTAAATATGGCTATGTGTCATAATTTGTATAGATAATCTGTCAAATTTACATATTTAGCCCGGGGATTAGTGCTATACGACGTTGGTGCAATTGCACAAACTAAGTAGAGATTGCAAATTGGGCCTAAGTTGGTAGGGTACGTTGTGGTACTCTCAGATTGGCTTCTACTTTACAGATGTTAAAAATCTGACGTCTAACCTCAACGGAGTGTTCCAGAGGTTAAACAAGCTTTAAACGTCGGCAACACGGTAATTACTGACCATCAGCCCTGGCTAATCCGAGATCTGAAGTAAAAAAAAATATTTTGTTTTTTTTCTTAAGTTTCATGATTACCGTACAAAAGTTATCTATAATACCTACAGATTTTAGTGTATTATATTTATGATAACAGTGGGTGCACAGGTGGCGTCCTTTCGGCGGCGACCGGTTCGACGAGCGAAAGTGTCACTTTCCAATGGGGCGTCACAATACTTCACTGTCTTTTTGCACATTCCCAACCACGACAACGCCACCTACATCTCCTTTACATCGTAATAAACGAATGATGTGGTTTTCCTTATAGTTGGCATTATCAAATTTCGTGGTACCACTTTAAGTACCACAGTTTAGTATGTGTCAAGCTTAAGCCATAAAACCTTCCACTGCCCAAAATAAACTAAGATGGGAAAAAATAAAGATTTTTATTTTTATGCATATAAATATTTATTAGCACCTTCGTGATTTATATTAAAATTCTCATAACAATAACAGACCAAACCATATTAGTTTTAATATATTAAAATAATTAACATTAAATAAATAGGTAAAATCTTTTAAAATCTAATTGCAAGTTAACAACAATAAATTATCAGTTAATTAATGAATAAAAAACACATTTTAACGTGACAGTGATCACAGACGTAGCCTAAAGAGCATTGGTCCTTATATTTACAATATAAAATAATTACAAGTAAAAACACACTTGGACTCGCAAAAACATAGGTTTTGAAAACGAATATCTCATATAAACCACAGATAAAATTAAAAATATGAATAAATTCAATATAAGGCGCGCATTCCGAATATAAGGAGATCTACGTATTTTCGATAAAAAAAAACACATTTGCGTATTTTTAATCTTACTTAATTTTGTCTATTTTTTTCTATTACTTACTTTTTTTAATGAATTCGGCTCCAAAACCAACGTTTTACCGCTCACAAATATCAATAGGTACACTAAGTATCGCTTTAGTAGAAAACTAACTTATACTTAATTTTAGTTAAGCTGATTCTACATTATTTTTTAATGTTTGTTTTTTTTTCAGTCAATTTGAGTAATATCGGGAAAATCATAATATAAAATATTAACTTGAATAAAAGTTACTTCATAAATTGGGTATATGCTTAGACAAAATTGGCTAAAGAGGTAATTAAAATAAGTACTTAAGTTATATAGAATCTAAATAATCATAAGTTATATAAATCAAAATTATTATGTACAAAAAAACACATTGAACACTGAGGCAGTAGTTAACAATGACTTAATTTCTAATGGTAATCTGCACCACCGGCCTGTCGATGTTAACAATAACATTCTTATGCTAAAGTATATTAAGGTCTTATCTCAATCGCTAGAAAATCTTAGGATAAGTGAATCCTGTGATAAGTCTAGTCTAATATCAAATTAATACCGTTTATATGGTCATTGAAAAATAAACTTAAAAATCATAACAAAACATTACAAAGTGGGAATAAATAACTATGGTCGTAGAAAGAGCAATGCGATAAAAATAGATAAAAGGATGAATGAATTTGTTAAATTAGATACACACACTTAGATATAGAAAAGAAATATTTGTCATAATCATGCATCATATCTAAAGACTGTTCCCCGCGGTTTCACTCGCGTTCCCGGGATAAATAAAATATAACCTTCAGAGATAATGTAGCTTCCTATTAGTAAAATATTTTTTTCAAATCGGATCAGTAACTCCGGAAATTAGCGCATTCAAACAAACAAACAAACTCTTCAGCTAACATCTATCTATACTCTACATATATCTATCTATCTATACTCTATACTAATAATAATATTAGTATAGAATATCTATACTATCTATCTAGATAGATGTTACAGCAAAATATACCGATAAGGATGGCGGTATTCTAATTTTGAAAAATAATAATTTGATTATTACATTTTACACAGATTATAAAATGGACGTATTGTTTATCTCATGATGATTTATTCATGTTAATTTTATACATGTACCATATAGAAGCCATCAGAGGCTTCGTTTAGGCCATTATAGTCATGAGTGGTATTTCGCTTTTATAAGGAAAATATATAAGACATACTAATAATAACAGATTATATGCTAATTACCTAAGGAAGTTTTTTATTTTATTTTTATATTTGGACATGGATTAATGTCAGCTCAGCTCTCTGTCTATTAGATTGGGTAAGTCAGGAGAATAACTGTATAATATTTTATTTTAATTCTTTATAGTCATCATTCTATCAATGTTATCCGTTCTTTATGATTATGATATTCATATTATAGATGTGAAATAGTGGGCGAATGTAAATATAAGACTCCAAAATGATGCAGTCCTTAAATATTGGCACTATGATAATGCTTGGAAATAGATAGAAAAAAAATATTAGGGCCGTCTCCGGCGTATTCGTCCGTGTTTCCAGGATAAAAATAGCGTGTTTCTGTCTCCATTCACTCTATGGTGTCTGACTATCTACATGCCAACAATTTAATAGGTAGGTATTCATTCTTAGTTTTTGAGTGATTTGCACTCCCAAGAAATATGGTATGACTATCCATCGCGGTTTTGCTGCGATGGAAATTAGTATACCATAATACTCCGGGATAATGTAGCATGCTATTTGAGATAAATCGAATTAATTCTACCGGAGTTTACCTCCTAAGTCCAATAAAAGTTCATCTCTGTAACTTATTAGTATACAATAAATAGATTATAACAAAATATTAGGTATTTAACATGTTATTTAAGTGACCAATCTCAATGCGATGATAAAATAACGGTTATGTGCAAATGAAATTTATAAATTATGAATAAGCATGAACTTAATCTAAAATGATGAATCGCTTGCTATTTACAAGGCATAATCGTTCATTAACTTAATAACCTACGAGTATTATTTCAGTTTCGGTTTTGGATGGACATACCTATCTATTTCTTAATATAAAAATATATTATGTACGTTTGAACAGATTAATTCTAACTTGGCACTACAATTATTTAACTCTGACTTACTTATCTTGGTGTTAAACCAAGTTTTAAGCTGATCGATGATTTCAATATAAAAATAAAATGAAATCTTATGATTTCGTTTCAAAAATAGTGATTCCTTGGTGAAATACTAAGACTGAGAGAATGTTTTAAGATTATCAAATGTACTTTACTATTTTTGGTCAATCAAATGTTTTTATGAAAACACATACTAATTATGCCATGAACGAGTGTTTGTAATGAGAAACATATTTTTGTATAGTGAATCCTTTCCCATGGATTTTTATATGAATTTTCTTTAGTTATAGGCACTACAGCATAGCTAGCATACCAAAGTAGCGTTCACTACGTTAGCCCAAACAAAATATTTCACCAAAAACTCTTACTTACGTAATAACCTTAACTAAATTAATAATCGTTAAATTAAAACACAATTCGTTTGTCGTTTGCCCATCAATTGCCACAGAGGCAGGTATCCCGTAGGTTGGCCCTTAGCCAGGGTAGATACCGTGTGATCCTGGTGTATACACCCGGGTAGCCGGGCCTACCGCATCCCACACCCCACGATACGATACCTGGAATTCATATTTTAAAATATCAAAATATATAAAAACAGGTCTGCCTTTAACAAAAAGTAAAATAAATATAGCCAGATTGGCCAGCGTCACTCAGAGTGGTGTAAACATTGAATGATACATATAAATCTGTTCAGGCATTTAAAAGTTATGGTGGAATAAAGAAAATCACATACATGCAATGGAAACATATTACGTGCGCCTAAGATAACTATAAGAGCAAGCGTCAGAACACAATATGGACATGGTTACTTGGTGATTTCTGCAGGGGTATTCTTTATAACGGATATATTTGTGTTTGACGATATCAACATGGTAGGTGATGATAAAGACTGTAAAATATATAGATTTTCAATGGTTTTGAAAAACCGAAACATAGATTAAGTTGAGGGTTAGCTTTTCCTCGTAAATTTCGTTAAAGATGATGTAAATAACTTACCAACTATCTGGAACTTATCGCCCTGTTGAATGAGCAGCGGCCCACCACTGTCGCCTTGGCAGGAGTCAGTGGAGGCTTTACCAGCGCACAACTGCAATGACGTAAAATTTGTTTACAAGGATCCAAGTTTCGGTCGGTGGATAAATCACGGATAAGCATTGTTCTAATTTCTATTTAACAGCCACATATCTGGTTGAGTAGCCCTAAGTTACGTAAATACCTACATAAAATAGCCATTCAAAAGAGGCACTAGTATTTAAAATTCTGATTTTTAGAAAAAAAAACTGCGCACCTTTAATCCTACATTTCCAGGAACCAATATAAGACCGATGTATGCCAGACATAAACATGTTCTCATGACAACTGTAGGTACCTACTCACCATATTATTAGTGATACGCGATGCCCTGTACTTCATACCCCGACACTGCGTCAGCGACAGGATGGGCACGCGCACCTCCTGCACAATGGCGGGCAATTGGCCACCTTCTGATGTACGCCCCCACCCCACTACGATTCCTTCCTTGCCTGCTGGATCTGTACCTGCAAATTAAAGTAGGTATACGTATAGGTGTATAAAGAGCTTCATTATAAACGTATAGGGAGTGGCTTTTTAATCACCGTGCAAATTTTCAGGAATTATTGTACTCATCATTATGAACAACTTTTACTACGGGACCAAACCCTGAAATCACGATTAAAAATTCTTTGGATTTGGTCCCTGAAAATTTGGACGGTGATTTTCTCAAATAAATCTGAGTAAATGAATCTATTTTTTAAAATTTATTAAAATACATACTGCCAGGGGGCAAGCATATGGGCTTGATGATCTTAGAGAAGGCGACAGGCTTTCGTAGCTTGAGCAATGCGATGTCGTTGTTATAGGAATCTGCATCGAAGCTTCGGTGCCTAACGATGGATGTGACCGCTCGCATGATGGCTGCACTCTCAGTCGTCACCGTCTGGTCGTGGTCGCCCAAGATCACACGGATCTTAGACCGTTTTAGTCTGTAATATAGACGGATGAAGAGGTAAAATAAACCCTTTGTAAAGTTAACTAAACTGTTATTTTTTTAGTTGATTCATGGATCAAATTATTGAAGAGCGTGATTATAAGTTAGTTAAGATGGTTATATTGTAAACGATTACCTATTTAGTAGATATAGGGCTGAATTTTCAATGCTCAGATAAGCTATATAGGTCCTAGTATAATTAGAACAATTTTTATATAGACTTAAAAAAAGAATAGTTTATCTGAGGTTTATCTAGCGATTGAAAAATGGGGTCATAGATAATCAATTAGCTTTTTTCCCACTTGGATCAAATTGAGGTTAAATCTTTATCTCTAACTGGAAACAGCCCGATCTTGGTTTATGATTTTCTATATCTATCTATACTTACTAATAATAAAGCTGAAGAGTTTGTTTGAACGCGCTAATCTCTGGATCTAGGTAGCAGTTGGATTCGAAAAAATATTTCACTAATAGGAAGCTACACTATCCCTAAAGGTTATTGGTTACTTTTTATACCGGGAACGCCAATCCGCGGGGAATAGCTAGTAATGTAATAGAAAACAAACAGGTAGGTTCTCATAAAATCTATGATTTACGAACCGGAGAACTTTTTTCTAACTTCCTCGTCTAATAATTAGTAACCACCACTAATATTAGTCCCAATCATAAATATGCAAATGTGTTAGCGGAACAAGACTCGTATACCGAATAGCAAATAACCTTATATAAATTAGCGCAATGCAACATTGCGTGTTAGACAATAAGTACATGACATAAAGAACAAAGTGAAGACACGCACGAGACCACATATAGTAAGTTAATATAACCCATATTACTTATTGTTGACAATTCCTCTTGTCAATGCTCGACAGCATACAATAAATCTGCTGAGACTACAAATCAAGTTAAGACTTCTAACCAAGAATAACGGCTAACATTTACTGGAGCCTTATCTATTGACAAGTTCTGTTGGCATTTTCCGGAATCTAGTCAAATCCTAGTAAATAATTCAGTATTAGGTACATAAAATGTTTATGCTTAGCAGAGCTACGTAGCATATTATTGATACAATTTTGAGTAGGTACTTCCAGGAACTAACGAGCTATGAAATAGTGAGTAATCATTATAATTAAAAAATTATTAAGAATCCCCGACATACTAGAAAAGAAGTGATCAAACGGCCGAGCGGATTTTCTTAAATCATAGCTAAGTCAAACGACAAAAACAGAATCAAAATCGATTCATCCGTTCGGGAGCTGTAATGCAACAGACAGACATATTTTTTTCGGGGCTTAAAAACACATACTCATGAGACCACTAACTCTAATCTAAACATTTAAGTCTAATCTAAACTTTTATAAGTATCTATTGACCATATTGTACAACACTAAACATATTCTGTATGCTAATTGCTATTGTCATTTCCACAAACGTATAAAGGTACACATTATAGATTTACTTGACATTGCCGCCCGCCCTCTCTGGAAAAATAAAATACGTTCCTATAGCGTTCCTATATCACATTCAATTGTCAATAAACTATTTATTTTCCAAGTCAGTTAAATTCTTTAATTTCAATAAGGTAGGTACTTACTTTCTGACACAATGAGCAGCCGTGAGCACATACTCCTTGGTGAGGAGCGATGCGCCACAGTGGAACTGTCCGTCATAGACAATCCTGGCCATCCACGGGTACCGGTTGGCGCTGGCTGGCATGCCGCCCACAATGCGGTTCTCCTGGTTCGAGCCACCGCACTCTGCGGATATCACGAGAAAGCGATAGTATAGTCGTGTGATAATTATCATTTAGTGAAACCATTCCACGATGCAAGTTACTTTTAGGACAATATGTTAGTAGCTACTACATATAGATAGATAAGGTACCTAGATTGTCTATGAAACTACATACTACCTAAAAACTACAAGCATCTACGAAACCCGACGACTTTTAGGTTACCCAGATACTATTCTACAATAACAGCAATGAAAGTTTTACAGCTAACTACTACCTAACAAATAATTTTAATGTTTTTTTTCTATTACCTAGTATGTATACGTAGGTTAATCAAGTATACCTACAAAATATCCCTGATTTGAAAAATGAAAAAAATGAAAATATGTTTATTCCAAATAAATATGGCAACATTAATTAATTGGCTGCGCTCCCACATTAGGTTACCCTGTGTTGTGGGAGACACGCTCTTCCTATGACTAATTACAATGATGGAAATAATGAAAATAATAAAAAAGTGTTTTTTTTTTTTAATTAAACAAAATTTGATTGTGAAAACGTGTGTGAGGTATGTTTGAGATATGGGTGGGTTGTGTGTGGGGTGTGTGTGAGGCGTGTGCGTGGTGTGTGTGGAGAGTAAGTGAGGTGTGAGTGGGGAGTGAGTGAGGTGTGTGTGAGGTGTGGGTGTGATGTTTGTAAATGTTAGTGTGGGTGTTTACCGTGGCGATTGAATACTGTAGATATGATAAGGTTTATATATAGGTCATTATAATTATATATAGTAAGTAATTATAATTAGGTGTTGTAATTTTCGTTTTTTTTTTGCAATTAAGTAAGGAATAGGAATTAGACTACTTACAACTATGGCACGATTCGGAGTTGTATTATGTGACAGCTACAAACAGCTCTTCGGTTGAATTATAGTCTAAGGAGATAAGCCATTCTAGTACAATTTTTTTGAAAACTGTACGATTATGTTTCACAAGTTCCTTATCCTTACGTAGAATCATATTATAAAGTCGTGGGGATATATAGTCTTGATGTCTTTTGGCAAAAGTAGAATTGACAAATGGAATTGGGTAACGTATAATTCTTCTAGTAGTGGGGGAAAAATTGGGCACAACATTACAGTGAAATTTACATAGAATATGTAGTATAAAGAGTTTTCGAATGGGTAAAACGTTAGCGACATTATAAAGAGAAGAAGTGGGAAACCTGTAGGGGAGACTAAAAGTTACTTTTAGGACTGCACGTTGCGCGCGTTCCAGCTCAATTAGACAGCTCTTAGTTGCACCACCCCAGGCACCTATACAATATGTTAAAAGACATTGGCAGAGGGCCTTGTAAGTTGTAATAAGCAATTTTTTATCCGCAACTGTCCTGAGGTTTTTAAAGATATAAATTAACTTACGAGCTCTTACTGATAGGGTAGATATGTGATGGTTCCAACGTAATTTGTCATCAAGGTGAACTCCCAGATACTTTATTATAGGAACGCGGCAAAGCACGGGACAGATACAGATACTATTGTTATTGTCAGGGATTCTGTTACAGGGATAGGTATGAATTTTTATATTTGATATCAAGGAGCATGAGGATCGTCAATACCAAAAATTAAAACATTTTTGAATATGGCTAGCTGTGTAACTACAAGTATGTACCTACCTAACCTAGACTGAAATAGAGTAGGAAACATATAACAATTCCTCAAGAAAAATGATAATTATATTTTGACGTCGTAAATCGATCAATTTTTACTCAGCACCTTGCAATATAAAGAAATAAAAATACCATGGTCTTGGATATAACTAACTGTTTCGTAAGAACCGCTCACCATGCCCATGATTGATTTATTCCTTATTTCTAGTGATTTATTCCTTATTTCTAGTGACACCTGTCGATGAATGTTCATTTACAAGTTACAAAAACAAGCTTCAATATTAATTGAGTTATAATAATTGAATATGCAAAACAAACGATACAAATCAACTTTTCCATCCGACAGTACACTGAACGGGAAATATAGCCGGTTGCTATGATATTTATATAGTAGTTATAGTGCATCAAGACATAATATAGTAGTTACGGTGCGGTTGTGCGCCGGCGCAGCTTGCCATCAGAGGAGACAATTTACACTTTCACTATCATTTCCACAGTTCAATGCACATCATCCAGAGTCAATGGCAGCACATCAACCTTCATAGATGCTTCTATGAGCGCGTATAGCCAATGACCTTATTATTCAATCAAAATCACGAAGGATTCCGTACCAACGTACATTATTTTATTTTTATTATTTGTTATTATAGCGGCAACAATAACATATATTCTGTAAAAAATTCAACTGTCTACTTGTTAGGTTTATCGTGATGAACAGAAATGTTATGGTCAGAAAATCGTGATAATAAAAAAATATTATGAAGTATTCAACCTTGCTCGATCGAAATTTTTGCAAAATATATCATACCTTTCACATGTTTGTATTTTATACATATAATAACTACAGACATGCAATGCAATACACATATAAAACATAAATACAACGTCAACCAATACACAACAATCTTAAGTGCACACAAGAAGCAACTAAGATACATTGGAGGTCTCTGGAGTTGGTGCTGTACAAACATGTTACTTACCCATCTTTCTAGGGAGTGGGTTTGCCCTGCCGCATTCTATAATGTGAATGTGAAGTAAAATAATTAGAATTGCTTCAGAAATCTTCAGAAGAAAAAGAATCGTTCAGTGCGAAATTGTGATCATAACTTGCAGTTTTGAAAGATAACACACTATTCGTAGAATCAAAGAACGTTTTGATTATAGTACCAAATGAAACCATTAACTCTGAGGAACCTTTGGAGCCCCAGTATAAAATTAAAAGCCCCGGATAGATGATGAAAGACGAAGATCATAAGATTTGCAATCACATTTATATCCCAACAACGACTTACCACACGAGCAGTTCTTGATCTGCGTCTCATCGTCATCATCTTCAACGCTCTGTTCCTCCAAAAGTGGCACTTCCAGTCCAAATATGGCGTCAAACAAGAACCGTTGTGATCTGTTGCCAGATGACACCTGAAATTATCGAATTATTCAATTAGTTTTGAATACGAACACCAATCGGAATACTAGATCTACTCTGCCCTTACAATGACTGGCCAAGTGACAATTGTATGAAGTTTATGTATAAACTATAATTAGGTACACAAATTCAAAAGAAAGATCCACAAAAAAGAAGCTTTGCGGAGTTTCTTGCCGGAGTATTCTCAGTTTAACCGGTGGTAGAGTCTATTTGCAATTGGTAATTGTAACTATCGAAATTCATAAGGGCCTATCAGGGCCTAAACTGAATAAATGAGGTTTGAGTTTGACAGTCAATTTGGAACGTTCGTAAGTGGTTCAATTTTTATAAAAATCACAGTCATGGTTAACACAAATGTGTTATCTGATAACTCTTACCCAATATGTATGTGTGACAAAGTTTTTTTAGAAAATCTGTCAAAAGTTACCCGACACTGGTAAAATTGGACCAATCAAATACCACCAAAGATATCAAAGATAGAGAATGTAAAATTTTCATCTATCTATTTAACTCTGATTAAGAAACAGAAAGTTTAAACGTTCAATTATTCAGGAGATTATTCCTCTGTAAAGATAAACGTTTATCATGATCGTAATGATATCCAGTTAAACTGTAGCTATTTCGCATAACTTTAGTTGATACCCAGTTGTACTTGTACGCACTAATTTGAACTCTGGATTTCCAACTTTCAATATACTCTAGTTTGGGAGTAGGTATGCGAATGTGCCAGATTATCTTGCAAATTACGTAAGAAGGAATTTTGAGGCTTTATATATTACATCATAAGAACATAAAATTGTCTCAATGGTTCTTACGGAAATGCACTTACATAAGTTTTGTTTACCATTTTATGTTAGCAACGTGGTTCACTTTCGCTGCGCACGCGACGGCATCGCGGCACCACTTCAACCACCACCGTTGCGCAATCTCCGGAGTTAATTGCCACTAATGTCAATGTTGCTTTCACAATCTTCCCACCCGTGTTCCGGTCTATTGTTACCTTTTTTTTTGTTTTGCTATAATTTGTAACACTTGCACTTTCTCATCTCATCAGTGGAGCAATTTAAAACCCATTTAGGCTATTTATTTTGATGTTGCAGTAAATAATTTGTAAGAAACTAGAATATATCCTGTTATTTGATTCGCCGTCATAAATAAAATAAAAATCTCCATTTCATTCCATCCACAAACTGTTTCACCAATATTACATCACGATAATGGAGCTCTATAACCTTTCTGATGTATTTTTCATGACGATTGATTTCGTAAGATAAACGTATCCTTGTCCAACGTAAAAAACCCAAGCCTCTCACTTAATAATTGAGAACACGAGCATTTTGTGCCAGATTTGCCAAATATGGTGTCCCAAAACAACAATACTTACATATCTGGTACTTAAGTGGAGACGAATGCGCATTATTCAAGCACTTTCCCTCGTGTGGCCAACTTACGCAACAATAGTCTGATGAAACTGATACCATATAACATATCGGTAAAGTGTTAGCTAACTATGATATAACGATAGCTAATGAGGCTAAGGTTGTCTTTGTATACATTTATGTAGTTAAGTATTGTAAGGTCACCAGTAGTCTAGGGCGATGAATGAGTCGTCTTACAATAAATGGTGCTTTTGGTAAAGGAAAACATTACAAGGAAATTAAAGCACAGTGGTAGAGAATTTTAAAGAACCTGTCTGGTTATCTCCCTCACAAATGAATTAATAATGTTTTTTTATTGTGCAACGTAAGTATACCTACCTATTTACTACGAAAAGGACGATGAGACAAAAAAATAATAAAAACTGAGCTGTGTACAAATTCGTAGCAATAGATTATTGTGCACCTTAGCACTTTTTTACCTTCTTTTCTAATTGAAAAAGAATCTGTTACCACCTAAAAGAGATTCAACAAGGCAGAATGTTTTGTTGATATAACAATTTTGTTTAGATACCTACCTATGACCTACCAATATGTATTTTTCGTAGTCCACGAAAGTGGCCGTCTTAGAATAGTTATGTCGTATCGGTTTAAAAAAATATATATATATCATCTATAATGCTATATTATGGAACATTTTATTATAGTACCTATTGTAGATTTTATGAATAAATGTCATCTTTGACCTAGCCATCGCCTGAAAAAATAATCCAGCACCCGCTGCGTCCATGAACAAAATATGTATATTTTTAAGTCAAGGTTGGTGGAAAACAATAGGTGAAATCTAGAAATCAATAAACACATCTGATTCTGAAAGTACCGTGACCTGGTTAATAATGAATAAATAGATTTCGTAATTGACCATGGCAGTTTTATCTGAACCCATTTATTTTTGCTGACTGATGACCATCTGAAGTTCAATGTCACGATCGTGGTCACAATATAACTTTGAACCGAAGTAAATTTTAGACATGTTCTAACGAAACCTAACTTGATGTATACAGAGTTAGGTATTGCCTACAAGTACAATGACCTATGTATGTTTGTATTATCTTTGGTAGGGTAGGTACCTAGATCCACTGCTGGAATACCTACAGGTGATATTTTCAATAATTAGCAATCCCCTGGTATTGCGAATATCTATGATCATTTACCATCAGGACCGTCTGCCCGTTTGTCAACTCATTGACATAAAAATATTATGTACTGAAATATTGTCATTGGGCATCGGGTGAATAGACCAACTTCTTGAAGAATGCATCAGTCACGCTTGATTGCATTTATTTTCTCTTGCTTTTATTGAGTCGTATATATTCGTGAAAAGGTAAGGTCAAACAGTAGACCACTTTCCAAACTATGATTGTAGTGCCTTTCACGCAGTAATTGTTGTTGGTGCTCTCGTTTTGTTATCCGGCGTCGTTTATCAAACGTAAGAAAGTACAGGAGCAGGCGTCAGCCGCTACGAGTGAAATAATCTATTCTCAACGAGTGGAAAGTATCAAAGACGCGTTCATGAAACACTGGGCCCTAGTATCCAGTAATATATCTCCAAGTCTTCCAGTCCCACAGAACCATAGATTTCAAAAGCTTAGCTCTCTACACAGACAGAGGACTATGCAGACCGCATTGCAGCCTAATGTATCTTCTTGGTTGGATTGGTGAACTTGACTGCATTATACATTCGCTAACCTTTATGAATCTCAAAATAGATTCCTAGTATTTCCTAGATATTCTAGTAAATTATCCATAATTCCGATAGCCGAAACCTACTTAAACCAACTCAGGTTTAAATCTACCACTAGTTATTTCACCTCAGTCAATTTTATCAGATCAACAACAATCACATTAGTCAATGAATTAGCTAATGCCAACTCCAAGGTTTATTTGCTGTACTCTAGTATTTTTTTAAATATGTATAGGCAATCTTACCGTGGGCAGTGATGATGTGGCCGATGGTGGTAAGCACGCACACAAAGCCTAGAAGGGAACTGGCTCTCGAGTGTAGCTGTCGGAACACTGTAAGGTGCTTGGCAACTGATTGTCAACTTGAGGGTGGTAACCAGCCAGTCGGGCGGGTACTACAAAGTACCTTACAACTGAGCTATAGTTTCCTCGCGTTATTTACCTTTACTGAAAGCTCAAGCTCATTGTAAAATTCGAACCCGTGACCTTCGTCTCGGCATTTGACGTCACTACCACTGAGCTATCATCGCCTTGAATTAAACTTCTTTTTGTCATGTATTTTATAGTCTTTGGCTGTTTTTACCTTAGTTTAAAATTTTTGTTTTGTACCTTATTCAGTTTTTGTAAGTAGGTAATTGTACGAAACTGTCGTTTATTATCATATTTCTTCCCATATACGTACCTACCTATGTGAGTATTTATTTATAATAAATACGTACATATATACATAAAACAGATATACCTAGATTTTTACTTAAAAGTTTTCCTGTAATGTTGCTTTATACCTAATAAACTAAAAAAAGATAATGAATATCCTACGTTAAACATGTTTCCTTTTTAGATAGCTATTCGACATTCTAAATTCTTTGATAATTAAGTTAGATCATAACTGGCTACAATATGTTGGCAATACAATATATTAGTGGTATCTTTCAAAATATGAATAATGAAAACCTATCAAAGTATTAAAATTACCTTTTCTACATTTATTAATTTGATTCAAACACAGTACCCCAACGACAACCTATACAACCTGACATATTTGGTCATGTCATAGAGGTTGTACCTCTAACGTAAATACCTCTAGGTAAGATAGGTAAAAAGATAAAGAACGTAGGAAAAGCTGAATATAATACGCATCATTATAAGCAATCATAATATGAATACTATTACTAAATATAGGTAAGATAACCAGAGTGACATTAAAATTGAGTGAGCTAAGTAAATTCACAACTCAAAGTTCATGTGATAGCCGTTATTATGTATATGGTACGGTCACAAGATGGTGGATAACGATACGTTCAGGTAATAACACCAAAAAGTTACATAATAACATAATAATATGGTCTCATAACAAGCGAAAGTATTGCATATCCGCTTCTTTACGTATAAATATTGGAACCATTAGTAATTGGGAACGATGCATGCATGGGCATTTCCAGTACCTACAGTGTTACATTAATAAGGTGTTGCTTTAGTTATGTAGGTCTTTGTACCTAATAACTACGTATCTATTTTATGGACTGGACATGTGGACATATTAACTTATTTACGATTCTGACAACAAATCTATTAGGTTAGTTAGATCGATATGTTGGTGCCACATTAAAATTAGACCTTCAGACTAATTGGATAGAGGTCACATCAGAATGTGAATCTTTGATTAGGTAATAAAATGACAAATCTAATACTTAACTAGGAGAAATGCAAAAGTCTGGATGATTAACACGCCCAAACGTATAGGTATGTTAAACCTTAGTAAGCTGATTTTAAATCAATTATTATGACAGTTTATGGCGCGATCGAGAAATGCTAGAATGATCCTAAGGACCTAAGAAGTTCTTTGTGTTTTTAGATTAATCCTCATGATCTAAAGTAGGTACTTTTTACGATGATGTTTTTTTTACAAATTCACTTGATTTATTAATGTACAAAAACGTTTATTTAACCTTTTGTTAAAATGTTCATATTTCTGAAATCCTGTCCCAGTTTCATATCTAGTAAAAGCTAGGTCTAATTATACAGGTGTGGACCTAAATATTGCTGTTTGTTAAAATATCTACTTACACACATTATCTGTTAATCGATCAGTAAGATCAGTTTGCCATACGTAACATTGTTAAACAAAAACTACCCTCACATAATATAGGTATATGAAGCGAAGACATTGGCTGGATCGATGAAAGTAAAAGTGGCCGTTGAAGTCATTGCACCGCAGCACATGACCGATACTGGGTTAACTGCCCTCTTTGTAACATCACAATCTATTACGGTAATCAACGTTTTAATAGCTAGGTAATACTTACATGATTATCTAAAGTCGCCGCATCCGGTGAACTTATTTCCCTGGCAACGAACGAATTCAGTACAAGGACCACGTATATTATAGTCACAATTCTCCATTGGCACATTGTCGTAGTGATCCGGGGTTGATGGCGAGATGTTACTATTTGGTGCGCACTACAATTTATTTGCGCGGCATGTCCGCGCTCAGCGCGTTCACTGGCGAATTCGGCGTCAGCTATTCAATGGCATTATTTCGCAAACGAACTGCCCATGAATCGCCGGCCGAGTGTCGGCCGCGGCCGCGCGGAGTCCACCGAGTGCCGCCGACGATACCGGGGTCTTCGGCCACCACCTCGCGTACTTTCTCCTCGCGCCAAACACTGCTGGGATCTAGCGACGCGACGCCGATGCCCCACCCTCGCCGACTCCGCACCACCGCCACAAACAGTTGTCGGCCAACATAACAAATCGTACATAAACACAAGATCAACTTCCAAATATAGTTAGTTATTTATCCGGTAGGTATTCGGCATTACACGACATTTTTTTATTATTCGTCGAATAATAGCTAGCATTATTCGACATTCGGCGAATAGTTGTCCAGTTACTGACATATCGTAATAGTTATCTATATCTATAATAATAATAATGCTGAAAAGTTTGTTTATTTGTCCGATTGTAAAATTCTTTCACTAATGGAAGCTACGTTATACCCGAAGGTCAGGCCGCGGGGAACATCTAGGTAGTACCTAAATGATATTACTATTACCTACTAACAATTTTTGTTAGGTGGGTTGCTTTGGAAATTTTAGAAAAACGAACGTCAAAATTAAACTAATGGTTACGTACCTATTCGGTAGGTACTAATGGTTCGATCTGATGCAATAGTTACAGTGTGAAGTTAGGAAAGTACATCATTATATCCGGATCCTGAATCCGCATCTAGTTATAATTTCTTATCTGTCTGTGATTTACACCAGCATAATTTTTTGTACCTAACTAACTAATAACCATGTAAGTAGGTACCTAAGTTAGGTAACTTAACTGCTTGCAATCGAATATTGAAATAAAAAATATATTCAACGAGCTTTCCGCCCCGCTGTTTCACTCGCGACCCCCTATTGAAAAAAATGTGAAGTATCTAGGTAACTACTTGTCAGTTACAGGCTCGGTGTGGGAACTGGCCACGGATGTCGGTGGATTTTCCACACTGATAAAATGAAAGTGAAATCAGCGGGCGCGCTGCGTTCGTTTCCGCACCACGCTTGACGTGCCTCCGACCGACACGTAATCATAACGTTTATTTATAAGTAGGTACCTACAACACGTAACAGATACCTACTACGATCTTGTTCCATGACATTGCCGTGTGGCAGTTTCTGGCAGGGCCACCAACACGGATCTGAATTCCAAGTCTGTCGCTAATTTGTCAAATTTTGTCCTCCAATATCAGATTTTGTCGCGCCCTGGTTCAAAAGTTATAAGGGCTTTTAGGTGGCAGCATGCTTCCTGGCAGGGCCACCTCATATCTCAAGAACTAGAGCACCTAGCGAAGATCTGTTTGCTTCCAGAATTTGTACCTAATTTGTCAAATTTTGTCCCCGAATCCCATATTTTATCGCGCCCTGGTTGAAAAGTTATTGATGGATCTAAAATTCTCCATACTATTGTACAGGCGGGTAGAAAATATTTTTGATATCTTTATTAAATTGCTTTAAAACTTTGAACTGGCTAATATATAATCTATTCGTAGTTGGAAAACATATGTATTTTAGTACAATGAGTACATAGGATAAAAAAAAACAGGTTCCTAGAAAAGTAAATAAAACGAATTACCTTTTTTTAATAAAATTCACAGACAAAAATATATGGCTAGATTTTTTTTTTATTGTTTTAGTTGTCTAAACCGTATAAATAGCCTGATACAAATTGTTTTTTTAATATCTTCAAAAATAAAAATGATTTGAATGTTTAAAATTCTCAATTAGAGAGAGAGGTATTAAAGAAATATATCTTGTTTACAACGATCGAATTTGTGAGTTTTATTATTCTTCCCAAATAAAAATGTACCTGATACAATCCAATGTACACCTGAGTATCGAATAGTCTAGGAGTGAACATGAATATTTATAAAGCTTTTTACATAATTCCAATCGAGAGTTATAATACAAAAAAACACGAATGTAGGGTATGATTATTTCTTGTTTCCATATTTATAGAACAATAGATAATTTTTAACTAGTCTAACTTTTGTATAGAAAAAGCTACATAGCTCTTGGACAAAAAACAAATGTGTTATAACTTCTGAACCAGGACGCAACAAAATCTGGGACTTGGGGACAAAATTTGACAAATTAATGACAAATTCTGCAAGCAAACAGATCTCCGCTAGGTGCTCTAGTTCTTGAGATATGAGGTGGCCCTACCAGGAAGCATGCTTCCTGGCAAGGCCACCTTAAAACCCTTATAACTTTTGAACCAGGACGCGACAAAATCTGATATTTGAGGACAAAATAGGACAAATTAGCGACAGACTTGGACTTCAGATCAGTGTTGGTGGCCCTGCCAGAAAGTACCACACGACATTGCCGAGACTTCCGAGGGTGCCTGCACTTTCATATTATGACTTCCTCATCGAATAGTATTACAGTGCGAAAAGGATCTTTTGGTACTTGGCCAAAATCGGAACTAACGCCGCGAAGTCACTTTTTGAGAGTTCGCCCTGTCTGCTTTATCCTAAAGTGTGTTGTGTTGTTTTTGCTGGTTATTTCATTAAATAATTATGCAAGTACTAGTAAGAAGTGGTGTCAGTTAAATAGTGTTAAAAGTTAAAGAGCGCCATCCTGCCGATGTCATTCAACTGCTAAAAGATCCTTGTCGCACTGTAGGTAGGTATCTCTAAATCAGTTAAAACTTTTATTGAATACAAACATGAATAAATAATAAATTATTTATTTACTCTTAACAAAGAATCTTAGGAAATTAGATAAACAGGTCCATACAGAATAGGAATGTAGGTAGGTAACTACCTACAACCTTTTATAATACAGAGCGTTCCAACGCTATCATATCCCACTGAGTATCAGGATCCTTGGCTTGGCATCGACATTTCTAGTGACGTTCAGTTCCGTAGTCACTTGGAAGACAAAGCCAAGCTGGCGTCTAAAAAGCTCGGTGTAGGTACTCAATAGAGCCAGTCTACTTTTGAGCTAGCTACATTATAAGTCGCAAGTCCGGCACCATATGAAGTACTGCTGTCATCTTTGGGCGAGGGCACCTGCATACCAGCTTGGACCTTTTGATTACAGAGTCAAAAGGTCTAAGCTGGTATGCAGCGGCGTACCATTAGAATTGTCGACGATCCAGTGCTAACAAGCGGCCTGGAACCCCTTAGTCTAAAAGAGAGACTTCGCCTCGTGTGTGCTACAATGGACAGTGTTCTAAGGAATTGTTTGTTCTGATGCCCACGGCTACCTTTTACCGTCGTACCTCTCGCCATTGGCGGGGAGTCCATCCTCACACACTAGAACCTAAATGGTCTCGTACTGTGCGGTTCCAAAGGAGCTTCCTACCCCGGACGCTCAAGTTGTAGAATGAGCTGCCCATCGCGGTTTTCCCAAGAAACTACAGCATGGGGTTCTTCAAGATGGGTGTGAAGAGATTTTTGCAAGGTCGGTAACGCGCGAGTGATAACCCTGGTGTTGCAAGCATCCATAGGCTACGGTAACCAATTACCATCAGGTGGGTAGGTTTACTGAATCAAATTCACACGTGGAAACATCAAATATGTTGTACATTTAATGATTTTTAATTACCAGTAGAACCACCACAAGAGTAGATCATTTGATTCTGTGAAACTATGACGTCTTAAGGTATGGTTTCCTCCAAAAGCGGTGCAATGTAGCGACCGTAACACAGCGGTGAATGACGTCACTAGAACGTTGTCTATGTTAACCAAATGGCGCGGTTTCCTAAAGAACGTCCGTAACGTCAAAAAGCGGTGCCGTCAATTAAGGTATGGTTTCCTCCAAAAGCGGTGCTGTCTTTAAACGAACGAAATGTGATGGCCGCAAAAAGACGGCCGTAGGCACGTGGAATGTTCGGGAGTTCGACGGCTATCCTTTCACCCACCATTCGACACCGTCGAGACGGCCGCCATGCAGATGACGGCACCGCTTTTTGACGTTACGGTGTCTATTAATATTAACGTTCTTTAGGAAACCGCGCCATTTCGACGTCATTCATCGCTGTATTACGGTCGCTACATGGTGGCACCGCTTTTGGAGGAAACCTTACCTTTAGCAGGTAATAGGGTTTTATTGGCACCTTTTGTGTATCTACTAGAAAACTAGCAAGATCCGTTTACATCCAGAATTTTTGTTGTGGCACTATCATAGCATTTGAATTCAGTCAGTCTCTATTTGGTCCATTTTCTCAACCAATATGAGATTTGTTCGCTGCCGGCACATGAGTTCCCGGGTTTCCAAAGTTATAAAAGAATTTGTATATCACACACACATAGGTACCTTACTTTAATAGGTATTTTCTAGGAATCAAGAAAAAACATCAGATATTTTATTAAAACTTTATTTCAAAATAATAGTTTATAAAAATATAATTGCAACACAAAACTTACCTGCAGTTGAAAATGTTGGCTGATCGATAAAGCCCCGATGTTGCCGTAGTTCCTCATGGAAAAAAATTAAAATATTAGAAATTTAAAAAATAAACAGACATTTCTGCGTCCGAAAATAACAACCCAAAGAGCGTTGCAGTAAAACCCGCAACGGCCAAGTGAATGGTGACAAGATTTTATGCCATGAGTGGCAATCAAGTGGATACCGTGGGTAGGCAACTAGTTAGTTATAAAGGCTACGGGCCAAATCACCAAGGCAAGTCACGGTTTTTAAAGGCATCTAAAAATCAATAAAATGTAAGATATACCCCTTACTATAAAATGATAGAAGCGAAAAAGCGGCTGCTCCATTTTTTTTGGTACCTACGTTTTCCCAACTAAATGAATTATGACTGAATATATAAATATGAATACAGGGGCAGCTAATCTATAACTATACTAATCTAAGTATATACCAATAATAAAGCTGAAGAGTTTGTTTGAACGCGCTAATCTCCGGAGTTACTGGTCAGATTCAAAAAAAATTCTCACAAAGCTACATTATTCCCGTAGGTTATATGCTACTTTTTATCCCGGGAACGCGAGTGGAACCGCGGGAAACAGCCTAGTACAAATAATAACTGTGAAGAGTATGTTTGAACGCGCTTATCTCCGGAGTTATTGATCAGCCTCGAAAAATTCTTTCATTTATATATAGAAAGCTACATCATCTTATCCCAGATTCCCAGAATTAGGTTATCGTCAATCCCGGGGTCGTGGGTGAAACCTCAGGGGACAGCTAGTTAGTATAAATTCAGTCAAAACAAGACTATATTTTTTAAATGTGTAATTTTATAATTAGGGTTTTACAAAATGCTATCTTCCTGCTCAGAGGTTGTGCCCGGGATCTCCTTTATTCTCGGATTCCCAATAGGGGAAGTTTTCAAAAAAAACCTTTCCATTTGCCTGTCTACGTAATTTAAAATAAGGAACCTGTCCGAACTTTCAAGCTATACCTACCTAAATAGCGTATTTTATACTCAAATCTGGTGATTAATCAGTCCTATTTTTGGTTTGAGACAAATTTCAGTACAACAATTATACTTGCGCCCCGCTTCAAATAATGGTGCTCCAACTTAGATAAGTATATTCGTGTTTGGAAAGTTGTATTCCTAGCATAAGAGATGGCGCCACTATATCCAAATGTTAGAAAGCTAGTCACCTACATTATTATCCTTACCTCGGCTGTTTTTGAGTAGGTACCTAACCTATTCAGGAACCTATCTAGTCATAATGACTGACAGTTTCCTATCAAACAAAGTTTGTTACTCAGAGATAGATATCAGATACTCGATTAAAACTAGGTACATATTATTGTTTATGGCGAGAAAGCATTTAAAATCTCTTAGGAATATTAGGTAAAACCGCGGGGCAGAAGCTAATAAGGAAATCTAAACATTGAAATCTTCATGAATTAATTCAGGTTTATTGAGGTGGTAATACAGGCTGTATTACCTATCTAAATAAACCTGAATTATTCCAGTCCTATGGCTGCTAGGTTGCTGTTCATCCAGCCAACATTTCGGAAGTCCGGCTTCTTGACGAGCTAGCTAGTAGACAGAAAATGTCCAAAACGAACCGATAGTATTCGGCAGGTATTTTTCATACTTTTAACAAAGGCTGCAACGATTATTATGATATAAATAAATATAGCAATCTCGTTTGCGATGACCGGAATGTCGAAAAACACCTAGCAACCTTAGCTAGGATAGGTACCTACTACAACCTACTCATTATCAAACCTCGCCTAAATAATGTTGTATTTATGTTTCTAGAAGGTAACGACACTGAAGTCTATTTCATCATTTGCTTACTTACATTTAGTTGGTGTGTCCGCTCTGCAAGACATAAAATTAATAAACCTACATAGGTGGAGACTCAGAATACGTACTTAGCTAACAATGGGTTGTATGGGTCTTTAACTATAAATAGTTAGGCCAGATTGGTTTTTGTATCTAATCTATAGGTAAAAAATTCAGTACATAATACCTAATTAATATAGAAATTATATACCTAGTGGATTTTTTACTACGTCTATGTATATGCTTGTAATTATAATATATAAATATATACTCAAAAATAGAATAGATGACGTTTTGTAATGATCTATTAACATAAATACACACATAACATTAAACTTCTTAAACAATGACTTGAGATAGGTATTCGGCACACACCGTTATGACGACCGACGGTCATAATTTACCGTTCAGAGAACTACGAATAAAGTAGAACTTATTTAGTAGAAATTTTACCGAATATTTTTCTAAAATTTCGATTCTACTATAGTTACACGCTACATACAAATAACAATAGTAGGTAATTTGATATCTTCCGATACAAATGAGTATGTTGCTCAAAATAATAACTACCTACATAAAAAAACAGCAAATGCCTCGAGAAAGATAGTCATGGCAGAGTACACGTAGTAGGTGCCTAGACAAACGAGAGAAACTCATGTGGGACTGACTAACTTTGCCCTACAAACAAGGCCCTCACCGATTGGCTTATATATAACATTGCTTTCTCGAGTTACGCTTTTAAACAAATCTATTTCATACTAACTGATATGATACATACCTGCCTAATATGCTTAGCTTTATTCAGGTGCTCACCTAGCACAGCAAGATAAATACCTACATTTGACTGGTAGAACAAAAAAGTCAGCAACTGTGTAAGAAAAATCATACAACAGTTTTAAATGCAAATATTTGCAAGCTGACAAAAAACAAAAAAAAATAGGAATATTTACAGATCTAAAGAAACAACCCTACTGATTTTGTATTAAAATTTATTTTACATTTAATTAACCGATAAGTCCATAATTCTACACCTATGTTTCCTTAAAACAGCTATTTGAGAACTTAATACTGAGTGAAGTCCGAAAAATTAAATCGATAAATCATGATTCACTTCATTATCCAATGTCAACTGATTTTTTCACCTAGCATCTATTTGAGGGGGCTTACAGGAATATCCTAAATTGTACTTAATTATTCGTAAAAAACTAACTCTAATTTTCAGTTTACATAACTATATCCTTAAAAGTATGTCACGACAAGTACCTAAGTACTACAATAAATAGAAGACGAATCTTACATATCAGTACACATTTAAAATATTCTATTAATAATCTTCTAGTTCTAGAATTAGAGTCAAGAACTCCAGCTACATATATTGGTTTCCTGACGGCTTCTCCTAGGTGGTCTCGCGTGTGGACCATGAAGTGTGTAACTAGTGCTCCGGAGCGTACTGCCTACACTAGCACGATAAACTCTGCTTTACTAGTGTACTTAGCACGTAACCTAGAGATTGAAAAAACCTTTAATCAGTCATGTACATAATCATAAACTAATATAGGGGCTACCTTCATAGCATTAATTATCAGAACTATCTCTGCATAAAGATCGTATCTATGCTGACTATCACATCCTATTCAATTAATGCTATGTAGTGCTTGTTCACAACAACCTACAATAAAGAGAAATGAAAGACTATTCTGCACAGAATTTCCTATTGAGAATGGGAATGTGGCCAAGAGTAGTTGTTGAATCTTTGCAGTGTAATGAATGAGTGATGATGATGATGATTATGGAAGGAATACTTACGTTTATGAGTTAGAATCTGCCCCCTCTGCCCTGGCCTCCACCCCCGTAGTTACCACCGCCATAGCCACCGCCGCCACCACCACCAGCTCCGCCGCCGCCACCACCTTGGTTCATGTTATAGGGCGCGGCACGATTGTTACTGTATTGTTGATTCCTAGTTGGCCCAGCATTGTAGGCTTGTTGGCCATAGTTACCGAAGTCCTGGTTGCCCCATCCCCCCCTACCATTTCCGCCACCACCGCCCCCATATCCTCCGCCTTGGTTACCCCCTCCCCAACCACCTTGGTTGTTATCCCAGGGATTTGAATTACCTCCTCCCCATCCTCCCTGGTTGTTTCCATAACCACCTGTAACATTATAATTATGTAGGTGTAACATTAAGACATAGTAAAAGAAGTTATACTTTTGTATTACTTAAGAAATTGTAAAAGAACTTATTATTTTCAAAAACAAACATACCACCAGCATTGCCCCAACTGTCATTCCTTCCTTGCCCTTGTCTTCCTCCCCTTTGGTCACCACCATCTTTGGGAAGAGCTTTTTTGACATCCAATTGTTTTCCTCCTATTTTGTGAGGTGCATTTACTGAAAGAAATCAATAAATCACTGAATGAACATAAGATTAAGCTAGAAATCACACGTAAGGAAAAAATAAATAAACTTGAAATGTCCATTGACTTGCGTACCCAGTCTCTCAATGGAAATGGTAGCTGGGTATAGCTAAAATCAATAATTTAATATCCACAGTTAGAGAAGCCAGATCTGGACATGAATATTCCATCCTGGGGCAAAACTGTGGGATTAAATTATTATTACAATATTAATAACAATAACTAAACTGTTAATACTTACAACAAACTTTATCAACAGGGTCATAGTCGTCAAACTCAACAAAGCCAAAACCACGCTTCTTTCCTGTTGCCTTATCTGTGACTATACTAACATTCTGTACAGTGCCATAATTTGAAAAGTATTCCCGGAGTTGATCTTCATCATGGTCATCCTTGATACCACCAATGAACAATTTCTTTACAGTTGCACCAGCCTCAGGATTTTTAATATCCTGTCGAGCAACAGCCCTCTTGGTTTCAACAATACTGCAAAATCATCATAAATCACGAAATGCAAGAAGCTCAAAAATACCACAAAAAAAATTAGTAAAAGTCCTGTGTGATTATAGATTGTATAGATTAACTGTAGACACCACAGAAATTGACATGCTTAAATATAACTACATGACAATCACCAAGCAGCGTCATTTAATATCTGCAGTAAAAAACGATATAAAAGCGAAGAGCAGCTTTTATATAGCTGGACTGCAGTATTTTAGATTTTTAATTGAAGACGTATTAAAAGAAAAAAGTATAAAAGACACTCACCGTCCGTCAATTCTATGCGGCCTATTGTTCTGCGCATCATCGACCATGTGAGCTTTGGAATATGTAATGAATCCAAAACCTCGAGATCTCTTAGTCTTGGGATCTTTCATAACGACTACGTCTACGATTTCCCCCCATTTTTCAAAATGTGATTTAAGAGATTCATCTGTAGTGCGGTAATTGAGGCCACCGATGAAAATTTTACGGTGCACCTCAGGCTCGTCCTGAAAGTAGGGCGCACCAGGTTCAATCAAACAACAAAATGGCGGACAACGTGGCGTCGGGCGTGGTTTGGCTAATAATTATCACACCACATACTTTGTAGATTACAGTAACACGAAGTACACTATCTGAACATTATGCATGAATATTTCAATTATATTAAAAGGTTTATAGGCAACAAGCATTAGAGAAAGGTTAAAATCAAGTAACTTCATAGATACTTACAAATCCATCATCGCCGTTTTGCGGCCTCATTTTTATGGTAGACGCTGCTACAACAGAAAATACTAGACTTAAATTACTTGAATTAAAGGAAATAGATTTATTGTACGCGCACTATTGGTTCACACACAACCACTCTAACCGAAGCCACGCCAATAAAGAAAGAAGAACGGGAAGCGCTAAGTTAGCCAACACGCCAAGCTAGCAGGTTCAGTGTTTCCACTTCAAATTTTAATGTTTCCCTAGAACCTTTACGTTTTAGCCCGAAACTTAATAAAACCGTATGTTAAGGGTGAACCTTCGGTTGGAAACATGTCCTTTGATATCGAAGCTGAGGTTTTATTGTTATTGGCATTATCTAAAGAAGAAACTCAAGATGTGAGGAAGAATAGAAGAATAATATGGATTCATGAGCTAAGTACTCAACGCACAGATTTTGAGAGAATTTAACACTTGGATACCAACATTACGGAAATATAGAGATGAAATACATATAAATGTATTTCATGGCTGAGGTCGTAAAGAATCCTATTATCTTTTACTTTTTGTAAAAATAGTTCAAGGTTCAACGGCATTTCGAATAACAACAAATCCCGTGCAGATCCCGCATATATTTCGCTGCAGCGCGTGCGACTAGTCGCGTCAATTTTAACAGGTTCATACTCGTTACATGACGCAATCGGCGCGAGCGAATCGCATCCCGCATCGCGCGCGGGTTTCGCCTCAGTTTGAACGAAGCTTTAATATATAAATATTAATTTCATTATTTGATCCATTCCAGTGTACATACTTAACTCCTAGAATATAATAAACAGGTTGTTACAATTTTGTTTAGTGAACTCAGAACGCTCATTTAAACTTAAAAAATTAGGGTTGTGTTACTATTAATTATAAGTTATCCATAAAATTAAGTAAAATATTAAAATTAAATGCATGCTTTAGTAAAACAATGCACTGTTGCGAAAAACAAATCTCAAAGGACAAATAAAACACATTACAACACAAATAAAAAAAAAACAATAATGTGAGGGTGTATATAAAATAATTTAGAACGTAGCGTAGTTCGAAACAGCAGCAGAACAAAACATTAGACTTCAGGGGTGATAATTTTGTGAACGTGTTACGTAGGTAGTTTTGTTGGTATTCGTAAGCGAGCCAGGTTATTAGCTAATCACCGAGCAATAAGTGATGTGGTAGTTTGTTGAACGAAGCTTTAATGCGCAAGCTTAAATTAAAAGAAATTGTCATAAAATAAATGTTGATTTAATTACAATAAATAGATTATTTACCAACTAATGCACATATTAATGAATAGTAACAAGCTAGTATGTATGTACATACGTACATACCTACAACGCACTTAGTTGAAACTGAACCACAACAATGTAAAATTGTATTTTATTTTTAATTAAAGTGCAATATATATTTGACTTGAAAGTTGAAAAACTATAATGAATTAGGTATACAAATAAAAATAGGAGTAAGTTGAGCACAATATAAATGCATTTAGTTGAGTTTTGCTTCATATTAGGGTGAAATCCCAAAAGTGAAAACACTGGGTAGGCCAGAGACAAATTTGATCGTTACGGTCTACATTGTTTGTACATCGGGTTACGATGTTGCCCAATGATGACTGACTGACTGATGTTGATTTGCCCTGTAAAATCTCCTAACCACAAAATATATTTTTAGTTATTGGTAACTCAGTAGATTGAGTTTTTGATTTGACGTTTTCCATTCCATCCATTCCAATTTTCAATTCAATTTTGTTTGCATGGCATGCGAGTGCGTGCATTGTAATTTTGCATAAAAATATTTGTCACAAGCGGTTTTTCTGGCTGGATTTTGTTAATTATTAAGCCTAGCCACCAGTTTGTAGTGAACATAATAACCAATTCAATTTCTTGACGTATACGCTGCTCAGCACAACACAAAAAATGAAGCCAAGCGAGGGTGGAGACGACTACGTAAGCATAAACGAGCGCTTGATGCTTATTTGAAGTTTCACGCATTTTTGTTAAATGTCTTTCCTAATTGATCTAAAACCGTGCAGTACTTTAGGGCTAAGATTTATAACGATAACCTACACATTACATTGAAATGCTTTACCTAACATTTCAGAATTACCTAAAGCAATTTGGTCTTAAATCGCCGGCATTTGTCTTTTAGATTCGTTCATCATCAAAATTGCCGAATCATTTTCTTGTCATAAATTCTTGAATGGTATAATTTTATATATTTGTATTCATATTATTAGGAGGAAGAACCAGAACACTTGAGGAAACTTTTTATTGGGGGTTTGGACTATAGGACAAATGACGCGTCATTAAAAGAATTTTATGAACAATGGGGGGAAATTGTGGATGTTGTTGTTATGAAAGATCCTCAAACAAAAAGATCAAGAGGATTTGGATTTATCACATATTCCCGTGCTCACATGGTAGATGATGCTCAGAATAATAGACCACATAAAATAGATGGCAGGTAACTATCAGTCATAAATTTTTATTATGTATTATTTTGATTATACATTGCTTTGAATTTATAATTTAATTATATTGTGTGTTAATCATATCAACTCTTTATAGAGTTGTTGAGCCAAAAAGAGCTGTGCCCAGGGAAGAAATTAAAAGACCAGATGCTAGTGCTACAGTAAAAAAACTATTTGTGGGAGGTTTGAAGCAGGAAATTGAGGAAGAAGACCTAAAAGAATACTTCAGTTCTTATGGGAACATTGTTTCTGTTAGCTTAGTTACTGAAAAGGACACAGGCAAAAAACGAGGATTTGGTTTTGTGGAGTTTGATGACTATGATCCTGTTGACAGGATATGCCGTAAGTTTTTCATTTTTCGATTTGAATACATTTTGAGCTGCTAAAGAAAAGCTAGCAAAAATATATTATACACTTGCTTATATGATCATTTTGATGATTCCTTCTTTGTTTTTGTAGTTCAAGTCAACCATAAAGTGAAAGGTCATCGCTTGGATGTGAAGAAAGCTCTATCGAAGTCTGAGATAGCCGCAGGTGGGCCGGCTGGAGGTGGCGGCGGAGGCGGCGGGGGTGGAAGACGCGGGGGCGGCCGCGGTGGCGGCGGCGGGGGCTGGGGCAACAGACAGAATTCTGATTGGGGCAACTCAGGTAAAATCTTTTCACAGTTAATAACTAATAGGCAATAATTTTATAAACAATTCTGTAGATATTTCATAAAGTCTGTAAGCTAATGTTAGAGTTTTTACAGATGGTGGCTACAACTCTGGGTATGGACAGGGAGGGTGGGGTAATCAGAACCCTTGGGATAATAATAATCCAGGTGGCAACTGGGGTAATCAAGGCTATGGGGACCAAAGCGGTTGGGGTAACCCCTCAGGCAACTTTGGGGCCGGCTACCAGCAGGGTTATGGAGGTGGTCCAATGCGGGCCAACTACAACACATCACGGCCTCAGCCTTATAATAACTCTGGTAAATATTATGTTTCTGTTCAAATAAGTTTTCATTACTGTTTAAGAGTTGCGAGGACAAGTTGCTTAAGAGTGGGTCATACTTAACTTCTTTTGATCTATGTTAAGGATTGTCATTGCAAAATATTTGGAATAGCTTCCGCCCGAACATTTACATTCAACACTGATATATTTGTGGTGATGTGAGAAACTCTGGACAATGCATACAATTATAATTATGTCATTAAAAATATTCTTAGTATCTACTTCAATATTTAGAACAATAAAGAATCTCTACTATGAGATTATTTCAATGCAATATTTTCCACATTTGCTACGCTGCATTGGCATTATACATTTCAATGGCTGGTCTCGCGTAAAAATCGGTTGCCTCGTGCCTTAGCTATAAAATTTTAATATATTGTTATTTCATGATTTAACATGTATAAAATTTTGTTTATAGATTCGTCGTTTGTTATAGGCGGCGGCGGAGGTGGATACGGCAGCGGCGGCGCGACCGGCTACACTAGCATGGGCAACGCGCCCGCTGCCGGCAACCAGCGCAATCAACGCTTCTAACTACATGACACGCCATACTGCTCTGCACTGTCCTCTTGTAAGTACCACCATTTCTTACTATTTATAAATAGTGTAGTTTAAGACTTATGTGGTGATCACAAGGAATGAGGCTATTAGTTGATGGGCGGGGCATCAAGAGTCGACTGTGACTGTTACTAGTATGCTATTTCATTGCGGGTGATAGCGGTGGGCGAAGATACCTTCGCGGAGTGTCAGTGCACCTTCTTTACGTAGTTAGTATTCTTTGGTATGACTAATCTCACCAAGGAAACTGATGGCGTTTGGCACAATAACTAGATGTGACTACGCTCTGAAGACAGCTCTTGGACATACCAGCGGGTGCTTGGGAGTCTTCAAATTGAGGGTGGTAGAGGTGAGGCCTCCCGAATTTATAACACTGTTTCGTTACGATGTTTTCCTTCACCAAAACCGGACTTTGGCGGACGTTATTCGACGTGACTAACATTAAATCTTAAAAATACCTAGCTATTTGTTAATTGGTGAATTTACCCAGCTGGGCCCCGTACATTTTGTTTTAAACGATGTATGGATTTAACAATGGCTTTTCGGTTAATGATAACATCTTGTAAAATCTAACAAGAAATCAAAATCTTTGGCAACTGAAGTTTGCTGATCTAACCTAACCCTAATTAGTGGACAATGGCCACATTGCTCCCAATTGTTAGAGGAGGCCCATGCTCCGTGTATTATTAGGGACATATTTACACGAGCTGAACAAATAAATATCTTAAAGCAGTATTGTGGATTACAGAACTATGTAAATAATGTACTAAGAATCGTGAATAGAGATTATCTCATATGCTGTTTTTAGATTTTATTGTATTTTACTGACAGTTCCCATTATTTTATTATGATCAATTTAATATCATTCCCTACATTACACAATATTTAAGTACATTAATTAAAAACATACTTTTCTTTTAGGTATTAAGCAACTGTTTATGGTATAAAATATAAAGTTATGTATACTTATGAAGGTATTTTTCAATGCGTAGGTCCCAAGTTGCGCTTAGTTGAAGCTAGGCAGGCAGACGATAGAGTAGAGACAGATGGAAAGTAGGCCAGGAGTCAGCTAGCTAGTGAGGGACAAGTGGACTTAGTGAAGCGACTACAAAACATAGTCATTTTGCAATTATTTTCACCTTCAAGTGAGGTTTGTTCGTCTTTAAGGTACTGTGTAGGCATTAGATTCATTTTTTTCTTATTATTAATTATTAGTTATTTAGCACTCAATCACAGTTTTTACATTTGAAATATCACAATATGAAACAATTTTGAGCACGTCTCTTTGGTCAGGTTATGTAAAAAATATTGAGATTTTAAAAACTAAACGTTAAAGTTAATTGGATTATATTGTAAAAGCTGTGGCAATATTTTGGGTTCTTACTTCTTTAGTCAGTAAGCGAGAATAATTTTTGTTACTACTTTTATCTTATCATGAATTGTGGATAATCAATTTATTTTAACTATGGTCTATGGTTAGCTAGAGATAGCTATAACATTCCAAAAACTTATGTTTCAAAGTGCCGACTTTGAATAAAAAATTCAACAATTATATCTAATATAGCTATCAAAATATGAATATCAATTTGAATTAAATACTTATTGTGGTCCCTACTTATTCTGATGTTAGATACACCTTGTCTTCATTATGTGTAGATGACAAATAAAATACTGCATTACAAGTAATGCTATTACAGAAAACAGTAGGATATTACTTACAACAATATAAGCTTGCTAAAAAATAAATGATTATACATTAACAGTTTAAAAATAACTTGTAGGTATATTTAAAATGTATGAATATATATTTTATTAATACACTTATGTCCGTATGTGTTTTGGTTATGTTTCAATTGATATTTTATCCTTCTAAATGTTAATTTGTGTCAATGTTAGAGTTATGATGTTTATTTTAATATTGTGTGCATAAAATTAAATCAAAACTATTTTCCATGGACTCTTCTACTCGTGCACGAGCTTTCCTCCGTGGAAAAGGCCATGGTAAGTTGACATAATACAAATAAAACTATTCGACTATGAATTCGTCTTTTATTTTAACCAATTATAGTATCCAACAATCATAAATATCACATGCTAAAGCATCGTTAACATAACGATAGTTTACTGTTAGGTTGTTATGTTACCTTACATATTTCGACGCAGATTTGGTTTACGCCCGCTAGCTGGAAAAAAGCTTTATATCGAACGATATATGTGGTGAGGCCCTAAATTTATAAACATTGAAAATTGGAGAGCAGGGCAGGACCACCTCATATCGCAAGAACTAGAGCACCTAGCGAAGATCTGTTTGCTTCTAGAATTTGTCCCTAATTTGTCAAATTTTGTCCTCGAATATCAGATTTTGTCGCGCCCTGGTTCAAAAGTTATAAGGATTTTTATTTGGCCCTGCCAGGAAGCATGCTTCTAAATAGGACAAAATAGCGACTTAGAATTCGGATCCGTGATGGTGGCTCTGCCAGGAAGTGCCACACAAATCCGTAATATATCTAATAGTACTTACAATAGTTACATATTTAAAATTATATCTTGATACTAATAGATTTGAACTCGCAAGTTTTAAGTTAGGGATTCCCAAAGTGGTCGATATCGGTTTCCCGGAAAACTGATTTTGGGGTCGATGAGGTCTAAAAATCTCGACCTATTTATTACCTAATGGCAAGTTGAGATCAGTCCAGAAGATAAGGAAAAGACAGCATTTTCAACTGGTAATGGTTTATGGCACTTCAATGTAAGGCCGTTTGGATTTTTTTTTTAAAGGACTAAGATGGTAACCTCAGATGGCTACAACAACCTTACCGGACAAATCCGGGTAATATTTAGGTAACAACGCCTGAGGGCACCCTCGAATGGTGTACGAACCTCGGCTCAGGGCGTTACCGGGGGAGGGGGAGGACTTTGTACGAGTTACGACTAATTGGGGGCGGTCAGATTACTACTGGCAGCTCGGGCCGCATGAACGGGACGAGACGGAGTGGGACGTCGCGGCGGTCCTCGCCGTCGAGGACGGTATCGTGATCGGTTGTGTACTTTTACGAGCTACGTCAGCTTCGATCTGAGCTCCGTTTGGATTATGGAACACAAGTTCTTATTTGAAACATTCAAGATGTACTTATAAGTTATGTTACTTTGCGATTTAATATTTTTGTGGAAAAGAGGTCTCCTGCCCAAAATAGTTTGGGAATCCCTGATTTAAGTGACTAGGTACCTAAACAAAAAGAAATATAATAAAATATTCCGAGCCTCTATGCTAGAGACTCAATACAGTCTCAATCCTTATGAGGAGATGAGTGGAGAACTGACTGCTCAATTTTCACGAGCTTAAGGATGAAATCAATGAATAATTAATCTATTTGACTCTGGTTCAGTTGAAATGCCTTAGGTATTAGGTGTGACATTAATTAAGTATATTAATATTATCTTTATATATCTAGGTATTATGATGATCAGTATGGCTATCAACTTATTAATAATACATATATTTTTATAATACTACCTATTTACAATTTTAAAGATTATTTATCTAATGTCTGTGGATGTTGCGCTGGCAGACACGGACAAGGTGGTGGACAGTATGGAGGCGCCAACATTGATGGAAATAATCCTGATGCTGCTGCTAAGTGCCTGTACATGATAAAGCAATAATAAATTATCTGTATCAATCTACACTAATCTAACTTTATGGGTTTGAAAATCTACACATATATCATAAAGCCAATTCACCAATTCAAAAAAATATTTAATTAATAGGAAGCTAGGTATATTATACCCTAGTGCTATAGACAGACTCATTTTTGTCCGTGGAACCGCGGGAAATAGCTAGTTTATAATAAAAACTAGCGTGTAACCGTAATTCTGTTTCAAGTTACCCCTTATAACATAAGGTAGGAATCTAAAAGGCCAGTTAAAGTCCAATTAAAATCAGTTCAACTGTTTCGGAGATTAGTCGGAAAAAACAGACCTATTAGAAAACCAAGCTACTTATATATACAAAAAAATATTTTTGTTTACCTACTTTATACCTACTAGGTACCCATATACTTTCATTTATGAATTTAGTAAAAAGCTTATTTTGACAATAGAGACACAAGTATAGATTTTGCAAGTATCTACCTACTTCAATGATATTAAATAAACGAGAAGCAGATATGTTATAAGCGCGTGTGTTGTGAAGACTTAAAAACGGCCCAATTGGGAAATCTTTTGATTAGCTGCGGCGAGCGCAATCACGAGTGTGTCGCACTCACTAAAATATAGCTATCTCATTCATTTATGTGCTACTTCATATCTTTTGTTTTATTTATTCGTGAAACTTGTCAATGTGTGCAGTTTTGTATTGCTTAGAACAGATTTAAAACGCAAATTACTATGAACGTAATATATATATTAGTTTCATTGACCTACTTATTATTTAACAAGAAATAGGTATGTCTGCCTCTGCCGTCTGCTTGCAAGACAATTTTTTTTTATTTGCCGTTGATGGTAAGCACAAAGCCTAGAAGGGAACTGGCTCTCAAGTGCAGCTGTCAGAACACACCGAAAGGTGTAGAGGGTGGTAGCCAGCCAGCCGGGTACTACAAAGTACCCTACCATCGTGCTATGGTTTCCTCACGATGTTTTCCTTCACCGAAAGCTCAAATTCATTGTAAGATTCGAATCCGCGACCTTCGTCTCGGCATTCGACGTTTGACTCCAGTTTGGACGTATAGTATGTAAATTGTTGTAATTAAAAGATAAACGAATGTTACAAATTGCTAATATAAAATCCCACGTACCTACTTACGTCTGTAGGTGTAGCGATAGACCATTGTGGGTGAAAATTGTAATTTCCCATTGGAATATAATTGAATGAATGAAGAAGTACCTGTACTGCTGATCAAGGTGCGCTTTCTCAATTCTTTTATCCTTTGCTCTTCGATTTTGGAACCAAATCTTCACCTGTGTCTCGCTCAACGAAAGGGCAGACGCTAATTCGCACCTACAAAATAAATTATTGTTTTTTTGTGCGTAGGTATGTAGTTTAAAATAGAATAAGAACGATGCCACACGGGCGTTGCTGGTGCGTTGCGTGTCGTTGCACCGCTGTGATTTCAACAGGTAGAACTACGGAGCGTCGTCGTCACTGCTCTAGAGCTCTAAGTAGAGCCACTCAGGCCTCACTGCGATGACGCAAACGCAATGCACCAGCAACGCCTGTGTGGCATCGCTCTAACTATGACTAGAAGGACTCTACGGTAGCACAGAATATAGTTACACTGTGGATGCGGGGCGTTGGACCGTGTTGCTCTATGCACTGTGGTAGTAGGTATAGGTAGGTAGAAACAGAGCCTACTTGTTTGTTTGGTTTAGGCATCATTGGTTACCTACCTAAGGGGTGGGCTAAGTATAAGAAAATAGGTAGGAAGGTACCTATTATAGGTACTTAAACTATGACATGTCTGAATGATTACATACCTGCGAGCCCTAGCCACATATTCACCCCTTGCATACTCGAGTTCAAGTCGCAGGGTCTGGTGCGCGGAGAAGGTGGTGCGCTGTCGACGTAGCCTGCTTTCTTTCCGTCGCCTGCGAGCTACTGAAAAAAAATAGTTCATTATTAAAATAGAAAAAACTAACGATTAGCCTGCTGTATTGGTAACATGCCCTGAACCTACCTGCCCGACAAGGACGTATTTCATGGATAAATTTAAACTATTTAAATCCAAACATTGGTTCCTTTTCGAAAAATAACGGACAAAAGCCAATGTTCAGTAGTTCATAGTTCTATAATATTTCGAATGCAAAATTAATAGGTACATAAATAAATTTATAGCCATTATCTCTGAGTCGCGAATCAAATTTTGACAAACTACGATAAACCTACCAGCCTTTCAATTATGCTAGTTTATAAAAGCTAGGGTTGCATTATTACGAGTACCTAATATGATTTCAAACGCATCATAGGCCAAATTTCAACAAAAAATAAAACCGCCTTCAAAGGCAAAAAGCATAAAATAAATATGTAGGAACTCTAATTTGACTGTTATGAAGTCCAGTAAAAAAACCATCCTCATCCTTAAGGACCTGAAATGTAAGGTTTCTTCGTAATTCCTGTGCGCAAATGTCGGCAAGTGACTGAGCCATGAGAAAAGTGTGCTTGTAAGAGCTCTGATTCCGCACCATATTGTCCCGGAAGTGTCCCATCGCATCGTCCGTCCCGGTGAAACCTTGTGCGCGACCCTATAGGGCAAAGCTATAGGGTGAATCACCATAACTTAATTGCTTGAGGTATTACGAGCTTGATATTTGATACAATAACAATATAAGTAGGTAGGAAAGTTTAGATAGGTACCTACTCAGGTGCCTATACTTTCATATTTTTAAACAACACTTATTGGTGGATTATATTTAGTATATTTACCTATTCAATAACAATCTTAACTAGAAAAGTAACACGAAGTAGAGAATGGAAAGTAATGATGTAGCTGAAGGTGGCAAGCAACATTGCTCTGTAGGAAACTGACTCTCAAGTGCTACTGTCGGAATTCCGGAGTAGGTTGGTGCAAGACAATGACAATTTTGCTAACTTTGAATAGGCTGCAGAATATTCGGACGTAACTTAAGTAGGTACCTAACTATTAAGAGACTAGATAATGTTCATCATCATATCAGCCGAAAGACGTCCACTGCTGGACAAAGGCCTCCCCAAGGATCACTGATAATGTTCACTTCCTACAAAATCAATGCTTCTTGCAGAGTAGATAGGTAAGATTAAGTTTCACCGTGTATTACGTTAATTCTATGGAAGGGATAAATAACAGCAGGGCATGTCGACATATGGCGGATCGGTGCCTGTTACAATAACGTCCGGTCAATTAGTGATTGATTCACGATCCGTTGGTCAACCCTGGGAATCCTGCGTGATTTCACTATTAGAGTACACCCGACTTCCTCTCTTTAGATATAGGTAGATATTCATTGATATGATTATCACATCGATACAAATTCGTGGATCAACTGGGTAAATAAAACAAAATTTCTATAACTAAGTAGGTATATCATCAATTAGTGGATAGGTTAGTAAATTGTAAGCAGGAAGGTACGGATATTAGTTAGGTAGGTAGGTACTCTATATTTATATTGTAAAAGTACAATAGACAATATAATAATAAAGCCTTTCACTGTTCGCATGATCCGTATCGTTAGATGTCTAGAGATGTGGATGCGTGCAATATTGTTCTCATTTTATTTGTTCACTAAGTATATCAGAATGTTTATTGTGGGTTCAACCATCCTAATGATCTACGTGGAGTAATAAAATTGTAAAGATTGGGAGTACAATAGGAAATAATAAGAGAAAGCGTACTATGACTGTATTACCTACTTGTAGTTGTTACTGATGAATCTAATGAAAAAGAGAGATAGGATTAAATAAGGTAATCAACATCTCATAATACCACGGTGATTGTGATCAAACAAAAGTGGCCCATTAGTAAAAAAAAAGGTAGTATGACACTATAAAAATCCTATGCGCTGAATGATTCGATTGATGGTGGTACGAGTAGGTATCGCTCCCGTTTTCAGGTAAGTATACTCGTATTATACTCCTTTATTCCTAATTCGCTTCCGTGCTAACTATGCAACCTATTCTATTACTTAAATTACCTGTGCAGTTATATACGATATAAACTTCCGAACCAGTATTATAAGTTTAACACTGTTTGCCCTGGTATGAAAGCCTCATCATCATCATCATATTATCAGCTGAAAGATGTCCACAGCTGTACTAAAGGCCTCCCCAAAGATCTCCACGATGGCGAGACTGTGGATTTTTTTTTATTTAATCTCATGAAATTAATTTTTATCTTTATTCTAAGCATTTGATATAGGTAGGTAGATTAGATAATTATGTACCTACTGCCTACTGCCATCTCTAAACTTGTTGAGACTATGGTAAACGCAAGCCTTTTCTAAGTTTTAACGTACTTACCTACTGTTTACGCTAGCTGCAATAATATAGATACTTATGCTGTATAGATACATACATAATACTTAGTCTAGAAATGTAGGTATATTAGGTACATACTTACCTAACTACAAAATATTAAGGTGGAGGCTTCGGTTGGAGCTCGAAATTAAAATTTTATCACGTTTTTTGCAAATTGCAGCTCAGTTATAGGTCGTAAGTTATCAACATGTTATTTGCGAGAAGAATGGTAGTATATTTACTGATTAATAACAAAAGAAATCATCAACACATTCCTCCAAGGTAGATTAGTAACATTTTCATGAAATAGTCGTATATGACAGTAATATACCTTGGAGGAATGTGTTGATGATTTCTTTTGTTATTAATCAGTAAATATACTACCATTCTTCTTGCAAATAACATGTTGATAACTTACGACCTATAACTGAGCTGCAATTTGCAAAAAGCATGATAAAATTTGAATTTCGAGCTCCAACCGAACGTTTACACTTAACAGTGAAATTTAAAATATCAGATAGATACGTTTTTAAGTATCTTATAAAGATAATTATAGGTGTATTGGCTTAATTCTATATTGAAGAATGAATGTAAAAGGGTGAATATTATTGTGAGAGTCGTCAGCTGTGAGCACTGAGCATCCCTCCTCCTTAGTATAAGTACGTATGTAATTGGACCACAATAGGGTATTATCTGACTGAGTGTTGTCACATTAAATCGTCATGCGCTTAATCGACTCGAAAGTGAGTGTTATTTATAAGTAGTAGGGATAGGCTATTAACATTAACACAGTTTGACACAGCATTTGTACACTTACAGAGTAAAATATAACTCAAATTATAGCTGTCTCTGAATGGGACTCGGGTCACTGGTTGCAAGCCATTCCATCCATTAATATCGGGACTATATTAGATCGCATAACATTAAGATGTGTATTTGTCTTCATCTTTGTTCCAGGATCATCCTCATCGCTGCCACTGTGGTGATCTCGTAGGCGAGCTTGGCCATTATGGGCTGTCGTGATATCCAAAGAGGATGAATTTGAGGATGGACTGTTATGTAGTACCCAACCGATGTGCTTTAGTTTCCTCGCGATGATTTCTTTCAAAGGAGTTTGAAGCTGGAATCGTACCCAAGGTCGACGGCATTCTACATCACTATGAGCTATCGCACCACCACTACCGTATCCGGAAAACAAGAACCACAGTTGAATTACTTATATATCTTCTCTATGTTTTTTTTTTTACTATGTATAGGCCTGCGTTTGACCACAATCTCACCGATGATGGTATAAGCACACAATGCCTAGAAAGGAACTGGCTCTCAAGTACAGCTGTCGGAACACACCGAAAGGTGCTTGGCGACAGATTTTCTACTTGAGGGTGAGGGTTTATGCTAATACACGTGTAAAACACAAACAATCAATAATTAAATCTGTGAATCCTAATCTCGGACAAACAAAACCTACCTATTGTATTGTTGGCTACGTATGCGCTTAAAAAAACAATTGTGATTAATCAACAACGATGATCATAATAGAGTGGAATATTAGGGTTCCTACCCCTTAATATTCATTAGCGAGATCCCCTAATTACGATTCCATTCGACCATTCACAAGCAGATGAGAGAATACCACACCTGACTTGTTTACATTCGAGATTTTTTTTGTTTTCAATACCTTTTGTAAAGATATTGATATTACGAAAGCGACGCTTCAGTGCATTTCAATTGAGCACAATAGTCTTACGAGCAGAAATATCCGAGTGAAATTGTTTTTCTTATTTTACAATGATTGAGAACAATAAACAAACTCATTGGTTTTACAGGACTATGATAGTTCAGAGGTAGGTAGGTAATTAGGTACTTCGACTGGCGTGACTAACGTCCGAAGTTTTCGGTGAATGATAATATATAACATGGTGAGGAAATTATAGTAGGTAAATGGTACATACTTAGGTTACTTTTCTCGCTGGGTTCTCTACCAATTTCAAATCTTTCAATAGCACGAATCTATAATATATTAATTTGGTAAGGACCTACTTATATTTATTTTTAAATACATGATGATGTTGTTACAAATGGGATGAACACGTTTCAAACTAATAAATCCGTCGCGGAATCGCATAGATACAAATCTCTGCTAAGTAAATGCGATGTGTAACGAGAACGATACAAATTGCGATTTGCTGCTAATGTAAATCGAAATGTTATGTTTCCAGACGAGCGCGCTCGGATCCGCGCCCCGCGCACGTGTGTGCTCCCACGGCTGCACCGCGTCTACGGCTGCGTGTTCATACAAAAATAATGTATTGTCAACTAAAGCTCTTATTTTAATACTTACAAATAATGGAACGATTAAATATTATTCCTCAATATTTTATTGTTTTGTATTAATTAATTTTTCCCTTTTAGTAGTTATTTTATTTTTCCTTATGACTTTGTGTAAATTAAAAAATATCTACCTACTTGATATAAGTTTATTTCAAAAACTATTATAAAAACGACAAGTGCGGACTTCATTTTATTTTTAATTATTAAATAAAGTAAAGTGTAAGAAACAAACCCAGCGACCATCTCAGCACTAAAAGAAAATATCGTTCGCGTGGATAATGGCATCTCGACATCACTTCTCCAGCGAGTGACACGGAATAAGGAGGCCAGATTCCAAGAGTGTGTCCGATGTGAAGGTCAACATTTAGACGAAATCATTAAAAATAAAATAAAATCCGCACTTGTCTTCTTTATAATAGTTTTTGAAATAAACTTATACCTACCATTAGTAGGTAGTTATTTTTTAATTTAACTTTTAATTCCTAATTCTGCCACCGGACACATTACTTATAGTGTTTAAATTACTGCAATAGGGATGTATCGAGGTTCATACTTTAGCCTAAAAACAAAACAACACGCTCGCCATCGCACGTAATACCCACCATTTATTTAATCAGTTTCATGGACTGTTATTTCGTAATAGTAATTAGATTTCAACAATGGGCAGATTTTAAAGCAGAGTAGCGAAACAGTGCCGGCAATTTTCACATGAGAGTGGGTCTGAATAGATCGCGACTCGTCTGTATTGCCGAGCAGCGAGACGTGGCGTCGTAATCGCATCATCATCGCCACCCAGCGCCCATCGGCGCAAGCGAGCTGTAGTACCGAACCACACCGACCGCCCACTCCCGCCCGGTGCGGGCGCCCTTCCGTTCACTACCCACTGAAATAATTTTTCAGCGACGCGACAAACCATTATGATTCTATTTTCATGGCAATAAGAGCCCTTCCAGAAAACGATTGTAACAATAATCAACTAAAAACAATTTTTCTACAACTTCGCCATTGACATTAAAAACGAATAAGATAGGAGTTAATTGTTGTTCGGTGATAGGTAGTATGTTTGAAGAACTGGCATCTATAATACATTAAAGTCCGCTGTGTAGTAATAAAGCTCATTTCATGAAATGTCGTCAGTTTTAGCCGGCCATATCATGACCGAACAAATAATTATTTTTTGTTCCACATGTCGTCGGCCACATCATAATTGATAAATTCTAAGATCTGCCACGATATCCACAAAACGCGAGCTACACATGAGGCTAAGAATACTAAACTGAACAATAGGTATCTATCCATGGAGAATCGTTATTCGTATGTCCATGTATCTATCTATCGCTTATGACAAGCTACTCGTAGCAATGGATAATATTATACAAGTATTATACTTAGGTAAGCTAGCCAAAGTCAATAAGTGTTTTCTCAGGAACTGCATTTTATTTTGATTGGTATAGTAGAAGAGTGGAAATACTGAGTATAATATTTCCTATATGGAAACTTCAAAATAAGTACGGAAACGTAAGTCTAACTGAGAACCATAAAATTACTCGAGTCCTATACTCTATACTAGCTATCTCGGCCCATCACTACGCTTCTGAGTACCTACGAGTACCTACCTACCTATCAGTGGCGAAGGGTCCATACAAGCTGATTCCCATCGGCTTGCCTTTTTGAAATCTCAGTTCCTCAGATTCATCATTTCAAAGCCACTTTTATATAAAATACACTGTAAGTAATTAAGTATAAAATTATCGGTGTTTTTGAACGGCTTACCCTCGCCATAATTTTACCCCTCGCCACTGCTACCTATAGGCTTTTACCAGAACTTTACGCTAAACCTCTAATCGTCATAACTTCCTAATGGCAGTGCTCATGCTCCTGAAATTTTGTAGGATTATTGACAGTTATGCAGTATTTGGCCTAAACCAACCAAAATTACCCTGTAGGAATGTGAAAATGGAAGACCACGAGTTCGGGGACATGACAAGGTGTTTTATAATACCTATTCTGGTTTTTTTCAAGAAATATTTTCAGAATTATATGGTTGAATTTACTTGTATAAAACAAGGGAAATACAGTATCAAACCTTCTAGGCCTTGTGTGCTTACCGACATCGACCACATCATCACTGATCAAAAAACTTTTAATGAAAAGGAAATTGTAAGTACTTAATACGGAAAATGGTATAAACCAATGTATTGTTCGGCAAAAATAGGACACTCCGAATTTTCTTTGACTCTACTTAGGTGTCAGCTTAGTCGGCACCCAGACTCTACGAGTAAGTACCTATAGTTAGTGTTTGGACGTCACTTAATTTTATTGCTCTTATACCGAGTGACTGCTTCTTAATATTATCTTGCTTAGTAATATTATCAATCTATATAAAACATACCGGTTTGTAAGATATCTTAATGCTGAAGAAAAAATAAGAATTTTAAAAACACCGTTATATCGAGTTTTCCCTTGAATTCACAAAGAAATGTCCGGCAAAGAGATGTGTGAAAGGATTAGGGTGGCTATTCCTCGCAACGGAGCTTATCTATACGGACACCCTCTATTATATTCAAATATTTTTCAGTGATAAGTATTTTATTTATTACAAGTAAGCGCTATGGACTACATAAAAATAATATCTTTGATCTTTGTATTTCTATGCCTGTGAGGGTTTACAAGTTTCTTTTCATCTATTTATTTTTATTAAATATGAAGATGAAATTTAAGATTATGAGGAAAATTCTGCCTATTTATGATGGTGATCATCATCATCCATTCTACCACACTCAGCCTTGGTACTTATACCACTGGTTCGATATTTTGAGACATTAGCGAATTCAGAAGGGACTGAGAAGCTCAAGCTTTCCTAAAAGCATTTTTTTTATCGACCTTTTGTTATGTAAGAGGGTTGACAGCAGCCAGTTACCGTCGCTTATCGCCATTTGCAATACCAGAGGTATTGCTAATGTGTTGCCGACCTGTTACAATGCCAAGAAGGCAACTGGCTCTCAAGTGCAATTGCCGTAAGGAAAATACCGGTAGGTTCTTGGCGACAGATTTTCAACTTGAAGGTGGTAGTCAGCCAGGCTAGGTGCGGAAATCAGATTCGCACTTCCGGTTTCATTTTTAGAAAAGAAATTTAAAATGACCATTATCTTCGTAATAATTATGAGTTTCTTTGTAATTTAATCCTTACTAATATTAGAAATGCGAAGTGAGTTTGTTTGCTTGTTACCTTTTCGTAAACATTGTCGTAAACTATTTTTTATCCCAGAAACGCGAGTGAAACCGCGGTGAACAGCTAGTGATTGCATAAAATTTTAAGATATCAAGGACTGAAATTACAAGGAAAAGTATTACGACGTATGATAGTATTCTACATAGTTGACGAGCTATAATTATACATAGTCGAACAAAATATAACACATTTGGCAATTTTCATGCATGAAGTTGGTAGATACCTACTAGTTTTAATATAATTTGTAACTCAAATTTCACTGTTTTATAATGTTCTGAAGACTGAAGTGAGGATATGTCACCACTGCACGGAACAGGGACACGCTCAAATGAGTCAATTAATTAGACCTAGAAGTCCGCGTGGATCAATATTCTTCGGTGTCACGCAGGAAATATGTGTGGTATATTGGCATGATTTCGATTTACAAGCTAAGTATTCATCCTTGGTATTCTAAGCTTCTGCTTCATATTTATCTAGCGTAGGTTGTACTCAGTGTACTGCGTGGAATGTTTTGTCTATCTTATTGTCCTATTCAAACGGGTGTTATGCCATCAAGGTTCTGAAGCCTAAGAGAAATAGATGAGATAATGATCTCTCACCTAAGTATATTTTCTTTTTACACGACTGCCCAAAGGAGTGTACCAAATGATTTAGGATTCATTATGTATGTCAGTGGTGCCGATTCTGTTGTTTACGAACTTAACTAATATTAGACAAGTCACCTCTCTTTCATTTTAACCTTATTGAAAAAAGATAGAACATTTTTAATGCAGTCAGTTTAATCCATACCGTCGTAATGTACGGGTAAATAGTCGTGACCAATAAAGATCGCTTAAATTCACGTTGAAATGTGTGATCGGATTAAACTGACAGGACTAAAATATCTTGCATCCCTTTCTTATATTTACTATTAGAAAGAGATATAGTGAGATTAAATTAATTTTAGTTCGTAAACAACAGAATCGGCACCAAGTACCTCTTTATTCCACCATGACTCCACCGTATCTTTTAAATGCCTGAACAGACTTGGATGTTTATATCGTTATGTCTTCTTTCGTAAAAATATTCTTCCGCGTAGCTTTAGTATTTAAAAGGATAATCTATCGTCTGCACTTAGGTAATTGATATCAAAACACACTTTTCGATCTTCATGGTGGAAACTTCTAAGTCAACGCAATAATAAAAAGTTTTTAACCTACTTCAAAAAGGAGGAAGATAACAATTCGTCGGAATATTTAATTATAATTTTTTATGTATGTTCCCCGATTACTCGAAGACGCCTGGACAGATTAACTTTACAGGTGGTCCCATGATCAGCAGGTCAGGATCTGATGATGGGATCCTGAAGGAAATTCCCGAGAGAACTACGGCATAATTCGGGATCGCGACTCTAATTTATATTCGAGCTCACTGATTATACGGCCGATGATGAAAGGTACAACGCTAATATGCTTAAAGTAGGTCAGAACTAGACAATAAATATAATAAATACGCTTCTATTGGCCTAAATTATTTATTTTTGCGGTCGAGACCATGGGTCCTTGGAGGTCCGAGGCTCGCCGATTTTCTCGAATATTATCATCAAAATTAATTGAGGTCACAGGGGACCGGCGGGCGGGATAGCTTTTTCCGCCAACGCGCATTAGCTTGGCCATAAGAGGGAACGCTGCATGCCAGCCTTCTCCTTGCCGTTGATTGGCTGGATTTTTTTTATATATGTAGTTTGTAAATTTTTGTAAAAAACTATATTAATATACATACTCCTGTCAGTTTTTAAGTCAGCTAAAAAAATCTGCGGTAGGTACCATGATATTTTCCATGGAACATGAACTACACTTTTGCTGACTTCAAAACAATTAGATTAGAGTTCCTACATAGTTAATTTATGCTTTTTAGTGCCTTTGATTTTTTTTGATATTTCGCGAACGAACCCCACCTACTAGGTTGATCTAGAATCCTGTTTGGCAAGAAGCAAACTCTCACAGCACAAGTAAAGGAATAAACCGATAATTAATATGAAGTTATATCATTTATGTTGTTATCGTCGATTCTTGATCAAATATTTTAACGATCATAAATTTACATTTACAGTTGGATATCCTCTTTATTGTTTATCAATTCGACTTATCTGCACAGAATCCTCGGTGCGTGAGTGACTCTCACTTATCAAGATTTTTGCCCATTTTTAACTACGAATTATCTCCGAACTCCGAAACTATATTTTTATTAAATTAGGTACGTACTTTACTACCTGAAGTTAAATATTACAGACCATACCAGTCCTAGCTAATTAAAGCCTTCTTTTGCACTGTCGAGTTTTTAGATAATTAAAATAACATTTCATGCTAGGCGTAGCGTACTAGGAGGTAAGTACCTACTTACTTCACAAAATTTTCGTGATTTAGCTATTTTAAGTAAATGAACTTACAAAAAGCTGCAAGCCCGGCTCCAAACGCCAACTGCTGGTGAGGCAGCAGCATTGGTCTCGGGCACAGAGGAAGAGGTGGAGGCGGCAGCGGCCACATGGCAGGGCTCCTACAATTAACAGCTTCAACACTCCCCTCGCTTTCACCTATCTCAACATCCGACGAAGACCCGCTCTCAAACCCTTGCTCGACATTGTCATCGCTCTTATTCTTGGGTTCCTCAAGATGCCCATAAATTCGTGCGAAGAATTTTCGAGGCGAAGATGGTCGCGGGACTTTTATCGAAGTGTTCCGATCTTGTATTTTATCCGGTTCGAGATAGTCGCTCATTTCGATTCTACTTAGTTCTCATCGGCGCCGAATGCTAATTACACGTGCTATACGGACACAGCAATCACGTGGATTGACATCCAGGCGTCAGGTGCGGAGTCTCGAGGGAGCGAGGCCCCGCCCCCTGCTCGTCGCTCCCGTTTTATCCCGTACAGATACCATTGGAAAAATCGGGAAGACAGCGGCCAATAGCAGGACGCGATATTTGGCGATGCAAACAAACCCGGCCCTTAAGGCGGGATTTGTAAGAGAAACATTAAAGTTCTACGGCTCATTTTGAAAGTTAAAAGAAGTTAGGGTTAAAAGTTGTAAGGTATCTGTATCGGTCAAATAATTATGTTGGGTATCGCTAACATTCTACGACCCGTGGCAATAATTAGAATTAACTCTATCATAAACAAGGAGGTAGAATTAATTTAGTGACTAGCTTCCGCCACTCCGCCCCGCGGTTTCACTCGCGTTCCCGTGATACTCTACTAAAAACGTAGTATTATATTCTCTTTGGTACTCTATCCACAGGTACCTAACCTACTTATGTCAGTTATGTCAGTTAGCAAAAATAGCAAAGAAAAATTATAGAAAGTAGTTATTAAATGTCTAAACATTTTTCAAATTACCAAACAATGCAGAGAAATGTGGCTTTGTTGACAGTTATGTGCATCCTAGTGTGTCTTACATTCAACTATACTTTCCCACTTCATAAGGAGAGCGCCAAGTGGTCACTTATTGGTGTTTTTGCAAACCGTAAGTAGGAGAAGGCCCGGCAAAGTAGACACCTTAACGTATTCGCACCGCAAGTTGTGGGTTCGATTCCCATCCAGGACAAACAGGGTATTTTGGCGGGCTATTGGAAGGGAGCCGATACAGACAGATAAAAAATAATGACCGAGTTTGAAACAGTAATTTATTATACTTTTTTAATCAACAAAAAAACAGTCTCATAGGGCAAAGTGAACACACGGTTAAGGAATAATTACCGAAGAATTTATAAGAAAACATAGGTAATTAAAGGGGACAATAATAAAGAATACAACTAGTCAGCCCTCAATGTAGGCTCAGTTATCACAAAGAAATTATGCCATTTTCCTCGTAAGACGTGCATTTCTCGTGCATTGGATCCAATCACCAACCGTAAAGTGAATACGGTGTCCACTTTACCCGTGTTCACTTTGCTCAGCGGGTAGGTACATAGTCAAATCTGAAAACAAAATTCCTAATAATAATACTACCTAGGTAGCACTATTTTTATAAGAAAACATGCACTTTGAAGAGATAATCTAGCTAATACAGTAGTACTATACATATAGGTACTTTACATGAGTTAATTACGTATCTTGAAAAGTCGTAAGCAATTATCACTTTCCAATTTTTATTATTTTTTTGTCGCTAACAGCGCTTGACCAGTGACCTCGCACTAGCTCTATTTGCTTGTACTCGTGGCACGGGGAGCACCTTGCGGCGTTAGGCATGGGTAAACAAACATAGTACTCGTTATTTATTTAGGTATATACCTACCTATATAAATAATCAAACCTACCATTGTTTTAGAGCATGGCATGGATAAGATACCTAGTAGGAGTTTTGGTTAGAGTTGGAAGAAGACAATAGTTTCCTACTATATATCTAATAGCTTTGGCTTTTGGCACTATACAAGAATACAATGTGGTGGTAGTTATTTTCCTAGTAATATTTTGAATGACAAAAAAAACTATTGAGGTCTGTTTGGTTACCGGCATAGGTATGCCTGTTTTTTAAGTGCGCTACGTAGTTCTATAAACATATACCTATTTAGTTCAACCAAACCTTGATATAAAACATTTACCTAATATACATACTTACTCTTTTTATTAGGCACAGTACATTAGATGGTCTGGAACACGGGTAATTCCGCGGGGCGGAAGCTATATACTTACAATTAAATTATGTGTGTATTTCAGACTCTCCAACTTGTGATAAGGCAAAGCCTCACGAAATTATTGCAAACCGCTCAAAAAAAACGGCATCTGAGATAGAAAACAGTTCAAGAAAAATCAAAGATTCTAGCCGAGATATGGACAAAGAATTTATTAATACAGGGATCAAATGTTCTGAAGATAGAAACACTTTGAGTGAACACGACCTACGACAATACGAACAACTCGTTATCATGAAAAAGTATCCATACCTTGATCTTAAAGAATTAGACCTGAAATATAGTCCTTCAAGCAAAAATATTAGACAGAGTATTAAATTCGATTCAGAATCAAACTTAGGAAATGATCCTAGTATTTGCGAACCGGTTGACGATGATATTAATGTAGAAATTATTAATAGGGGACTGTCAGGGTTTGCTATACCAGCAAAACTAAAGGTACAAAAAAATTACGAAGAAATAAACAAAGACACAAAACTAAAAAAATCTCCGGAACAATCAGTGTTGGAAAATTTACAGCATGCTATATTACAATACGAAGAAAGAAGAAATATATAAATACTTAAAAATGTGTGATATTTCGTAACGTGTATTTGATTAAAGATACCTATCTGATGCAAACTTTAAATTCCATTAACTGTAGGTTAGGTAGTAGCAAAGAATAAATAATATACTACGTACTAGTAGTAGGTAAGTAGTGATTTACGTAGGTAGCTAATTACATACAACGGTAGGTCCGTTCTCCTACGTAGATATCTTTAAAAAAAGATAGGTTTTACATAAACTCAGTGGCATTTACTAACAGGCTGGGTAGGCTGGAACCTCAGAGTGGCTGGAACCTGGCTTTGGGCCCCAATTGCTGTTTGTCATATCTACTACCGACCGAATTTAAAAAGTTCTTATTTTAAATAGCTGTTCAAATAATAAATCCTAACCAAATTCAGCAAGATCCTTATATCTATCAATAACTTTCAGCCCCGCGGTTTCACCCGCGATCCGTTTATTTTACTCCGTGGTTTCAGTCGCGTTCCCGCCGAGATAAAAAGTAGCCTATAACCTTTGGCGATAATGTAGCTTCCTTTTAGTGAAATATTTTTTCTAATCGGAACAGTACCTAACTAACTCCGGAGATTAGCGCGTAGGTACAAACAAACACACATACCCTTCACCTTTATTAATAGTAGGTACCTATATATAGATTAGATATACCAATCAATAGGAAGAGAGTGCTAATAGGTGTGATTCTGATTAGGTAATAGATAGTGTTTATTATGATTTTGAAGGGCATCGTTCAGGGACGTTCCGCGCATGCGCGTTCCAACGTTAAAGTTGATAAATAAATACCACAGGCCTCCGACTATTGAATACACAGGAAATTAAATAGTACTAGGAATCAAAGGAACAAATCAAAGGAACGACGCTTACGCTTGACATAACGCCAAATTACTTATTTTTGTCATGACAATTAAAACTCTATTCGATTGTAATTGAAACTAAAATCACGAGATATTGTATGACATAAGGTCAAAATACTTATTTTTGTCAATACAATTAAAACTCTATTGCACTGCAATTGAGTCTAAAATCTCTTGAGATGTTGTAACGTTCCACTCGGTTCCACCGACTTGTATGGCCGATTCCATAGCGTGGTATAGTCAAATGTATAGTGGTATACGTACAGTGAGTGAGAGAGTCAGAGAGAGGTATTGCCGTTGTCAATAATGGAGGCGACCGCGCTAATATCGACGTTATATAAAGATTAATTTCTGAAAAAATATCGATATTATTTCCCAAGCCTATCTCACATTCTCACAATAAATTTTAGTGTTGCAGAAAAATCGACTATCGACGCATCGATTGTTTTCTCCCCAAATCACTCATATTATGGATAATAGTATAACTATAGTATCTAGAACTATCGATTATTTGACGTCATGCAATACTATAAATAGTATCTTGAACTGAGTCCGATAGTATCGATACTGTCGATTGTATTGTGCTAAATACTACTCATACAATCGATAGTATGTACACACGGCCACAGATCAAGCTACACACTGCGGCACCTTTTGCGGTTGTAACAGGAGCTATTTTGCAACAAAAATGTGTAGCTTGAACTGTGGCCGTGTGTACGAGAGATTTGGGGGCCCCTTGATAGTATAGCACGTGTATTATTTATTCTATGGTATCGCACGTAGTATATTCTTTATTATTTGGTATCGCGATCCAATCCATTGTCAGTCGATTGTTTGGCAACACTAATCAATTTATATCAATTTTTATTTTTTCAGCCACAGATTTCATAATCTGAGGGTACATTCCGAAACATGCCATAATCGATCTTAACGCTCACATCGATAATTTGCGTTCCGATACGAATATCACATCTATAAGAGCTGTGAACTGTCAATGATTCGGAACGCTTGTGAACTGTATTTAGAACTAAAACATTCGAAAAAGGGATTAAAAAATTAATGATCAACGCGTTGGTACTCCCTAAGTTCAATTATTAGACTCCCTAACTTGAATACAGTGTATTTTTATTTGTTATTCTCACATAAAAACCTTTGTCCAAACAAAAACACAACACAAGTGTCACTTTTGACAGCCACGCTCACGGCGATAACGTTTGGACCATGGTCGTCGTAATCGCAATATGGCGCATGTAATTACGTCACCGATGACGTTTCGCGAGGCTTCGTTATCGCGCTAAAAGTGATTCGGTACGCGTTTTAGCGCGCTCACATCGATAATTATCGATATCATCATCATTCGGAATGCAGCCTGTGTCAAATCCGTCAAATCTGAGTTTTCAACTATTATAATAATAGTAAGCGAACGTAGTGATTATTTTAGATTATATTTGTGAAATTGTATTGTAGAGATTGAAAATCACTAAATAATCCTTTTTATTATAAATTTAAGAGCAAAAAAATTTTACACCGCAAGTTATTGTTATTAAAAATAATATCAGTAAGTACAACTACAAGATCTATCCCATAAACGGACGGAATCGACCAAATAATAGTACCTACATAAAACATGGAGTTACAATGCAAAGTACAGAATTATGACTGGGGAAAGTTAGGTCAAGAGAGTACAGTTGCTAAATTATTATCCAGTGCCAATCCTAATGTGACAATTGATCCAGCTAAACCTTATGCTGAGTTGTGGATGGGAACACATCCCAATGGACCATCTCTCATTGTAGAAAGAAATATACTACTATCCGAGTATATTAAAGACAATATTGATGCCATAGGACCTGCAGTGAGACAGAAATTTGGTGTAACAGTGCCATTTTTACTGAAGATATTGTCCATAAGAAAAGCGTTGTCGATACAGGCACATCCTAAAAAGGTATTTATTTATCTTAACTCAATATTTGATGAGTAATAAGTGTTTCAAAATTAAATAGGTAGTATCTACATACTATTGTTTAAAAATAATTACCATATTTATTATTATTAAAAAAAAATGTTCATAACATTTTACATTTAATGATCATAATTTAACACCATAAACTGTGTAACATGTCATGCTATCTGACTGTTATCTTTATGAATATGCTCTGAATCTTGGTGCAACTTATCTTTATAGAAATAACTATATTATTGCATTGTATTGTTAAAAGTCAAAGTTGTGTAAAACACAAGTTAGTTTAGTTACTAATAATAAAGCTAAAGAGTTTGTTTGTTTGTTAACTAGAACAGCTAGTAATTGCATATAATTAAAGCTATAAATATACACTTACAAGACTTTATTTAAAGAATTAACAACTGGAATAACAATTCCTGGAAATATATTTTTATTTGTATTCCAATTGTGGGCCTGTAACTATTATTGTATTATTTGAATGCTGGGAGAAATGTGTATAAAGAACAAAATATTCAATACAATACATAAGATTTAAAGTACTCAGTAATAAGTATTGTACATATTTATAATTTCAGGAACATGCTGAAGAACTACACAAAAACTTTCCTGATATGTATAAAGATCCAAATCATAAGCCGGAGCTTGCTATTGCACTGACACCATTTGAAGCTCTCTGTGGCTTCCGACCATTGTCTGAGATACAGAATTTCATTACAAGTAAGTTTGTAATCCCTTGGATTTTTTTTGCAGGGAATACTAACTTTCACATTTATTTACTGACCATTCAATTGGTTATTGGTACTTACTGTGGTACCAATTTCGGTTGGGGTTTGTGTTTATACTAAAATAATACATGGCTTTGAGATTGGAAATTCATGAATAAAACTGATTGTGATGTTTTAGGAATTTATATTAAAAGTTTTATTACTTCATACAACTATAAATTTAATAGATGTACTTTACATTAAATTGTATAAGGTTCATTATTAAGACACTAATAAAAATTTAAATCATTATGATAGGTTCAAAATATTCATTTGTGATAATTGCTTCTGTTTCCAGAATTACCAGAGCTTGCCCAAATATTATCTCAAGACAGTGTGAATGCAGTATTATCACATAAGGAACAGGGTGACAGTGGGACTGTCCTCAAACCTTTGTTTAATTCCCTGATGTCATGTGATAAACCTGCTATTGCCAGTTGCCTCCAAACCTTGCTGAATAGGCTGGAAAGTCAAGGTACAACATAACCCATTAAGAACTGAGTTTTTTTTTGATGTGAATATTATACCTCATATATAACCTCATTCCATTCCATATCCGAGTATAAATAATTCATGTTACAAAATTGGTATATGATAGAAATTAGTTTAATAACTATTCAATAAGTAATTAATATTTAATACATTCCAGATGCATCAATACAGACAACTCTCCTTTATCAACTTCTGAAAAGGCTAAATAAAGACTTTCCTGGCGACGTTGGATGCTTGGCCCCATACTTCATGAACTATATGCTTCTGAGGCCCGGACAAGCTATTTTCCTCAAGCCCAACTTACCACACGCTTATTTGAGTGGAGGTAATTTATGTTGCTGAGTTCTGCAATAAAAAAAAACATAATAAGTTACATATCAAATTAGTGATCTCATCATAAAGTATGAAAATATGATCTAGGTCTTCATCTGATCTATAACCTATCTTGTTTCAGAACTTTACCATATATCTTTCATAGATTTGACTTGTCAAGTTACAAAGTTTTTTACTGTTAGGCCTGTGTTTGACCACAATGATGATGTGACTGATGGTGGTAAGCACTCAAAGCCTAAAAGGGCTTTCAAACAACAACGATAAACTATAATGAAACACTTAAGCTATATATATGGGCTTCATCAATAAATATATTGGGTACAAAAGAGAGCAATAAAAATAGATCAAATCATAATATAATTGTCTTATTATTTTATTTTGTTCTATTTTGTAACCCTTTTAAATTCAATTATGAAAATTATAGAATAGAACAGACTATTTTCATAATTTAATTTAAAAAGGTTAGAAAAAAATATATTTGAGTTTTGAGAATAACACCAGATGGATCTAAGTAGGCTTTGACGTGACGAATTTTTAAGGATTACGTTTCTGCCATGTTAATATTTAGATATAAAAACTGTCACGAGAGTAGACCAAGTCACGAGTTTTCTAGAGATTACATGGGTAAGTAATAAGTAAAAACTTGTTTTAATTTGTTTGTACAGATTGCGTGGAATGTATGGCGTGTTCGGACAACGTGGTCCGAGCGGGGCTGACCCCGAAGCACATCGACGTGCCCACACTAGTGGACATGTTAGACTACACCAGCTACTCGCACGACCGCCTACTGTTCAACCCGCACCTCGAAGACGCCAACTCTTGCATCTGGCGACCTCCCGTGATGGACTTTGCTGTCGTTAAAATTAGAGTATGTTTATGAGATCATCTAAAAAAATCATGCATGCATGAAACTATATTGAAAGTGGAATGTAAAATTTGCTACTCACTTAGCTTCAGTCTTGAAACTCAACAAATCATATTCTAATGAATTGAAATGTTTTGTGATGACAAAAAGAAAAGAAAAATATTGATGCAGTTGTAAAAAGGCTAAAGAAATTAGATAATTGTTCAAAGAATACACTGCATATTTCTGTCAGAAACTGAAGACAGTTCTTTAGTTATTAATTTCATTTAAATTTTAGTTAAAGTTTTAAACATCATTAACCTATCTGAGTTTTTAGATTCATATACCAGTCGCTTTCCTTTTATATAATTAGATGTGTAAATGTGTATGTCGGTTTCTCCTTCTTTCATTTAGCAATGAAGCAATAATGGATCTGCGTGATTTTTGGCATACAGATAGGTCATTGGCCGGAGAATAACATAAGCTACTTTTTATCCCGTAAACAATAACATTTTATTATAATTGTTATCTCATTTGTAGGTGGAAAGTGAAGATTCGTACAACACAATTAACAGGCCGAGTCCAAGCCTGATTATCATCACATCAGGGTCAGGTGAGGCTTGTGATACGGAGCCCATCCAGGCGAGAGCTGGAGTTGTCATATTCTTGAAGGCGAGTCGACAGTTGACTCTTACACCTTCGGCCGGGAACCATTTGGAGGCATATCAGGCTATTTGCAATGTGTGATTATAGGTATTTATAATATCCGAGTTTATAATTTAAATATATAAACTTATTTATATCCAAAAAATATTTATTTAGTGATTAATTATTATATTTAAAATTATAGTAATATTATGTTTATTTTGGATATCATTATGTTAACTTCTTTTTATCTGTTATTTTTATATAATTCTATGATGGTAATTTTATTGATGCTTCGTAATATCGTTACTAATCATCATTTTAAGATTTAATATCAATATACGCTCAATATAAGTAGTTAGAAAGTATTATTATACATACTACAGTTTACTATGGTACGTACGTATACTTTGCCCAAAGTTAGTTTTAAAGTTAGGTATATATTTTTTATGTTTGTGGTTTCGATAAGAAATTTACATTTATAAGAGTAATGTTCCTAAAATAATGTGCCTTATAAATAGTGATGAATGAAATTTCAATAATTGATATTTTTGTTTCAATATTACCTTTACAACTGCGTTTCATTCCATGATAATCTTGGAATAGAATAACCTATAATTTTTTTAAACCTAAAATGCCACCATCATTCAAATAGCTTAGAGTTTTACCTATATCTACATGCCGAGGTTTCTTCGGTCTTGATAACCTTCCTAAGTAGGTAACTGACTCTGACTGTTAGTTCCAGAGATTATGATGCGTACTAAGTCTTCTAGTTTATAATACTTGGATATAAAGATGATACTAATACATTGCTAATATTTAGCTAGCAATATATTAAATTAATTCTCGAGGAGATTCGGCACTGCTTGTCGAAATAAAGGAATTTTATTCTTAGTTCGGCAGCAGATGCTTCATAATTTAGGGATGATTGTACCTAGTCTCACATAGTAATAATTGTGAACTTAACTTTTTTTGGAAATCAAATAAATTTAATAATAATACATAAATACTATTTCTATTTAAAGATAAATTTGCTGGCATTGGAATTTATTCTCTACCTGTAGGTACTAATAATAAATAGGTGCAATGATGTTTCGATACAGTTTCCTCTTTCTTTCTTAGGTTTCGTGTAAAACGTTGACTCAATGTTCGAACGATGTTGCGTTTGTTTCATTTTGAATGGTTAATTGAGGAGGAATTGGTAATCTGTTGAAATATTGGGCTAATTTCACGGTGTCTAACCACTACAGACATCATCGAGTTCATCATCGAGAAAGTCGCAATCTTAGTAGGTATGTTGCAGTGATAAATCAACATAAATAATACAATTTAGTCCCCTCTTTTTCGTAAGTGCCTAACATTAAAAAGCATTAATCGGGCAAGTTCCTTGTTATGAATAGTAGGTACCTACCTAGTAAATTTCCTATTACCACTACCTATTTAACCTCCATCATATTTCTAATTCTACGAATTCATTTTTCTTCACGAAAACCTTACAAACTTTGTTAGATCAAAATGCATTAATAATATTTTTGAATAGGTCATTGGTTCTATGTGTAAAGTTTGTTTAGTATGACTAACCGACCCGTACATACATAGGTTCCGTAAATATATTTCAAAGTATCCAATCCAATTTGACAATTTGAGGCCACTTGTGGCTCAATAGTTAGCGAATTTGAAGCATAAAAAACACCTTACTACCTTACTTATCAGACTCGAGAGCGACAAATAGTTCGTAACGCCTTGGACTTGTGCAAACAAATTACACGATCGAAACTAATCGTTCAATCGCATCACTTTTTTGCATTAGATAGTTTACATTTCTGATTAAATTCTATTCATTATTTTGTTCAGGTCTAGTAGCATAACTAACGGATATGCAACATCACATTTCTATTGGTAAAAAGTTAGGTATTTTCTTTGTTATAGACGACACAATTGTGTCTACATAAAAGTTTATATTTTCTGCTCGAGCTCAAACTCTAACCACAAATGATAGAGGCTCTACCGCCTATCTTTGGTGCCTAATACCTACTTCATTTTGTCAGTCTATTACAAATAAACCTATAGCTTGACCGTGTGCTCTACCATTACCTTTATTAGACTAAATTTATCGTAGTAAAAATGTCGTTACCATCAACTCAGTTAAGCAGCATACTTATACGGACTTTACCTCCAACTTGTCAACACTACGCAAATGGTATTTTAAACCAATCTAATAGTTTCGACATAAGGGCATTTATTGACCGGCCATTCGGTCGGTAACTCCTTATTAATAGAGTGATCTAGTTTTGACATTATGGTTGGTTATAATAGGGCTGCATTATGTCCGGGTTATTCAGATTTGGGAAGCACGCTATGGAAAACATACCTACTTTTATATTAATTATGTCATGTTACTCAATTAATTAAAGTGATAGTAATTGATTTATTTACTACATTGTCATTTTACTATTAACTTCACCGCGTGTGGCAAGTTACCGCATATACCTATAGGCAGTTACATAGATTGGATAAATATCAGGCCATATGTCAACGTCTCGTAGCTCGTGTTACAACATAGATCGTTTAAAGTCGCAAACAGTCGACTGCGAATCAATTCATTTATTGTCTGTCCATAACAATAGCGCTGTGCAACTTATAATGCCTAAGTGTTAGGTAGGTACTTAGTTACTCGACAATAGGTGGCTACAAATGGGTTTCTAAAGGTAATGACGTGTCTTTTCTGCTCGTATTGAAATACAGTACCGGCGTTAGGGTAGGGCGCGGTAGGGCGATCGCCCAGGGCGCCAGATGTAAAGGGCACCTTTATTTCCGGTCGCTCATGAGCGAGTCCTGCTATCTCGAGTCTAAATAAATAAATAAATTCTCAAGCCTAAAGATAAAATGGCTATAATGGCTTAAAATCCCTTTTGTTGGCGGGAGAAGGGGGGGGGGGGGTTATCACATCTCGCCCAGGGTGCTGGTAGAGCTAAAACCGGCACTGTTGAAATAAGATCCGTATTCGAACACCGCGCATGCCCCATTTCACCTGATCAAACAAGTGAGTTGGAATTTACCAATCCATAAATTAAAGCGATAATATCTGTGATAGTAAAATTTACTCAATAAATTAATATACTACGTACAAATACGTGATAGTGACGTCGAATGCCGGGGCCAAGGTATCGGGTTCGAAATTCGAATCCTACAATGAGCCAGTGTGATTTTGGTCAAAGAATACATCGTGAGGAAACTAAAGCTCAGGTACTTTAGAGTGACCACCTTCTAGGTGAAAAACTGTCGCCAAGACCATATACAGTATGTTTCGACAGCTGCACTTGAGTCAGTTCCCTTCTAGGTCTAGGTAGGTATATGTGTTTACAACCTTTGGGCACATAACCGTGGTGAGATTGTGTTCAAAGACCTACATAGTAAAAGAAAAATGGTGCAGGAATCCACGATGTTTGAAAACATACGCAAAAATCTTTATGGATTAGAACCTTCGTCGATTAGGTATTATGATCGTAGACCATTGTGTTCGAAACAACTATGTACGCCACGGTATTTTACATGGTATCCTACTGTATATCTCCATTTAGGTAATATTTTATAGTGAGAACTTGAGAGAACGATCAGTAAGTCGTGTGAGAAAAATGTCCCAAGATTTTGATTTATCATTTAAAATCGCTTGTAGTCTTCATTAGGTTTGCTGTTGATGATGTTATGTTTCATAACCACTTACATCAATGTAACTGCAAGTTAGGTATATACCTAAATATTATGCGAATGGAAAGTAAGCGGCATAAAAGAAAGGAGAGAAACAATAAAGACCAAAATGGTGGAATCATTTAATTGAGGTAGAGAGGTAATACTTATTACTTCCTGTCAAGATTTGAATGATGTGAAAATAAAGATACGACATACTACTTTGCGGGTGACAGCGAATGGGCATTTGCTGTGTGTATTTCATTACATAGGAATAGTCTCACAACAGATTTTGTAATCTGAGGGAATAGTTAGTACCTATTATTTGATAATAAAGCGCATATAATAATATAATTATGCGGACCATGATCGAATAAAATGTTGGCGAAATTGCCGACCTGTCTAGCAATTTCGTCAGTTGTAACGATATTTGTCGTATATTTTATTTTATGCAATTTCCTATTATCATAAATAATAACGACAATATCCTGTGACATTCTTCATACCTTGCTGTCCGTAACAATAGCTATACTAGATAAACTCCATAGACCAAGGCAAGCCCTCAGCGAGCCGGATGACCCTATTACATTAGCTCAGATCGAAGCTGACGAAGCTCGTAAAAGTAGGTACACAACACACTACACACAACCGATCACGCTACCGTCCTCGACGGCGAGGACCGCCGCGATTTCCCACTCAGTCTCGTCCCGTTCAAGTGGCCCGAGCTGCCATAAGTACCTAATCCGACCGCCCCCAATTAGTCGTAACTCGTAAAAGTCCTCCCCCTCCCCCGGTAACGCCCTGAGCCGAGGTCCATTCGGGGGTGCCCTCAGGCGTTGTTACCTAAATATTATCCGGCTGAGAGCGCTCGCCGATTTTTCCGGTAAGGTCGCTGCAGCCATCAGAGGCTACCAACTTTAGTCCTTTCAAAAAAAAAATCAGTTGGTTTCCATATTAGAAGCTCTGCTTAGTTCAGGTTCAGACAGCCAGGTATGAAGAATGTAACAAATAACAATACATTATCAATGTCAATAAACTAACAAAAATGTTACTTCTGTTTAATTTTACCCCTCAAAAATATACGTACCTACCATTGTCTAAAAATAAATACCTACCTATGTACATACATATTTATCTTCGGTTCACATATTTTATATAGAACAGCACATTCAACATAATCAATCAACACGCTGCGAGCGCGTGTCCAGCCCTAGGGTAACATACCTAATTCTATTCACGACTTCAGCCTAATCTCTGTTACGATCATACATATATTACCTTACCTATCTAGTCCAAACTAAGCCTTACGTATGGTCTGTGGAATGGTGGCGAAATACCGCGATTTCGAGTGAAATCGTTTAACACTTTTATTAGTTTCGTTTTGCACTGTGGTCTGTTACTTAATTGAAATATCCTAGGTATATACCTTTTGTACATCTACTGTGGAGACTATCGTGTGACGACATACGTAGACCTAGTGTTGGAATAGAATATAAAGAACTAGGAGGCATTAATTTAATTTATTTTAGGCGTGGTTTGTTTTTTTGTACTGAAATAAATATCATATTTTAGAAAATCATCACATTTGAACTATGGGCGGGGTCAGGGCGTAATACGCCTGTGTATATTTTATGGGATGGTGTTGTGCATGGGAGCACAACACCATCTAGTGCTCCAAGCCGACCTTACCTGCAAGTGGTCATCCTGCTGTATAACGGACGAGGCGACGGCGACCGACAGATGGCGGGATATCCATCTCAACACGCGTAGCTACTGAAATACAAAAGGCCGGTGTGGGGCAGCAGCGACACCGGTACAAGTAGCTACGCACTGCGATTGCCAACCCGCCTGCTCAGCGTGGCAATTATGAGCAAACCCTCCATGGCGAGCCAAAACCAACCACGGCCCCCAGTTCCCGGTCGCCCTGCTATTCCTGATCACGGCAGCGGTCACGGTGACGGTAGGGCAGGGGGTGCGAAGAATCCCCGGGTTACGGATGGCTGCCAAAAACAACTGACCTTGGCGACGTACAATGGACGCACGTTACGGCTAGACGAGCACCTGGCGCAACTCGAAATCGAGCTCGGAAAGATTAGGTGGCACATTCTTGGGTTATGTGAAGTCCGAAGAGAGGGGGAGGATACCGTAACCCTTGAATCAGGCCACCTTCTTTACTTCCGAGAGGGAGACCAACTTTCCCAGGGTGGCGTAGGGTTCTTGGTTAATAGAACCCTCTGTAACAACGTTGTAGAAGTTTCGAGTGTGTCGAGCAGGGTTGCGTATCTCATAATAAAGCTGACCGAGAGGTATAGCCTCAAGGTTGTGCAGGTTTACGCACCGACCTCGTCACACTCGGACGATGAGGTGGAGGATATGTTTGGAGACATTTCAAAAGCCCTACACTTCACCACCAAGGCCCACTACAACGTTGTCATGGGGGACTTCAACGCCAAAGTGGGAGTACAGAACTGCGGCGAATCGGTAGTAGGATCCCATGGTTATGGTTGCAGGAATCATAGGGGGCGAATGCTTATCAACTTCCTCGAAAAGGAGGGGCTTTTCTTGATGAACTCATTCTTCAAGAAAAAGCTCCAAAGGAAGTGGACATGGCAGAGCCCCGACACTATGACAAAAAATGAGATTGATTTCATCATAACGGACAAGAAGCGTATATTTAGAGACGTCTCAGTGATCAACAGGTTCAATACCGGAAGCGATCACCGACTTGTACGAGGCTCTCTGAATATCAATTTTAAGCTTGAACGTGTCCGTTTGATGAAATCCAGGCTCCGACCTACCTTGCTCCAAACCATAGTGGGATCTGAAACGTTCCAGTCACATCTGGAGAACCGATTTGCTGCCGTGGAAACCACAAACAGCGTTGATATTGGCCAGGCCCTTGAAAATGTGGTTGAAATCCTCAGGGAGGAAGGTGTAAGATTTTGTGAAATGCAGCGTACAGGCAGGAAGTCGAAGTTTTCGGAAGAAACTCTCGAGCTTATGAAGGAACGACGTGAAAACCCACCAGTCACTTCGTCAGACAGGCATACTCTAAACAAGAGAATTGGCAAACTGGTACGACACGACCTCCGATGCTCAAACACTCGATCTATACAACGAGCAATTGAGCAAAATCGGGGGTCCAAAGTGTTTGTCCAATCTCTTGGGAGAAGCCATCTGACAAAGTTGACCACCACGGATGGAGTTGTCGTTGCTTCCAGGCAAGAAGTTATTTCGGAAATTGAAAACTTCTACAGCCAGTTATACGCTTCGCATGCATCACAACCTGATCCTGAAAATGAGGATTGCAGAGCCACGTTGACGCGCCACTTTACCGAAGACTTGCCAGAAGTCAGCCTCGACGAAATCGAGATGGCTCTTAAACAGCTTAAAAATGGAACAGCCCCTGGGGAGGACGGTATTACTACTGAGCTCTTGAAGTCTGGTGGTACACCTGTTATGAAGGAGCTCCAGAAAATCTTCAATACTGTCCTCTTTGATAGGAGAACTCCAGAGACGTGGAGTAGGAGTGTTGTCGTGTTGTTTTTCAAAAAAGGAGACAAAACTCTTCTGAAAAACTACCGACCAATTTCTCTCCTAAGCCACGTCTACAAGCTGTTTTCAAGAGTCATCACGAATCGTCTTGGGCGAAGACTCGACGAGTTCCAGCCGCCGGAGCAGGCCGGGTTTCGATCGGGATATGGAACCATAGACCACATCCACACAGTGCGGCAGATTATAAGACCGAAGAGTATAATCGGCCCCTGTGCTTAGCGTTTGTGGACTATGAAAAGGCCTTTGACTCCATTGAAATCTGGTCTGTTCTGGAATCTTTGCAGCGATGCCAAGTCGATTGGCGATACATTCAAGTGCTGAGAGGTCTATACAATGCCGCTACCATGTCCGTCCAGGTCCAAAACCGGCAGTCTGAACCTATCCCCATGCATCGTGGTGTGAGACAAGGGGATGTTATATCCCCCAAATTGTTCACAAATGCCATGGAAGATATGTTCAAGACGTTGGAGTGGGATGGACACGGTATTAACATCAACGGCAAGTACCTCTCACACTTGCGATTTGCAGACGACATCGTCATCGTAGCAGAAACGCTGCAAGATTTGCAACATATGTTGAACGGCCTAGCTGATTCCTCGAAACGCATTGGTCTCCGGATGAACTTGGATAAGACCAAGGTCATGTTCAATGAGCATGTTAATCCGGAACCAATCGCTGTACAGGGCAGTATTCTCGAAGTTGTTAAGGAGTATGTTTACCTCGGGCAAATACTGCAGTTGGGTAAAAACAACTTCGAGAAAGAAGCCAATAGAAGAATACGGCTGGGCTGGGCAGCATATGGAAAACTACGTCGAGCTTTCACATCGCCAATTCCACAAAGCCTGAAGACGAAAGTCTTCAACCAGTGCGTCCTACCCGTCATGACATACGGTGCTGAAACGTGGACACTCACGCTTGGGCTGGTCCACAGATTTAAAGTCGCTCAGCGAGCTATGGAAAGGGCTATGCTCGGAGTCTCTTTGAAGGATCGAATCAGAAATGAGGTGATCCGACAGAGGACCAAAGTCATCGACATAGCTCAGCGGATTAGCAAACTGAAGTGGCAGTGGGCCGGCCATATCAGCCGAAGAACCGACAACCGCTGGGGTAAACGAGTTCTTGAGTGGAGACCGCGAATCGGCAAACGTAGTGTAGGACGCCCTCAGACTAGGTGGAGCGATGATCTTCGTAAGGCGGCTGGAAAGAGCTGGACGAGAGTAGCCGAGGATCGTGCTCAGTGGCGTGCAATTGGAGAGGCCTATGTCCAGCAGTGGACTAATATAGGTTGATGATGATGTATATTTTACTATGAGTGCCTTCTGCTGACTGATCATAGGTCTTCTCCATAGATACCATTACCTATCAAAACGAATGGTTCTGAGCGATTCCATGCAGTGTCTCTACTAAGCTGAAACATTTACAATTGTCTACCTACTTACCACCACTCTATTGCTTCCGTTTATTAAACGCCTATGTACTTACCTACCCACTTACCTGTAAATGTCAAAACAAAATACCAACCGCTTTATCTTAGCTCTACACTTAGTGCTGAATAGATCTTGTAATTTTAGAAGTAAGCACCTACAAGCTAGTTTTATTGTTTGACTTCGAATAGTAATAAAACAAAGGACAATCCTTTGTTTACTTAGTGTAGTAGGTACGTTTAATATCTACTAATAAGTCTTATTTGAAAGCTCTCGTAAATATCTCTACATTCTCATTACAACATACAATTATACTTAAATTACACATATTACATCAGCCGGATTTTAACATAGAATTTATTGTAACATTTTGTATATAATGCGTTGCGTACCTATTTAAACTGTTTCTTTGTGTAATTTAAGAATATAGGTAATTATTATTAAATAGCTCGTTCGTACCTGGCGTCATCCGGGTGATAAGATACTTATTAAGACTATCGGGATCGTGACTTACGTCATCTTAAGGGTAGGTATATGCCTAAAGCATAAAGGTTTGATGACTTCTTATCCCGAATTTGCATATTCAATCAACTACTTACTTACTTACATATTCCAAGGCTCCTCGACTACCAGCAATTACCAATCTGCCCTTAAACTACCGATAGCATAGGTATATATTATTGTCTACTACCCTCACACTGACGATATCTTTACTGACCTATACAAACTAATTCAGTAGATTTTGAATGGAAGAACGTTAACGTGCTTGCATTGAACATTAAACTACGCTACGCTATATACGCGTAATATCTATTACTAGTACCTACCTTAGAGTTGATAAATGGATGCCGTAATCGTGAATTGAAAACAGACGCTATCTACAACCACTAATGGGAAAATGACATTAATTAATTTATAGTTAATAATCAAATCAAAGTTACTTTACCTTATAAAGGTTTAGTAGATTTACTATCCATGTGCGAGACATAAAGTAGACCATATACTGATAAAGAAATTAGATAAATATCAAAATTACATATACACCAGCTATTTATCACCTATCAGCAAACTTAAATAGCCTAGCCGTAACCACTTGTCAAAGAATTAATTATTTCGATAGGTACGTTTCGTTTGGAACCCAGCTTAGCTAAACTTGACACAGTATGACAACTTGGTCCGGTTGTCGGCATACAATGTGCAATATTATTATCTCTACATTCTATGCTTATGATGTGGTGTAACGTGCCTCCAGAGAGGACCAAGCTACGACGCGACGACTCAATGCTTGATCTATGTACATCGTAACATTACTTGTATTGTAACAAATAATGCTTGGAATTTTTCAAGACGGGTGTGAAAAGAAAGATTGTTTTAGGGCCGTATACCTACGTGTTTGCTACCTTAGAGAATTTGTACTTAGAATTAAAATTAAGCTAACTAAAACTATACATAAATCAAATGACATATTAATATATACGTAAATATTAACCTAATATAAAACTAAACTACCTACTAATAAATGTAAATAAAGGTATAGAGGTAACATAATATAAAACCCTTACTACATAAACTAAACTAGGTATAAATTGACCCAAAACGTTGCCAAAAATAATATATTTTGTGTCAAAACAGTTGCGGCCTGAAACAAAAAATACGGTAATTATACGTCGAATAATTCATTAGCTCTCAATTACTCAACACACGTATTAACACACGTCTAGACTTTCATCCATGTGATCTATTGTTGATTTGTCAAGCACCGAATGAAAGTCATACAAGATTTATGAAGACGCAGGTAGTGATTCAAATATAGCTATCGCATTGACGTGAAACGTTCTGCGATCCCGCGGGCGATACAAATTCAAAGTGGATTGATCCTATCAATGAATTTGCACGATCCCACGGACCGACCGCGACGTGCCGTGGCCGCAATTTGACAGATGAGATTATGAACCAGTCATGCATAGATCATATCAACAATTCGTCACAAACTGAAAGGAATATAAGTATAATTTAAACTAGACATATCTTAATACGAGTTCAATTACATGCTTGCATATAATAAACTGTGCCAACGCATAATGCATTACGCCATTACATGTGTGGTTACAATTATGTGACATGCCATTGCTTGTGTATGAATTGAATGTAATTTATATCTAGGTACCTCTTGTATTAGAATTTGGCATTGAAATTGTAATGTTTATCGAATTAGGTACTTCGTCGAACCACGAGCGATATCAAATTCTATGATCATACTATAAATAGATGACACTGAAACTTGGACTATAACTATTACCCTGAACGACAAGCTTGGTCGGTAATTTGATGTTTATTTCAAGAATGAGGAAATCCGCCGAAAAAATAATCCGACGCAGGATGGACTTAGGGGACAAACAACAGAACTAGTTGGCGGTAGGTATGTAATACGAATGATACAGAGTACTAAGCATGTAGGTATGCTTACACCCATCACCTTTAACATCATGAACGACACAGATAATTTAATTTCTAAAAAGCTTGATTCTTCAACTGGTTTCCAATAGAAAATCTTCAGAAACAATTCAAAGAGAATCACTAGTGGTTTGCAGTTCAGTTCGACATTAGGTACTGCTCTAAGACCGTTTTCATTAATATAATTGTATCTTGTTTAACATTGTATCAAAAGTACTTCGCAGAATGAATGTTGGGTAATGAGACAGACAGAGATAGTAGACGGAGATGATACAGGGTAGAAATTTAAGACGGGTCAGTAAGGGCAGCTGCCTTAAGAATTGAAGCTATGCGAATGTGGTCTTAGGAAATAGGTATATAGGTACTTAGGTGTTGTTCCTTTGCACTAGATAGCCTGCCTTGTAGACTTAGTAAAGATTAGCAACACATTGACAATCCTACTGGTTTTGCTAACATCAACAGAAGATCCACAGGCAACAGTAGCCACTTACCATTTAGTAGACTTGTTATAAAATAGCATTTATCTACCTGAAAAATTCAAATTTCCATTAAAATTTCATTTTTAATTGGTTACATAAATCATAAAGATTGCACTTAGATAAAGGTGATTCTTACAAATAACGAGCACGATGAGTGCATCAGACATAAAAAAATAAACTTAATTAACAGGATGTTAGTAATCTAATTTGAATTTTGGGGCCTGGTTTAAACATCCTATAGCACGAGTAATTTCATGAACATTTTATGATCATATTTTTTTATTGAATGATTTCTCAATAACGGATACCATTAATAAAATATGTGTCTGTTAGTAATAAGTCAGACTACTCATGCTTTGTCAGCGGGTATGCTTGTGGTGGTTATACCGCCCTATAGCTTAGCTGTTCGTGACCAGTCCACTTGCGAAATGTGTACCAATCCACCCACGGGCGCGCCCTCTCTCGCCATATACCAGTGTATGTAACATACTAATATTATTACCATTAATTGCAAGTAGACCGATTGGAGTAGGTAAGCAATGTTTACTTTTAACTATTTGTTTACGATCTAGGAATATAAATGATAGACTTATTGTAAATATTTTGCTACTTTAAATCATTATGTATTGATGGTTTTGGAGTTTAAGAAGAGGAATGTTTGTAACCCTTGACGAAAAACGAAGTGTTATAAATTTTATGCCTACGTCTGTCTGTCTGTGGCATACTTAGCTTTCAAAAGGAGATGTAGAACGATTTTGTTAGATCAGATTAACGGTGATGTATACCTTAAGTAGTACAAGGTTACTGATGATATCGTTCGTTAATGTTCCTACATTTCTATATAATTTATAATAACGATCTGAGTGTACAATTGCATAAATATAGGTCCCGACAAGGTTCAGTTCAGTCAGACTCATTGAAACAAGATCTAAAATCGATTGCGAAAAACGAATCTTGACGAACTTTGACGAGCTATCCTACCGAATCAAGTTCTTCATTAGACTTAAAAATTTCCTACCCAGTCATGGTGTAATTGGGCTCGACGATTTCACAGATAATTTAATCGTTATTCATTTGTATATTGCAATGTTGCGGAATTGTTCTTGTTACAGACGCTGTCACGATTTTTTTGGTGATAATAATCATAAGAGCACGAAAGAAAAGATTAGTTACATGCGAATAATATACGGGAGGAATAAAGGTGTGCAATTAATTCTCAAATAGAAGGCAGCAGAAAGGCTAACGTGTGCGATGCGATACCACCCCCCACCCCCGCGGGCGAGTGCGCTTCGGCCTTCGCAGTCACATGACTGTAGAGCTTCGTCTATTGATCCACTTTTCATGTGCTCAACCTGCGCATACGCAATATGAAGTAATGCCCTTCAACAAGCGTTTAATCTCTGCGAAAAATCTAATACTCATTCGTTATGTGAAGATAAGTATCCTCGAAACTTTTACCTCGTATGAAATAATGGTTACTTAGATAACGTCTCAGGAAAAAAAAATTAGTCGCGACGCGAGCTTCTTCAAGTATTGCTGTAATATAATGAAATACAATGGCAGGTAATCGCGGTAGGTCATAGTTATTTTACCTAATGAAAGTTTCAGTTAAAAATCTTATCAGAAAAATCTTTCTGGCATGCTGGATGGATATTCTTAATATCTATTATTTATTGTTTTATAGACATACCTATTTACACATATTGTGTGTGAGAATAATGTCACAGGATATTATTATATTAGTCGGTATAGTATGACACAACTTAGATGAAGCATCGGCAAAATTCGGAAACTCGATCGTTCTCGAAAAGAGTGCGCCTATAACATTACTCATGTGTTAAAAAATGATCGGCGAAAATGATCTTGTTGAAGGTTGAATGGCACGATAATGAATGATTTTTATTAGTTGTGTAAATTGGAATTGAAGTGTACGAAAACGATTTGCCGATGCTACATCTAAGTTGTGTCATACTGTACCTAGATTTGTACGTATGTCGGGGTTGCGACTCGAAATGAAAACTATAAATCTTAAGTTCAACACGTTTGACTACTGTCGGTATAAATGTCATGTGAAATGGTAGCAGTGGGCGAAGGGGAATCAGACAAACATCGACGCCTACGTTGTACTAGTAACATTGTTATTCTAATATATCAAAGCTTATTTGAGTTTTTTTTTTTTTGTTCTCCTACTAATGAATTTTATTCGTTTCCCTTACATAACATTCTACGTTTATAATAATAAGGATATAGTCAGAGTTTGAACGCAATCTCACCACGGTAATAAAAATGTAGTCGAAAATGGTAAACAAACAAAGCCTAGAAAGAAACTAGCTCTCAAGTGTAGCTTCTACAGTGCTGTATGTACCCGACATCTTATAAATTGTGTGTAGGGACAGCGGTCACCAGGCACAATGACCCAGGCTGGCGGAAGATACTCCATACCTGTATATTTACTATTTATCTATATTATAAAACAAACAATTCAATTTGCAGCTGAAGTACGTGAGGTTACATTATATCACTGAAAATAATCAATAATTTTGCACAATATTATGCTTTCCATTTTACGGTTGTATGGATTGAAGTGGTAATCACAGTAGGATATAATTTAATGCTTTGGTCTGTTTCGATATTTCGTTCAATCTTCGTCCCGCTTCAAAAGCTATGGTTATTTGTAATACCATACTTTTTACATTTCCTCATCGTTATCTAATTATATTATCTATATATTTTTGGTATAGGTATACCTATATATTTATTTAAATCACTAAATGAGTAACATTAAAAAAAAAATACCATGAATCCCAATTTTCTGATGATATGAAGCTTTGCAATATTTTCTTTTATTTTATTTTATTTTTATCATGCCAAATGTATTTCATTTCTAATTAAATTAGTTTCAATGAAACTTATATTATTAAATTAGAATCATTAGATAGATCTAATATCTATATGCGAAAGTAATTAATAGAATAACCCAATATAATTCTATAACATTAATTTATAAAATAGTTTAGAGAAATATATATATAATACAATCTTCACATAAAAAGGATCTTATTTATAAGATTGTTTGCTATCATATGCAAGTCTATAATGTTGGTCATTTTGATGACCTACTTTCACCCCTGGAACTAAATCTCCCGAGTTCAATACTGCTGTTTACTATGAATAGGTACACACTCTCATTATAGGACTGTTATGTTTTGACAAGCCCTTTATAGTCTACGAATTTGTAACAGATTGCTTGCATAGTTTCCTATAATCAAGACAGAACGCCAATATCTAATCAAGTCCTAAAATGATATGTTGTATGGCGTACTCGGATCCGGTTACACTATTATATATCTTATTTCTCAACAGATAGTGACGATATTAGTAATACATGATTCTATGTTGTATCTATTACATATAAATGAGTGTTTAGTTTGTGCAGTATGCGCTGGCGCAGCTGAATCATAATTTTGTGGAAATATGCCGACTGGGTGCAAATTCGAACACCACATGTCAGAACGTGGCAAATAGCGGTAGGTACACTGATATAAAATTTATAGATTTAGTAATTTAAAAAATTAAGAATATTACCAACCTTAAAATATTCAAAGAAAAATAAAGAACACGTAACGTTAATAGGTAATTGTGGAAGTGCACTCTAGTTTCGTAAGTAAGTAGGTCAATTAATTAGTTAATTGATACCAATAAGTGTCAGAGAACCGCTGCTTCTTGCTTAATATCCGCAGTAAACCATGACAAATATTCGTTCAATATTTTTGTTTGTAAATAGGTATCTGATACTTGAAGGTCGCATTCCAAAGATATCTGATTTAACGTCAAAGCTAAGGGCTTTTATTTATAACATGTAATCACGCTAGACACGAAGTGTACCTGTACCTACACTTATTATGTCAGGTAGTTGCTACATGAAAGTTGCAAAGCGATTCCAAATATGTCTTTATAAGTAGTTTGAATGAAGCTCAAATTTCTCAAGTTTAGTTTTCCATAACGATGTACTTCTTCTTCGCTATTATAGTTAACATCCAAGACAAAGAGTTTGAGCTCAAAAGAGTTTCAGCAATTGAGTTCAGGTTGTGGAGAGGCGATGCCGCTTGGATCACCTTGCATAACTACGCGGATAGGACACGCCGTTGGACGACGACCGTCTCTCAGGCCAGTATTTGTACATTACGCGGTTTCACAACTCAGACATGCTCTTACCCAAACTGATTGCGGAAAATCACCCAATAAAATGAGACAAACTGGAAAATAACACCCGTCATTAATTTGTGTAATGTAACATTGTTTGATTTTCGTAACTTTCTACATCTTGGAGGGTCCAACAAAAGACTTAGTTATCACAAACTGAATAGTTAAATTGTAATCGAATCATTAGTTTAAAAACCACTTTTATTTTTTATTATAGTGTTGCTGACCTGTTACAATACCGAGAAGGCAAACTGGCTTCAAGTGCAATTGCCGGAACACATCGGTATAGGTGCTTGGCCTATTTTTCTTAATTATTTGTCACCAAAGTTACAAATAGAGAAACAAAAGTCTTCTCCACCTCTTTGAGTTCTTGTCCACTCAGGTTGGATAGTGAAGGCATGCGGCTAAAGGCGAGGGATGGCCTGTAATGGGTGCCACCGTCAAAAGCCCTGGGGTCCATGGTGTCCTTGGTGTATTTACTTACCGACAATTTGTTATAGTTATGCGACTTAACTTTTATGACTACCTACTATAAAATTTGTATGAAGATCCGTTTCCGTATTTGTTAAGGTTACATACACGTCATCCTACAAACCTTCTCAAATAATCCAGAAATTGTAATTACTAAAATTAAGATCAAGAGCAGCATAATAATTACATTTAGATACATACTCGTATAAAGAAGCATTTAAAATAATCACCAATGATAAATTTTGTGAATGAGTTATTAGATTTATCAACCTTACTTTTATAGCAAGTAATAAAATTATTCAGATTTTATGACAACCTCAGTATTTAACATAAAAACACCTCTGGGCGTATTTACGTGTACCAAACGAGATCCCACGATAAATAAGCACTTAATACTTGACAAATTTATCAACGGCACTAACATGACACTGACTTACAAATAACACAATATTCAATATAAATACTAATTGGATTTTAGCTAAAGCTTAATTAAGCACATTAGAATTAATAAGTGATAATTTTGCAATTATTATAATGCCTGTCAAAACAACAAATAGTTTTAAAATAAAAAGTAAAGGAGAAGCGTCAAAAGACGCGACATCACAATAAAATAATAAATATGTATATTTATGTGCACATCTACGTTCATCGAGGTGCAAATAGCTGGTAGAGTTAGGGGTCCAATAGTTTAGAGTTTAAAATAGTTTAAATGAAGGAATAAATAATTACCATACATATTGTGTACCTATGTGAACTTAATATTCACGAAGCTTCATGTCTTTCTGTGATTGTATACTTATTGGATATAAATGCGTATGTTTCTTTAATATTAAAAGCTTAATTCGCATTTTACGAATTCGTTAGTTATCACGTCAATGAAAGAGAATTGAGTAATTTGTTGCACAGAAGCTCGACTAATTGTTATTTAATTAGTAACACCTTATTAAGATTACTCGTTTTATGTAACAGTTACAACTTAATCCCATAAGCGGTAACTTGAAGAATTTAATAAAACACACACATTTCGTAATTTTATTACTTTATTTGTAATCTTAAATCGCTTGTCCATAATTAATACTAAATTTTACAATCTATTTGAGCGTTGTCCAAGTGTTTTAATGTATGGTGGAGTATATTTGTAGTCGTTAATTGATAGATACTACAACGGATGCATTCAAGGTAGACGCAAAATAAGAGGCTTAAAAGTATATTTTCAAAAGGTCTGTTATTGAATGATCACCCTGTATGAGTTTCTGCCTGGTCTCGATGACGATAATGACTTGATTTTGTTTTTATTCCATTAATATGGGTTGGTTCTAATTGGTTATTCTTTAATTGAACAAATAAGGTCAATGTCGTCGACAATTGACGATCGTACACATTATGAACCAGTACCGGAGCCCGAGGCTCGCCTTACATTCATGTCACTAAAATCTAAACGCAACCGCACCCAAAACACTTCATCAATTAATAACCAAGTTACAAACGCATAATGAGTTTGTACCAGAACTTGCTTGTCTTTTCCAATTGATACTTCACTCATATTTATATTCAACAATTTTCAACATGTTTTGTTTATTGTTTCTTTTATTCCATCTTCACATAATAAACTCATATTTCTCTAGTTAGTAAACTACAATGTATGTTTCAAGTTACTCCAAGTTATACTTTCTACAAGTTAGATATTTGACGATTAGATACAGATGAAAAGCTTATGAATTATTTCCATATAACTTTATGTGGGACCGAGTTGAAGATATGGAAAAAAACATTTCTGCGTGTACGTACATAGACTAAACGCACAAATATATTATTAAGCTATAGTTTTCCATACATTTGCATTTGTCATCATAATTATGCCTTAATTGATATTGATCGTTGATTTTTTATGAAATGCAATATTGATTAACCATTTAGCTACTTTAGCGGCCTCATTGAAACACACATATTGATTAATGATACCTGGGATCTGTCAGAGTTTTGTCCCGGGGCTGGTTGCGACATTACGCCCGATAAGACAAATCGACACTTAGCCGGCTAATAAGAGTTCGGCCTCGGTCTACATTGCCGTTTTGGAACGTGTATGAGCTATTTGATTTAGCACCACACATGCCGGCGTTTGATGAAGGCTGCAAGAAGCTTCGCAAAGCAATATAACACATCAGAATTTCGATTCAATAAAAAGTCGTGACCGGGTGCGGCGCTCTTCATTATTTCAAGGAGTCAGTAATAACTACCTTTCCCAAATCACGGTGTTGTAACTGGTGCGCTCTATACAAAAACAAAGGAATGCTGCGATGATGAAGACATCAATACATTTTCGACCTTTGTTACCATTGTGTCCGTTTGATGCTCCACTTGTCAAGGCTTCATTGTACAACTCGGAACATGTTACATACACATTAACAATAACGACAAGTGCTTGTTACCTTCGATGTTATTGAAGATCATTTTGTAAGGGATTGAGGTTCACTGTGAATTGAGGTTTTCTTCGTTCTCAAGTTCACTACTCTTTCATCCCAAAAAGGCCGTATTACGATATTTCCAAATATAAAAACCAGTCTACGCATTTCAAAATTAAACACCTCAATTTTGGATACGATTACATAGTAACGCCTCAACAAACTACCAGATCATATCTTAAACATACCTAATATGAAGACCATTGTTGTAAAAATCGCCAGATGAACCGAGTGAACAATGCTGTACCAAATTGCATAACGGAGAGAAGATCTGATGAAACCAGTTCGCAACAATTAACTAGATATTAGGTGTCACATGACAATGTAGAGCTACTTGTCTGCACTTTCTAATAAGCTTTTATATTCAAACTTACTTAGATGTTGCGTAACAATGGAATATCAATTAGGACATATGCGCATTTTTAGATAATGTTTTTAACATACTTAAAATAAGTTTGAGACTTACCTCGATCCACATGCTTGCTTTAATGCTTTCTAGCATGAGGTAGAGCTTTCGGAGAAGGAAAACATGGTTAGGAAATCATAGCACGGTGCTACCATGTAGTTGTACACACGGCCACAGACAAGCTACACACTGCGGCACCTTAAGCGGTTGTAATACAAAAATGTGTAGCTTGATCTGTGGCCGTGTGTACAAAGTACCCTACGGTAATTTGTAGTACCCATCTGGCTGGCTACCACACTCAAGCTGAAACTCTGTCACCAAGCACCTCACTTACCGGTATGTTCCGACAATTGCACTTGAGAGCCCGTTTTCCTATTCGTGGCACTGTAACAGGTCGGCAACACATAGGTACGTAGTACAACTTAAAATGTTATGAGGCCAGAATCTCAGTTTTTTTTTAACAAACGCATTTCTATTAAATTTATTTGTAGATATGATTTATTAATCTATGCATGTAAAACATAAACGTTTGTCAGCCTAAATTTTCAAAAGACATAGTCATTAATTAGCGCCTTTTTCTATGTTAATTTATGTTAAATGCTTTTTTTACGTATTCTGTAATTTTTAATAGGCATGAAGAAAATAGCACACAATATAAAACATTTGATTAGTGTACAATTTAATTATTTTTATACGATTACATTATATAGCATCGATGTAGGTTATTCAGTAATGAGATACAAAGCACGTAAGAAACAACAAACACGTGCATCGAACATGCAGATAAAGTTCATGTAAAATATGTAATACCGAACTGAAACTCTTTAGATTAACGTAACCAAGTAATCAAGTTGAAAATCTATCGCCAAACACCTAAAGGTGTGTTCCGACAGCAGTATATGATAGCCAGTTCCGTTCTAGGCATACCATCTTCGGCCACTTCATCAATAGACATACCTACCACGGTGAAATTGCGGTCCAACATGATAAAGGAATAGAAAATATGCCTTTATTAGATTAAGGCGCGCGTTGTGATTATAAAATATCTAGCGATATTGTAATAGTTGCTCAATAACAATAGTATTATTGATAACAATGAATGAATTAACTTTTTCTCAGTTATTATTCGTCGTTCGGATGTCATTTGTCGTTTTTATGTGACACCTGACAATAACCACACAATACCACATTAATTTCTCACAATACTTCGATGTTATAATACAATTCTTATTCAAACTCAAATGGATGTACCTAACGTGTAAAATGATATTTAAGGCTTATGAAAAATTTCGTCGATCTCTTTTTTGAGTACAATTTATTTAAAATAATATGTATTTTGTGTTTTTTTTTTAATACTTAGATAGCTGAATTTTAAATAGATATAAAAACTTACAGCCCTGTGACGGACTGACACACGAACACACGGCGTAATAGTAGAACTGTAATAGTGTTTTGTTGGCAACTTTAAGGATACGGAATCTTAAAAATTAAAATGGCAAACTAATTACGGAATCATAAAAATTAATAAATATTTTTTTCCAGAATATTAAAGAATTTAACTAAAATTTTGTTATAACGATATTACCATATACAGGAGTCAATAAAGAAAAAGAATCCTTATAAGCTTTGTGACAATGTAAACGATAAAATACATTGAAATTCAAAGCGAAAGCTTTCGATTATTTAAGAAGTATTTTATAGCACTAGTATTTCATAACATGAGTGCCTACGTCGTTAAGATGCGGCTATGTTACCTTACACTACATACACTCGCACGCCTTCAAGTGAGTGTTAGGCTGTTGAACAGGTTCCCTTTCAAATTCTTGGTTTTCCAATAATTATAATTGGTACCTAAAGTTTTATAGAAACTCGATCTAATCTCATTATAAAGATTACATAAAGCCACTCAATATGAATGAAACATGATATGAAAACATTCATCTTTGTATGAAAAAATATTTTATTTCAGGACTTTGTCTATTTTTCAACTTTGATGAAATAATATAAAAATAGTATGTATAAAATATAACCACAGAAGAGTAAAGGCTAATATAACGCTTCAAAATATTAATGACCTATAAAATAATAATTTACTTTTTTAATTGTTCCTATTTCATTATTTCCTGTATATTTGAACTTAAAATTATTTAAATTGTAAGTTCCATAAATTTCAAATAATCTATAATTTTAAAATATGAAATAAAAATTCACTAAAACTACGTAAATAATAACTTGTCAGAAGGCATCGCTCCCAGAAAACTGGCGGCATTTCCACATTGGCTGGCATTTCTCTCACTAATGTATACCTATATACGCCTGAATTCTGTGCACCAGGCGATACATGATATTGTTTTTATTAATTTGACAATCAGTTATTTAACTGATGTAATAAAAATCTACGGTAACTAAATACATAATCACAATAACAACAACGAAAAAAAAATAGATAGCGGATATTATTTAAGGCTTAGCACTAAGCCATAAATAATGCCACATAAAAATTGGTGATTTGGCACACCCACAGATATTTCCGTCGACAAAAGCAATGCACAACTCTCCGCAGCTCCGCTCTCTATAAGTGAGACAGACGTAATTTGTGGATGCCCCTTATGGGAAAATGATGGCCCCTTACTATACATACTTACATAAATTGGTAGATTAGAGAGGGCTAGACTCGAGAGCACGTGATCACCTGAGAAAGGCGAGCCATATTCGCATATTCACATAACAGAGAAAGCTTTCGATAAATTACTAAAGTGGATTCTTCTCGTCATATCTATAATGTTTAACATGATCGTTGTTAATAGGTAATAATGATATTTTGCTGTTTATTGCTAAATAAGATTCTTGAAATATGGAATGTCAACATTAACTGAAATAGCTAATAATAATGATGATAGTAAGTTTCTAGTTACAAGGAAAAGCGAATTTAGAAATATAATTTGAATTGAACATAATGTAAATTTGCTATCCGAGAAATTAGTAAATTACATGCTCACATAAATTGTAAAGCCGGTGTCCGTTTATCATTTCGACACTGACACAGATAACAGCTAACCGATAATTTAGCGCAACTAGTAGTTTAGAAGTGAACTTGTACAAAAACTGATTGAAGAGCGTTGCATCTGTTACGAAAACAACTAGTTGCATGGATCTCGTTGTTTAAAATGAATCGAGTCACTGATTTGTCAGTGTCGTAACCCTAACTGGCGCTATACCAAGCGACAAATTATTCGATCCGCTCACATAACTATCGATTATTGTTATCTCCGCCTTGATGTCATTATGAATATGTTGGGAAACTATTGTGAATCGTGTTCACGGATTAAGCTGTATCGGAATGTTTCATCGCACTTAATTAGGTGTACAATTGGATACGATGTTGTTCAATATTTTTTATGAAATAAAAAGTTTTGACACACATTTAACGATAGTTGATATATATGAAATGCATACAAGAATATACCATGGAATTATAAAACCGGAGAAATACGAGTCTAAGTCGCGCACCGGAAGCCTCTTCCGTAAATTCCTATGTTACTTTAAATACCTTATATTTCGTATATTATACCGTATACTCTATATATATCTATATGTTCTCAAGAACTTTTAATTTCCGTGAAATGCGAGTACATAATATTTAATGACCGTGAAAAAAGTTATGATGAACTTTAAAATATGAAGTAAGATCCAATAAATTATTTCACTGACTTTGGATTAATCAATATTTTGAAAAGTTGTGATAGTTGGATAGACTCGCAATTATAGAAAGGTCACGCGATCACATGATGTTTCGTGATTTATAAAGCATGCGAGGCGAGACCATAAAAATTTTGGTAATGCAGAATACGCCGGATCTTTTCTTTACTTCCCGGACAACATTGATTAATTAATCTAATCTAATACCTTTAAACGAGCAATTCTTGTATATATATAATATATAATCTGAATCTCGGCACCGCTCCAACGATTTTCATGAAATTTTGTATGCAGAGGGTTTCGGGGGAGATAAATCGATCTAGCTACGTTTCATTTTTAGAAAACGTCGTTTTGAAAAAAAAATGAGCAATGCTCGGTCAACCAGGTACTGAATAATAATCCATGATCCATCAAAATAAAATTTATATGCTAGCAGAAAGTTTGAAGGTCCCACCTTCAAAATTTCAGACCGTGTGTTGGTTACCTCATACAGTTTTTATAAGTTTATAGATGGGTAAAAATTATTAAATTTTAGAATTCGAGTTCACAAACTCCATCAACGTGCAAAATAATTATATTGTTTTTGCAATATTGAATTCTTCAACTCATTTATGATAAATCTTGTTAGATATTGTATCTAGAACTTTAACTTTGTCCTGGATTTATTAACTAATATCTTCCGTCCTGCGTTTTTACCAACGTTCTCAAGGATCTTATTTGGAACATAGATAGATTACAAACATACACACACGCACAATCTTTCACATATGTAACAAAAAACGTGGTAGGAATCCTACTAAATTCCTACCACGTTTTTTCACGATATTTTCGATCGAAAACTCTATTTTTTTAAAGGTTTCTTCCCCACTACCTTCATCACATTATGAAATCCATTGAACTATCTTCGCCTTTTTACCAATAGGTAACACCAACACATATCTTTCAAGCTTTCCAGTCACAGGGCTGCAAAAGAAATGTCTATTAGAAATAAGCAGTTCCTTTGTGCCTTTGTATCTGTTTTGTCTTTTTCCTTTACTTGTGTTTGTGTGTACATATAATAAATAAATAAATTATTTACATTTTTTTACGTCAATTACGTACCATTTACCATTTCATTGATATCATCAAATTGTACTCTGACCAATAAAATAACATTTAAATAGATAGTGCAACAAGATAGCGAAACTTATTGACCAACAATTGATTATTGTTGAAACCATGAAATTGAAACAAACATAATATCCAGAATGTTCATTTGAATTTAGATCCAATAAACGCCGTATTTAGTCAGATTATTTGAAATCAATGTGGAACCTCAGAATGGTAAGATTAGAAGCCATCGATGTCCTTCTGGCTGTGTCGGTGGGATTCGGTGGTGGTCGGGTCGGATCGTCACGTGTGGCACTTTCATCGGCGCCAGCGCAGGCTTCAACTCGCGTTCGCGCAGCCTGCTACCTTCAGTGCTATCATCGGCGCACCACTGCAAGCACGCGCATCATAATAATAATAATAAAATACATTTTATAGTAATGACTGCAAGCTCTTACTGAACTGTTTCTGTGCTCGACTTTTGTGCCCCATGATATTTGTGATCAAGTGGTCCGACAATTTTTGTGGACAGTGAGGAGTGACCGGTTCTATGATGATTACAAGGTAAAATTATTCAACCCTTATTTTCCCTTAAATCTTTTTTTTAAGTAATTATGTTAATAACATTAAACTTATAATAAAGGTGGAACAGGGAGGTATGTTTGTTTGCTGACTGTGGTATAAATAATAATACAATATTAAAAACTTTTCATAAGTTAGTCATATTTGAATCACAAAAATAATTAATCAATGTTAGCATCCCGTTGAACTCTAATGAATGTATGGAGTCGTAGCGGCTACGATCGCCGAGTGCTACAAGATGCGTAGCGCAAACAATGCAGAGCTTTTTGTTAGTAGGTAATAATATTTTATACAATACTAGATTACGGTTATACTGTTTGCGAAATCGTTCATTAATTTAAGCATGTTAATTGATATGTTAAGCTGAGATAATGTTATAAATCTTGAAGATATTTTTTTATAACTTTTATATTTATTCCTTAATCTTATGGTATAACAAGCTTTCGCCACGCGGTTTTACACGCGTTCATAAAAAGTAGCCTATGTCCTTCTACATATCATAGGCTTCTGCGTGGCAATTTTCATAGAGATCGATTTACAGACTTGAAAAGGTAACAAACAAACTTATTTATAAGGATTTAATCTTTCCTCAGATTGTTCTCAGTTAAAAGTTTATTTCCAAATATCATTATTAACTTTCATAAGTTCCCGCCTAGGGCATCAATAAATATCTAAATGGTAGATAAACTAATTTTGGCCAGCGAAGTTTATGTAGGACAATAGGATTCCTTAGTACTTTTGATTCGAAAATATTTAGGCCTAGGCAGAAATTCAGGCCAGACTACATCTAATTACGTGCGTGTGTGTTAACATGTCCAAATACTTCGCTTGCAAAACGGAGTTTGTTTACCGGAAAGATATTTCGATAGACTCTAAATCTTGTACTAGAAAACGACTGATAAGGAGTGATAATTTTTCTGCAACTTCAGTTCTTAATCTAAAAAATGTTAGGTTTTTAAACAGACAGGTAGGTACCTATATGATATCGAAAACCTTACAATTGTTTTTTAAGACCTATTCTAATAATAAAATATAAAATAAAAATAAATTTCTGAAAATAAGTAAAACTATTATGAGGCTATCTACTTTCCAGGATATTAAGAGTGACATTGACCTCCGTTTAAGACTCTTGGCAGAGTCTTTTGATGCAATCATTACCTGAGACAAATTTACCCTGAAGGAAGCATTCCTTACGCATTATGAGCTCTAGCTAATTTACTCACGTGCAGAAAAAAAAACATACATACCTACACAATAAATACTACATACATAGTGGTTTCCATAACACCAATCTAGCCCAAACATACATTTAAGTAATGTAAATCTTTATCTAAAATATATCTCAGATCTATTTCACCATTAACTAAATGAAAAGGCAATCGACGCAAGCAAACATTACATGAATGTATCTTAAATCATAAGTGACGGTACGTGAAACAGTGCATGATACTAATAAAGAAGATAGCCTTAAACAGTGATCGCATAAATACGTAACACATAAAACGTGACCTGCGTTACCTAACTTAACGTAAGTAAAGTCAGCAAAAAAATATCCTAGGAGAGATTTTTTATTAGGTGAACCATTTCATGTAACACGCTTTATTAGTATTAGAGTATTGTATTAGTATTTATTATCTGTATTATTGCGAACAAAAGAAAAAAATACTCAGATCGGTCAAGCCGTTTGAGTTACATGTTTTTACCCCACGAAAAAAGGAGGAGGTTCTCAATTCGTCGGAATTTTTTTTTTATGTATGTGTCCCGATTACTCGAAGACGTCTTTTTGAAAAGGTATACTTTACTGTTGGTGCCCATGGTCATCAGGTCAGGATCTGATGATGGAATCCTGGAGAAATCGAGGGAACTATTCAAATTTTATAGGGACTTACAATGTTTTTCATATACTTTTTAAAGCTATTCAGATATTTGCGTCTGGTAATCATAATTTACGTTGCTGAGCTGATGATGGAAGGTACAACTCCTTAGCGGTTAGGAGTTAGGCGATAATTCTTTCAATATTAAAGGACCTTTTAGACCTTTAGTTACATCATTTGATGTGATGATGGAAGTTACAAGGATAACTTATACTAGGTCAGTGACAAAACTAAAAATTTTAAAATAAAAAGTTCTAATCTTTATTTTTTTTCATATGATCACTGATAAAATATATTAACTTTCGCTGGTGACCATACGCTCCCACGCGGTAAAGTGATGTCCAAAAATAGTTTTGTTGAGAGCAAGTGAAACTGCGCGCGCGTCGCTGTCGCTGTGTCCCGTCGCGGTTTGTAGTGTAGACTGTAAGCACGCAGTAGATCACCGCAGTTAATTTCAACATAAAATACCTATCTGTAGTTTTACTGGCTTGAACCGTTATGATATGCATACATCGTCTCCCAGTACTAAATATTAGTGTATAAAACAAGCCGCTGTCTGCCTTTGTCTGTTTCTACACATACTTCTGCTAAACCATCCAACGGATTTTTGTACGATATTCACAAATGAAAAGAACAATAAACGAGAAAACATTGTGTGTATAAATTGCATCCGTGCGAAGCCGGGGCAATATACAGGGCTGGAATTTTGTAATGCCACCTGGAGGGGAAGTACTCTTAATACTTTAGATAGAAAATTTTGCTCAAAGGAAACATTCCTTTATTTTTGAAAAGAAAAAAAACGGCATTAAAGATTTTTAAAAATTCGCTTGCCGCACACGGTAATCGAACCGACTAAAATCTGTAAAAGTTGCACCGTGTACTTCTATTGCATTGATTGTTAGGGTCAATGAAATCTTAAATTATTAATTCAATCGGTCAAGTTAAAGCACTTTTACTCAAAGATATATCTGTGTACTTATGTTATTCATTAATTATTATCATTGACGTCATTTATCCATCGAAATGACGAATTACTATTTAGATAAGACGATTGCAATTTGCACGTGTTTGTAATGCAGACTCCTTTCTTAGATGTGACATAACTGCGTGTATGACGTAGTTTAAATATGGAATGTTACATTTGAAAATAGATTTTCATCTGTTATTCACATTTGATTGTTTTTACAAATCATTTCATAATTGTTTCACGGTAAAAATGGCTTATCAGGAGCAATTTGATTTAATGGAAGCTTATTTTTTAAATAATAAAGATGTGAATCGTGCTCTGCGGTGGTATGGAGAGAGATATCGAGACCGTCAGACACCAACTCGATTTGTACTGAAAAGAATGATAGATAATTTAAAGAACACTGGAAGTTTCAAAAAGCGACGGCACCCTCTTCAACAAAACAACTTTGATTTTGAATTAAATATTTTAACATACTTCGAAGCATTTCCGAAGGCTTCAAGCAGAGATGCTGCCGAAGTAATTGGAACAACCCACACTCGCATACTTAAAGCGCTGAAAAAGTATAAGTTTAGATGTCATCGTGATGGTCGGTTGGTACAAAAATTGCATCCTGGGGATTGTGAGAGAAGACTACAATTTTGTCAAAACATGCTGAGAGAAATTGACCGTAACCCTAATTTTTTGAGTAACATTGTATGGTCTGACGAAACCAACTTCAGCAATAACGGCATGTACAATCGCCGCAATAATCACTATTGGTCTAGAGTGAATCCTCTTCGTGTTCATGAAACTAACAGTCAAGTAAGATTTTCTTTCAACGTTTGGTGCGGAATTATGAGAAATATGGTTGTGTTAGTCCATGTATACGAAGGTCACTTAAACACTGTTAAGTATTTAGAAATACTCGATTTATTAAGAAACGAGTTAAATGGTTTCCCCGAGGAAGAGCGAAACCAAATAATTCTACAGCAAGATGGTGCTCCAGCCCATAACAGCAGAATCACTACTGCCTACATTAATAACCATTTTAATACCTGGATTGGTACAAACGGCACAATCAGATGGCCTGCGAGATCACCAGATCTCACCCCTTTAGATTTTTTTTTGTGGGGATATGTAAAAAATCAAATTTACACTAAATGTTAGGAGAATATAAACGAGTTGAGAGTTGAAGTTCAGAATACGATTTATAACATTCACCACAATACGTTATTGAAGGTAACTAGAAATGAATTCGTTAGAAGAATAAATTTGTGTATCCAAAAAAATGGAGCCCATTTCGAGCAATTAATTAGTTAGTTTAAATTTTTGTACATAATTAAATTAATTTAAAATTTCATTGTTTTCATGTAATTCAATTTATGAAGTTTGTTAAAGAGATTTCATCCTTATTGACCCTAACAATCAATGCAATAAAAGTACACGGTGCAACTTTTACAGATTTTAGTCGGTTCGATTACCGTGTGCGGCAAGCGAATTTTTAAAAATCTTTAATGCCGTTTTTTTTCTTTTCAAAAATAAAGGAATGTTTCCTTTGAGTAAAATTTTCTATCTAAAGTATTAAGAGTACTTCCCCTCCAGGTGGCATTACAAAATTCCACCCTGTATATATAATTTACAAGCGACCGTAGTAAATTATTTATTACATTTATACTAATTTTATTTTTAACAAAAGGTTCATAAGCAGGCATATGGTACATTACTATGACCTTTTTTTTCTTGATTTGTTTTTCTATGAGGTCATATTGTGAAATAATTATATAGATTCCAATTTATTTATGGTTTTAATTGAGCTGTGAGATAACACATTAAAAATTTCGTAAATAAAGTATACACTGGAGGTACTATAATTCTGAATTACTATGGAAACACTTACGAATATACTAAATGTTAATTCAAAGCTCCAGTTGTCAACATTGTACGTAACAATACTCGATTGAAAGCGAAAGCTCGACGCGCGCTTTCAGAATGATTTTGTTGAGATAGCAATCTTAAAATCCTGTCCGGACAATGAACAACTATGAATGATAATATGTCATGCAGTTGATGTATTTGTGTTTATTTCAAAGTAATAAATCTTCTGGCATGAAGTTAACTAAATATATATGCCAGTGTTGAATAACGGTTCCGCAGAAAAAAAATAGTACTAACATAGAACCATCTATTTAGGAACGATAGAAAAAAAACAATGTAAAATATTTCAATCAATATTTTGAAATTTTTTGAATTGTTTTTTTTTTAATAATTATTCTTGATAATTACTGCTTAACGTATGAATTAACAAATATGTATTAAAAAAAACATATTCAATCTTAAATAACAATGTTTCGATAAATATTTAAAATAGGTTACTAGACTCAAGGTTACCGTAGTTTAAGGTTAAGTTGTCGATTACGAAACAGAAGCCGAAAAATAGTAGACGATGACTCAGTACTCAACATTTCTCAATTCAAACGTTCTCCTAATATTTATATGTGTGCAACGTACACTTACGAAAAATACGAAATGCAACAACACGAGTTGCATTTTTTTGTGAATCTACAACTATGACGTAACGTTGTTCCGAAGATCTCGCTAAGAATTGCAATCAGGACACCAAAAAACTTTCTCAATACGAATGCCAAATGTTAATTCTATTGAAATAACATTGCATTTATTTTGATAGTCTAGACTTTAGACTTATTGAGTAATTGAGGCAGTTTGAGTACTTCCGACAAGTGATGTTTAGTTTTTCTAATAATATCTTGAACGCGTGCAAAATTTTAACTTATTTATACTTTCACCAGCTTTGCAATAGGATAGGATCATAAATAACTAAAGACTAAAGTTTAAGGAGCTTAGCTCAGCGTAACAACTCATTCTTTTTACAAACATAGATTACTCAAACTCCAAATAGAGTATCGAGCTTAAAAATTTCACTTTTACAACACAAAATTTTATTTTGTGAATGAGGCTTTGACATTCACACAACACAAAAAAACTAGCATCAACAAAAATAAACACGTTCGTCTCTCGTCCAAATTGTGCGAAAGATGATGATCTCTTGACGTAACATGGCGCTTCGCACGTAAACGTCTACAAAATGACCGCTTGCGCAACATGACGGTCCATAGATCATCTTACACTAGAAAGGGATACATTTATACACCATGTCTATATTACATTACATAAATTAGCAAGTGAATAATTGGGTATATTCTTGCATAAATATTATTTATTTAAATTAAGGCTTACGTAGATCGAAGGAAAGGTACTTCATTTATCATTCATAATAAATATTTCTACGTCCAATAAAATTTAGATACGATGGATTTATTACTTTTTAAAAATTACTTTCCATATTTGTTGTAAAATTCCAATCATGTTACGTGAGATAAAACAGTTGCAATCTCGCAAGTCATAGTTGTTTAAATAGTTTTGTTCGATGGTTAATGGTCACGCAATTATGGTGATGTTCGGCCAGTGATCAGCGGTCACTGAGGGCACTGGGGCAACAGAACTCACGGCGCGATTAACTTTACGCAACTTTAGATACCTTAAAACAAATCGACGAAGGTTCTATGTATTTCTTCCTCTTCATTACACAATCAAATATTGCCTAAAGCACTTTAGAAAAAAAAATGCTACCTATATAGTTTTAGTTTCATATGAAGGTCGTTTTGCAATTTGCTCTCAAGTAGCTAGTTATTATTCAAGTCCAGGAGGAGCGCTTCGTGAGCGTTTAATGGTTGCGGATCACTTTCAATAGTTATTTTAAAAATAAAACTACTATTTTTCTGGGTCAACTTTTACGTAACAGTAACCAATCAATTTTGTAGGTACTTAAATATTAGTAACTACACAATATTTTTTTTTTCATTACTTATACCTATTTAAATATTACACCAAAATAAAAATAAAAAATTATAAAGAAAATAGTGTGGGTTCTGCGGGATATTTTAAGACAAATAGAATTTGTAGATAAGTGAAAGGATTAACCGGCAATATGATGGCATTTATCATAGCGAGGGCATCAAGATAAATTTAATCACGTGTGACAAACGGAAGCGATCACTTTATGTCAACCAACTAACAATTATTGTGTCACGAATTGCGTGAATTAAGTTGTAATATAAACAAGTTATTTTATTATGTAAACTTTGGTTATCCACATTTCAGTTCTCCGACGAAGAAATGCATATTTATTTTATCGTCGTTTTGCTTATTTTCTATGGTAAAAGCGGTTAAAGATTCAGCTTTAAAAATAACATTTCTAATTATCGATTATTCAGATTACATGCATCATCACGTAAGATACATCGCTGATAGACACACACAATCAATTAGTATCGGTGATTTGAGAGGTAACGCTTCGGGGCAGAAAGCCTTTACTAGAAAGTTCAATTCTAATTTTCGAACTAATAAAATTCTGAGTTAATTGGACGACAGATATTGACGTGTTTGCGATAAATTTCATCAGATAAATAAGAAACCACCTTAATTGCGATCATGAAGATATTTCTGTATTTTATCGGCAAGTTTGAGGATCTATCTTGAGTTACGTAAATAGTTTTATTGACAAGTTGATTGATAGCTCTCCAGGCGAGCATGTATGTTGTTCGACGGGCAGAATAGATAAACGCCTTTCACACTAATGGCAATGGTTCCCAAACTTCATCATTGCCCTTTTGATAAAAAAATATAGTTGATTTAATTTAGACGTGGCATTTAAAAAAGTAATGTACTGAATCAATGTAGTCTTGTTTCCATAATAGTCCAAGCTCTACAAAGTTTCAGAGACCCGTGTATGAAGAATGTCCCAGGATTATTCTTATTAATTCTTAAAAAAATCATTCATTGCATAATTTTATTAAAAATATTTTAACAAATTTTGAGACCCTGCCTTAGATTAGACATAGCTCGTAGATATGAAACATATAAAAGTTGTCGTTGTGCCGAGGCTTGTCTAAGCAGCGCGTAGCTTTAGAAATCAATTATTTATTTCGCTTTTTCTTGTAGGTAAGTCCATTGAGCAATGTTATTAAATAAGTACTACGAGTTTGAAATGTTGATAAGTTCCCTTCGTTTTTGTGGATACATTACTGAGTAAATATGTCGTTTATATTTTTTGTGATGTTAGTAGGTATCACATTTGTACTTTATAAGAAACCTTGACCAGAATTGTAAGCTAAGAGTTAGAATAATGAAATCCTAAGTTATTGTATGTCTAGATAAAACTTATACAAAAAACTGTATCTAATTAAAATTCAAATTATTTTATTTTTAATACTTGCCCAAAAAAACACTTATTTATACGTTCTTTGCATTGTTTTATTCATAATGTTGACGACATACTGACTGAACATTACGAAATTCTTCTTCATTTGAAATACAAATTGGGTAAGTTCATTCAATACAATTAGCGAAAAATTTTAGACACACTTTTAACACGAGTAATTATTTTGATTTATTATGATGTTATCCAAATGCGTATAACTTATAAAATATCTGTCAAGTTGTAAAGTAATTTACATAGTCGCAATTAATGTTGTTAACTATGTAGGTAATATAATGTTGTAACGTTACAAGGACACTCATTAGGCTTTATGTATAGTTTATAAAGCTACTTTTATGAGACCAGGTTAAAATAATACCTATTTAAGAAAATATTTTAAAATTGAATTTAAAAATTATTACATACAAAATACATACTCGGGATAGGAAAGAAGGTGAAGTAACACGGATTGGTTAGGTTTTATTTGACCTATTATATACCCAAATGCGCTTTGTAGTAGGTACTCTAAAATAAAATATAATATCATAATAATATCATGATAAAATTTCATTAAACTGTTGGACAATTTAATAAAATATTGACATATCAATCATATCAACAAGGTAGTCTAGAGTCTCAACCATATATGGCAGGGTGATGTGACTCAGTTAATAAGCTTCTAGCAAGAACCAGCGGAAGCGTGGTGCAACTAACTTGACTATCACATAACCGATGGAAAACGAGCAGACCTCTCATGTAACTCTGCAACACTTTTTATACATGTTTTATTTTCATTAATGTCAATTATAGCTTAATGATGTTGATGTCACGTAATCTAGGCACATGGTAGTGTGACAACTAAGTTCGTGAGGTTCGGAAAAGTAATGAGCGAACGCAGCAGCCGGCTGGCGCGCGGTGGCCCGTCTGATACACGAACCATCAAGCTACACTCAAGCACTCCAAATCTATTTAACCTACGAACCAACATAGAATCCCATAGTTTGTAAATCTTTACAACTCTTAAATATGGTCGTCCAAAAATCACCATTTTAATTACTCACTTGAGTAAATGAGTGAATAATAAAATTTACGATCAAAAACCCCCGTAAGATAAAACTTTCCTGCCCTAGAAACTTATGACATGAAGATAGGTCATTGAGCGACTTTCAATTAATGAATCTATAATGAAAATATATATTATTTTCCATAAAATATTAGAATTTAACGCCCTTTGAAAACTTCTATTTTAATATTGTGGATAATATTTTCCAGGGCGCTATTGGTAGCGTTAGCATGCGCATACACAACAGCTCTATCACCGCTGACAGTGGCGAGTGACGACAGCGACTGCGCGCTGTACCTCACTGGACCCGGCCGCACCTCCGCTTACGACTACAGCATCAACCTGCTCAAGGGCAACTTGTAAGTACACACCCTTGTATGACAAATTGTCACTGTGTCAGGCATTTAGTTACTGGCATTATGCTGATGTATGACACCCAAAATTATTTCTACACTTCGGTTAGCCGTCAATAAAAATGTGTGATAAATGTAACAAAAAAAAAAAATAAGTCGGTTGATATAAATGCTTATTAAAAATCTACGTTCCTGGCAAAACAAGGTGTGTCTAAAAACTGGTCTAGATTATTATCGGACTCAATCAAAAAAACGATCGATACTGCTGTATTACTCGAACACCTGTCAGCTGTCAGAAGTGTAAAACAGACGAGTAATGTAATGTGACATTATAGTTAGCTTCACACGGCCGGCACCGGCGTTACAGATCCATCCTGTCTCCGATCTGCAAATGTTGCGCGGGAGTGCAGCGAACGACATCTTCGACACCAATTAACTGTCACCAGGCGCGACGTTGCGTCACTTTCTCGCGATCGAACGCCGTGACTTCTCGGACGCAAACTTGACACACTTCACAGTTCGCACTCACCACATACCTATCTTTCTCGATATGATCGGCTGTTGGAGTTTACCCATTTAACACGTTTGAGTAGCAATTAACAAACAAATCAACATGTGAACTTGGCAACAATAATATATATTACCAGAGTCGTTACATAAAAGTTACGTCACATTCTTGCCTTTTAACTAAACAATAAATGCTTAGGATTGATATTACGACTCTGGTAACCAAAGAGAACCATTAGTTTTCCCATTGACCTGATGGTTTATGCAGCGAACTTATCTCGCGGTGCGACGTGTCGTAATATTTTACAATAACGTAACATAGGTTTCAACAATTGCTTTCATCTCCAACACAGATTATATTAGGCAATGGTCGAATCATCGTAGTCTTATATAGGTAGGTTATATACGTGCTCACTTTCAAAATTCTAACGCTAAAGTTATATTTTTGCATTATATATCTGCTAACACCCTAAAATAAGACAAACAAGACTTCTAATTTCATTACTTACAAGGTACTCCAGCGGTACCACAAAAGAGTCACTATTTGGCTACGCCAATTATATTGTTACACGCAGATTCAAGAAATTTGTATATCGTTGACTTAGGTAATTTAAATTGATAGCCAGTAGTTACAATAATAGTCCGTAGAGATATAAAATAACAGCACAAGATGACGGTTTGAATATCGTGACGTCTCACGAAACAACGGCAAGTAAAATATGGAAATTGCACAAAGTAGGTACCTATGATGTGAGAAGAGTTGCATTGAAGTGCTAATGAAACTATACCGTTAAATAAACCTCTCAACGTAAAAATGTAGTTTTTCTTGAAATTCAATTCAAAATATATGCCGGTCATTGATGTCAGCATCTCGGAAATCGAGCCCACACACTATGACCATTATGTATATACCTACCTATTAATATAGGAAAGCAAAGGAAAGGAGTATCTACCTATTGATGCTGGACTTGTCTATCTAACGGTACGACCTATTCCCAGTACAAAGTCTGTTTGTTTGTCTCTTATATCGTTTGTTTACCGCCGACACATAAGTAATCACATACGTAAATAAGTAACTTGAAAATGTAAAGATAAGTCTTTTAAGTTCATTTGACTATGAATATATTAAGCTCTTGTTATTGAATAAAAATAATTCATGATTACTAATCATTAGGAACGTATTACATATTATACCAATTAAGAAACATTTCAAGTGAGAAACGTTTCAAGTTTCTTAAAGTACTTTCTCTTGTCATTTATCGATATAATTTACCATACGAGGTAATTTACTTAACCCTAACTTCTGCCAATAAATAACATCCGATGTAATAAAAAATAAAGATTACACACCCAACACTTAATAAGATTCACGTAGAATATACATATTTAAATTAATCTATAAGAGTTGAATATTTCCGCTTTCTACGAACATTTACGAAAGTTCGTCGTTCCAGCAAATATAAGTAAGTAGGTAGTAGGTACCTACATACACGATGAGTAGGTATTTTGTAAACAAATAAGTATATTACCATTTTATACAATGAATAGTATTAAAGTAAAAAATCATTATTCAATTTAGGCGCTAATAAGGCTTAGGCTTACTTAGGTGACTTATGAACGTTGAAAGTCAGAATTCACTCTACCAGCAGTTCAGAATCCTTTATATTCACTTTAGCTTAAACTGTGTAGTCTAAAGTGCGACCGCTGCTGAGTGAATACATTTACCTAAGCGTGAGATACCTAGGTGATTCTTCGTCACCCACTCTCTTCACACTGTATTATGGGAACTGGACTGAACACTTACCATCAGTGTATCTCTCACATTATTACAATACAATACGTTACAATTTGTTACAACATCTAAAATATCAAATAAATCATGTGAGAAGCAAAAACTAATGAAAATCTGTATAGTTTTTAGAGATAGGTAACTATTTGAGTCATCGGAAGTTTTATATGAATACTAAACAAATTTCGCATGCTTATAACATATTTTATTGGACTTTTATGCAAAACTATTCAGTCATGTGACTGGTGAAGCGGAATAATCTATAAAAAACATGACTATAAAAATAGTGAATGGTATAGTGAAAATTACCAACAAAATCCAGAGAAATCTTTAAGTAGGTACCGACGTTGTTACAGCCTTATATTTAGTTCCAAAATTACCTATACGAAATCATAGTTACCTATACCATTATATCTTGTACGTACATTATTTACTCTATGCTTATACCAACTTCTGTAAACACAGTGCAGCAGTGAGTTAACTAAGCTACGCAAATTCGATTCTATTAGTGAAGCTTTTAGCAACACAGTTCAGTGACACTAGACAATTTATGCGCATAATGTTTTTTTGTGTTCGTCCCACTTCCGTAGCAATATAAATAATAATTCGTGTTTTGTAACATGTTTGTGACCCAGTGAAACCAAAGACCTTGATTTTTGTATCGATAACGACCAGGCAACACATATTTATTTCACTACCGTTTAAAACAATAAAATTTGACTAAAAATAATTAAAATCTATAAATAGAAAACATCGATACAACTCGTTATAAAAATCAAACTGCCATTAAAAATATAAAACTAACCAGTCACATAACAATACCATTATATCTTGACCAGAAGCATTCGTATGTGTACTGAACTACTTTCTTTAACCTGGTTACTACCACACTGGATTTTTGGCGAGATCTTGCCATGTGACGTTGCGTTTACATTGACCGCATATCCTACCTACTATCGTCGGTGTTTTGTTCAATAAAGATCAACCCAAGTGCACCAGAGACGTGAAATTAAATTGATTTGATTGATTGATTGATTAACCTCGGAAGGAGAAGTGCTAAACTATCAACTATTTTGCCTAGTCATTTCACTGACTCCATCTCATCTCTGTGGTATAAATAAAAACATTCGTAACACCAAGCAATTAATTTTCTTATCTATTTCATGAAATGATGTAACAGTAATTAAAGATGTTTCGAATGATAGTTAGAAAGGAAGTAGGCGTTCGAATGTAGTTTAAATTTTCTAGAACTTGAATACATGTTAAATAACAAAACGATTACTATCGCGTTAAGTAACATTAAGCACCTTTAGCCTCAAGTAAGTACAAGTCGATGTTAGATGTAGGCTACGAGGCCAATTACCACATTAAATAAGCACTCGTCTATCACTGTACTTATCTATTGAAGTAATGATAAGTAGGTTAAATTGATAAAAACTATTTTCTTCAAAAGTTAAAACATCGTTTAAAAACAATAAATTATTCCATTCCAAAATATATATATATTTTTTTATTTCTTACATTTGGGGTAACATTTAAAAAAAAATCATGATTGCCAAATAATTAATATCTGCTTTTTGTTTCAGTGGTTACGAAGGACAACACACCTGTATCACATACGAAGCCATTAATCAAGCTTATCTTGAAGCTAGAAATAGAATTTGTAAGTATTTCAAGTTTTCAGTAAAAAAGATAAAATTTTACATTAAATCATGAACAATAACATTGTTTTTAGACATAAAACTGTTTGCGGAGGCTTAAAAATAATGTAAAATGCAATGTTATGTAAAGTTCGTACGCGTGTATAATAGCTAAAGCTTAAAAGCTGTAGGTATTATGAAAAAAGCCGTGCGATAAGAGCCACATTACGAGCAAGTGTTCAAAAAGCTAATAACAAATTAAAATATATGAAAGTAAAAGGCTACAAGATGGCTACAAAATAATAATGGTAAATACCATTTTAATATCATCGTGTAATCGTCTATCGGATGCGGAAATGTGACAGTCATCACGATGTGAAATTATTTCAAACTCATTAGGCAAAATTATACACACGAGTCGCACAACAATCTTTTTATTAACATGTTTTATGTAACTAAGTAAAATGCACATAAAAATGTAACAGACATTTTTTAAGCCAGTTTAAAAAGTGCATAAGTTGTAATATTAAGTTAGGTAATTTTAATTTCGACTCTGTTCAAACGTTTCTCTAACATAAAAAACCACAAACATTCCGATTATCAGATGTCCGGAGAAGATTTGTATGGAGCCCATAAAAAAAAAGCTAGAGACTGCTTTACTTATTCCACTTAAGATTTAGATTACTTTTCTCATTTTATGCATTTGTATACAATAACAATGTACTAAATATAATGTTATTATTCAGTGGTATCACAGCCGAAGGGTGACTGGAAACCGGAGGACTACGCCAGCGTCGGTGAGCTCGTCCTCGATATCTCCATCAATTTGGCTCGAAGGTTAGTCTGATCTACATCTAGGTATTTAGTATCCTACTATGTTTGAAAATATTTTCCATCTTTGAAGTATATTAATAATCATTCTCATAAATCTTCAACAATGTAGCAAGCAGCACTTAAAAGCATAAGCTCAGGTAGGTACTTACCTACATCATTGCCCTTATCGTAACAACTTAAATATTACTCAAAAGACATTAACTAAATTAACACTGATTTGAACTTTCATTCAACATTCACCCATTGAACTAGTAACCTTTTGCCTCAGCTTTAAAGTTCATACGAGTTTTTGATATAAAAACAATAATTGCACATCCAAGGCTATCTTTAAACATACAAAGTGCTGCGTCAAATTACTTTTGTCATCCTCTCTCTATTTACTCATGGCCACGGTCCACTCACGAACCGGAATAGGATCAATACAAGACTATTACGACATAATAGTAACCAAATCATTATCACACGAATGCCTTTGATGGCTTTAATCCAAGTCGACCCCATGTCGAACTGATTATTCATTATTACTAACAGCAAGCATTATTAAACAAACTGCGAAGTGAACAAAACAAACAAACTAATTGTATTATATGATTTAGCAAAATAATTGTATTATATGATTATATTCGATTGAAATACTTATAGAGTCCCCATTATTTCCCATATTGTTTGAATACAATTTTGGAATTCGGCCATCGGATAAATTTACTCTTGAAAGATTTTTTTGCAAATAAAAAGAAATCCACATACCAAATATTGGATGTTAACATACCTATTGTTAGTTTCTTGGTTATTTGGAGGTGATTAAATCTATATTCGGCAATGCAGTTTAAGCTCATTATTAGATAAGTACATAATTTGCTGACACCCTTAGGATAGTCTGGGGTCCTTGATCTTACCGCGTAGCCAACGACCTGGCCTTTGCAGTGAACGTGAGCTACTCGTAGCGTAAATGTCATCTCAACTCATTATCGTATCTGTAATTGGAGCAGCCGATACACATCGTTAAGTCAGCTGCGCGTGCGTCACTCATCGAACCGGAAACGACCGGAGACTGCCGCCTTACTCCGCTGACTACCTAGGTACTGTTACTCCAAGGTAGAAATGTTGGATACCTGCAACTTTCGAATATCAGAATATATAAATAAAAAGTAAAAGTTATTTCAAAACAAAAGGATATAACATACTAGTTGTTCCCCGCGGTCTCACCCGCAGTATTATCTATCTATGTGCGAAGTTTCATCAAAATCTGATCAGTAGATTTTGCGGGAAAGACTGACAAACTTTCACATTAATTATATTAATAGGATAGAGGGTGTGTGTGTATAGACTATTTTAAAATTAAATCAAGGCAATACATAGAGTTATGATAGATATATGTATCTATATTTTCCAAACATTCATTACTTGAAAACACTTGAACAGGAAAAATCTTGATCAGAATCTTACCCGGATCTAAAATCACATAAACCCTACGGGGTCCATCATGACGCTATATGCCGTTCCTTTGTGCATGGATGCCAATGGCGAGCATTCACTTCCTTGTCATTCAAATTTGTGATCAGCATCGTTCACAATAATGATGAACTGGAGATTGATGATGTAAATCAAAGATCCAATGATAAAGAGTGGTACTATAGTGTTTTGAATGTTGCATGTTGATTGAAGGACTTGCGAATCACGCGTGAATACTTGTCTAATGTAAAGTAGTATTCTTAGGGCAGAACAACGTCTGCCGGGTCAGCTAGTGCTAAATAAAATTACGCATTAAGTTAATTATTGTGGCATTTCTACCTGCTAACACAGTAACTAGACAAAAAAAAGGACTCTTAAAGTTTTTTTACATAATAAATTTTCAAGATTTGTTTAGTGAATTACTGTTTTTAGCTTTATCAATTTTACGGTAAAATCTAAGTAGGTAAAGTGTGACACTAATTAATGTTACTGTATATTTCGTACTGTGTGTGTGTTTTTAATAGAGTCATGTTTGTTATAATATCGATAATATAGTTTTAACTAAGTGGTAGTAAAAAAAACCAAAATCAGTAGCTAGCTAGTCTAGGTGTTGAAATAAATTTTACAAATTTACAAGGTTGCTATTTAATTTAACACGGTACTTACACCTAAACTTATCGCCCTAATTAAGACATTAATCTCTTCAACACAATTTATCTTTACGTATCATCTCGAAGGTCGTTGTATTATCATATAGAATTTAATTCAAGTCTGTCTGTCTGATTTGATTGACAGATCTAGGTCACGCAACTTGATATGCTCTATTGTCTTTTATTATAAACTGTCATATGACTTCTGAATGATCAAAAGTGGAGCAAGGAATTATGTTTAATTACTTCTAATGAATTATATAAGTTAATATTGCTTGAAATCTAACACTTATTTAATCACTATTACTCTTATTTGCTAGGAATTTTGAAATATCAGTGTTTATAATCCTTCTTGAATAATATTACATGCAGTCTACTTATAAAGTTCTGAAGCAACGTTAGCCATTCTTTAGCCTCTCGGCGTAGCAGGTGCTAGCTAACCTAAACATGCCAGACTTAGAGAGATTGTAGTAATACATATTCAGAGGTTTTACCAACAGACTTACATAAACTGTTTAGGTAACTACGGTTAATAATAAACTTCCCAAACAATCGAAAAGACCTACAATAGCAGTCTAATAAAGAATTTGTAAGAAAAGGTAATAAAATGGTAACAGTGGGCGTAGTTACAACTTGTACAAACTATTATTCTTGCATTTCTCTAGGAATTAGCATAATTAACTCGTTCTTGTGCATCTATGTACGATTCATATTATAAAAATGTGAAATTATGCCAAAACAACGACGAGAATTTGATTACACAATCGAATTCTTATAATTATGTTAAACTGCCTATTTAATACTGTATTTTATTGTGTGGCAGACTTTCCAAATATTTCTTGCATAACTTTACCAATAGCATCGACTATTCGACTCAACCCATTCTATAGATAAGGGAAATGCTTTCTGTAAAATAACTGTGGGTACATATTCATGTTTGAATTTGTAAAATGAGAACTTGGATATTGTATTTCCATTTGGGGTCGAAACAATGGGTAGCTGGAATGGAGTCGAGATGCTCGCAGATTGTTTAGTTTCCAGACGCTTTATAGATGCAATAGGTGACCAAAAAGCGGGCGCTTGCTTACCTCGAGCAGCGTATTAGCCTCGCAGTTCAATTCAACGAGGTATTCGCCAGCTTTTTGGGAACCCTGCCTGCAGGCGGTGATTTACAACACGGTTTAATATTTATTAAGTAAACGAAACAAACATATTTTTTTTCAACAAAATTTCTTATTGTGCCAGTTTCCTAAGCAAACCTTGAATTTTCAAGGAGATATCCACTCTCTAGATAGAACAACTGATATTCATTAAACAGATCAAAGTCCATTAACCCACAAAGCAAATTACCTAGGCACATATTTAAATTAATAATACGAGTACTTACTTAGGTATGTAGATCATATTTTACCTTGAAGCACATTGGGATGTTGGTCTTTGACCTCGATACTCATAAATACGCCATGATGATTAAAAATAATATAAAAGAATATGTTATTTGCAATAGATTTATGTTTAAAATCGACATGAATGGAAAATAAACCCAATGCTGATTGATTAGACGCACCGGACTTCAAGTGAACTTTAAATTCATAAGAATTCGCGGTGCAATTAATCTCTAATGTTTCATGTTATAATTACTGACAACAAACGCATGTTATCGCAATAAACCTTGGCATTTCATAGTATCCGTTACTAAATATACTAAAATTATTTGCAATAGCCTGTTCTAAAGTGTATCAATCAATTAGATCAATGCTATCTTTATCTAGAAAGAATATGATTTTGATCTCTATTAATAACTAGCTTTGATTTTATCGCTTTTTCTTTTCATGAGTAACAAATTTATTAGAAACAATAATAAACAATTTTATGAAATTCAATTGCACAATTTTCCAAATGCAATAAAGGTAAACTTAAACACTAGAATAATACGTGTTTTCCTAGTAAAACTACACTAGATGAACACTAGTACTTAAAATATGGTCTTGGTATTACTATTAAGTAATACCTACTTACATTTTACTATGCAACACATTAGGCATTATAATTTACTTTGTCATTTATAGATATGGTCTAACATACGAAGAGATCGAAAAAGGCCTGCCCCTGATCGACACGTCAAGAACTCTGATCCGCGAGGTTTGCCCCCCTGTGTTTTCTCACGTGGAGTGCCGCGCGGGCAAGTACCGCAGACTGGACGGCCTTTGCAATAACCTGCAGAATCCCACCTGGGGATCCACGAACTCGCCTTTCCAGAGGTAAGCAGCTAACCAAAAACTACACATAAAATTGTTGCAATGTTCGCTAAACTAACAATAGACCTAATAATAGACCGAAAATGGGTTAGGTAGAACAATAACCACCATCGAAAGGTGTGGCTCAGAACAACAATTTATTAGCAAATAACTTTGCCAAATTACATTTACTTCTTTTACTCTAGATTTGCTTTCGCTGTAAAACATGTTATATTTTGTCTACTATGCTCGTATCTTGATGTGGCCCAATACACAAAATCTGTATAATACATCTAATATCTAAGTAATCGCTGGAAATTTTGTAACATTTAAAAATAGCAATTTTTATATTAGCAACTTATGAATTGGGTAACAATAAGCATGAACAAAATTGACTCGGTTCATTACCATATGGTACGGTTATTAAAATGTTTATTAACCTTTCACTTAATTTCGATATATGCGAGTATTACTGCAGCTAAAATATTGTGTAAGTGAATGAAAGACGTAGGTACCATAAATATATTTGAATTCGTTCAGGTTGATTGGCCCGTTGTTCTCCGATGGCATTAACGCCCCTCGTATCGCCCACACTGGCCGTGACTTGCCTCTTTCCCGAGTGGTATCTCGCACTATGCACCCTGATGATGGCTTCCATGATCATGCCGGTACTGTTATGGTCATCGCTTGGGGACAGTTCATGGACCACGACTACACGCTAACAGGCACACCACTAGGTAAGTCTTTCTGATGTATTTTTAACTCTACATTTTCTCATTCGGTGACCATTATCTCAAAACTCATTTATTCAGTTTAGGACTTCTTAAGACCCTTATGCATGTCGATAGTTTAAATTTTTACAATAGACTCTTAAATCGATAGTTCCCATTGTCTATCTCCGTCTTAAAATCCGTTCTGTTCCTGATTTTTTTAATACCTACTTTATTCCTTAGATCCCATAAACCGAAATGACCCTGAAGAATGCTGCAAGCGTCCACCACACCTCAAACATCCGTACTGTAACGAGATTCGCATCCCCGATGATGATTACTTCTACCGTCTCTTTGGAGTTAAGTGTATCGACTTCGTTAGAGGATTTCCTTCGCCTAGACCCGGCTGCCGTCTGGGTAAGTTACATTACAATAAATTCCTTAATAAAAAAAAAGGCCAACACGTTTTTGTGTAAAAGATCTAGAATTAAACCTATTTATAGACGAATACGGAAAAATTAAAATAGTGCTATTTATAATATGATGGTATATTTGAAAGTTCGTGTAATGGATACTTTATTTGAAAGTAGAAATTCTCCCGAAGATTATCTCCGATCTTTGCAACAGCGATAAAAACAACATGATACCTATATTTGAACAATGAAAAAAAGGCACCTATAAGTAGTTATAAGCAGGGTCAACAGTTTGACAACAAAATAATAGAGATACATATTCGATAACTTATCCGTTGAGCAACCAACTCGGTCAGTTTGCGGTTGCTTTACGACATTTCACGCACTAAACAAAACTACTGAGACATGTAACTTATCTATATCTTGAATGACACCTAACCTCCTACTGAAGGACACATCAGCAATCATTATTTAGGAATGTATTCGAAATGCAGTGAACCTTATACATATTAGCTTTTCTATATGCCGAGAATAAAAGCCCATAACTCGTTAACAAAGTAGGTACTAAGTATTTTCAATTGCCACTTGTAACTTTAACTTATAACCGGTAATATAACGAGAGTAACGTTTGACCTTTTCACTGTCTACTATGATGTGAGAGGGGAAAGTGATTTAATAGTTGCGAACACTTGATCCCACATTGCGCAATCTAGTGCAAATCAATGCCCAATTGGTCAGCGACCACAATCTCTTTTTTATTCATTAATTTCTTTTATAGTATACACACGGCCACAGATCATACACATTTTTGTTGCAAAATAGCGCCTATTACAACCGCATAAGGTGCCGCAGTGTGTAGCTTGATCTGTGGCCGTGAGTACATCAATGTAATTTAAACTTATTCCAGACTTTTTATATTCCTTGTTTAAAGGGACTTAAATAGCTTAGTATTATAGGTAATCAACAAGAAGATCCTTAATATGTACCAAAGTAACTTAAGTATACCTAATTGATATGCAACCCAAAAGTTGGGTGAACACTTGGTATATATTAGGTACTTATGACATTTATTGTAACTGTAATATAATTTAATATTCCCCTGAAATAACTCATATGGCAGGAAATGTGCAATTTTTAAGTACCTAATATTGAGTCAAATTGCGTAGTTTAGATAAGGTGGCTAGGCAAATTATACATACCTGCAACACCGAAGGCTGACCAGTCTCTAGGATGTTAAATAAGATATATTAAATTATTTGAGCATAATTACATAGCTCGAGGCAGATCACTTTATATGTACTTAGGACGTTTTATAACTGTATCATAAATCCGTTATTGTATGATAGATTATATTATGTTTTAGGATCAAGGATACCTTTCAACACATTGACTGGAGTTATTGATGGGAACACCGTATATGGTGTAACTGAGAAGTTTGCCAGGTAACATAATTGAATATGATTAACAGCAAAGTCTGCATGTTTTAATAAAGATAAAATGTTGAATAATCCTTTTTAAGTATTGCATTATTGAAATGTTAGTAACTAAATATTAACTATGATTGCAGAAAGCTCCGTACAGGATTTGGTGGTTTATTGAGAATGAACCCAGTATTTAAGGAGTACGGCCTCAAGGATCTTCTGCCACTAAAACTTGACATTCCTGATGAAGGTTGCACCAGACCTAACAAGAACATGTATTGTTTTGAAGCTGGTTAGTATATATTAATATCTTTTCGGTAAAATATTTAGTTAAATTAAATTATAAAATTGGCATAAAACATTTTACACTTTTTATTTGAATCCATAGGCTCCCGAACTAGTAAAGTTTATCTCGTTGATGCTGTTATAGATTCCAATGATAGAATATTAATTATTTTATTTTATTATGTAACTTCAGGCGAGATCCGGGTAAACGAGCAGTTAATTTTGACTGTGATGCATACACTGATGGCAAGAGAACACAACAGAGTAGCGCGAGCATTAGCCGAAGTGAACCCACACTGGGACGACGAAACTCTGTACCAAGAAGCCAGACGCATCAATATCGCCGAGATTCAACACATCACGTATAATGAATTCTTACCCATCCTACTAGGAAAAGACGTTATGGAGAAATTCGGCTTAGTTCTTGAAAAAGAGGTAAAAAATTTAAACTCACGTTTATATCAGCTACTTATTGATGATAGGTACAATTAAATTTTATAATGTTTTACAGGGATACTGGGAAGGTTACGACCCTGAAGTTAATCCAGATGTTATAGCCTCGTTTGCAGCAGCCGCCTATCGTTTCGGACATTCACTATTACCTACTGCTGTAGAGAGATGGTCCAAAGCACACAAATTCATCGGTTAGTAAACTAAACTAATGATCATTTAATGAACTTTAAGGTGTTGTTTCTATTTTTCGTGTTAAAAAATAATGTTTTTCAGCTTCCAAGAGATTATCAGACCTCATCCGTAGACCATATGACTTGTACAGAGCTGGAGTACTCGACGAATACGTAATGGGACTAATGAACCAAGTTGCTCAAGCTATGGACGACTCCATCACTCAAGAGGTCACAAATCATCTCTTCAAAAAAGTGGGTGCTCGATTTGGAATGGATTTGGTTTCGTTCAACATGCAAAGAGGTCGTGAATTTGGTTTGCCTGGATACATGGAGTTTAGAAAGTTCTGCGGCCTTTCTGGAGCCGATTCTTTCCAGGATCTCTTTGGTGCTATGTCTAATGACACAGTTCGCAAATATGAAACGATCTTTGAACACCCTATCGATGTTGATCTTTGGTCTGGAGGAGTCTCAGAGCGTCCTCTCCCAGGGTCGATGTTGGGACCTACTTTCGCGTGCATTATTGCTACACAGTTCTCCTACTCGAGGCGAGGTGACAGATTCTGGTAAGAAAAAATAAGACTTATATACGGATATCAACTGTTCTCGTTCAAAGTTTCCTACAATTAAAATTTATGTACAACAGGTTCGAACTGCCCAAACAGCCCTCATCTTTCACATCGGAGCAGCTGGTTGAAATAAGAAAATCACGACTCGCTCGTATCATCTGTGACAATACTGATATCATCGATACCGTGCAGCTCTATCCCATGGTCTTGCCCGACCACGAATTGTAAGAGACATGAAATCTTCATATAAAATATTTTTAATTAAAAATGTAAGTAACCTTATAACTAACATGTATTTCATTCCAGAAATCCGAGAGTACCATGTAGGAGTGGTATCATTCCTATGATGGACTTCAGCAAGTGGGCCGAACCAGCGCCCTTCCACGGCCCTGCCAAGCAATTTGTGAGTAGCTTCACATACGATCCGTATTTAGGTAAAAAGTAGTCGCACCGGCACGTAGTATTACTAAGTATGTAATAGTCAACAGTTCACTTCGCATTCAAGCTAAAGTTGATAATTATTCTTCATTCAACAATGTCATCGTCATTGGCTCTCTATTTAATCATTTAGCTTGAATGTTCAATTGACCTCATAGTTTTGCAGTTGATTTAAAAAATATCGTAGGAACCAACAGTGAAGCAAAACTTTGGGGTTTCAAACATAGAAACAAAGATCACTATTGTCACATTGTATTGTCATCACAGTTGAACTTTGTACACACGGCCACAGATCAAGCTACACACTTTTGTTGCAAAATAGCGCCTATTACAACCGTATAAGGTGCCGCAGTGTGTAGCTTGATCTGTGGCCGTGTGTACATAGTGACTTTATGCACATATTTTATTCGACAACTTTATTAAAGAAAATGGACTATCAACTATATATCTGCAACCTACTACCCTATTTATTTTATTTATGAATGTATCGTAAACGTCAAACATTCGGGGATGACCGGGTGAAAAAACTAAACTTTAGGAACGATTATTATGTTAGAGTTCATAGGATAAGTAGAAAAATAGAGTCAGGGGTATCGTATCCAACCTTGATTTGGGCTAGTAGTATTACTAATATTGATGCGTAGGTACTTCACATTTGAATATTAGTCGTCTGCATAACTTATTTTTGATTTCAAATTAAAGTTGTCGAACTAAATTATATAGAAGTAGATATAACAAGTCAATTGTACTTTTTTGAAAAAGGTGTGCATGGTATTTAAGAACAATTATTTATAAATAGTATAAGAATAATGTACAAAATTAATGTAGAAAATGGCTTAGCAGCGGCCTAAAATGCTTGATTGCCATATTTTTGTAGCTACATATAAGTATTTTTGTTCAAAATGTTCGAAGCTGATACTTATAATACTGACATAGATAAAATATTTTTTATTTTGGCTTTATGAAATGAGTAGCCCAATTTTCTTCATAGTTATACATGTACTAATCTAAAATACAGTATCATTCTAAATATTAGACAATAATATTGAACTACTTTTTTGGAATCGCGCAAACCATCACATTTTTTTAATGTTACATCCAAGTACATAAGTATAATCTATCAGTTAGTATCACCTTCAACATCAGTTTAAAAGTAGTTAAGTTAGTTAGTTAGTTTTAGGACATAGTATTGGTTCTGCTTCAGGTCAAAAAAAAATATATTTTGCCTTTGTATTTGATCAGTACTACTTTGATATTTTATGGCTGACTGTACCATACACGTAGATATAATTCGAATCAAATGTTCAGTGTTTTATAGTAAATACACAATTATGTAATCATTTTGTTATTTATTTTATTAGTAAAAAGTATTTTTTAACTTTGATGCATGTATTGTAAAAAAATCTGATGTACATAAAAATACCTATCACGTAATAAATATAAGCACATAATGTCTTGTTTTACTGCCTAATCATTCACATTTGATAACCTAAAAAAAATCAGATACAGTAAATATACATAATATCAGCAGGTGAGTACCCAATCAACCATGTGATCTGTGTGTTTGTTAATTCACTAGGTATGTAACCAGAATACTGAATTAACTTCTAAATATGAATATATTTATTTTTCAGATAACAGATGCAATTGCTACAAGCTACAACGATACCAATTCAAACGAAGTTGTCGTGGACGCAGTTGCTGTTACCAACACCACTGAAACATGCGAAAACTGTAACATTACTATAAACCTTAATTGCAATTGTAATGAAACAACTGACCCAAGTGTCAGTACACAAAATCAAACGGCCGATGCCAATATACAGAAAAGTATAAAATGTGATTGTTTGAATAGTAATGTCAATCTCACAGTCGCTAAGATTAGTGAAAGCTCAAATAATAATGAAACTGAAATAATTTCAAACGAAGTGCCTCATGGTAATACTGTTTTAAAATACGTATACAATAAAAATGGGGATATTGCAACGAAATCAAAAGGACATTTTAAAAACAGCCTCAATAGAAAGAAACGTTCATCAGATGCACCACATTATAAAGAAAATAGCAATTATGTGAAAAATTCACCTACAATTATAAATTATGAAACTTCCCATAGACCTCGAGACATTGAAATTGCTTTACCATTCCGATCTGCTAACACTATTAGAAATGCCGATTTAGCTGATTTTAATATTGAAACGTTACATGAAACAGCAAACAAAGATAAAAAAGTTCAAGAATTTCCAGTAAATTATTCAAAAGACTCTAAACAACAAAGTAGAGACAGAGATGAAGATAGTAGAGAGAGAGATGATTATAATAGTAATAGAGAAAACCGAAGAACTGGCAAAGACAGTGATGAAAGTGGTGAAAGAAAAGAATACAAACAAACTGATAGACTAACTAATCGCGAAAGCCACGAAAATAATCAATATAAACAAGATCACAAGAATATAAACGAAGACAGTAATGAAAATCGTGAAAGCAATGAAAGATATTATGATAATAGTAAATCGACATACAACAGGCCTCAACACGAAAGTTTAGAAAGTAGCGAAGACGATTATAATCAAGGCCGAAAAATATCTCATGACAAGAAATATCCAGTTTCAGGAAGACAATCCAGTCTTGAAAGTAATTTGCAGAACTCTGGTGAAAATAGCAATGAATCTGCTGAAAATCAATTCAAATCGAACCACAGAGATCATGATGATTATAAAAATGAACAAAAAAATATAACTTCACCCAAGATTGTCGATGTTGATTTAAGTGATTTCAGCTATGAGAAAATACATGTAAATGAAAAAGGAGAAATTCAAGCAACTAACGATAGCAATGAAAATTATGATATTAATTCTGCAGTTGAACTTATAAATATAACAACACCAAAACCTGATACTAAATTAGAAAACTATGATGAAGGACGGTCGCTATCAAAAGAAATAACTGATACTTCTTCAAGTATAGAGTTAAATAATGATAATCCAGAGCCTATTCATATAAATGATGGAGAAGTTAAACCAGTGGTGGAACTCAACAGTGATAGTGGTGATAGTGAAGAAAACACCAACAGTGCTTTAAAAGTTAACTCAAGCGATGAAAATCAGAGCTTAGAATCCTTACTTGGTGTTAAAGAAACAGATAGCAATGAACAAAATGATAAGTTAGTAGCATCAAATGTACAAGGTAATGGAGATGTAAAACAAGAATTTGAAAGAATTCCCTTAAATTATAATCACAATGAGAAAAATTCTAAACCAAATGCAGAACATACAACGCCTAAAGCTTTGGAAAAAGAGGACCCTGTTACGAATAATGAAGGCACACTAGATACGTTCTCACCCCCCGAATATCGTTACGATGAAAATTTGAATTTAAAATTCGATGATTTGCCCATAAAAATACCTGAAATAAAGTTACCGGATGATATTTTAGCTTATGCTTACGATGTACCAGCATATGGACATGAAAAAGACAGCAATGCAGAAAAACAAAATTCCTATCATTATAATGATGGACAAAGAGCAGAACAAGAAAAAGAAAAATATGCCAAGAAAAATAACGAGGAAGCTGAACCAGAATATTATTCTCATTATGGCAATTACCAAGAAAAAGATGATTACAAAAAGAAACAAAATGACGAGGAAGAGGAAGAAGAAGAAGGAAGTGATGGAGATGAGGACTTATATGAAAAATTCGTGCGAGAAAGGTTTGGAAAACGAGGATCATTCGAAAAACGATCTGAAAATCTTCGAGATTCTAGGGATTTACCTAAAAACCCAGAACTTTACAAAACATTACAAAATATTCTAAAAAAAACTGAGGATGTTCAAAAACAAGCCGAGAAGAGTGGAGACCCTAAGGCTGGCTATATGTGGACACTGGAATATGGGGAAAATGCGTAGTAAATACAATATTTTTATAGTAGGTAACCAAAGTGCTGGCTGGTTAAACAACTTTATAATACGAGTATCGTGTAGGTAATAAGTGTTAAGTAACTTAAAGGATAATTTATATTAATATTTATATTTGTTAAGAATTGAGATCGTGAAAAATTCTCTGAAAGTAAATATTTAAAGATACAATTGCATTTTTTATGTAACTTGATATAACCACAGTGTAACTATATTCTATCTAACGTAAATACCTGTGCTTTATACACGCTATAAGATATTCGGTAAGTACCTATAACACGGTCTTATAATAATATACCTACCTACTAAGTAAGCAAGTGCTTGTTTTACAAGCTTTTGTATACTTTTACATGGTAGTGTATGACCGTTTTTATAACTATTCATTTTTCCAAACCATTTGGTTGGAGAGCGCACTGTAGTAAACCCTACCTCATAAGGTAACAACATGGGACTAGTTTCTGGTGGTGTATAGTAAAAAAATACTCTTAAAAAAACAGGGTTGCGTGGGCGCAACCTGGAGGGTTTTGAGGAATCGGCAGTTAAGCGGTCCCTTTTTTTGGTGCATTTTACCTCATCGAGTAACAACTTGAGACCTAGCCCATTCGATAGAAGTCATCGAAAAACGTATAAAAAAAGTTGGTTACCTCATCCTATCCTGGCACTTTCTGAAATCGGCCAGATTTTAGGGTGCTGAAAAATGACCGATTTAACCTCATCGAGTAACAACATGCCACTAATGCCATTCGATAGCTTAGATAAGCCCGATGATAAAAATATAAGGTTGCGTGACCTCAGCCTGGAGGATTTCCTAGTCGGCCAGGTTTTATGTCGGATTTACGAAGGCAAAATTTAAGGAAATCGTCTATAAAACAATGAATTTGACATAATTTCAATGGTTTAACTGTATGAGATGGCTATGATACATATTTGAGCTCATACAAAATCGGTCAAGTGTGTGTCGGACCACGCATCCGATAAAATTTCATATTTTACAGATTTTTTAATGCTTTAAAATGAGCGACCCTACCTCTTCGAGTTACAAGATGTGTATAATGCCATCCGATAGCTTAGATAACTCCGATTATAAAAACATAACGTTGTCTGCCCTCACCCTGAAGGATTTCCTAGTCGGCCAGGTTTTAAGTCGGATTTACTGAGGCAAAATATATGGAATGAATTTCACATTATTTCAATGGTTTAACTTAATGACGATTGTTTTGATACTTATTTGAGTTTATAAAAATGCTGTCAAGTGTGTGTCGGACCACGCATCCGATAAAATTTCATATTTTACAGATTTTTTAATGCTTTAAAATGAGCGACCCTACCTCTTCGAGTTACAAGATGTGTATAATGCCATCCGATAGCTTAGATAACTCCGATTATAAAAACATAACGTTGTCTGCCCTCACCCTGAAGGATTTCCTAGTCGGCCAGGTTTTATGTCGGATTTACTAAGACAAAATATATGGAATGAATTTCACATTATTTCAATGGTTTAACTTAATGACGATTGTTTTGATACTTATTTGAGTTTATAAAAATGCTGTCAAGTGTGTGTCGGACCACGGATCCCATAAAATTTCATATTTTACAGATTTTTTGACCCAGGTAGGGTTGCTTATTTTAAAGCATTTTATTCATCTTATTTTAGCGTTGCTTCGAGTAACAAGATGTCAATAATACCATTCGATAGTTTAGTTAGATTACTCCGATAATAAAAATATACGGTCGCCTACCCTCAGCTTGGAGAATTTCCTATTCAGCCAGGTTTTAACTCGTTTTTACTAAGGCAAAATGTACATTATTTCAATGGTTTAACTTTATGATAATTGTTTTGATACGTATTTGTTCATGTATCAATATTTTTTACCCAAACCTAATTTACACATTATAGTTTTAATCAAGAATTCCATAGAGGGGAACTTGTTTCAGAAGTCTAATGCAAACCTTATTATAAATCTTTACCTGTTTGTAGTCGTCATTTGGCCATGCTATGCCATATATTACGGTTAATTTATGCATTGATCGCTACATGATTTAAAACATATGTAAAACGTAAATATGATTAAACTTACTTTTTTAAACAGGGATCCTAATATTTTTTAAGCAAATTTAAAAACGATTGCTAGGGATATCCCTAAAATATTTCTTTAATGATCAATCATCTACTAAAACTTTACTAACGTTGAATCTATACTAATAATAAATCTGAAGAGTTTGTTTGTTGGAACGTGCTGGTACTGGTCCGATTCGAAAAAATATTTCATAGGGAGCTACATTATCCCCGAAGGTTCTATTATACCTTTAAGCTGTATTAAAATAAAACTTCTATGTCAACGCAATCAAAAGAAACAGCAATTTAAGCCGCATATTTTGAAACTCGCAACTACTCGCAAGGGAATTAAAACCTGAAGGATACTTTCTGTCGACCTAGAGTCTTGAAACTTGGCATGAAGCAACGTTTTATAGCACAAAAAGGAAAAAAAATTAAAACTTTAAATTTTTAGTCACATCACATAATATTTTTTTTTTAAATAATTATAACCTTTTCCTCATGAACGCGTAGAGATATCAAGTTGAAATACATATCAAATACTTAGGTGTAATTGCCATTAAGCTGTGAAAAAAAAACTAATTTCTAAGTCAACGCAAAACGCAAAGGTACAACCATTTAAACCGCATATTTTGCAACTACTTGCAAAGGAATCAAAATTTTACGGCTACTTACCGTTGACATAGAATTTTGAAATTTGGTAAGAAGCATAACTTGCAGCATAGGTAACAGAAAAATTCAGAAAACCTTAAAATGTTTGGTAGTTACCGCAATGACTGCGAATTATCTCTATGTATGGGGAGGGGACAAAATTGTTCAAACTGCAATAATGACTAACTTAACGTCATCCAATCCGGATGGTTTGGTTGGTGGATGTGGCCCTAAATGCGTTTATTTATATTTCTTATTGTGGGTTTTGTTTATTTTCAGACAGCTTGCTTGTATTGTTCCTACTGGCGAAGTGAGACAAAAGTTTTGCAAACTATTTTCTGTGACATTTATACTTTTATACTAATATTTTTTGATTGTTTGTTTGCATTGAATAGGCTCCGAAACTACAAGACCGATTTGAAAAATTCTTTCACTAATAGGAAGCTACAGTATTCCGGAAGGTTATAGGCTACTTTTTACCCCGGGAATGCGAATGAAACCGCGCGGAACAGCTATATCAAAGGGCTCGTTGTGAGGATCTCAAATATAATATTTATTTTACAATTTTAAGACGAATAGTCATAAGTTATTTAAGAAAATAAGCGAATCTCTCTCTGGAACAAAACTATCATACTGTGGTGACATTAGGTATAAAAAAAATATCACCAAACTTCAAGTTCATAGTGAATCGGGAGGTAAACTTTAGCCCTCTTATTCATAAACGCTGTTTAACTAAATCAGTGTTATAGTGTCCTCCATCTCACTCTTTCGATCACCATACGTCACTTGTCAGATAAATATCCAAAATATCCTACAAAGATAAAGACTGCGGAATTTTAACTAATCAACGTTTGGTAACTTTTTTACGAATAAAAAGCCGCAAGTTTATAGCCCCAGTGGTTTAGGCTCTCCGTTAAAAAATCAGTTAGTCAGAAGATATTTAGATATAAACGTTTGTAAGCCATTTTTTTTGGAAAGGACTTAAGTTATATATTATAGATAGCCTCTGATGGCTGCTTCAACCTCACCGGACAAATTTGTAAATTTAATTTAAACTATATTGGGTAAACAAACTGTGATTAAAATACTAAACTCTATGCTATGCTTGGTCGAGAACTCTACAATCTACAATATTTCGAAGATTTTGGAAGTTTATTTTCAGCCAGAATACTATACAAGCTGTTACGGAAAGGGTATATACATATCAAGTGCACGGCTTCTTTCAAGCATAATAAACTATATTGCAAAGGTTTTTAAATCCTATATCTACATGTTAGGAAGATATGAGGAATAAAACCAAAAACCCAAACATTTCAACTTGGAATTTACACATCACTAGCAACCAAGTCAGCTGATCGGTGTAAGTAGGTAACTCACGATACATTCACCTGTGAAAACAAACCTCTTATGCTCTTACTCCTGGTATTTTTGGATAATGGGTTCCGGATATTTTATTTTGTTACTCACTTTTTCTGACAAAAACTGATTATGTTTGTGAACAAGTTAAAATACAAATCCTTTAAAAATTAACAAATCATCAATCAATCATCAGTAAATCATTTGTTGGCTTGAAAATGATATTGAATTTAGGTAGGTAGTTAATGAAGGGATTAGTAGGGACTAGTAAATAATACTTAGTTACCTATCTACGTAAAACAATCTAATAACAAACATAACGGAGTATGTAATGTGTGAATCTACGTAATCATTGAAATTAAACCACAGACACAGAATTTGAGTATCCAACATTTCTTTTTTGTGTTGGTTGACATACATAGGTACTCTACCAGAAATTAATTGCTTAGGTAAATACTGCGAAAGAACCTAATGAAACCTAGAACAGAAAAAGGATTTCGTAACATAATTTATTTTCAAATGAACCCTAAATAACTTTCCTCCGCAACTTATGTGTGTCCTGGTACATAAATAATGCTAAAGGGTTCTGTGTTTAGTTTAAATTAAATAATTAAAAAACTAGGGATTGTTTGTAAACAAGTTCAAATGCAAATGCTTTTTTGCAGCTTGGAAAATTATTTTAAAACTTAGGCTGTAGGTAATAATAATAATACTTAAAGAAAAGTAACAAGAATTACGGAGTAGGTACCTAGTTCACGACTTTCGGTGAACGTGTAAATGTAGGTGCCTAATAATTATGCACATAGTAACTTTCTGCCACATTTTTTTTACCTCACAATAACAACAAAACGGGATAAAGGATAACGATACGAACGATCCTTTTAATGTTGATTTTTTTTATTCAACTCAAATAAGTATCAAAACAATCGTCATTAAGTTAAACCATTGAAATAATGTGAAATTAATTGCATTTCTTCCATATATTTTGCCTTAGTAAATCCGACATAAAACCTGGCCGACTAGGAAATCCTTCAGGGTGAGGACAGACAACGTTATATTTTTATAATCAGGGTTATCTAAGCTATAGCATGGCATTATTGATATCTTGTAACTCGAAGAGGTAGGGTCGCTCATTTTAAAGCATTCAAAAATCTGTAAAATATGAAATTTTATGGGATCCGTGGTCCGACACACACTTGACAGCATTTTTATAAACTCAAATAAGTATCAAAACAATCGTCATTAAGTTAAACCATTGAAATAATGTGAAATTCATTCCATATATTTTGCCTCAGTAAATCCGACTTAAAACCTGGCCGACTAGGAAATCCTTCAGGGTGAGGGCAGACAACGTTATGTTTTTATAATCGGAGTTATCTAAGCTATCGGATGGCATTATACACATCTTGTAACTCGAAGAGGTAGGGTCGCTCATTTTAAAGCATTAAAAAATCTGTAAAATATGAAATTTTATCGGATGCGTGGTCCGACACACACTTGACCGATTTTGTATGAGCTCAAATATGTATCATAGCCATCTCATACAGTTAAACCATTGAAATTATGTCAAATTCATTGTTTTATAGACGATTTCCTTAAATTTTGCCTTCGTAAATCCGACATAAAACCTGGCCGACTAGGAAATCCTCCAGGCTGAGGTCACGCAACCTTATATTTTTATCATCGGGCTTATCTAAGCTATCGAATGGCATTAGTGGCATGTTGTTACTCGATGAGGTTAAATCGGTCATTTTTCAGCACCCTAAAATCTGGCCGATTTCAGAAAGTGCCAGGATAGGATGAGGCAACCAACTTTTTTTATACGTTTTTCGATGACTTCTATCGAATGGGCTAGGTCTCAAGTTGTTACTCGATGAGGTAAAATGCACCAAAAAAAGGGACCGCTTAACTGCCGATTCCTCAAAACCCTCCAGGTTGCGCCCACGCAACCCTGTTTTTTTAAGAGTATTTTTTTACTATACACCACCAGAAACTAGTCCCATGTTGTTACCTTATGAGGTAGGGTTTACTACAGTGCGCTCTCCAACCAATTAATCTAATGCATCAACTAGGACCGTATTGGTATTGCTAGAGAGCTCTATAGATCTCTGCAATGGATGATGATAGACACACCGACACTTCATATTAGCAAACTATTTACTTGCTACTGTACAGGAGCACCGATTTTAGATTTCATAATGTTCCTTAAATTGCAATGTTTATTGCAAAGACTTGATTTTCATTCATATTATTTAATTTACCTTATCTATTGGGGCCAAACAGATGATGAGTCAGTTCAATTCCCAGCTGAGACAATATTTGAAAAAAAAAGGAAATGTATCCTCCATGTTCCACTTTCTACTCTGTAGGTACCTACAGTACTTCCTACTCGTAAGTATTTTTTTTTATGTATTGTATTGGCTTTAAATAACTATCATAAACTAAGTACGTCGTTAGGTACTACGGTACTACATTGTTTATTGTCTGTAATTCTTTTTTGCGTTGGTTTTAGTAGGTAGGTATATAGCTCCAAGGTGGTCTCATTTTAATTTGATTGATATTATTATCTTTGACTTGGAAGATAATAACATCCAAGGGTATACTCGCTTTTGTCCCAAGGGGAGGGAAGGCAATAAGAAACGTAGGCCGGGTCCCCCACGCTTGTTCAGCTCTATACAACTCACTACGCCAGGTACCCTAGGCAGTTTAGGTACACACAGGAGATCCTGCTTTATAGGTAGATAGTCAATTAAATAAACATAAATTTAAGCATGCATTTATTTAATTAAACGTCTATTTGAAAAGTAATTTTCGAGGATCTTCAGCAAAATGGTCGGCCCACGCGTCAACTTTATAAAATTATACCAGGTGTTAGCCAGAGTCTATAGGTATCCGAAAGAGGCAAGTCAACTCAAGTGCAGGTAAGGCAGGCAATACCTACCGGCAAAATGCGTGTATGCATAACCACCTAATAATAAACTTACGGGCACCAATAGGTAAATCAAAAAAATCTAAATCTATGTATTATGCCGGCCATTTATATGATCAAGTAAATTTTAAATGCGGTTTATTATTTATAGTTACTCCGTATATAGGATAGATAGTTGTAGTTTAATTTTAATTTAATATTTCATTTATGTTATACCTAATAGTTGTTTAGTAATTTGATCAAATAGAAATACGAAAATTTGTTCTTCATACCATTTGACAACTGTACCACGTAGTATTTATTATATTCTCTATGACTGTAACATGACGACAACAAAGAAATTAAAGTTTAATAGCCCGGACGACAGTGAACGAATCGCAAAAGAAATCGACAAAAATCAAAGTCATTAGCGATTAGCACACGACTTGTTTTTGAACTTCGCGCGGGTTGCCTTTGACAGCCTTTGGAGTACGTTTCGTTCGATACCTGTGAATACGATTTTCCACAATAATTAAATAGTATACACTGTATCTGACATTTATATTGGCTCATGGCAGTTTAGGTAAAATAAAATAATATCTTACATTTCCTGAAAAATAAAATATTATTTTTGAAAAATCTATGGTCACAGTGCGTGTAACGAAACGAAATATATGTCATGCATAAACAAAAGAACCTAACCTCACCAAAACATTAATTGAGGCACTTTGAGGATTTACTGTCTCAAAAACTAAGAGATTTTACTACAATTTCTAGAATAATTATAGTGCAAGTTGCAAATTTAGTATATTTCTGTCAAAATGTCTGAAGAAATACAAAAGAAACTACAGAAGGAGTTAGAGGTTTACAATGGTGTGCAAAAAGAATACCAGAAGGCAGTGAGCCAGAAACAACAGTTAGATAGTCAGTTAAATGAAAATAAAGCAGTAAAAGAAGAATTAATACTGTTGAAAAAGGATGCTGAAGTGTATAAACTAATCGGACCAGTATTAGTAAAGCAAGATTTGGAGGAAGCCAGGCAAAATGTCGCTAAACGCATGGAGTATATTACCAAAGAAATTAAAAGGACAGATGGTCACATTTCAGCATTAGAAAACAAACAAGAAGCATTGCAAGAAAACCTAAATAAACTAAAAAATGACCTTGGAAAAATGAAGATAAAAGCTTGAATGAAAATGTACATATAAATCGCATTTTGCTTTCCTATCTAACTAATGCTTTAGTTCATAATTGATAAGATATTTGCGTTTATTTTGTAAACGGAATTATATGGTATAATTAACACAAGAATTATTTTTACTTATCAAAAGCAATTTGAACTTTCACAAAATAAGATGTTTCCAAATTTGTCGTAAGCCTTAGGTTAACTAATCTAATGAAGAGGTGGATTCAAATAATTTAACGATCCAAGTGGAGCCCATGACCCAAAAGTGGTTGGATTACCAGGGGTCCACTGTACTGTCTTTACTCAAGTAGTACAGTACCAGAATCACATGAATGTTTCATTTAACCATGTTTTAATTATCTGAACTTTGTTTTACCATGGTTATAAACAAGGTTACATAACCATTACATTCCTATCTACACCAAGTATTTGATCTACATCAAGTAATTTAATGTATGATAGTGCACCAAACTGTAGATAGTTTATAATTTATGCCGAACTGTACACAGCTGACATTTTAATGAGAGGTCAAGTTGGTTTCATGAGCAGATTTTATCAATTTATTTTTTCCTTGTCAACCATTAGTTTAGGTGGATAACAAGGTATTCAATAGTGACAGAATTTTATTTTCAAGTCTCACTGGGGGATCACCTTGTTTTCTCAATGAAACTTTGATGATGACCTGGTTTCAAGTATTTTGAGTTTCAAATCAGGATCCAGGGTCACACTCACAATTACTCACAAATGACAAAAATCATATAATATTGAACTCTAGGAGAAGGATACAAGGTACAATAAACGAATCAACTTTTTTTATTCCCATAATATTTATTACACTTTCCAAAAATAATGGCACTTCAAAGGAATCCTGTGTGTAAATATGTATAATAATAATTTATATCACCATTAAGAGCTAGGTTTCAAAAATGTATATCTATAAAAATCTGGACACATGTGTAATATACAATTCACAATCACAAATAGACATGAAAGGCATTTCCCAGGCAGGCACACATGTCAATAAACAACTTTTAAAAACTGTATATTTGTTCACAATGGATTTATCTATGGAATGAGTAGAAGATCTTCACTTCTCAACTTTTTTTTAATATTATCATCTAAAAACTTTAATTAGTCATGGTCCCTCAATATCAATATTAAATAGTTATCTCTCTATCTAATTAATCCGGTTCACATGATTGCTTATAATTATAAACATTTTCAATACAATCCTAAAATATATAATTTCATTTATTTTTAAATAGAGTATCAAAAATATATGTTTGTCTTATACATTACTATACTAATAATATAAATGACATTAGTCATATAAATAAATCATTATAAATCTTGATTAATAATATCACTTGATTCTGCTCTGAACACATGGCACACTGCAAAATGGCATTTCCTGTTTTACGACAAACCGACCGCTTAGCAAACTCTTACCACACGTTCGACCTGAGCATATAAAACATTCGGCGTGCCAGTGCATTTTACTCCAGGAAACACCTTGCTGCTCGGGACCAATAACCCCACTACAGGCGCGACAGCGCTCTGCATAAAACTGATCATAGCAAGACAAACATATTGGAAGACCAGTCTTGTCATCAGGAACATATTTCTTGCCACCGAGTGGTGCATCACAGTGGTAGCAACAAAAATGCTGAACATGGAATGCCCTCCCTTCGGCCGCTGTGTAAGGCCGCGTAAAAATCAATTCATCGCATCCTGCACAACGTGGAATTTCCAAAACGTTAGCCAAATCTCTGGCGCAATAAATTTCGCCTTTGTAGAAAAAGTACACCAAATCAGCCAGAAGTTCGCCACACTTGCTGCAGGTGAAACATTGTGGATGCCAAATAGCTTCCTGACCAGCTCTTTCAGCTTTTACGGCGACTTCGCCCGCAAACATGGGTTTCACACATCGCTGGCAAGGGACACCCTCATTATATAGTTTTCTATTGAATTCCATTTCTACTGGACTTAGAGATATGTCACCAAGTTGATCGATAATGGTATCCAAAGGTTCTCCATGGTTACCAACTTGTAGTGCACCCGAATAGCCTGTATTGTCAACTGATTGAGTGTTGTCAACAGATGGGTTATTCCAGTCCTTATCTGGTGGTGGGAAAGCTCCTGGATATGTGCTGTAGTTGGGTAAAGGTGGTGGAAGAAGATCATCCTCTGAATGATTTCTAAGATACTCTCTCAGAGGTGCAGTCTGCTGTGGTTCAATCTGATTTATCGGTTTTGTAGTAGTTGAATATTGAGGATTAATCTTGGTAGAACAGATTGTCCCACTGTGTTCAGGAGTTGTTGGTTCATGTTTCCAACTCCAAATTTCCCCATTTGGTGCAAATATTGTTCCTTTCTGAATTCTGCTGTCTAACAGTTTAGCATTACCCATAATGTTATTATTGCTGGTTGCCCACAAATCTGGCATTATCTGAGAGCCCAATGCCTTACTTGTGAACTCATTGGTTTCATCCCTAAATTGTGGATTGCTGTTGTACTCATCACGGAATAACTTAATTGGTTGCAAATAGACATCATTATTAACTGGAATGCTCAAATCATTCAGATTCTTAAACAGTTTGTCATAAACAGGCCCATGTTCTACTGCACTCTTTATTCTGTCGGATTCTATACGCATGACATGAAGCTTGTCTTTTACAATTCTACTCAGAATAGGACTGGATTTATAATCAGGCAAGTTAGCAGCGCTGCTTACAACATTACCCTGAGTATCTAATACTAACTTTTTGTCAGAGGCATTCTTTGGCACAATATTATATTTCAAACCTCTCGATACATTAGATATTTTCAATGGCAGTGCGTAAGATTTGGTAGCTGAATGGGTTTTCGTATTTTCTATGGAGCACACCTCTCCATTTTGTAGAGGCCCGACGCGGACTACATTGCCCATTCCAACAACATTTTCTTTGATGCGCGTTATGTATTCCTGAAAACGAAAATGTCCATAAATCCTTTGGTAACTAAGACATGGGCATGATCAAATCATAACACAGTAGGTGTTACAATAAGCGACTAAGCCAATAATTGTGTAGTAAAATTCAAATTAAATATAATTCTAAAAATAATAAATAAGATAAAGACAATGACGACTACAACCAGATTCTCGCCCATTACTGACTCTTGAAATAATCTCTCATCCCTTCTTGAAGAAAGAACCCCGTAAAACCATGATTTTTTTAAATTTTAATATTATGCTTGAGAACATTGTGGCTCAGTATTCTAAGCGTCTATAGGCTATGGTGACTGCTTACCTTTATGCTTATTTGGCACAAGCATAAAGGCCGCCTGATAGATCATATAGTGGACTTACTAAAAATATGGAATACATACAGTGTGTTCAGATTTCTCTTGATCATCGGCATGATGCCTCGCGGCTGTAGCGACATCGTGCGGCGGAAGCTGTGTGCGGAGCTGCGCGCGCCGCTTACGAGCTGCCTCCGACCCCGATACCGGAGCCAGCGAGCCCAGGCATGACATGTACTCAGATACCTAAACACGAAAAGAATATTAATATTTTATGCATTTCATTTCATTTCATTCAACACCAGTGAAACCATAAATTATACACTATAACTAGATAGGTGAAATCGTGAGGGACAGCTAGAGATTTAGTTTTACTAAAATAAATATTATTAGATTTCGCCCCACTGTTTTAACCGCGTTCCAAGGATAAAAAATAGCCTATGTTACTTACTCTCCGCCTCATTACCTATCCCTAGGGCTAGCGCAGCGCCACATTACGCGAAAATTTCGTCGCAGATCTTCCGTGACGGAACGCCAATACATATTATTGTATTTAAATGACTAATAACGGACACACCACGCGGAAGATCGGCCGCTCCGTCGTCGTCGCTTAGATATTTGTATGGAATACTTTTTGTAACGGAAGTTCCTCGTAATGTGGCGCTGGCCTATGCCATATAACACATTAATCCGCTGCTTCTTCATCATTCACTGATGCGTGAAAAATAGAGAAACCAACAATGTGTTTCTTAGTTCAAATTTATAACTAGCTGTTCCCTGCGGGTCCACTCGCGTTCCCGGGATAAAAAGTAGCCTTTAACCTTCGGGGATAATGTAGCTTTCTATTAGTGCAATAATTTTTCGAATCGGACCAGTAACTCTGGAGATTATGGCGCGTTCAAACAAACAAACTCTTCAGCTTTATTATTAGTATAGATATAGATATTAAGTAAGGATTATCAAGTGGAGGATCTTATTTATTTACAGTAAATATTGGTTTTAACTACTGTTTGTGAATACAAACATGAGTGAATACTCATGCCTCTTTTTAGGCCTACTCCTTAGTCCGATCATTGTTTTCAAAATAAACCAATAGAAAGAAATGCAGAGAAACTGACTTGACGTGATAATTGTGCAATTCTATTGTTTATAAAATTCAGAATGATTTACGTACTATCGTGTATCGTTATTTGAAGTAGGCCCCCATAATTCTCATACATGCTTATAGATGCCAATATTTTTTCAAGATCAAAGCGATAAATATATCAGTCTTATCAAATAAAGCTTCTAATCTAAATACTTGACGCAAAGATTTAAAGTTACTATTATACCTACTATCTTATATTGCTATTATTCATTGTATTATAATCATTGTTTCTTACTACTCACCAACTCAGTAGATGCATTTGGAGGCACCCAATCTACTTTGACGGGTTTGTCAGCTATTCCACGAATTTTTATCAATGGCACTAGAAAAAGATAAATTTTCATGGTATTTATATGCAAAATAAAAATATCTTAGATAATTTAAATTCTCAGAGTTTATATTAGTTAGTTACCTATCAATACCAACAATAATTTATTACTAGTACTGATATTAAAAAAAAAATTAAAGAAATAACCGAAAATCAAGTAGGTATACTTACATGTACCCTTCTTGGGTTTTGCAGTCCCAAGTAGCTCAAATTGTGCCCACCCAGACAAATCATCATCCTGCACATCATGAACATCCTTGCTACAATGACAAGCACGGCATACCTTACGCCAAAAGTGTAGGTCAAGTCCTGGGCATGTTGGACCTGGAATTATAACGTTTTATATTATAAACTAGCTGTCCCACGCTCCGACGAGAAAGTAAACCAATGTACCAATTCTCATACAAAATAATTTTTGATTATTTTGATTTTTCAGCTGTTCTTTGGGGCTTTCCTCGTTCTGTGTTTGACTGTTGTATTTATTTTTCTTTATATATGCCAATAATAAAGAGTTTTCATTCTAAAGAGTATACTCCTGACTCAGGAGATAATAGTCTGGCCATTAATTACTTAATTTCTACAATAATTATTATAGAGATAAAGTTAGTAATTTTGGATGTAAGACATAATCTCTAATTATTGTTATTTGTCAGATTCAAAAAATCCATTTACTAATAAGAAGCTAAGTTATCTACAATTTCTATATGCTACTTTTTATCAGCACTTATTAATTTTTAGTACACTAATAATATTACGTTAATAAAATTTACGTACAGTTATAATCACCTCTCTTTCTATAGCATATCACTTACCTCTTCTGACAATGTTAGGGTTTTTTTTTATACAACTTAAGGCAGCAAACAAGCATACAGCCCACCTGATGGTAAGTGGTTACCGTAGCCTATGGACGCTTGCAACACCAGGGGTATCACTTGCATGTTGCCGACCCTGCAAAAATCACTTCACACCCTTATTGAAGAACCCCATGCTGCAGTCTCTTCGGAAAACTACAGCGGACAGCTCATTACACAACATGAGCGTGGTAGGAAGCGAACCGCACAGTACGTACGTACGTATCGCGCCGGCGTCGCTGCTGCACGCTGGTGATTCCCTACTAGATTAGCCTAGCCCCACTGGCCCCCGCACGTACTTCCGTTTTTGATACGTAGGCGGGGAGTGAGACACGCCTGCTATCATGTACAAGCTAATATTCGCGAATTGCCGGTGTACTGCGGTACCTACTTAGTACTTACCGCAAGAATTACACGGAGCCCCAGCGCCACTGTCATGCCCCAGCCGCGCTTTACTCAGCTTCTCCCGCTGACTCTCCAGTTTCGAAAGCCAAGCCGGAGCCTCCGGAGTCTCCACGCATGATTCACTCATCTGCATCACAATATAATTTCAATTTAAAATGTAAGGTACAGGTTGATATCCAATTCGGTTTACTAACGAATTAAAACATTTATGTAATATTTAAAAAGTTGTACATACCTTTTAATCGAATCACACCTAAATCCCAATATATTATGATCTCATTTAAAGAAAAATTAACTTTAAAACAATGCAATAAAAACAGAGTCAGGCAACATTGACGTGACGGACGACATTGAGATTAGAGATGTGCCGAGTCAGACTGACTCGAGTACTGACTCGAATACCTAGCAGGTACTCACGTACTCGAGTATATAAAATACTGTATTCGGATCCACAATATACATAATTATAAAGTTAAAAATTTAAATTGATAATTGTTATAGTTGATAGTTGTTAGCTTTAATATGCTATGCCATACATAATACCAAAGGATGATTATATTATGATTTAATTACTGATTATATAATAATCTGCTGCGATTATTTACATTGTACAAGCATTCATACACGATTTGTGATGAAATATTAGAATTTGTCGTCAAAAGCAAACTGCCAAGTTCGATTCAAAAAGTACTCGAGTCCACTGAAGTATTCGAATACTCGTGCCAGTACTCGAATACCTGTCCGAGTCTTCAGACTCGAATCCTTTTTTTAACGAATACCAAAAATAGCCGACTCGGCACATCACTAATTGCGTTTACTGACTCACAGATAACCAAGCTGATATTTTATTAGAGCTCTTTATTAGTCACCACACTTCACTTCCTGATAAATGGCATTAGATGCGTTTTTAGCGTTCCGTAGTTCACGTCTAGTTTGGAATTCTTATAGTTTTGTCATGTCTGATGTCCGTCCGTCCGTCCGTCCTCGGCTTACCAACGGCTTACCTTCCAAACGTGTAACAACATATTATTCTCTAATATGTGTTCCAAACGGTTAGTGCTAGAAAGATTAAACTTTGTTTGGATATGTGTATTTACCACGTCGCGCGCGTCGTTGCTAAGTGCTAAAATAAAATGCCCAAAAATATTTTTTTTGGAGTACCTCCCCTGCTTGTAAAGTGGGGATGTTTTTGTATCTCGCATCTATCCCATTGTGTGGGGTATCATTAGATACTTAGGTTTTTTTAAAACATTGAGAGTTTGCTAAGACGATCCGTTTGCGAGACATAGCGCCTTTTTTTTGTTAAAATAGGGCGTCCCCCCCCCCCCCCCCCCCCTTCTAAAAGCTAAACGGCTGGCTTGAAAAATCTCAATAATTCATGATGGTAGTCCATGTGATGAACGTTAAAAGAAAACTATAAGGGCTTAGAAAACTTTGTTAGTTCAGGGGTTATAGAAGCCTAACTATAGGAAAACTTCGTACAATAATTAAGAAATAATAAGTAAACATTTCAAATATTAAAAATTAAATCATAACAAATGTATTGGACACGATCTTCTAAGCCCACGTGCCATTATGGGTGACTACAGAACCCTATTCTATGCGTGGCCTGACATGCACTTGACCGGTTTTTTTACACAATTCTGCCAGTGTCAGGGTATTTGAAGATAAACGAAGGATATTAATCGGTAAAAAAAAATCTAATCAAAATTGTCAAATCGAAAGATATTGACCGGTGGCGAATTGACCTAGAACAATTATGGACAACACTATTATACCAACACCCACATTATGTCATGATTACTGCCTGCCTGCTATATTTTTAATCTACATTTTTATTATTTTAAATATATTCATCACGCTATCGCTATGGTATTGGCCAAAGGCCATACAAGTCGGTGGAATGCTACAATATCTCAAGTGATTATAGTCTCTATTTCAATGATAAAATAAGTAATTTGACGTTTGTCAAGCGTTTATCTGAAATTATCTGTACTTTAGTACTATATTCATTAATCTGTGACATTAATTTCATTCGTAATGTCCATCAATCCATCTTTCATTCAATGCGTTTCCCGTTTCCGATTCCAGTCTGATTTCAGTTTATAAATTTGCGAAAACTTACATCTTTCTTTCGTGATATATTGTAATTTTGATTTTCGTTTACACTACAGTGTTTATAATTCATAAGGTGTGATTTTATCATTCGAAATTAGAATATTTTATAGACATTTTTTACCATACGTTCATGATTTACAATGACTCATGATAGTCATCATAAACTTTGCCTCTATTTATCAATAATAATTTGTTTTATAGATGTCATCAGGAAGACCTATTAAATGTGTTGTTGTTGGAGATGGTACTGTTGGAAAAACTTGTATGTTAATCTCGTATACGACGGACAGTTTTCCAGGCGAATATGTGCCTACAGTGTAAGTCAAATAATCAAACCTCATACTCATGATTTACCGAGTACCTTTATGAATACCCTTAGATGGAGTCATTCATGAATAAACTAATACTAAAATATGTTTCTTTGACAGATTTGATAATTATTCCGCACCAATGGTAGTAGATGGAGTGGCAGTTTCTCTAGGATTATGGGATACTGCTGGACAAGAAGACTATGATCGACTTAGACCCTTAAGCTACCCACAAACAGATGTCTTCCTTATATGCTTCAGTGTGACTAGGTAGCTTTATATTTAATCTTATTTGGAGTTTATTTAACCATTTGCATCTTACCATAGGCTGTGTAGTCCAATACATACAACTATACTTTTTTTGATCACTATTATCTTTTATTCAGATTTTATAATATAAATATAGTGTAAGTATACTATTTGAAATAACATAACACTGTTTTCAGTCCTTCATCCTATGAGAATGTCACTTCTAAATGGTATCCTGAAATAAAGCACCACTGCCCAGATGCACCAATTATATTGGTTGGTAAGTAATTACACCATCTCTAATATAAACATTTGTTTGCTAAAGAATATTCATAAACACAGTTTGGCCCTGATTCTGGAGTTTACAAACTAAACAAACTTTATCCTCCAATAATTCATTCTAACAAAAAACATAAGAAAGTGTTAAATTAAATTTGTCCTTTCAAATGAACCAATTATTTCAATGTGAATTTATGCATAATCTTTATTGGTCATGATTATTTATTTCAATTTCTTTTCTAATAGTAAAGGATATAGAACAAAAAGATATTTTCAAAACCTTAGGGTGGCCATACACGGGCAGCTCGAGCATTTACTTATCTGAGCAAACTTTGTGTGTATAGCAACTGTTTGACTTCACAATGAAATTTTACCGTGCTGCTGACCGCCTGAAGTAACTGCTTGAGCAGTTGTGTCAAGTGAAATAGTTTTATAAGTATCATTGGCGAAGGGTCCATACAAGGCGATTGCCATCAGCTTACCTTTTAGGAAACCCAGTTTCCCATTTTCATCATTTCAAAGTCACTTTTATCATCCTTAAAATACTCTGTAATTATATAAATTACAGCTGTTTTTTGACTTACCCTCGCCATAATTTCAACCTTCGCCACTGATAGGTATCTAAGTTACCATTAAAGTAATGTACATCATAAATTAAGTTTTTGTAAGCATTATGCAGTAATTAAAATGATTCAAACAAATTTTAAGCATCACCTACTCAAAAGCTTAGGTTGTAATATAAAATTATTATCAAAAAACCTGAAACCGTTTTTACAGGAACAAAGATTGATTTGAGAGATGACCGTGAAACATTGAGTCTGCTCTCTGAACAAGGCATGTCTCCACTGAAGAGGGAGCAAGGTCAGAAATTGGCCAATAAAATTAGAGCTGTCAAATACATGGAATGTTCTGCTTTAACTCAGCGTGGACTCAAGCAGGTATGTGAAAATACTCTTTCAGTGCTCTAAATGGATTTTTGTTTTTTTTTTACTATGTGATGGTGTGACCAAGGTAGCAAGCACATAATGTCTAGAAGGAAATGACTCTCAAGTGCAGCTGTTGGATAACACTGCTAGGTGCTTGGCGACAGATAAGGTAATTACTGCAAAGTACCCTACCACCATATTTTGGTTTCCTCACACTCATTATACAAACTCACCATCTTTTTCAGGGCATTTGAAGTTCCTACCACTGAGATATCATTACCTAATCAATACTTTTTTTGTTTGTTTATTTATGAACTAAATAATTAGTTAAAAACTAAAGCATGCTTGTTTTACAAATCTATACTAATAATAAAGCTGAAGAGTTTGTTTGAACGCTCTAATCTCTGGTGTTACTGGTTTGATTCGAAAAATTCTTTCAATAATAGGAAGCTACATTATCCCTGAAGGTTATAATAGGCTATGTTGTTTCCCAAAACGTGAATGAAGCCGCGGGGAACAGCTGGTATTAAAGATATGTTTTAAATTGAAATTATCCTCTAATTTTCAGGTGTTTGATGAAGCTGTACGTGCGGTATTAAGACCAGAACCTCAGAAGAGACATCAGAGGAAGTGTTTAATAATGTAAAAATGGCATAAACATCATGACAAAAATTACAATTTTACATGCAGTAATCTCGTATCAACAGTAATAATATGTTTCTATACCAGAATTATTACCTCGATTTGAATAAATTAAAAGCATAACAATGCCCTTGAATTATAATGCATCAATCTAAATTTCAGTCATATGTGCCATACATTGTCTATATATTGTTACTGCATAGTGATACTTATTTATACAGCTCGAAACATCACATGATATATTATGTTAGTTATATTTTCTGCTGTCCTTTTTAAGCAAATGGAAATACCAAAGATTTATTAGTAGATGTAAGTCCCCAATATATAATTGTACTTTATATTTTATAAAGAATACTACAACAATGGATAGAAACAAATTGTTACTGTTATGTAAAATGACTATAATGTTATTTTTATATTATGCAACTGAACCTCGATATTCAAAGTTTTTGAAATATTATATTCTTATGCGACTTGTGAATAAGGACTGACAGTAGATGCTAGAGTGTATTAACATACTCAAGTTAATCTCTAATTAGTTGCATGTGTTAAGCATTTATTATGAGTCTCCAATGAATTTTGTATTTTAGATAACAAAATAGTTTATACAAGCTAACAAGTTAGAATGCTCTGTCCCACACGGCGTGGATATAGTAGGATTATATTAATTTATGCCGAAAATTATTTCTTATATTTAAGTCTAATGTTTATAAAAAGGCAATAAATAAGCTTAATTTAATACCTTTCATACATTTTTAGAAAGGAATTTAATAATCAATTTGTTAAATATAATTGGCAGCTAAAGTGACATTAGAAAAAGCTTTAGTTCGATGTTCAGCGACTAGGAAACGGTCCGAGAAATCATAATGGGGCGTTTACCATGAATTTTTGTAGGAAAAAGTTATTGTAAACGCCCGATTATAATTTATTGGACCGTTTTCTTGTCGGTGAACGGTCGATGTTCACCGATAACAATCGTTGATGATTGACAAGAATTCGGTCCGATCCGTAGTGATGACAATTAACAGACCGTTTGGTTGATTTTTCTTTAATTACTAACACATATAATTTAATAGCATGTGATTAAATCAAGTGTGGTAATAGTGAATCATTAAGGCAAAATATTTTTATATGTGAAAAATTTAGATTAAGGAACAATGCATTTAAAAGTGTAATTCTGCAACGAAAGTTGACCTCGATGTTTTTATAGCATATTTAGCCCTATATTTTCTGCATAATGTTAAATTGATAAGAGGTACAAGATCAAATTATTGTTGGATTCCAAAAATATTAAAAAGTATGAAATTTTTACTAACTGATTGTGAAATGCTATTTACTCTTTGACCGCAGAATTTGCCCAGTATTTTTTCTCTTCCATACTGTTTGCTTGATTTTGCGACATATGCTCTCTAAAGGTCTGACGGACATGTTTAAACTACACGGCAATACGGCATATTAGTGTTTTATTTTTCAAGTAATTAGATCTGAGCGCCGTAAATCGTACACAAATAAGAGACATCTCCGTGCGAAAGATGCCGATGATTGCTTCTCTATTGAGAGTATATAATCATTAATATACCTATCGTATTGCCATCCTATCAGTGTGATTATGATTTATGATATACTTGATTATTTATAATCATTTCGCGAACATACATTGATTTGTACAAAAGCATAAGAATCTATGGTTTCAAATGTCAAAAAATCGCCGTTATTCTATTATTGTTCGTCCATAGCATGATAGTTCTTGTACATCATGACGTTTTACATGTATTTTTATACCCTGATTCTAAAAATACATAATTAAATAAATGCCTCAAGTTGTTCCTCAGGCACCCAGGATCTCTTCCGACTTTTCTTAAAATCCTTTTTTTTTCACTATTCTATGTAGGTTATAATGGCTTTTAACCATAATAATAGTTTCCTTACTTATATTATGTTAATGTAGCGATCAAAGGGTGAATATTCAAAATGTCTAATAACAGTCATATTTTCAGAAAGGGACCATTTAAGGATAATACAGAACCATCTGGTATTATCCTTAAATGTACTATGTCGGCTTAGTAATTATGCGTCAGATTTATAGGACACATAAATACTTTGATTACTATTTACAATGAAGTGATCAGTCATTTCGGGTGTGAATCATGTGCCTGACTAGGTATCTATCTATGCTTATGCCCTTATAGCCCCCCAAAAAGAAATCACAAGATTGATCTATTACACAGGGGACTGTACAATAATAATTGATGACCATAAAATCAAATTATAAGGATAACGATAGTAGGCCAGGCTAAGAAAAAATCTAGTTGGGACCACAATATAATTAATTGTCAAGGGTGGAATAATCGTAACATGCATGATATTATTTCTTTGATATAGACTGCTTTGATTTACATGTTAAGCTTTGAAAGTAATTTGTGTATATAACTATTTATATAAGTGCTGCGCAATTTAAGAATGAATCTTGTGTAATGCTGCACTCCATAAATTATTGAACTTATGATTTTCTTTTATTTCACCTGCCCAATATTTTATATTTAAGCACCAATACCCCATCCATCAACATCAAGTCCAATATACATGATAATTTTGGGAGGGTATAGAAGAGAGAGGCCGAAAGGTTAAAGTAGGTATATCCTCAGTATACCTACTTACCTTATTTAGGCCATAAACATTTTTTTTAACTATGCTTAGTATTAGCAAAGAATAAATAATATACTACGTACGTACTAGTATTAGGTATTAGCTTTATTTTTGTCGTTTGAATACATAATGAGTTTACATTTTCCCATAATTGACTGAACTTCTACTACAACTACAACAAATCTCCTACATAGCAGCAACCTAGATTGAATTAACGGGCACCGTGAGTCTATGAGCGTGTCGTGCGTTGTGATGTGACACCCCAGACGCGACGGCTGAGGCGCCCGCGTAAGGAGATAGGAACTTTGCTTCCTTGTATGTCTTATCGCATGTAAAACTAATACCTAGTTGCCTGAGAAATTATTTGATTTTCAGTCGTCTCAAAAGGAGATAGCGATTCCAAAAATACCTTGATGAAAATTGGCAGAAGTGCCTAGTGCCTTTACAGGATGTAAGTAAAGGGAAAATAAAATCGATTAATATTTTTCAAATTTTAATGCGATTTAAATATCTAACAAATTCAAATTACATACATACAACACCTTTACTATAAATGCAGTTCATTTTAAAATATTTTGATTATTATAAACCAAAGGAAGTATTCAATACACAAGGTTACTGATTGCTCATAATATTATTATGCATAGAAATCAACACCAAACAAGAACAATAATAAAACCTTTTTATAATACCTATATTCAATACAGGCCAAAATTAGGGAAGTCACAGGATTGGTTGGTGTCAACATTGTTGGAGTTTGATGAGATCCCTGTAAATTTTGATATTTTAAAGACAATATAGACAACCTCAATCTTAATAACTAAGTATACATATAAAATACTGGTTACATCAATAATTTTATGCATTTTTTAATACTTATTTACATAATATAAGAAATAGGTAATATAGTAAAATATTGTCAAATAATAAAACTTGATACACATCATGTTATGCAATTATGTCTAATTTTGTGTATGCTATCCACACATCTATTACAAATCAACATCTGACTGGTTGTTTCATTGAATGCCCCATACAAAATAAAATATCTTTATGGTGATTCCACACAGTATCTTTATTTAACAATAAATAGGTGGCTCAATAAGTTTATTATTGTTCTTTTATCAAACCCTACTTAGATTTGTTTTGATACCTACTAATATAATAATATAATTAAATATAAATAGATAGACACAATATCAAAATCAAGTTCTCACTTAACACCAAGAACAGCTTTGCTTACAATTATAAATTATTCATAGTCACATAAAGAATAGAACAATGATAGATAACATACTGATAATGTGCATATACATTATATACAGCATTTTATATCTATTTACTAAACAATTTGTTTTTATTTTTGTATTTTCTAATTTTCATATGTGATGGATGAGAAGGAAGGTAAAAATTCAATAGTATTGGAAGATATAAATATGTAACACTATCAAAGTAGACACACTAATTAAATAAAATACATTAGAAAGACTCATATAAAAAATGTTATATTCCACAATAGGGAAAATTCTTAAAAGTTATTGTAAATTAGATAAATATGTAACATGCTGGATATAATATTTATTTGTTTTTTTTTTATTTCACAACAGATTTTTCTTGAGTATACATTTCTGACAAAGCTTGCACTTTAGCTTTTATGACCCCTAAGTGCCTTCACTGCCTGCTAGATAATCATCTTCCTGATATCACATAGCTCTATATGGACCCTGGGATTTCAAATATTGAATCACTAGGGAAGGCCCTGAAGATACTACCTCAGGAGGGATGGCAGTCAAAGGACAATTCTCAATGCTCATTATTTGCAAACTTACACATAATGCTAATTCAAATGGCAGATTGCATAAATTAGGATTATCATTTAAATACAATGATTCCAAGCTCTCAAGAGTACCTATCTCCTCTGGCAGATATTGCAAGTTATTTTCTCCAACACTCAGGAATGTGAGGTTGGTCAAATGACCAATTGATCTTGGCAATGATTGCAATTGATTAGACTGTACTATAAGTTTCTGCAAGTCATGTAGGAACCCTATTTCATTTGGCAAAATTTCCAGTTTATTTTCTTCCAAATCCAACACTCTTAACTTTCTCAGGCTTCCAATACTTGGTGGGATGCGTTTCAAAAGATTATTGGATAAAATAAGAACCTCCAAATTATGCAGACATTGTATGTCATCTGGGAGTTTTGTAAGCTGATTGGTTCCTAAATTCAGCTCCACCATGTTTACCCATGTGCCAATATCAAGGGGTAGAGATGTCAGCAAGTTTTCCTTCATGTTAAGTTTTGTAAGATTTTTAGCTCTTGAAAAGATACCATAGGGTATTTTATCAATTTGATTATGTTCTAGATTGATTGAGAACACATTTGTGAACTGTGCAGGTCCTCCTGAAGGATAACTCATGAATGAGTTACGAGAAAGAGTTATACTTGTCAGTTCGTTTAAACTTGCAAGAAGACCATCAGGGAGCTGAGATATTGAGTTGCCCTCAACATTGAACTCATCCATATGTTTGCAATTACTCAATGTAGATGGTATGCCAGTTAATCTATTGTACCTGAGACCTAAGCGGGTCAAAGCCTGGAGGTTTCCAATTGTCTCTGGGATATCCAGCAAGTCATTGTGTTGCAAGTCTAGTGTTGATAAATTAACACAGTTCCCAATTTCTTTAGGTAAATGCTCTAAGTGGTTGTGCGAAACATCAAATGTAACCAAATTAACCAGATTACCAATTCCAGATGATAGTTCCTTAATTTTATTTTCCCTTAAACTCAACATAGTTAAGTTAGTTAGGTTTGCAATGCCGTCACCCACCACCCTGATTCGGTTAAACCGTAGAAATAGAGTAGTCAGTGAAGTTAATCTGTAAACAACTTCAGGGATATCACTCAGTTTATTGTGTCGTAAATCTAACACCTTCAAGCACCTCAAGTTGGCGAGGGAATCCGGTAAGCTAGTTAATGAATTCTCATTCAATGCTAATGTTTGCAAGTTAGTCAAGCAGCCAAATTCTGCAGGAAGTGCAACCAACTTATTTCCATACAAATAAAATTCTACAAGATGTGTTAAGTCTCGAACATTTGGGGGCAAGGAGGTTATAGATGACTTGCTGAGATCCAGTCTTTTCACGCCTTCTTCGCGACATCTCACGAATTCCTTTATAACATCTAAATCTGCCTGAATGGGCTTGTTTTTCTTTGCTGTTGGCTTGGGTTTATTAGATTCGGGATGTTTCACTGTCACGACTTTCGGCCTCGCACCCTCAGTATTCGTCAGGGAAGCCGTTGATAACTTCTTTTCCCTCATACTGTGATATTTTTCTCTCGGGCTTACGGTACCGATTGAATCTAATGCTTCAGAATTCTCTCTCGATGAGTTATCAAGATTCATTCCGTTGTTTTCGTTGCGGATGTTTATTGTAACAGTAAGTAGATCTTCGAACACTATTTACAACACTCTTGACATGGTTTTGTCATCTCATCGCACAGAAACAAATCAATAAGTGCCTATTGCAAAGTACGTTGAAATTACTGTATTTGGATTAGTCCAGCGGTGATCTTGGCGGTGATATATGGAATACACACCTCACAGGCCGTAATTTATTCACACCACGAAAAGATAGAAATTGAAGTGAAAAAATTATCAAAAGTCTGTCGAAGAAAAACCGGGCACCGCAAATTTCGCTTGGATGGAATTGGAATTGGAGAAAATGAATTCGCCAGATTATAAATATTCCGTGAAAATGAATGAATGGAAAACACACTTTTTTTGGCATCACACTTTGTGTATATTGGGATTGGCCGAAAGAAATCCCGTACCTAAATAGATATTTTTTATTTTCATGGATTTCTTTGCGTGGCAAGATTAAAGTAACAATAAATATAAAGTAAACAAACCAGACGATCTACCTGATGGAAAAAAATGGTCATCGGCATAGTATAGTAATGTACAGGGGAGTCATCGCCACCAAATCGTGTATTTTGAGTTTTTTTCAATAGGTATTATCGGTGGTATTTTTATTTTATCTATTATAGATCAATACAAGTGCACCAGTAAAGTGAAATAATATGATTTTACTTGTATATGTATAGTGAGTGGCATTAATGGCTGGCTTTTCAAGTTGTCTCAATAAGTCCGTGAATTTTTTTTGTAGAACGACCACCATTTTAAATCTCTAAAACTTAACATAAACTAACTGACTGACTGCGTTTAGTCAGTAGACTATGATTTGAAAATTATTTAATAGCATTACTTGACTCGTTAGCATAGTAGGTTAGAGCACCGATCTAGACACGCGGCAGCGTGTCAAGCCTTAACTTAGCCTTAACAAGCCTTAGCCTTGTATCTTACTTGACGAACCTACGAATACATTGCTCAACTTGACACTGGCAAAATACACAAAAGTATGATGCCAATAAAATAGACAGTGGTGTCGATTCTGTTGTTTACGAACTAAATAAATTTAATCTCACTATATCTCTTTCTAATAGTAAATATAAGAAAGGGATGCAAGATATTTTAGTCCTGTCAGTTTAATCCGATCACACATTTCAACGTGAATTTAAGCGCGATCTATAATGGTCACGACTATTTACCCGTACATTACGGCGGTATGGATTAAACTGGCAGCATTAAAAATGTTCAATCTTTTTTCAATAGGTTTGAAATGAAAGAGAGGTGACATGTCTAATATTAGTTAAGTTCGTAAACAACAGAATTGGCACCAATGTATTGCGATACCGATACGCCGATACTATCGATTGTCCGGCAACACTATTCATTGATGTATTTCATTCATTCACTCAATCAATTAAGTTAGTTTAGTGAATGGTTTAGTGATTATATTAATCAGTCTCCGACTAATATATAGTTATCTGTGTTCGTTCAGTCAGAACATACGTAGGATCTCTGATAGTCTGTGGTTAGAACTTCTTTAGAGGAACCGTTGTTTACAAGTTCTATATTTTAGTTATAACCTAACAAAGTAGTTTAATTAAAACATATAAGGTAATTAATAAATATCAAAAATGGACAAGAGCAAGGAAAAAGAGGAGCAGAGTATCATGGATAAATCCATGAGATCTGTGTTCGGTAATATTTTATTTTAACATAATTATTACATAGATGCCGTGCCGTGTCAGCTGTTTTCTTTATTTTATTGCCAATAATTATTATAATTTCAGTTGGTAACATACCATATGAAGCCACAGAAGAGAAGCTGAAGGATATATTCAGTGAGGTCGGGCCTGTGTTGTCTTTCAAGCTCGTTTTTGATCGTGAAACTGGGAAACCCAAAGGATATGGTTTCTGTGAATATAAGGATCAGGAGACTGCTCTCAGTGCTATGCGGAATCTCAATGGGTACGAGATCGGTGGACGTTCATTGAGAGTCGACAATGCTTGTACAGAGAAATCGAGGATGGAAATGCAAGCGTTGATGCAGGGACCCCAGGTATCTACTATCAGTTTCAGTGGATTAGCAAAATATTAGTTATAATTTGTTCTACCTTGAATTGATATTAAAATTAGTTTCTTGTTGGTACTACTTTTTACATCTGTTGGTTGATCTTTGAGTAATGTGACAAGCACATTCTGGGGAACCCATAATGATGAATGATGCCAAAAAGGATTTTGTCATAATACAGAAATACTTGATCTATATTGCTGAAATCTACTGTTATATAGGTATTTTACTATTTGTTGATGTTAAAGATTTGATCTGTAGCTACTAACTAGTAAGCTATTATCTTGTACAACATGTCCATTTTCAATTTTCAGGTAGAAAATCCTTATGGGGAAGCAGTGGATCCGGAAAAGGCTCCTGAAGCTATAAGTAAAGCTGTGGCCACTTTACCCCCAGAACAGATGTTTGAACTTATGAAACAGATGAAACTTTGTATACAGGTACACACGGCCACAGATCAAGCTACACATTTTCGTTGCAAAATAGTGCCGATTACAACAGCATAAGGTGCCGCACTGTGTAGCTTGATCTGTGGCCGTGTGTAGAAATTGTCTCTTTCACAAATATAGGATTAGACTGAATCAAGTTGCCACTAGTCAAAAATTTAGTGCAATATGTCGTACATATGTGTCCTGAGTGTTACCATATGAAACAAATTTATACTATGTGTGGATGTAAAAATTCAGCAACATTTAGATGTGTGTGTCCATGAGGCTTTACTAATTTGATTCTAGTCTTATTGCTTACCTATGTACCACAAATAGATAAAGAAGGAAGTTTCTAGACTGTGATGTTTTTATTGCATACTTTACAGAATAATCCCACTGAAGCAAGGAACATGCTACTTCAGAATCCACAACTTGCATATGCCTTATTGCAAGCTCAGGTCATCATGAGGATTGTGGACCCGGCTACTGCTGTTGTAAGTATTAATTTTATTTATTATTAGTTTTCGAAAGTGACAATTGACTCTTCCCCCAGTTCTATTTCAGGGTATGATCTATCTATGTGCCACATCATCTTATATCTCATTCAAATCCATTCAGCAGTTTTTACATAAAAGAATGATAAACATCCATACATCGTTACAAACTTTCGCATTTATATGAAGTACCTACATAGTAGGAAGTAGGATATGCCTTTGCTCATGATATTCAAAATCAGTATTATTTGAACACAAGATCTTTACATAATGATAAATGAAGTCAAACCTTCTAGGCTATAGTATTTACCACCTTCACCCTCATTGTCTGTGACCATGTTGAAATTATGGTCAAAAAAAAATTACTACATACAGGCTTTTGTTGTACTGGTAGTAGCACATAAACAAACTTACAGCCCACCTAATAGACTATAACAAAGCTGAATTAGTTATTTGTTGCATGAAGGATGATAGTCTCACTCCTCACTAGTTGCTTAGCAACAAATCATAATATCTATATTTGTTCCAGAGCATGTTACATCCCAGTAACCCAGTGCCGCCAGTTTTGCAACCAGGAGACAAGCCGCCACCACCCAGCAATTACATGCCGAACAATCAACAACAAGAAAGTTTGTTAAAATGCTACTAAGACCCGATTTTCAATTGATATATAAAACCTCAGAAAAAATATTCCTCTGATAAATACATGTCTCTCCAACATGTTTAAAATGGTTATAAATTCAAAGTATGAGGCATTTACCGCTCATCTGCTTATCTGGCCATTGAAAATCAGTCCTAAAAAATCTTAGTTATTTGGGCTAAATATTGAAATGTTACATAAACTAAAAAACTTCCACCAACATGTTTTTTTATAGGGCAACAACCACCAATGCCACTGTTAAGTACTCCTGTAGCACCGCCAAGTCAATATAATCGTAAGTATTATTTATTCTTAAATCATATAAACTTTATTTTTGGAAAAGAAATATAATGATTCTACAAAGCTACCAAGACATTTTTAGTTTTTTCTGTAACATGATGTAGAAAGTGCATAATAAAGAAAAAAAAATATCAACCTACTCCGTGTGGAACATGGGTGTGGAATGTCCTAGCCAGATTATTAAGACCTGAAGAACTTAAGTGATTTAAGAGATGTGTGTACTATATTGATGTTGTACCAGCTCGTCCGTCGATGGTGGACGTGGACTTGCGCGGGTCTCGGGCGCCGGTGCCGCCGCCGCTGCTGGACCAGGACATGCGCAGCCTGCCGCCGCCCGTCCCGCCGCACGCCCACGCCCACCCCCACCCCCAGCCCCACCTGCACCCCGTGCCGCCCCCGCCGCCCATACACCACCAGCAAGACCCGTATGTACCACAACACTAAATAATCTCGGTCCACTATGTTATTCACTTTATGGCTTTTAAGACCGCCAAAGGAAAATCAATTTTATTGCTTTACGATAAGGTAAAGGGTTCACTTAAATTATTATTGATCACATGAATTTGAAACAAGTACAGATAATACGGTGATTCAGAATAGGCCTATATTCTATTTACAAAATTATTTTCTTATTCTACTGTACGTTTAATTATATTACTATTTGCTTATTGTATCTATTGCTATGCTGATGGTTATTTTTTCTTCAAGTACTACTCGTTCGGAGAGTATTGAAATGTAAGTGATATTATCTTTTCATTTAATTATTTCACTTATTGCTTATAGAATATTTTCACATTATGCAACTGTATATTTACCATCATGGCATAACACTGGTTCAAATTTTTAACTGACTGAAAAAAAATTATGTTCTGAATTCATCTGCATGACAATTTTAATGTCGGGCATAATCCCGGCAAATAAGAAACGATTTTGATGATTATTTTTTGTTGTGAAGAGAATTTTAGCGACATGGTCTCACTCATATTGTTGTAACCTTAAACTTTAAGGTATGACGGCATTCCGCAACAGTAAAAAGCACAGATATAGCAATTGAAACATTTTTATTTTGTTGTTAATATTTGTTAATTATATTAATATACTTGGTCAGTATCAGACAAATCTTATCAGGTATAAAACACTCAAATATAAATATTAAAATTAACTTATAACAAAAAATAAAAATAAATCCAGTTTGTTTTGAAAGTACAAAATATAATAAATAAATAATGATGAATTAATTTTTATTTGATTAAAAGTTTATTTTATGAAGTGTTTTCTAATGATAAGTAATTTCTATTTGTCTCCATTTTATAACTATAATTATTTTTTTCTTAGTGGTTTTCTGCGCGATCCCCGACTTACTGGCACGCAATCTTTCAACCCAGATCCGCGGATACGTTCAAACGATCCGCGCACACAGTCCAAAATGCCGCAACGTAAGTTACCATATAAAATTAACTTAAAAGACTGGGAATGTGAGAAAATATATCTTTGTCTCACTCTAGGTGTTAGTTCAAATGCAATGGATATTGAAGTTTTATGGGTCAGGTTAATTTTTACTCTGCATAAGCTTGTGTTTCACTACAATCTCACCATGGTAACTGGTGTTGCCGAAAATAAGCACATAAGCATAGAAGGAAACTTACTTCCAAGTGAGAATATACTTTAGACAGGTAGCCAACTACTACCGTGCTATGGTTTGTTAATTCATGATTTTTTCCTTCACCGAAAATTCAAGCTCAATGTAGGATTCCAGCCCACAATCTTCGCTACGGCATTTGACGTCATAACCACTGAGCTATTTTCGATGATCTTTAGGGTTATGTTACTCCGGACTAGGTTGTGGAATGAGCCATTACGGTTTTCCCTCATTACTATGTTATGAGGTTCTTCAAAATGGGCGTAAAAAGAGCTCTTCAAGGTCGGCAACACATTGGCAATCCTCCTGGTATTGCAAATGCCTTTAGGCGGCGGTGACCACTTACCATCAGGTGGGCCGTCTGCCTGTTTGTCAACCTATAAAAATGTATTACTGCGACCAGGCTGTACTCCAAATTGGGGTCGCAGGTACCAGTACCAACTCTCTCAGAATATACTGAGCTGAAACTAGAATTAAAATGACGTAATTATGACTAATATTGATTGTGATTTTTATGTATAACTTTGGTGCAGAACAAATGCCGCCTGGTATGCCGAGCGTCGCTCAGGCTAGAACTATTCAAGGGATACCTTCTGGCGCTTCTGATCAGGAGAAGGTAAATATATTTTATAGGTACTGTTGTATGTTAATGTAATAAATCTGTACAGCAACTCGAACTCGTAAGTATCTTAGCAATAATCTAATCACGTCAAAGCCACTAAACATTAAAAAGTTGACGCTCATTAAAAATGTACTATTACAGAAAATCTCTTCTTATACATATTGACATTAAAACGGCTGAATATTATTTTGAAAATATAAGTATGTCACCGTATCGTTGCGATCACCGCTAGTTTACAAATCCATCTCGCGAGATTGTAAACCGTGGATACATAGTGAACTGTACCAATATATACAGGTATTTTTTTAAGTGGGCGTGTTAGACCAAATCCTGAAGTATAGGAAATAGCGACAAATGCTGAAAGAAGTCTCGGGGCCAATTTTAATAAAAACTAAAACTGTATATTTTGAATTTTCAAAAAATAAATTTGCCTTGCCGGGAATCGACCTCATAGATTAATTAAAAAAAAACTGTCGTAATTCTCCATCTCATAGTGTCGCTCATAATTAATCTCTCCAATCATTAGGGAAAGTACCGATTATTAATTACCAACTTAATATCTAAACAATGTCGTAATCGATCTATAATTAAATAAAATATCACATAAAAACACATGTTTGTGTGTGCAGGCCGCGTTGATTATGCAAGTGCTGCAGCTATCGGATGAACAAATCGCGTTGCTGCCTCCCGAGCAGCGAGCCAGTATTCTCATGTTGAAGGAACAAATCGCCAAGAGCACCCAGCAACGTTAATATAAGTTTATTCATAAGATTTTTATATTACTAAACTGATATACTTATGCAGTTTTAATCCATATATTCAAAACAATAAAGTTTACACTAAAATAAACTCTTGTTTTTTTTTCGCAAATTCCTTAATCTCATTTAATTATTGTCCAATTATTAATAATGATATATTTTTATACAAACGAACGTGATATCATAATCAGTCGTTCAAACAGATTTGTGGGTCAAATCAATTGACTTATTCTTTATCTTGTACGTGATCCTATTATCTTACATAATGTTTGAATAGGTAATGGAGATATCTTTTTGTGGTGAATACTTGCCACTTGGTGTTTCAGTGTCAATCAGAACACAGGACGCATAAGCAAGTATGTATTAACATTAACAGCATCCGTATTAGTTATAAAATTTGCTTCTTATTCAAAGTGAAAAATCATGTTTCAACATGGTATAAACGTAAAGTATGCGACGACCTTACCAACTCTCATCTCGTCTCGTACTCGTCTCTTCACGTATTAACTACCAAAAGGGAGCTGTCAAACTTGTCTGACAAAGCATTTACCATGGATTTAGATAATCACCTTTATTTCTGCAGTTATAAGATTATAGTTTGATCAGAGAAAAAAATAAAACTCATCGTAGTGATTATTTCATGTTTATTTATACTTTGTCTGAGTTTGACAACAATGAGTGGATGTTACATTAATGTAGTTTCGCTGAAATAAAAGTAAGTAAACATAGGTTATAGGTACAAATTCATAAAAAGCTTATTCATTTAGTTAGGCAGTCATTCAAGAATCAGTCATTCATCGACTGTTCATTATTGTAGACGTTCGTGCGTAGTGTGACTTTCGCGCGTCATTTCGCGATATATTTTGCGCACTTCCCGCCTGTAAAAATAACTCGACTTTGTGTTTGCGAAATTCTGATATCTACATAGTGTATGTTTTTTATTTGGATGCGTAAAGGTTGGTAATTAAAGGTAATTTGTTATTTAAATTGCGATTACAGCAACAAAAGTAGGTAAGTACCTATTGTCTAGTTTATGAATTATTATGAAAACAATAGTGTAGTGTAAGTTTGTAAGTATCTTTATCAGTGCCACATTGTTGCGATTGGATTACGTACGAATTATAAGGTTTAATGAATTATTAGGCTCTCAAGATTAATTCAAGTTCAAGGCTTTATTTAAATCAGCAATAGGTAGGAATCTAGTTATATTTTTAAACACGCGTAGGCATGAAAAGTTTTCAGGGCTATTTACACTGCCGTAATTAAATATCTTTAAAGGTTCCAAAACAATGAAGTGGCTAATATTTTTGTACGCGACGGTTTGCCTGACGAACTGCTACGTGGAAGGCAAGTGGAAGCGAGAGTACAACCATGAGTACCACCGCAAGGACTGGAGGCGGGAGCATGCCAATGATATCTCCACACATAAGCCGCATCGCACTTTGATGGATCCCCCGGATCATACCAAGCTGATACCTATGGCGAGATACGTGCTGCATAATGCTGGTAAAATATATTGATAACTTTTAACTACAAAAGTATTATTAGTAATTACTATTTCATCATTTATAGTAGTTTATGATACTGTTGCATAATAGGGGTTATTAAAATACGAGTGTGAGTTTAAGAACCGAGCCGTAGGCGAGGTTCTTAATAGTATCACACGAGTTTTTAATACCTAATTATGTGCAGTATCATACAGTACGTTATCTAAACTCATCTAATAATGTAATTTAAAGGTAAAAAAATCGATAATATTTTGTCATAGGTTTTCATGACTTACGGGTATCGATTATTCGTAATTTCCATTGCCGCCTCCACTATTTCAGATCCAAGTTTATTTCACCTTAGTATCACTGCTATTTTTCTATCATTTTTGGCCAAAATAAAATATGTGTGCAAAAAATCAATAAAATAAACAAACATTAATCATCATGGCGCCCAAATTCGTAAGTGGGGAAATAAGGTGGAGGCTTCGGAAGAATATGTTGATGATTTCTTTTGTTATTAATCAGTAAATATACTACCATTCTTCTCGCAAATAACATTTTGATGACTTACGACCTATAACTCAGCTGCAATTTGCAAAAGACGTGATAAAATTTGAATTTCGCGCTCTAACCGAACGTTTACCCTTAGATCCAAGGTAAATTTGCATCTAAAATTGAATTGATACTGAATGATTACTCGAGGGAACCAAGCTGGTGGGTACCTACTACACAGTATACCTACCCTACCGCCTTATTCTATCTTTTATTCATGGTTAGTCAGCTGTTTAGCCTACACTTGAGAGCTGGTTAATTTTATTTACAAGCTCGTAACTCATACGCCCGATTTCAGTATTTGTACCTACATACCTACATTATATTTATCATTAAGTAGGTAGTCGTGTTAAATATCAATCCACAATTTGCAAAATAAAGGAATTTAATATTAAGACGATGCTCTAAAACCTATTCCCTTTCTATGAGATTTCAGAATATATATTATATTCATAATATTTTCAAGTTATTTGGATGAATGAACCACATAAAAAAAACCTTTTTACTTTTAATTAATGCCCTCATACACGATTTTTTTATGACGCTAACAATGAAAAATATTTTTTTTTTAAATATTCCTCATAATTTATATTTTACTAATCTCTTGCAACAAAGAATGCAGAGAAAATCTTCATTTAGAATCATCATTTCTATCTCATATCAATACCTACTTATCGTCGCCTTAAAATCAAGCGTTGGGGGAAAACGTTTTAGCCCGGAAATCCCCGTCATTCGAGAACTTTTTTCAACAATGAACGTTTGTTATAACTATCCATGGGTGAGCGTGTTTAGTAGATAGGTATTATTATTATCAGTGTTTTGGTTGCAGATTGGGCTTCATTAGCGACTATATCGATCTTGCCGGCCATCGAAGGGTTCCCGTTCTCGAATGTCAAGTCCATTGTTGACGGATCTCTGGCCAACTCCACTGGTGTGCCTTACTTCTACATGTCGCCTTTAGACTTCAGTGCTCGCGATTTGTCGGTGAGTCGAAAGAAAGAGAGAATCGTTTCGCGTAGAATCAGACGGACCGAAGAAATTCACTATACCTATTCCCACGGCATAGAACCGTTCGTTCAAGGAATTATTCAAAGAAGACCGCTTTCCATTACAATACAAGGCGATGATAGCTCAGTGGTGGTGACGTCGGATGCCGCGACGAAGGTCGTGGGTTCGAATCCTACAATGAGCTTGAGTTTTTGGTGAAGGATAACATCGTAAGGAAACCATAGCACGGTGGTAGGGAAATTTGTAGTACCCGCCTGACTGGCTACCACCCTCAAGTTGAAAATCTGTCGCCAAGCCACCTACCGGTGTTCCGCTATATGCACGCCAGTTGCCTTCGTGGCCTTGAAACAGGTGTAACAACTTACCATCAGGTAGACCGCCTGCCTCCTTGTCAACCTCCTGATATAAAAAAAACAGTCATCTAGCAGGGGCCATTATAAAATATAACACTAGTTCTGTGACAGTAGCCGTTATATGAAAATGAACCACATGACATTACAATAAGGTTCATCTGAATCTACATATTCTTAATCGTATATTTAACTTTATTGCATAGAGATAAGGCTAATTTACTTATCACACTGGCTACTGTCACAGGACTCATGCTAAGATATATTTTACAAAAAATAGGCATGACTTGAACTGGGTATTTACGAGATAAATAAGTAATTTCTGCAAAGAGTTTTATTATTGTTTGTAACTACATGTACTTACCTATTATTAATTTAGTAAATTTTCCTGTTTACGAAAAGAATACGTTGAGCAATTCACTCATTCTAACCGCAACACCGCAGCGCTGTATAGATACTACCTGTGGTACTACTGTAATCTGCAACAAATATTTGCGTTGCGACCCACAGAAATTGCAAGCTTGTTCGAATTTGACCTAAAATGTCAAGGACATCATGATAGCGAAAATATTACTTACTTAGGTATACATATAGGTACGTAAACTTACTGATAATAATACCTATTATTAATTTGGGGACTTATTATTTAATTACAAACGCCCTTGAATCATGACTAGAGGTTATTTTAATAAATACCTCCTATACCTACTCGTACCATTAGTTTTGTCCTGGTTTCTTGCCTAATGAGGTCAAAACAACCATGAATTTGCTAAAAATAATAAAGGGAATTATAATTAGATACCTATGTGTTTTTGATTTGTATGGAGTAATAAAATCGTGACGTGACGTTTAATAATAAATTGATGCATATTTCCCATTGATTTAACAGAAAAACAGCCGCGCCACCGTGATGGTATCCCTTGAAGAGACGAGGTACTGCGAGCAGCAGAAATACGATCCCGAAGACCCGCGATGCACCAGACTTATGTTATCAGGGAAAATGAAAATGGTACTATAATCACTTATCATACCTATTATCGTTATCTTAGTAGGTACTATTTTGAAGTGCTTCTTGTTTCCTGGAAATCGATCAAAGACCCACCATGGTCGCGAGCGACACCCTAATGAAGTATTTTGTAAAATCACTATATACAGCTTAAACATTCGAGGCGTGTATAGTTTCCATGGGTTTAGTATAGAAAGTACTTACGTATATTTAAGTACTTATTGTTTAAGGCTATGATGATAATTAGCTGTGGTACTGTAGTGACGTCGAAAGCCATGGCGAAGGTCGCAAATTCGGAACTTACAATGAGCAAACTCTACACAAATTTAAGCATTCTAGGAATCTACCCATTTCCTAGCAGTAAAAGAGATTTGTGCCATAGAACAAGGTCTCTTGTGGATACTAACTTCATAAATACTTACAACATAAATTATATTTATCTAAAGGAACTAACTTACCTATTGTATCCTGGAACAAAGATATTTGTTATTATTATATTATAGTTCAAATATAACAAACAAGATCATTGTCTCTAAAGTCTTCATGTGAACTAAAATTAACTGATAAGGCTTACTTTATCAAAGGAATTAAACGCCAAATAGACGTTTCTTAGAAGCACATCTGTAACTACGATGTCATTGATTGCAGATCAAAGAGAACTCAACAGAATACACATTCGCAAAGGCTGCCTTGTTCGAAAGACATCCCGCTATGGCTAACTTCCCATCAGGTTTGTATACAGAATGTTTTTTTAATCACCGTCCAAATTTTCAGGGATTATTGTACTCATAATTATGATCATTTTTTACTATGGGACCAACCCTGAAATTACGAAAAAAATCAACGCTGAAATTATGTGTCGTAATTTTGTGATTAGCTACTCAGGAATAGGGCTTCACATTTATCTATGTAGGTATTCATTTTGCATTCAAAATATTATAGAACTGTACAGTTTCTTCCGGTTCCTTTGTTACATTAATTATTATTATGAATATATGCAATAACATTATCTTGTATCTACCTTACTTACCTACTCACTAAGAAAGTATTTTTGAAAATTCAACCCCCAAGGGGTTATAATAGGGGATATCGAGTGAAACCGCGAGGCAGAAAATTTATCCGGAACCAATGTGTAGATTTAAATAGTTTGATAAACATTATTAATCTATACAATTATCAATTGATATACGTCTCAGGCGCTAATCACATAATTATTTTCAACAGCTAAGTACTTAAAATCGATGTAATACATTAAAACGCACAATTTATCCGTTAAAAATTCAAATGCTTCAATTTTTGAATCTTTTACGGATATTTTGTGCGTCCTTAAGTTGAGATTGTGCAACCTTAAGTTAGTTGAGGTTGTGGTCAAACAAAAGAAAGTGTGTAAAACCACTTAGTTACATTCTATTTTCGGCCTATCTTAATACCGATGTACGTACGTGCAAGTTATCACATATTATTATAGGCTAGATACGTCAATGCTAAAGTATAATCTAAGATTTTTGATTAATTAATTACCTATGTATTATGTCTCTATCTCTCATTACATTTTTTCAAGTGGGGCAGACATAAATATCAAGAAGGGCATTGAAGATGTTCTAAAAAAAATTGTTTCCAGATCACGACTGGTTTGTTGCAAAGCTGAAAATTGCTCAAATCGCAATGATCGATTGGTTTGGTGGAGCTAAGTATATCCCAGTCCGGGACTACCTCGCGTACAACTACACTGGTACTGAAATGCTACAACATCACAATAGAGTCCTCGAAAGAGCCAATACTATGAACTAATTATATTTGTGTATAAAAATGTGATAATTATACTTAAACAATTATATAGTAATAATAGACATATTAATGAACAATATTTTTAGAATTGTTTATTGAATCTTAAATAAAAACAAATTTTATTGATTTACCTATTTACAATATGTTTTTATTAAATAACAGATGTATGATATTACAAAAGCTTTACTGATGTTCCTTGCTGCAATTGTCTCAACGATTACATCGATCTTTCCTTGAAAATATTAAGTTTTTGTACAAACACAAACAATTTATTTTTAAAGTAATTTGATGCTATGTCATTTTCCGAATTCAGCGAATACTTGCTCTTCCTAATACAAGCACTTTGCATACACATTACCAAAACGTGACATCCCATTACTTATTAGGTACCTACCTAGGCTACTTACAACACAAATTATATTATTTTACTAATTCCCTCCCCGCTGTTTTCTCGGGATAAAAAGTAGCCTATGTTTTATTACAGGGTAGGTATTTAAATTTCAGTCTACTAAAGTAAACTAATTTGGATCAAAATATTTTTTTCGTTGGTACTCCAAGGTGTCGGCAGAGCCTACTGGGTTATAGTGATTTAGATTATAGTGTGATTGACTAACAAACGTTCGTATTTATTAATCTAGCTAGGTGAAAGTGACATCGTAACGAAAACCGATAATGTATTCAGACTTGATTCTAGATGCTGAGGGGAGCGTCAGAATCTAGTCTTCGATATTTTTCACGAATCTCACTAATGTTAAATATATTTTGGGTGCATAAAATTTAGGAATTCAACGATAAACACCGTATGCTCACTACGCTGACCTTGCCCGTGAACTTAAGCAGTCGATCGGCCGCTCACTACTATTATTTTGACATTGGAATTTTTATTTAAAATATATTTTAGTTTTCTTACGATGTCACTACTTAGGTACGATTATTATGAATCTTATAAATACGTTTGATAGGATAATAATATCGCCTTTATCATAAAAGGTAGGTAGGTATGCCTTCCTGATACTTACACTTCCTCATAATAAAATAAATAAAGAGAATATGACATTATTAAATATCCTACTTATTGCTATCAAGGTTAACAGCTAAGATTTTTATTTTTAATGCTAAATCAATTCGGTCATATTAAGCCTCAATTGAATTACTCAAAGTAAAATTTTCAATTCAGCAATATTTGCAATAGTAATAATATAAGCACCAATATTTGTATTTTATTCATAAAATATGTTATAACCTTGCTTATTGCATGCTCTGGTAGGTATAAAATACATATATAATTTTGTGTCTGGACAAAACCTATAGGGTAAAGCATTAAAAACTCAGATTTAGAATAAATAAAATAATACCCTTCAATCTAAGAGTGGTGTCTCAAAGCTACCATTTATCCCATGCAAAATTCAAGTCGATCTATTGTTCACGTGCGGAAGAACAAAGTGATAACTTTGTAATTCATTTTAAATTGAATGGATAGATGGAGAGATTTGCCAAATAAATTACTCCATGGACTAAAATTTATCGTATGAGATTAAAGTTTAGTTTGTCAACAAAAGAATCGGAGCCAATGTGCTGTTATTATTTATATTAACAATACAATAAAACTTGTAGTCAGTCACAGTATAAACACAACCTTAGCTCTATCAGAATATAAATAAATATAAAATTATAACAATTGAACACTACCATTGCAATGCACGCATGACGCAACCGGCCTCACTGTATTACCACTGCTATTGTAGGCGTGGTGAACCAAAGCATTTACTGGGGCTTCGTTGCCGCTCTTCACTTCTAGAGGCGTAGCCATAACCTGTTAAAAGTAAAATGATCAATATTTACCTGCAAAATCTATATAGTCATAATATATCACTCTTCTCAAGATTAGACTCTCCCAAGGCCCACCAGATCTTTCATTTCAGCAGTAGAGTGATATAGGCTGATAATAAGCTTGAGAAAGTTAACTTACTCTAGTAGGGACAGAGGGGTTACAACACAGCACACAGTTCTGTAATGACTTTCAGGCTTTAATATATCAAAATATGTTGTTGATAACTTACATTTTCAGCATTTTTCTCTCCATCAGTGATTGTAGACAAATTATTGAGGTGACTTATATCTTGTTTCTCAACTGAACTGCCAATGTTTTCAGACAACTTTAAGTTAACTGATGACATGTCCAATATATTTGTAGAATGTGGCATTGTGGCATTGAAATTTAAATTACCTATGGTTCTATTGTAAACTTTACTATTTCCTACATATTCTGTTAGTGCAATGTTCTCGAGCCATTTCTCATGAAGGCTGTATAAATTTTTGTATGTACATAACATCATATCCCTTGCTCTGCATCTTTCATCCAGTAATTGCTTTATTGCTTGCTGTAAATTTTCAGTCTTTTCAGTGAGTAATTTCTTGCATGCTGCTAGCTCTTCAACCATTAGACTGTTGAAATATAATACTTTAATACCATGTTTATTGTTTGCTAACTATGCAATATCAATTTATCATTAAGGTTATTTACCTGCTTGCAAGAAATTTACTTCTCCATACTTCACACTGACCGGCAAGCCACTCAGTTTGCTCCTATAAAATAAAGGTTTGTAAATTAAATAATTAAGACAGTGAAGATAGTTTGTAATGAAATAGTGCACCTAAATACTCACTACAATTTAATTATACAGTGTACTGTGTGGAGTATACACAATTTGTCTATGTATTAAAAAAGGGGTATTGTAAGCGAGTGTTGTGAAGTAAAAATCTACTAATTGAATTAGAAATCCTGACAATTACTTTAAATATACTTTCTTTCATCATAATCACTGGACTTTGGAACATAAATAAACCATGTGGTGAGTTACTTGTAAAAAATCTGCCAAATCACACAAAAAGGATTCCATAACATTATACATTATTTTATAGTAATTATTTGTAGTTATAGTGGCAACAGTAATACATATTCTTTAAAAAACAAATACCGTCTACCTATTACGGTTCATGAAGGCTAAGTAACAGGGTTCCATTGACACCCTTTGGGTATTCTAAAAAAAGGTTACATCCATATTAGGTACCTGATGTGTAGACAAATGTTGTGCTGAATTTATTAAGGCATTAGCCAAATGTTTCTTATCTTCATTCAGTGATTGCACTTGAGTTTCAAGGTCTTCACCCATAGAGGCCACTAACATTGTTTTTAATTCCTTGTTGACCTGCAGATAACAGTTAACAAACCATAATACAATGATGTAATACCTAATATATCATATGAACTTAAAAATACAGTATAGGAGACATACTGTATTTTTTTAAGTTCCAGGAGTTCCCAATCCTATATACTGCAACTCCCTTTACATGTTTGAATATTTTTATAGTTCCTTTGCAAAAGAAGATACCTGTGTTGTGTGTAGCTTTAGACCTGACATAAGTCTATGGTTTGCAATGCCTAGGGGCATCATAATGGACAGTTTGGGAAATACAATAGATCAGTAATTAAAAGAGCCAGAGAATTTAAATTAATTCATTTAACTTTGTAATCATCAATGTTGATAAATACGTAGACACAAAAATAATTACTCCTACAGCTGCAATAAAAGCAGAAATAAATACCTGAACTTGTTGTTTTAGTTGTTCCTTAAGTGATTCTGTTTCTAGAACTAAATCATCAATTCTTTTTTGCATTACTACTTGCTCTGGGCATGGATCTGGCACTGCCTTGTCACCCGTGGAAGTAAGTTTAGGCCTTGGCTTAAACACATTAAGGTCAGTTTTCATTTGTGACATCTGAGATATTAGTGTATTTATGTCCATGTTGTTTTTAGACTTTTTCATCCCTTTGGATTTTGCTTGAGGAGTCATGGGTTTAACTGCTGCTGCATAGGGTTCATATGGAACAAACTTTAGTGTCTTGGAACTGATATGGGACTTTTTATCCAACTTAATGATATTTGTAGGATAAACCTGAATTAGACGCCCAGGTAGAAGTGACTCTTTTCTAAAGGTTTTAATGTTTGATTTTACTGCAGTAGTTTGCAATGTTTCTGTATTACTCTCATTGGATTCCATTCCGTCACCGGCTGTTCTTGTTTTGCTCATTATTTCTAAAATTAGATAGGTACAGAAAATGTATTGAAGTGGAAAGTAATGACACGATTACGACAAACAGAAGCAACTTACTTGGATGGAATGGAGACAGTTTATCCATATTAAACTGATGACTTATGGCAAGTAATAGTTTGTTGATATATATATATATAAGCTAAACTATTTTAATTTGTTATTTCTTCTTCTTCTTTGGCTAAATGTCGATTATAATAAATAAAATCCAAAACAGAAAGATGATGAGTGATGACAATAGGGAAGTGACACAAAAAAGTATCGAAACTATGTAGTATTGAGTATGTACTTTTACTTTCGTACTCGATACATTGTATTGGATACTTTCACTCAATGAATACTTTTTGACAGGTATCATATCGAATAAATAGTGACAGATTAAGGGTATACCTTCGGTTGGAGCGCGAAATTCAAATTTTATCAAGTTTTTTGCTAATTGCAGCTCAGTTATAGGTCGTAAGTTATCAACATGTTATTTGCGAAAAGAATGGTAGTATATTTAATGATTAATAACAAAAGAAATCATCAACATATTCCTCCAAGGTATATTTGGGTTGATGATAACTTGCGACCTATAACTGAGCTGCAAATATCAAAAAACTTGATAAAATTTGAATTTCGCGCTCCAACCGAACGTTCCCCCTTAAATTATTTTTTAAAGGTACTAGTACCGGAACGAATGGAGACGTTCAAGAGCGGTAGTTTATTCCGAAGACGATACAGATACAAACCGAAACGAAACCGTGTGTACGGCAAAAATACCGGTATTCAAGTCCTTGCGAATAAATCTCAGAATTATTTGCGTCTGTGCGTTCAAAAATTGCCACAAAAGAGATGCTACGCATGACATTGCCGACAGCTGTACCTTTCTAGGCTTACCACCTTCAGGTTTATAAACACAAGTTTTTTTAAAAATAAACTACAAAATATTAAACCTTTTTGTAAAAGGTATGAAAATTTGGTAATTTGAGGTGATTTTTTTGTAATCGATTTTTCTCTGGTTTAAATTACCAATAAGTTATAGATAGGTTTACTCAGTTCTCTTGGCAGTTTGTGGGTTTTCTTATTGTAAATTGATATTAAATAATTAGAAATCCGAGGAGGCTAACCTTTAGGTTGTACGAAATCCTAAAAATGTGCAAATACAATGTTTTTTTTTTCAAGTTTTTTTTGTATATTTTGACAGTTGACCTAGCGACTGGTCCTAGCATCTGGTGTCGGAAAAAAAATTTAAAACCCTGAGTTACTTTTAAAATTATAACTTCTTAATCACAGATTAATAAATCGTACTAAAGTACAGATAGGAAGATACTAAGAGTTTCTGAGCTAAGCCGCGCACAGACTGACATAACAAAACTAAGGGTTCCTTGTTGATTTCGGAAATCTAAAAACGAGAAAAAACAGGAAAAGTTTAGTCCCGTCAAATTAGTCCAAATGAATGTGAATTTTGTCACATCAAATCTTTATTGTTTTTTTATTAATTTGAAGCTCTTGACTATTACACCATAATACAATATTAGTTTTGTTCATGAATTAATAAACAAATACACAAATAGGTATATAGGTAACTAGATAGTTAAAAAAATTGTATAAAACAATCCAAAGCCTTTATTGCAAATAAATTAAATTAACTATCACTGTGATTAGGCATTTAATGTGGACTCCAACTCTCCATTTGCTTGAAGTTCCTTGATTATATCTAACCCACCAACTAATTCTCCTTGGACATATAACTGAGGATATGTAGGCCAGTCTGAATATACTTTGAGACCTTGACGAACCTCTTCATCAGTCAGGATATCAAATGTGTCATAATGTACTCTACAACAATACACAATATTTTTAAACAGAATATATATTTTATTACATGCATACTAAGGATTTTGATCTATTAATTAAATTAAAAATATCATACCCAGTTCCATTAAGAATTTGAATGAGTGTTCGACTGAAACCACATCTTGGGGTATCCCTATTGCCTTTCATGAACACCATGACTTTATGCTTATTGATCAATGCCTTCAGTCTATCCTCCAGTTTCACAGGACTTGTATTTAGTGGTACACCTTTTACTAAACTTTGTGACTTAACTTTGGATGTAATTTGAGCTGCATCTGCTCCATCGACCCTATCTACTAGAGCACCATTTTTGAATAAAATGACAGTTGGTACTGAATCAACCTGAAAGAAAAGGTAAATCTACTATAATAATTGTGCATAAATATTTTAGAACTATGTCTGTTATGATATGACATCATGTAATATGTTTTGTTGAAAATATATGCTGAAATTTCAGTAAAGTTGAGAATTTTCTTGTTATACTCGCCTGCCATAGCTCAATAACAAGCATTGCTATCAGTAAAGTTTTTATGTAACATGGTCATAAATTCCATTGCTACGCTTGAAAAAATTTGATTGCACTGATACTTGCCTTGTACTGCAAAGAGATTTCGGACAGGTTTTCAGCATCACAAATAGCAAATTTACTACCACTAGATTTAATTTCTGGAAGTTTCAACAGTTCTTTCAGTACTTCTGTAACTTGAGCACACTGAGCTGCCCAATCAGCACAAAAATGTACTACATTTAATGTTGGTGACCTACAATAAAATTGGGATACATTATATTATTCTTTAGTCCAACATTTTTTACATCTTTCATACTGTAAAATATAAATATGTTTAAGTTTAATACCTAGTTTACATTATTTCTTGACCTATTACGAGGAAAGGTTATGAATGATAATATCAATACCTAAATATTTCAAATGTATCATCAAGTAATGTATATAATTGAATTTGTAACCAGCTAATTAATTTCATGAATCATTTGGTATCGAAATAAATACTAAAATGTTTAATTTCTTGAAACCTTTATGTACCTACTATAATAAAATTATTACGAGGAATTACAATAATCAGGTTTTGACTTTCATAATATTTTGTCACAAACAAAAAGTCTTTCAAGACAAACCAACATTATGGGATAAGAAACACGTAACTTACTTTATAAAATTGCCAAAATTTTCAGCTGTGTCGATATTGGTTACAGACATTTCGAATTTAGGTTATCTTATTCACAGATCTTAAATAAAGAGGATATTTTATTTATAATACAAACAGATGCAAGAAAACAAACGACTCAATCGTTTATTTTACACCAGCGACACTTTCACTCACAATACTTTCCTTGATTTTATTTGTTCAAGGAAAATGTATATTTTTTATTGGACATTTTCTTTACTAACACAGATTATATATAATATAGTACTATGCTATGTTAGGTAGGTAGTTAGGTACATTTAGGTACGTACGGCTTGGGCAAAAATATCAATATATCAAACAAAATATCGATTTCAATCAAAGTGACAACGTGTTATTTCATTGTTATCTATGGTTCATTGAAACAAGTCTATCGTTGTTTCATTACCCAATAAAGTTAAGTTTTGTTGTTTATGTGGTTTCCTTATTTTTAATCTATTACAAAACAGTACTTCTAAATAATCGAGTTCTAAGTAAATCCTACAAGTATAATTACAATTGTAGTAAATCCTACAAGTATAAGTACAAATAATTGTTTACGAACTAAATTATATCTCTTTCTAATAGTAAATATAAGAAAGAGATGCAAGATATTTTAGTCCTGTCACTTTAGTCCGATCACATATTTCAACGTGAATTTAAGCGCGATCTTTATTGGTCACGACTATTTACCCGTAGGTACATTACGACGGCAGGGACTTGTGGTGGCTTAATGCTACAAACCTCTTTTATAATTTTATTTCAAACTTGTATATAGCCATACATAAAGAAAGAATTTTATACTATTATTTTCAAACGTAGCTTGTCAGTCAGACCAAAGAGAATTTAATACTACGTTTTAAGTCAGACAAGAGATTGATTTTCCAAGACATGGTCTGGAACAGGTCTTTAATTTAGCATAGCTTCTCTTATGATAGAGTTTGTACCAATACTGTACGTTCAAATATAATATTATATATATACTGCTCCAAGATCCTCGTATCATTTAACGCTAATATCAGGTGAAAAGCCAACCTACCATTCCGATCCAAAGGCTTTAGACTAAACTGACAGCATTAAAAATGTTCTATCTTTTTTCAATAAGGTTAACATGAAAGAGAGGTGAGTTCGTTAATAACAGAATCGGCACCAATAATTAACTAATTATTGTTTTCGTATGATTTGTCAGAGAAGCGTATATAGTTCATAAAGTCTTTCTCGTATCTAATTCGAGTGTCGCTTTCATTTGCCAGACTTATAATTAGGTATGTACTTGTATCCTTGCCCGAACGAACGGCCCGTAAGGCAACAAGATTTCAATCAATTCTACTTTGAGCGGAACCGATGAGCCGGTGAACTGTGGAATTAAAATACTCCACAGAAGTGAACGATTCACTCGCTGAAAGTGAGAAGTTTATCGAAACGAATCGTTCACGAGTAACAAACTCCTTTCTATCTACAACAGCGACATTTTTTTTTCGAGGTGGCATCAAACAAAGAATATAATTACTTACTATCTATGGTACGTACGTTGGTGGCAACACTATCCCTCTCTCCCCGTAATAATCTAGTCTTTGATTTAGAGCACAGATTATTAATTTAGAGGTTATATTAGCTTAGGAATTGGTAGGAATAAAAATAGTCTAAAAATAAAAAAACACGGTTTATTTCTAAATTTATTCTTATAAAGCAATTTTTTTCAATAAAATGGCTTCGGTATCTACAGCTCCGGCTCCGGGCATGCAGCAAATAGATTTATCAAAACTAAATCTACAGCAGTTGGCTCAGTTAAAACAGCGATTGGACCAGGTATTATCACTATTTACCTCCTTTTCAAACCATTAAATCTGATAAAATCACTAAATGCTCGACCTATTTTATTAGTTGTACAAACGTACGTTTTTACGTAAGGTTAATCAGGGTTAACTTATATAGTCAGGCAGAGCTGCTCAGGTATGGTCCCAATTTAAGTGTCAAACATAGATCAGGTAGTCTTTCGAATGGAACGGCACCTAATTATTTCCCAACTTCAAGCTCGTTATTCCAAAATAAAGTCTTAGAACACGATTGCGATTGCATCAAAGGCGGCATCAGCGGACGGTCCCAATGGAGAAATTGGCTTGTATGTAAGGAAGGAATAATATTTTTTAAATAGGTTCTTAATAATGTGTTACAAATCCTCATTTCAGGAACTAGGTGTATTTCAAGATTCTCTGCAAACTCTAAAGATGGCTCAGGGTAAATTTGTTGAATCTGGTGACAGTGTTGAAAAGTTGACACCAAAAACTAAGGGCAAAACTATTCTTGTTCCATTAACTGGCTCCATGTATGTTCCTGGCACAATTATAGATACAGAAAATGTTGTCATTGATATAGGTACTGGATATTATGCACAAAAAGTAAGTTTAAAATTAATATTTTTGCTTAATAAATTGTGTTGTAAATTCAATTTGTGCTCATCTTTACCCATTTAGTAATTTACCTTCTGATTTTTCAGTTTGAATCAAGTGCAAAGTCTTATAAAATAAACTTAGTACCTAACTAATGATTGAAAAGTTAAATGAAATAATTTTATTATAGGATGTGGAAGGTGCCAAAGATTACTTCAAAAGAAAAGTGCAGTTTGTGACAGAACAAATGGAAAAAATACAATACATTGGCAGGGAAAAGTCTATGGTTCATGAAGCAGTTTGCTCTATGATAGAGATGAAACTGCAAGCACAGGGACAAGCCACAAAAGCAGCCTCTTCATAACACTAGTCAACATAAAAAATTATAATATTAATTGCTTACTTACTGTTTTGAAGTATGAAATGTATTTATTGCATTTAGAATATCAGGATTGATTATTTTGGACTAGTTCTGTTTGATTTACTTTCATACTTTTGATGTTTGTTGTATTTTTGTGTCTATTGAATAGATCTACTCTCTCTAACACATACATACTCTCAAGTAGAATTCATTGTAGCTATCATAACTCTAATTTGAGCATAAGAAACTAGACCTAAAAAATGATTTAAAGGAGTTGCTAAAACCTTCAGACACGGCTACTACATAAAATCTTGAGTAAATTGTCATATATGTATAATAGAATAAAAATAGAATTTTTCATTTATTAATTATCAAAACATATTCTGCTACCAAAAATGGTTAATACATTTTAATGAAAATGAACACAAACATATTTAAGGCTGAGACTCCACCAAAGCAGAGAGGAGAGGTGTTTTTATACTAATGACAACCCAAGCGGGATCAAGCAGTTTCCGCTTGCGTTGTTGTTTCCGCTTTGGTGGAGTCTCGGCCTAAAGGACATGTTTATGCTATTGACTTAATGATGAAATTGGACTTATTTTTTTATACTAAGGTAGCAAACATGCATACATCCCATCTCACATGACTGCATTCTGGTAATCTAATTTTATACCTAAGTGTGTGTGGAGAGAGACCATATATTTTGGCCTTTTGAGTATTATAATTGAATGACAAACTATAAATCTTGTTGTTACTTTAAATGTGAGGACTGAGAGATGTTTTGTGATACAATTATGTAACTTTTTTTCACAAATCCTGGTTCATTTCACAATTATTTTTATAAGTTTCAAGTTTCATAAGTGCCCTTTTCAGGCCATAGCTGTTTACCTGTATCAGAAACATCTGTGACCCTAATCCCTCAGTGCACACACACATAAATATAAGTAACTATCTCCTCTCTATTGTCCTCTAAAGAGGGTTTCTAAAGTTAAATTAATAAAAAATTCAATGTCAAAATCTCGTCTTCATTATTATTTAAGTACATAGTTTGGATTAAGAATAACTAAATTATTGTCAGTATTTAATACTTTCTAATGCATATTGTTCTGTTATTTGGCCTGCAAATAAACAACAACTAACCAAATTACATCTATCTATTTATTTTACTGCTATTAAAAGAAACCTTTAGTAGACACTTAATTTACGGTTTGGTTATTTATTACTTACAGTGAATCCGTCAAGATATACCTATATATGTCACCGTATCATTGTGAGCACCGTCAGTTCACAAAATATCTCGCGAAATTGCAAACTGGCGATAAACTGTGAACTGCACCATACCGCCCACAATTTATGACGTATTCATTTACGATAGTTCATAATACATCCACGTCAAAATGTGAATGGTCCTGTACTTGCCGCTAACTGAGCCTAGTGGGGACGCGCCCTTAGTGTAAATAATTGAATTAATAAAAACGCTAGGAAAAAAATTGTGCCCAGAATATTCCGAGTGAAGCCTTGTGCCAATTCCCAAATAATGTTGTAAACAAACGAAAAGGACCTACAACAGAGCTTTTTACTACCGTAATGTAGTACCTACCCTGGAGTAGATGCCTAAACTGTCGAAGTGGAAATATTTTATTTTCTTAACAATTTTACATTTATCTCTTTTATCTAATACCTTTAAACGAGCAATTCTTCCTGTATATATATATGTTACGGTAATAATAATTGAAGATTATTAATAATTACCGAAAGTCGAGGTTAAAGTGACAAAAAAAAAATAACCAAAAGTTTCTAACCTAGTGTCCGTGTCGTTTTTGAACGGAATTATCTACTGACGGAACGGATCTCTAATTAATATAATTGTAAGACTGTGTTTAATATTATAAATAAATACCTGCTGGTCAAAAAACATTGGGTTTTTATTTATTTTATAACTTTTACCAATATGTGTCGTGAATTATTAATAATTACTACCTACTAAAAGTAATAAATTTCGATCGTTTATTCACATTTACCAAAACATGTGGTTATTATTAATAATTTTGTAAAAATATATATAAATTTTCAATGAATCAGATTTACCGTAACATATATATATATAACCTGAATCTCTGAAACGGCTCCAACGATATTCATGAAATTTAGTATGCAGAGGGTTTTGGGTTCGGGGGAGATAAATCGATCTATATAGCTAGGTTTCATTTTTAGAAAACGTAGTTTAAAAAAAACACGAGCAAAGCTCGTTCAACCATTATACCTACTTATTTTAAATTGACCTACATTAACTTAAATGATGGTTACTTTTAGTTACTTTTTAGGGTTCCGCAGCCAAAAAAAGATACTCCTATAGCTATACCATGTCCGTCCGTCTGTATGTCAGAACCATTTTTACTTTCTTTTGCCATTAAGCCTTCGAAGTGGGTTACCTATCGTTGAATAAGTGTAGGTTTCTAGGATAGGTTAGTATTTGAATATAAAAATTGTATCACTGTGATATACCTAGTTAACATAACTTTACTATAAAAATCTCATTTTAGAAAAAAAAAATCCTTCTAGCCTAGTATGTATTTTTTTTAGCCTAATAGTATTCGGTATGTATAGTTTTACACTATGAATAAATGTTCCAAAGTTCTTTTATGTGGGATCTAAGATAAGTAGGTAGGTATGTAATGAGTAACACAGAAAACATGTGACACCAAATGATTTATTTTTTTAATAGGCCAAAATGATAGCGCAGATATCTACAATATAATGACTTATTGTAAACTATTTTATAATGTATCTACAATGTTTCTTATAGTCACAAAACAATATTAACTAAATAAGGCAACGACTATTCCTTAACTTTGTAAACAATTAAATATTATATAATTAGTGTCGTAAAACAAATATTTAACTTTAATCAATTATTTCTTACCATGAACACGTGAAAAGGTGTTTGGATATAAGATTTAAATATTTACTATAATAAGAAATTTACAGTGATAGGTACCAGTTTTAATTGAAATTATTTCTATTTTTATATACTGTATTGGAATAATAGGTACAATATTTGAGAAATATCTTTGATAAGACGCTGACAATAGTCAAATAAGCTTATTCGTTAATTCTATTGAGTTTGTGGCACTGCATGCAACTTTAATATTTTGTGTCCAAACATCTTCACTAAAGTTTCTCTCTAAAAAGTTATGTAGATAAAGATCTTACATAAGCTGCTTATATGTCTTATAGTATAGAGACGACTAACCATAGTAGTTTGATAAAAAATTGGTCGTATATATTTGAGAATGAGTTATGATTTACCTATTTTACTATTTCATTTCTGATTTTCACTTGGCATGGGAGACAGCGCTTAGTGCCAATATTAGCTGGCATACAAAATGCAATCGACGTTTGTCAGCATCTTATTTGGATGATTGGCTATAGGTTTACCTAATACATATAAATCATTTTTTTTTTAAATTTGTAATAGTTAACACAGGTCAAAACACTAATTGTCATTATTATTCGTATGTTGCCATTGCATGTGTAAAATTAATATCAGCACCTAATTTCTTTACTCATGTAGTTATGTACCTATCTTATTTAATGAAAATAAAACTTAGGAATAAGTATTTACAGTTTATTACAGAAGTTATCTATATTAGAACCATAATATCAAGTTAACTTATTCGTAAATGGTTATAAGATAAGGTGACCAATGCGTCAACGTTTCGGGCGACACCGTCAGTTCACTTTCAACACCATAATCCGAGACGTAATTATCCTTCATACACAATATGAAATTACATATTACGTTTACACGAACAGATCACTCGCCTGCTCGGCGAAGTCCTTATCTCAAATGGTGTAATATTCAGGTGCGAAATCGTTCGCGAGATTGCTTAAGAAGTGGAAGTCAGAGGAGGAGTTGGAGTTGTCACCGGCGCCGGCGCCGGCAGGTGTAGCGTGCGTCGCCTCGTAGAACTGCTGGAAGGAGCCGTATCCGTCGGCACACTCGCCGCCGCCGTACGCTTCCGCCGCCGATGCCGTCGCCGCCCCCGCCCCGCTCTGACTGCCACTGGCTGCGTATCCCGCCACTGCTGTCGCTTGTTGCGCTCCGTACGCGCTTGCATCGTAGTAAGCGTTTTTCGCATATTCGTTGCTATGAGCGCTTTTTTGCCCCTCGTTACCGTAGTAGTTATGCGCGTGATCATGTTGTGCGCCCTCGTGATAATGGTAGCCGTAGTGGCTGTTCGGGTAAGCCATGTGTTCAGTCGTGTAGCCCTGCGGCTGATCGTAACCGGGATGACCGTAAGCTATCTGATCTTTTGTGTACGTTGGATACCCATAATTTTGGTACATTTCGTGCGGATAGGTCTGTCTCGAACCTATTCCGTTAGTTGGCCTTGTAGATGGAGATCCATCCTGCCTCGGGTGCTGATTTCGTGAGTAAGCGTGCTGTTCGGCACCTGGAAGTGGAGTCCCATAACCTTCGTAGGATCTGTTGCTTTGCTGGTATTGGGCTAGTTTTCCGACGAATGGTTTGGAATCCATACGGAAATCTGGGTGTGGTACGAATTGACCGGGAGGCGCGTTACCTCTTATCACGTAGGGAGGCATCGCATTAGGTACGGCTTGAGGATGTGGTGGGCCGGGCGGCACGTTCGGAGGTGAAGGTCTTGGGTAGTGGCCTAACGGACTCGGATGCATGTTGGACGGAGTCCCGGGTGTAGATGACGGTGTCAGACTAGTCGATGAAAATTTAGCGCCATCGGGTAAGCCGGCCACTGGCCCGAGCCCATCCTTCGAGGAAGACGGAGATACCTTACATGTAGCGTCTAGCGAAGGAGAACGCTTTCTGGATTCTTGTTTGATTCTCTTCGCTAGGCTTCTAGGCGCTGTGACCACTGTGGAAGCGGGAGGATGTCCATCTCGCGAGTCGTCTTCTGCAAGTTTGTCAAGAGAAGACGATGAAGCGACGCTAGAAGCGCCGTCACTAGCAAAACTGTTGTTGTTAGTGGCACTCGGAGTGTTGTTGTTTCGTGTGCGTGATGCCAGTTCTGGCATTTCATCAGTGGGGGAACATAGAGCTCCTGGTGGTAGTTCACAGCCCTGACAACTTTTCTTGCCGGATAATGGACCATCGTCGTCAAGGAATTTATCGAGCCCTGTCTTTGAGCTTTTGCCGCCTTCTGATGTCGTCGAATCTTTGTCGTCACCATCTTCACTTTTGGTTAGTGTCTGCCTCTTGTGTTTCATGCGCCTATTTTGAAACCAGACCTTTACCTGTAACAGAGAAATAGAATATCTTCGGTCAAACTCAAACTCATAACTCACATAAGGTAGGTACTTATGAATGTCGATAGTTACAATTTTTACAACAGTCCAAAAACGGTGGTCTCTACCACAACACACTTAAACTGAGAAGACTGTTCACTGGAAATTAGTATCAAATTACGATGTACATTTTGAATTCGCTCGGCGCTTATTGCGCTATTGTGTTTATTTTCACAGCTACCTTGGTGCGAATGGGGTTTCTTAGGGGAAGGACTTAGGCATCATTGTGCTATAACATTAATAAACATGCGGTTTGCGGACATAGAATATTTTCATATTTACTGTATGTATCTTATATTATTATTTATTTTATAATTTTGTATACCTTAGCTTAGGTAGGTCTGTATTATTAATGCACAAATATCACAGAACCAAAATAAATAATACCTGTCGTTCCGTCAGGTCAAGGGATGCGGCAATTTCGATTCTTCTCGGTCGACAAAGGTACTTGTTGAAATGAAACTCCTTCTCCAACTCCAATAACTGGGTGTTTGTATAAGCCGTCCGTAGTCTCCGCGGCAGCCCATTTTCTAAAACAAAAACCATCGGTAAATTGTTGCGTACCTAGAATTGCATTTACCTACCTACATAACTACTTCCGATAAAAATACCATTAGCGCTAATTCATTAGTAGTCACTGTTCAAACCCGTGTCCTATAAAATATGAACAGCACGTTTCAAATTAACTTTGCTATAGAATGCTATTCCTGGAAGCTTTCAATAACAGGGTTGTGAGGCGGACTCGCGGGTGCGCTTTCCTTTAATGTAATAACTTGATCGCATGTCAGAGCACCGCCCTTGACGCCATTGTGTCGAAACGTTGTTCTTTTTATTTTACCACAAAATACGAATTGGATTTCGAAATTCAAATTACAAAAGGGAGGCGAATAATGGTGGGATCGCGTTCGCGTGATAGCTCGGCCGCGGGGCTCGGGTCGGGCACGTTCACGTCGACGCAGGTGCAGTTGTCGCGGACCCTAATGTCAATACGATAAGGGCCACAATGCGTCGTGTGTATTTTTATCATAAAGTTGGGAAAGCGAGTAGTGGTGGCGCTTGATTGACGTGCCTCGTCAGTTCTCTTTGCCATTGGACAAGGGCAGCTGTCAATCAAATAGAAAGTGCGGCCCTCGGTTCCGCACGGGTGCACTGGCCCGACCTGTGTACAAAGACAAGTTCTAATTTGCTCAAAGGGAAGTTAACCCTCCATTTACATAGACAATTTTATTTTATGAACAAATAATTAAATTAAGCACCAAACATATACGATTATATAGGTATCTATTATAATTAATATTAGGTTATGTATTAGATACCCACTTTTAAACATAACTAATTTAGTACCTACCTATCGGTTAACTGGACCCGAAACTCGATAGCCCTTGGCCAGTCACTAGAACTGTTTTATGCGTTGTATTATTGGGAACAAAAGTGTTTATCAATGGTGTTTATATTAATCATAAGAAGGTCTTATTTTCTATTAGGTTATAGGTATTTCGGATTGATTGGTGATTAATTTAAGTTTAAATGTTTGTAATATTTTTATTTTATAGAAATATAGTTTACGTTATGAAAAAAAACTTATTTAAATGTTACATTGATTTACACGGCCAAAAATATAACTTTAGTCTAAAATCAAGCTACAAATAAAGTTAATCAGTTCAAAAGTTAACGTGGAACCACAGAGTAACGATAAGCTGTTTGATTTTCGTGCGCGCTTGTACTCGGAGGACAAATGTTCCAAAGATGCAAGTTGGCGGTAAGTTTTTGCGTGGCATAATAGGCGCGATTATGCAGAGTGGAGAGGATCCGCGTATAATGTTCGCATTATCGCGATGTACACACTTCCGCGCCACTGAGCACCACGCTTTGTGCCCAACTTCCCCCGATATCCTGTGCTCTCTTATAAACATCATAACTAACACGGAATCCAATCCAAAGTATATTGAAATCGGATTTTCAATATGGATTCATTTATTTTTATTCATGTTATTGTGTAGTTTACATGCATTAGGTACCTACTCAACAATATGAACCAGAGTTGGTCTATGTTGAAGAGTCGGTACTATCATCTCTTAGAGCACTGTAGTGTATTAACTCAGATATAAAAATAATGTTTCTAAAATACCTACTATATAGTAAATTAATACATCTACACTAATATTATAGATATAGAGAAAATAATAGATTTTTTATATATGTTTGTTTGTAATGGACAAACTCTTGCGACTGTATTTTATTTAAAAAAAAATGAGATTCCTGTGAAACTAATTACAATAATGTATCTCAAGGGTATTAAACATTTGCCTATACCTAAAAGTCACTAGGCACCCGCTAGGAAAGGATTTTTGAAAATTGTACAGTATTTGGGCGGTATAATTGTAATTGGGCGAAAAGCTAGTAAAAAATAAATACATATATTAGAAATGGGAGAAGACAGTGACTTCTGTGAAACAGGCTATTTAATAACGAAAGCGTTACGTAAACACAAATGCGATACCTACCTACGAGTTAATATGTCAAAACACGAGACAGGATTTTTATTTTCAATAGATGGCGAAATATTTGCCTCAGGTAGGTACTTTCTTGAGAGTTTATTAACTTACTAGCTATTTATTAACCTACTCGTATATGTTAGAACCTTCCCGAGTAAACGGGCTTCCTAAATAGCTATATATATTTTTTATAACTTGTATTTAGTTCCATAGATTAACGCGATCAAATATACATACCAACTCATTAGCCTATTAAGTAATATCTTGATAGATCAAAGGCGAAAATACAAGAAAATCCGTAGTGTAAAATAAAAATATTGTTTCTTTGAAATTAAACATCACTAACTCCCTGCGCAAATTACCTAGCTTCAAAAACAGGGAAATATGAAGTAGCTCTAACAACATATCCCCTGTCTTGTTATACAGCGTGTAGGTAATAAATTATTGCAAAGTAGGTTGTTTAACCCTCCCGCGACTGGGCTGTGGACAAGGCTCGCCCGGGGTAGCTACGGCCGAAGATTTACAGCGGATTAGGGGTCACTTACATCGGTCAAGTCGAGAGTCGCCTTGTCCGCACTTAATTTGATAATATCACCATACCCCGGTGTTTCATTGAATTATGAGCTTTTAAATGGTTAATCCTTTTTTGTATTTAGGTGCATAGTAGGTATTTCTATAGGTATAGGGCGCACAGGGCAGTAGTGAAGCGAAAGCTGAGACGAAAGTCGTGTACTCGAACTTTAAACAGCTTGAGCTTTTGATGTAGGAAAACATCACGCTGTTGATGTATTTACTTTTGGTCACAGTAATATTTTTTATGGTAATGTTTTGGAAGCAATTATGCATAGTAAAAAAAATATATCAGAATATGTTACCTTTATGCCTGAGATGTTAATCAATTCATTTTACTTAGTTAACATTTTTAAGATTATCAAACTTTTTATTGTTTTTGTCTTATTTTCAAAGTACTAAACATTAATATACCAAGCTAGGAAGCCTCCTGAAGTGTTGTTAAGCAATACAAGTAGGTAGTTGTTGTAAACAGTTTGCTGACGATATGTGTGGAGTGCGAGCCCCTTCGGGCAAGTTTAAATAATTAATCAAGAGCCGGTAAAGGATTAATGCGGTGGCCAGTTGGCGGTTGGATGCCATTAGAGATCGTTCGATGCCCCTCTAAGGGCCCGCGCCTTCGACTAAATACTGTGGTCACATTATTTGTGTCGGGAACACGATGAGGAGGCATATGGCACGCGGGTGTTGCTGAAGCTGTTTTAATTGATTTTACTATTTACACGTATTCAAGATTCGAATTGATACAAACGTAATAAGTATTTAAATAAGATTAATTATTCATATAGCATTTCTTGTTTTTTTTTCCTACAAGCTTTTATTCAGTTACTATGTTTCGGTCGAAACTGGCAAGTAAATTTTAACCTACTTCCCGGTGTTCAATTGAATGTAAATCCGATGACAATACAATAATATGGTGTCACTGAGTTGATTTGGAAAAAAAAGCTTGACCTTAAAAAAATATGATTTATATTTATTATTTTAAATTTTAATTTATTTAGTGTAGGTAACCTATGTAGTTTGGGGACGCGTGTCCAATTGCGAGTCAACGGGTGAAGGCGCGTTAATATTCTATGTAAAAGTCAAAAGTCAAGTCAAAATATTTATTTGCAGTACAGGTACAGAAGGTGGTATGTTATAATTATGCGAATCACTGTATTTGCCATGTGTGGCGTGCAAATTTCTTCTTTTCTTTCTTCTTCTTTAAATTGGTGTGCTGATACGCGGAACATAGTAAAGTGTCATAGTATGTCAGAGTACTATAGAATTAAATCAAATTAAATTAATATAATAAAATCAAATTAAATTAATAGAATAAAATCAAATAAAAAAAAACATTATGGGGATAAGTATTTACCTAATCGTGTAGTCCGCATCATGGCATTTCCTATTCGTTTCAACGTTGAACGTAGTCGGTCCTCTGTGGTATGGACAATATAAGAACCATTGATACATTTTGCACAAAGTTAGATTTGTAGGTATATTTTATAAATATTTATTAAAAACTCCGGCAATAAGCTGGTTTAGGAGCGGGTGTGCGTGCCACACACTGACTCCAGAGTGATAAAGTACCAAACATTTATTTTGAATGTTGCCGCTGCAACGGAAAAGTTACCACGCGGGGGTGTTTCCACCAAGAAATATTACGTTATGAGGTGTGAAAAGCATAAATGTAAAAATTCAATATTTCAACAGCAAAAAAAGTAAATTTTCCTCAATTTTATGTCGGTAGCAATGTCGTTTGTGGAGCTCTACAAGTATTTAAGTGATTCCTTTAATTGTAGGTGGTAGGAACGTTTTCTTAAAGGTTTTCTAGAATTAGAACATTTCTTAATAAAGCCACCTACTTATCATGTCAAAACAAACCTCAGATTGAGTGTTTATCAATTTGTACTCAATTGTAGATTGACAACAATCGATCATGCTGCGGCGGATTTGTATTTTTCCGATTAGGCAACTTGTATTGGGGGCCGATTTGACATTGTCGCATCAATTATAAGCGTGGATTACAAGGAGACAGATCTAAGACGGTTCAATTTCGTTTCAGTGCGGGGTGAAACGATACTCCAGAGTTGGCTCGAAGGGGCGACGTATCAGGAAGTAACTTGAGATCGCCTTATCAGGGCTTGATGAAGGCCCGATGTTCCCCATTATGCACGCTTCGAAATGTTCCGCTTAAAGATTTTCCTGTTAAATACTTTACAAAAAAAATGGGGTTATGTGTTTGTGGTTAGTTCCCATGCTTAAGGTTTTAAGAATGTTACCTTTATATTTCTAAGCATCATGGATTTTGGACTCTATGTATCTCTTATTAGTAGATTATTGCAAACAATTTAAAGCAAGTAAGTACCTAATGCTGGTACATCTTTCTAATATGTGTAAATTACTTTGTGTCTAAAATACAAAGTTTTTGGTGGCATAGACTTTTCATCATTTTGTCAATTCCTTCAAGTCCCGAAAATATGATACCTATTAGCTAGAGAGGATAGGCGTAGTTTGAGAGATGAGATAGATTTTTTTCAGATGATTGCCCCAAGTACTAAACCGTTGTTGAATAAGGAATAATAACTGACATAATTGAAGTAAATTCTCAATATTTTGCAATTGTCTTATTTATTCAGTAGCTACATCTATATCTCCTTTTTCGACTCGATACGTAACATAGGTATTAATATGTATAAAGATTGCAGTTTGTTGAAAATGCAGCTAGTATCGGATCGTGTTGGGTCCCAGAATAATTTGGGTAATACAGAAGGTTATTAAAAGTTGTCGCGCCAGACAGACGGTGCGAGTTTGGAGTTTGACAGCCTCTCCCCGGGGGACCCGGTTCGATTCCGTCAGCGACGAAATTTTAACGACGAAATCCTATTATTAAGAAGTTTGTATTTTCATAATCGTTTTCTGAATTTCATTTTCCTAATATAAGCATCATGTGATGCTAATAACTAGGTATGTACCTAAAATTATTAGAATAACATCATTTTCTGTGGATAAGCTATTTGAGTCACCAATGGTAAGTGAAAATGAGGCCGAAGTTAGCATCCAGAGGCAAGTACACAAAGCCTAGAAGAGAACTAGTTCACAAGAACAGCTGCTTTCAACTCGAATTACAAATTTCTCTCTCGAAATTAGTCTCTAGGTCTTGTGTGCTTACTTACCCACGATCAAATAAATCATCACTTGCTATGTTGAAGTTATAAAAAAAAACAAGCCAATCCATAATTAACTGAATGAGCGGACTAAACTCATAATAATCTAATAGGCCCGATTGACAGCACTTCAACCATCCATATGCCTAAAAGGGGTAAGCTAGAATAACAAAAAGAAAACCAGCTGTCAAAATGGGTCTATTAGTTGACGACTTTAGCGAGCAAGTGATATTTTTATACTGGTTTACGACTAACCTTTACTATATTAGCTGGTTGATAATAAAGACGACACTCCACTCTGCCATCCACGGAATATGCAAAGCGTTTTAAGACTGGCGGTATTTAATTGCCCTTGAAAGGGGCGACAAAAAATAAATGGCTGTGGGATATAAATAACGGTGCACTTTTCATAATCGCAATTGTCGCCGGGAGAATATTTAGTGCGTAGTAAAAGCGTCCCGATTGCGACCCTGGACAAGGAGGTGCCGGGGGACGGTTAATAGTTGAGGGGTGAGGTGACGCTGCACTCAAGACGTCTACTAACCAACCAGTTTAAAGTAGGTACTTGAAGAATAAATGTGAATATGTTAACTAAAAAAAATATAAGCGACACTTTCGGTTACCTGTATTTTTTTTTACTCAACATCATTAGTTCATTAGTTTCGGCGGTGGTGAATCTCTAAAATGCATTTGTCTCTTTAGAGATTAAATATAAGTATATTAATACTAGAAACTACTTTAAATTTAGGGCAGCCGATTAACCATTTTTTATGATAATTCATAATAGCATAGTGAAATATTCACCAAAATTGTTATTTAGACACCTACCTAAATCAAACCTCTGGATTGAGCAGAAAGTATACGTCCTAATAACCGTATCTATGGCTTAAAATTAAAACAAAGGAAGTTAAAACCCACAAAGAAGCAAGGAAGGCATAGCGTTGGAGAATAAATTTTATTTATCAAATAAAAAGGATGGCTTGCTCGTTTTTCACCGCGTCGGGGACATTATCGCTTCTTTTAATTATTATCCCGCCGATATTTTATGCAATGTTCACTATGCCTCCTCTGTATTTCCGCTAAATACCTATCTATGTAGATACCAATTGGAACAATTTGTTTTGATACAATGTAAGTACATACCTACTTTATGTATTTACCTACTTAGGAATGGCCAAGTAATTAATAGGTAGGTATATATGTATACCAATGCCAAATATACATTTTAATAACTCAGTAAATTACGTAAGTACCTACCGGTAGTTATTAAACCGAATTCCAATTCTATAAGCTTTCTAATACTATTTTTTTAAATTTCTTAACATATTAAACTGAACATAGTGACACAATAAAAAACACGCTATGATAATTACGGTGCGGTTCAATTTAATTTTTTTTCATGTTTACATAATTACATTTGAAGAAAAAATCAAACAAACGTTTTAATTCCGCTGGCTACGGTAGGGCGGCGCGCCCTAGCCACGCGGCCTCAAGGAAATGAAGGAAAAAAGCGGCGGAAGCTGCAGGCCCCGCTCCCCGCATGCCCACCCGTGCCTGCTTGCGGCTTTTTAAATGGAAATTTATTGTTAAACACTTCGTCAATGCGCCGAAGTAGGCGCTTTAGAATTTTTACCTAGTTTCGGCATTCGTTGTTAGCTTTACAAGTCTTTGTTCTCAAATGTTGTTGTTGAATGGCGAGAAATTATTAAGTTTTATTTTCCAGTTGGTAAAATTATTACGATAGATCGGAGTAAGATAAGAAAATAATAACTTTAAATAATATACTATTTGTTGTATATATTTAATGTTGGAAAATAATCAGACTTGGGTGAATTGTGTGTATATACGAATGCATAATGCACGTAGTATTAGAATATTATTGTTCTGATATTTAAATTAAAAAGATTTTCTGTATCTTGTAAATAGCAGGTGATTTGAAAAATAAGTTAATTTGTTCAAGAGAATGGATACGCTTGCTTAGCTAAATGAATTTATCGTTACTGGGGTAAGTGAACTCATTCAAAAGTCAGAACTCTTTGCGAGTTCATAAAATTCACTCGAACCAAAAAGCTGGTCGCGTTCCCCACAATTGAAAAGCGCGGGGGAGCGCCGACCAGATAGGGCACTTACTGTAAAAGTTAAAGCTAATTGCCCTTAAGACATATTTTTAATTTCATTGCCCATTCCTTCTTTCTTAGTGTTTGTCGGAGTTCACTAACTCGTGGTCCCACTGAGATTGCAAGGGTAGCCGAGTAATTGCCATTTTTTACGAGATAAGGTCGCAACTTTTGAATGTCAAACATATTTTATGGTGCATTAGGGACACGATCACAACATAAATTAAAAATAGAAACAGAATATTATTTTCCATACGTTTTTACAGTCGAGTCAAAACTGCTGATAATTATTTTCACATAGGAAGTATTATAATAATGTACAGAATTTACCGAATTATAAGTTTAAGGGATATACAAGCATCGCGCAGATTTGTGTAAGTACACTCCTGGTGTACTAATCCCAAGAGGTGCGTGGGAGCACGTGGCACAAAGGCACAAAGTAGTGGCCAGTAGCCGCAGTCTCTTTTGTAAGCATCTCCACATTCATTCAATCTGTCATTTCATTTTCATAAATGAATCATTCTTCATTTGAATTCGGCTCGGAATTGTGAGGTTTTTTCTTGGTCGCCGCTGACCTGCCCACCGCGGGGGTCGCGGCGATGACTGATGATATTTTAATGGTTTATTTTTCTTTAACATTTCTTATCACCAACTATTGTAGTTGGTAGCTGGCGGCAAGTATGTCTTCACAAAGAAGAATATTTTTGAATTGTATGTATTTCTCGGTTCTTTTTGTGAGCACTTCGATAGAATTTGAAGGTTATTTTTATTTTAGTAATCATTTTAAATTTTAGATATATCGTACTTAGGTATAATTGAAATCCACGTATTTTTGTCGGTTATTTTTTTAACTACCCGACGAAAAAGAGGGATGTTATAAGTTTGTAATATGTAGGTATTTGAATGAAAGAAAATAATTGAATTTCTACTGGAAAACACAAACAAATACAATAAAGAGGCATCATAGCTCCTGAACCTATAATTATGTTTATTTCCTTTGATAGGCCTTAATCATTATCACTTTTTTTCTGGTGGGTCGGGGGCTTCTTTAAATTTTTAATTCTGGATGAAAGAGATACAAATAATTAAACGTAGCTCCTAACTCCCCGTAATTTAATTGTTATAACAACTATTATAAACGAATCTGCATACATATAACTTATGCATTTGACCATGCAATATATCTTGGATACTTAAGATCACCTAAGTTTAGTTGTCATAATTTAAAATTAACTAAACATTAATAGCTTAACAACACTAAAGTGTGGCACAGAAGCCAGCTGTCAATAGATGTCACTGACAGGTCTGATGAATGAGTTCTACGATCAACCGTTATATGCGCTTGCGCACCGCTCATCATTAGCTCCATTCACAGGCCCAGAGGAGATTAAAAGAAACAATCCGACTACTGTACTGTCCCGTGACAACGGAACGGAAGTCCATACAAGAGACGTTATGCGTTGTTTTATATATTTTTCACTTTGTTTCTCTCTTATGCGACGGAAATTATTCATAAAAGGCAAGTTTTAAGAAAACTTATATTTGTTAGTATAAGGTAGGTAGGTAAGTGTGTATAAAAGTGTGCACCTACCTCTTTTACTTAATTTAATTACTTAAATTGACGTATTCATTGTCTTTATAATGCAAAAATAGAATATTTAATGTATACTTGTACTTACAATATATATATTGTACTATATGTTGCAGTGAGATAGTTATAGCCGTGATAGTTATAAGAATCATAACCGCTGAACCTAAACAGCTTTCATATTACTCTATCAAGGTATATATATGGGTTCATACAAGCCGATTCCCATCGGCTTACCTTTTAGAAATCCCAGTCCCACATTTTCATAATTTCAAAGCCACTTTTATCATGCTTAAAATATATAATCGTAATTATAAAATTATCGGTGTTTTTTGAACGGCTTACCCTCGCCATAATTTCACCCTTCGCCACTGATATATACAGACCTTTATATAAGAGTAGGCATTATATCGAAACGGTAACAAAAGCGACGATTAAAAAAACACCGTGAAAGGACACCAAAATTATTTTAAAACAATGTGACATTTGTCGACACACAAGTCAACTATATCCGATCTTTTGTTTTATCTATATGAAAAAGCTATTTTCGAGTCAGCTTCAACAAGGTGTCGAAAGATGTGTCAGTGAGGACTTTCCGGGCGTCACACTCGTGGACAGTTCCACACAGTATATCTCTACTGCATATATTATTTCTTACCTAATAATATCGTGAGACATTCTTCATACACAGCCATCCCATTTATGAGAAAATAATGTACCTACCGGTACCTAATAGAAATATAGATAAAAATTATAAAATACTTTTTATTTAACCTTATCTAATGATAGAACACTTTTTAGTTAACGATGTTTTACTAAAAATACACGTAGCGATAAATAATGAAAATATATATAATAACACGTGGTGTCCACATATGTATCGGCGACTGGCTATCAGCAGCATCGTGACAAGTTTTTATTTGTTTAGTATAAAGAGCTAAAATAAAAACGTAGCGACATATCCGCCAACGCAAACGTCGCGTCGGACGCTCCGACGAAAGACGCGGGCGGCACCGTTGTCATACCCGCGACAGAAATGCCATGTGAACTCGAAAACATTGTTTGTTTTTTTTCTGTTGACTGAAATTTCATATAGAATGTTGTTAATTTGTGTCTACTACAGTACGTTAATTTTAATAGCTTTCGTATTATTGGCAATCAAGGTTTGTTTCCAATATCAAACATATTATAAATGTTTTCACAGCTCACATTTTATGGTTTCGCAATCTCTCTTACTTTAATTTAATTACCTAGTCATATAAGGAGGTTGCGTAGGAATTATGCATATTGAAATACCTATTTCAACATTTAAATGCCTTTCAATACACATAGATTGAGTAACAGTGTTACTACATAGACGTTTCGTTTGCTAATCACATGGTGAGAGGTTGGACCCGCCCTCAATGTGTTAGAAAGGAAACTTTTTATTGAAGCAAATAATAGGATTCATATCGGCAGTTGGGTCGTATTCGCGAAGTTATGTCGCGTGGCCGCACGTCGGTGCGATATAGTGTGAAAGTTTCCAACATTCTGTTATAACTGCGGAAACTTGCGTCCTGCCCTAATGATTTGCGTCTCTCTATATAGTACCACTATTTGTACCAAATGTAATAAGAGCTTATCTCTATAGAGTTTTTAGAAGAGATCTATCACTCTTACAACGAAAAAGAAACCTTAATACCCTACTACCATGCAAAGATGCAAAGTTATGCTTAGGTATCTTTTAATTATCTATACGTATTTTACTTTGGTCAATACATTTTGTAAGTATACTTTAGCTATCACTAAATCTCTACAGTTTATAATGGCGAAAGTTAGCGAACTATTAAGTGTGGTGGCAACATTAAAGTGGCCATCAAAACACGTTCAGATCGCAATAAGTTATCGCATCGTCGCAAACTTGTTTAGGGGAAGGCTTCATTAAGGGGACAATGCACGCGGCGTGACGTATAGTGTCCAAACTCGGCCCGTTACATGCAAGTGTCGCCTATTGAGTGGACTCGGGCTAACTGGACCAACTTTCCTCTTGAATATTCCTCGCGCGCCGCTGCCACTTGTTTATGGACGTTGTGTAGCTATTTTACCCCCAGTTCTGTGGTTTTGCAAGTTTTGTGTGAATGTATAGTTAACTGTTACCAGATAACAATTTGTTAATAGGAGTATGCCACCCATATGGATGGTAGTGCTAATGTATTTTTTGGTTTATGGTTAATTTACTGATCGTTGAACCTCCTTTTGTTTTTCATAAATTATGCATTTCAAAGGGGTGATCTGAGTAAAGCGTATCTAAGAAACATGTATTCGGAGTAAACACTAAGGTCATACATATATACTAAACATCTAATAGGTAAGAGCCATTAAAAAGCAAGAAATTATTATTGTAGTTTCGTATACGAGATTGAAATATAATTTAACACTATAAAAAGAAATCATTGTGTCAGATCACTTCAAGTATACCATCAATATTGACATCGATCACGCATTATTCCCACACTTAACTAAGATTACGACGTAAGTATAACGTTTGTAGCGACAGTGTTTGTTAGACAAACAGTTAGATTGTAGGGGAGCGCGATTGGGGTAGTTGTCCATAACATCGGTGTACCGATAAAGGGAGGTAAGTGCAAGTCACTCATATCAATATCAGGCGGGTCTCGTGCCCCCGGGGCCAGGGCCGGGGGCTACGTTTTGTTTTACCACTTTTTGCGTAACTTGAAGCGGTACTGTTAGTTTAGCTTACTACACACGAGACCGTTATCGTTGTAAACGCATGTTGGAAAAGTTTTCACAGGGTTTCGCCTTAAAACTATTTCTTGAGTTTAGAAATGAGGTATTTTTATGTTATTTTATGCCTTTAGGCTTTTGGTCAGCCCGTATCCATCTGGCAACTAGGAGAACTTGAGTCTTAATTAGTATATTATAATATCTCTCACTCATTCAGTATTTTTTTTTGGTAGGTATTCCCTATGAATGACTATTCAACCTAAAGTATATATTGGTAATTCTATAGTGGAACATCATAATGGCAATAGAAAAAGCCCATTAAAATTAACAAATAAAGTGTATTTTTTAACTCCTTGTACCAAAACTATAAGTAAGGTGTATATACATTATTATCAAAATAATCAAAACCACGATCGATTTCTTAAATAAAACCATCTAGGTGTCTTTACCTATATCGTAATCTCTAAAAGAGAAAGAGAAATAAAACTGAATAAAAAGTATATTATACCAATATAGATTTCCAATCAAATGTTTTTATGAAAGAGTTACCGATACGCGCACACTCGGCGACCATAAACTTGTAAAGAGGTTTAGTATCTGCTCGTACTTTCACCACGATCTCAATATTTGTGGAGTAATGATGTTGATGTGGCATAGAAAACGAACGGTTCGTGGTACGCGACCAGTGGCATATTTATCTGTGAATATTTTTTATGTTTCCCCCTCTATCGTCTGTTTGTCAATGCTATGTTGGTGAAGAGTGTCGTGCACAAAGTTTCCCGGTTACTTGCCGTTTGTCGAATGATTGCAATATATCTAGGAAGAGAGTTAAAGCGCCCTCGATGCGGTGACGGAGCAGCCCGTTTCATTTGCATTGCATCATTGTATGGTAAGCAAAAAAAACTGAAAGATTATAATTATTTATATCATTATTCAAGTGTTAAATATATAAGTAATAGATTCGCATACTTTACTCCAAAGTTAAAGTTACAAATAGTCGTCCAAAAAAGTAAGAACATGAAAAATAAAACTATAAATAAATATTAGAATTAAAATAAAGATACTACAGGTCCTCATTTGGCATTTAGATATTAAAATTATTAACTAGTTATTAAATGATAACAATACTTTAAAGCTAGGAATTAACTGAAAATATCTGATGATAAGTTTTCAGTTCATCAACATTCAATTTATACCTTATTTTCCTCCTTACCTTATCCTAATTAATATTTCAGACGCCGAAGTGTATTTGTTGATTAGTCACAGCAACAGATTGACATGATTGTTTTTGCATAGAAATGGTTAGGGGCAGGAAAGTATCTTATGCTGTTATTTATCCTAGTAACACCCCTAAAACTACGAGGTATAAGCAAGCATTAATTTAAATTTATATATTATTTCATTTGTGTGTAAGTGGTGTTTACCTGAATAGTTCCCCATTGAGTTTTGTAATTTTTTGTAAAGCGAGAAGTTAATGTAATAATTTACTCACAATATAAGTAAATAAAATAAAAAATCTAAGCTATGTAATTTGTATAATTACATAATGAGTTACTTATACTCTATGCTAGCCATACTCAGTTAACGGTGAGTGTGCACATTTGCCCCCACCGCATCGAACTACTACTATACCACGATTTCTGTCTATTGCTGAATAAAAATCTACTTGTGCTCATTCTTGGCAATATAAAATACGAAAATGTAAAGGAAAAACATAATTCCTAATATTAATAAAACTATGAAATAATACGAATATAATAGATGGCATGATATATCTATGAATATTAGTTATATCTTTAGCATCATCTTCAGGCACTTAATCAGGTCCATAAACTATACAACTTTATTTTTATGCGTGACTTCATTCTTTTAATTTCTCGTTTTAAAATAGGTAGATTATTAGATATGAAGTTATAAAAATATACTAGTAAAAAAAACCTCTTAAAGTTTGATTTTGTATGATTTGTATAATCTTATTTTAATAAAAAAATCAAAGTAACAACATAAAAACTGGTATTAAATCATTTGTGATTAACGTCCTCCATATTTTCTTTTTATGACTTATGTCTGCGAGTGCCAGCTTTTAATTTCGCTCAGTGAACGACTTTGATTTTCCTGCAGTTTAAAAAAGTAACTTATCAGTTAAGAGGAAAGAGATAGAGCTATTTCCATAGCAAGACGGAAAGAGACACAGAAGTGCAGAAGAGGGAACGAAAAATAAAACAGGGGAAGAAAGTTAAGCGTCCGTGACTTTTCAAGATTTTTTCGGCATTTATTTTTTAAACTTTACGCTCGGCGCGCCGCTCTGTAGCAAGTATATAAAGCGACCATTTGCCGATTTGTCTTTTGTTTACCTACTTCTTTTATTTATTCCGTTCCATTTCTTTTTATAGACATTTCGATTTATACCAACAATATTCTCTTGCAAACTTCCTATACCTATTTTAGTAATTACTCAAACACCCGTTCAATTGAGTTCAAGGCACGATCTGCTACATATTATATAAAATTTATGAAAAGTTTTATATTGCTGATTTATACATATAAATTTATTCAAACAAAAACCATTTGAGCTCTCACGGTTCAAAACAATAAGACAACGATAGCAAATGAAATCTATATTAGAAACAGTAATAGGTTCATAAGCAATAATGAAAATAAACTTCCGAACCCCCTAATTACTGTGGAACGGAACGAAGGTAAATAGTAAGAAGGCGCCGTTCGATCATCCATCACCGATAGAGACCCGGCTCTTTGTGGCCACCGACCAATTACTGGCATGAAAATTAAATTCACGAAATCTAATTAAGAACAAATTGTTTTATTTATTATGATGCGTCGGGGTCATTTGTTATTGTCGCGGCGCGGCTGCGGCGGCGCCCGGGGCGGTTCCTTGGCTGCCCGCGCCGACTGCGCCTCTCGTCAAACTTTTCATACCATTTTTTAGTCAACAATCGTGTGATGCCCGGAGAAAAAAATTCGAGACATTGAACTTACAATTATCCATATCAAAATACTGCGATGGAATCTGCAAGATCCATGAAATATTTTATGATGTGTTCCAACTTCCTTATAAGGGGATGTGGGCTAGTATAACGTATAAAGTGCGGGATAGCAGGCCACTCGTAATGTGCCCTCATTTGTTATGTTTGCGAAATGGCCGTATTACAGGCCCTGCTGACAGCCGACACAAAGACTCACCGTTTTATTGTCGAGATTGCCTACAAATGGATCACATATATTTCGCGTTCGGAAACACGTTGTAGCATCTTCATATTTATGAAGTTTGAAGGTTTTTATGTCCAAATCACGTAGTTATAATACCATACCTAATTGTTCTTTCATTAATTTACCTATAGTGTTTTTGTCAGGAGTAATTTGGATTTTTCACGTTTTTTTTTGTTTATATTCCGAACAGTAGCTCGGTTTGGTATCCAACAGTGAGGTCGCTACAAGGTGTCTGAATCGCGTCATAGGTCGGGATGCGGGACGTCATCTATCACGTCTCTGGCGCGGGGCGAGCAGAGCTTGTAGACAAGATTCCGTGACCCGTCACGCCGACCATCCTGATGGTATTTATTTACCTATTCTGGGGACTATTCTTGATTATCGTTGTTTTATCGTTTTAAACACTCTACTGTTACGTGTGATAAATTAATGGTTTTGGTAAATTATGCGCTGGCACTTATTTCTTTTTTTATAAATTTATGATATTCCGTTTGATCTAATTATAGATATTTGGAATGATATTATAATGATGTTAACAGTAAGAATAAAATCTTAAATTTCAATAAAAAAATGAAATTCTATCGAGAAAATATAAGTTCAGTTTATTTTATCTGAATAAAACCAACAAGTAACGTAGTTAACAATAAAATAAATTACAGTATCCGTGATAGCAGTGCTCATGTCCTGCCATCTATCATCCGCATAGAGCCCGGGTCAGCATCGTCCCCACTCGCGCCGAGATCCTGAGATATGCCGGACCCACTGACCTCATGATCACCACGTACCTATCAACACACAGAAAGGGGTCCCAACCTCAGCTCAAATGTTAATATCCATTGTCTACTGTTTCCCAACCAAAAGTTGAACGCAAAAACTGCTTCCTTACGTACACAGTGACCTAATTCAGCATGAAATTATACTAAGATTGAAACAGTGGCCCCGGGCCGATGTCATGTTCACATTCTGCACCAGACAGTTCATTTTTAATAATAAATGAGACGAAATCAAGACATGACGAATAAATGAATCCAGAACTTGACGAATAAATGAATATGGAATATGATAAATGGAAGGCTCGGATCCCTCGCGAAGATTTTTTCTTTGGCTCCGGCCGAACGGAAGACGCTGGCTTTTTCCTTTTGTAGCGGGACAAGTTAAGCGTTTTTTGGACGACCCTGACGTGCGGTGTGATATTTATCATTTCATATAAAAGTTGGATCTTCAATTGTTACTTTGATTTTAGTAGCTTGGCTATGAATTGTATTTGATCTCTTATTGGTTTTGCGTGTGGTCTATAATTCACTACATTTCAATGAGTACAGAAACATACATTATTTTATTTAAAATTTGAAAGTACTCGCGTGATTCAAACGACCTCGCATCGGAGAAGTGCGGATTTAAATCCAGACCCACGTAATCCGCGACTGCACTAGTCACTGCCACGTGGTTCAATGATAAAGTACCCAAGCAGATTATGCAAATTCAAGAAATTTGATCTTTGTCCCTTTCTATTACATGACAAACGTGCTCTATGCGTCTCAGTCTGCACCAACGTTATAGTCACCCCACTGATGGGCGCAACGTCTGATGGATGATGCCTTATTCCAATAACAATTTTGATATCATATGTTATTTTAAAGTGCGATACGTGTGTTATATGGAGCCTAATCTTTGAGCTATATCTTGAACATTGACAAGAAGATATTTGATCTCGTAGATTTTCAAATTCAGATCGTGATCGTGAGGATCTGAATTTGAAAATGCAACTTGCAACGACGGCAAGCAAATGCAATGAAAAAATAAATACTTTTTTGTCTTCTAAATTAAACATATTCATTAAATGGTCATATCCCTTTCCCTTTGTGAAATATGTAAGTTTTTTTGTATGAGAAGATTTTTGACTGACGCTTATAAATAGGTAGGTACGCTATTTTTTCATATTCTAAGGAATTATTAATTAATTATAATTGTTAAGTATAATTGAATTATTATTATAATTGAATATTATATACCTATAATTTTGCGATACCTGAAAAAGGTCACTAAGTTATTAAGTTCTTTGTATAGATTAAGACCCATGTACTACACTTAGTTGCAGATTTAATGAATTGAATTGAATAGAATTATGATTTTAGCACTTTCTACTAAAATAAGGCTATAGTGTTGTCACAGGCAATAGTATTACTGAGATTAGCATGTTCAAATAAATAAACATACACACTAGATATATGTTTGGTATCTAACTACAAAAAAGGTTGTAAATACTAATAACTAATAATATAAATGTGAACCTAATTTTTTTATTTATTGCAAACAAACTTACAATAATCTAATAACTAAAATAAAACTAAATGTACATACTTAACTTAATATAAAAAAAACCCTTAAACCTAAATGTGAAATTAACTGTCTGAATGTCAATTACCTATTCACGCCTATTAAGTATGTGCTTGCAGATAGCCTATAATATGGACAAGGACATAATGCTACTATTTACCCCAAGCTAAGAAAGAAAAGAAAAGCTAGGAAAGTATAATTTGAATTTGGATATTTAATATCACTCATTTATGGTTATTCTTATTTCAATGTTCTTAACATCCACGCTATGTGAATAGTGGAATAAATGTCTAGCAGAGCCTGAAATTACTTTACGTTGGCAAGACACAATCTGTATAATAAAGGGGTAGGTAGACGTTAGTTCTAGGTATGTTTGTAGTTGTCTGAGGTGAGGTACAGTACAGTAATCAAGAGGCCGGCGTAAGTACAGGTCGTGAGTAGCACCGCCGCCGTTCTCTGTAATCACTCTACGTTCCGTGCGAACGGATATTTCATACCTGTCACATGTTTACTACTAACAGAAGTATCCGTAATACTGTATATTATTGTATTTACACTTTAATAATATGTTTAACTTCATCAAAAACTAAAATTATTAAAATAATTGTTGTAAACATACTAGGTATAAAGTAAAAAAATACTTATTTACGAGGTTCACTTACCTACATACATTAACTAACATTATACGTAATGTAGAGGTATTGTAGCAATGATAATTATTATCACGTCATATTTTTTATGAACATTGTTATTATTACATAATTGTATTTTACTTCAGAGTTCAAGAGCCTATATAAATCACTGGCACTTTTCTAGATTTTATTTTTAAGCTAACTTTTCAACAATATTAAAACAAAAACGAAAATATGTTCGGATTTCAAAAAATTCTACACATGTGCTGAACACCGGCTTGACTTGTGTCCATCGAGATTTGACATAGGGTCGATGAGTCGGCACTTTGCCATCAGCGCCGAATTTTGCCAGCAAACGTTACACATGCACGGAACATGACTTGCTGAAAACTGTGACAGGCATTTTTAATTGCTTCCAAGCCTAACAATTCAATTTAGCTAACAACTCAATTAGGTAAGACAATCTATCAATTAATTAACGAGTCAATCCACCAAAATGACAAATCACTAATGTTTTCTATAGGTGGCCTAAAGAAAACATTAGTGATTTGTGTGAAAAAAAAACATTAGTTGTAAGTCTGAGCCTTGAAGAATAGTCGCGAAATACATCTAAAAAAGGTTTAGTCTCTAACGCGAATAAAATCATTCTGATTTAAAATTCTGCAATTTTTGTAGGTACGCCACACATTTCCTTCTTTTTGAAACTGACATGCTTCGTATAACCAACCACAAGTAACGCCGGCGGTCAAAAAGAAAATAGTGCACGTCGGAATAATAACTAAAAAAAAACAAAGCTCGCTGGAGAGGGTCTATGTGTGTGTGGCAGTGTGGGTAGGCAGCCTGCTAAACGCAATATAAAGTGTGGTTGTCGTGGTGAGATAGGTATAGGTAGGTAGAAGCCTCTCCCCGCGCGGTCATTAGTACCGCGAACCCCGCACGCCCGCCAGGAGAAAGTATGATTTTACTCCCATAAAGCCGTATTTCTACTCCATACAGGAATTCGAATACGCGCCGAGAAGTTCCCGGGCATAGAAAGGACATGTGGTGTGGCAGTTGCTTGTACATAATTCTAAAGTTTAAACAATCTCAATACGGAGGGGCGCGTTAATTTTCTCGTTCTAAAAGTTACATGTAAAGTTGTAGACATCTTTTCGACGCAGGAGACATGTTGCTGGAGTATGTTGAGATGTATATTTAATTAAATAAAGCTCTATACTTTTAATTAAAATTAAGTGAAATTTAATTTGGAAACAAAATCTTTGATATTACTATAAATTATAATTGTTATCAAAATAATCTTTAAATCTATCTTTAAAACTCATAGGCAAAAATAGATGTAGGTACGTGTGTTATATTCCATAAGTTTATTTATTTAAGTGGAAAACTCACATTGGGAAGCGTAGGGTGTCCCAGCTGAGTAATTAGTGACCACCACGTGGCCGAGGGGAATAACCGCCGACGACAGAAAAAACGCACGTTCGTGCTTTCGGCCTCTCGGAATTATAGTGGCCACTAATATATTTACTTATATATGTATCACAATGGTGGGAATTGAACAAATGTAGAACACTATCAACATCTCATGCCTACGTACCTAAACTCTGTTTCAATCGGTAAGAATGTTAGAAGGTCTCTACATTTTTGTAAAGTATTTTGAACATGTCATGAAAAATCACAATATGTAATTTTATTTAAGATTATATAAGATTAATTGGTGGTCTATAAGTATTTTATTAGAATTTTTGTTGTACCTCAAATTTTATAATTTAATTGTAACTCTTAAATGTTGTTAGGAACTTAGAGTGATCCGGTAAGACAGGATGGGCGCGGGAGTTGGCACGCTGCTGGCATCGGTATAAAAGGTCGTTGGCACATCGATTTTCGATTTGCTCCCGGTGCAGTAGGAAATGGGTCAAGTGCTAGTCGACAGGGATTATACCGATCCGATCATATTACTCTATGGTAATAAATACGATGAATATGTAATTAGAGATATTATGTTGTTCAATTTGTTGTATTTTTCATAAATCCTGTGATAGTATATATCTTTTTAAATTAAAACTTTATTTAGTTGTTTAGTGTCGGACGTGATTTCTTAATTTACTAACGCAGTTGTATGTAATGAATTTCGGTTTCCAATAATGTTAAATCAGAGAGTTATGAAAGCAATTTCAGTTGAAAGATATTGATACAGAAATGAAGAGTTTTCGAGTTTTCATTAGGGTGCGATCGAAGCAGTTAGAGCCCTTTTATTATCTGCTCGCCTCTAAATTGCTGAAAAGAAATTCTTCCCCAGGAAAAAAGGGGAACAGGGGACAAAACCTTGTCCTCAACTTAGCTAGCAATGGCACGGCGTTATTTAAGAATCGAACACGATAAGGGCTGAAATGTTTTTATTTTTTTAAATGGAAAGAATTTATGTTTGCTTTTAAAGTAAATATTGCAATCGATGGCAGTTTACAATGGCGACTTGTCGATAAGGAGTTTTTATTAGATTTGGGGACAGTTAGGTTTCGGACTGTGCGTGCCTAATGTACCATTCGATTTTCAGTAATGGTCAGCTGATAAGCAAATGATGTCGTTATTGAGCCTGCTTTAGTTTGGATATTTTTGCATTTCATTTCAGTATAAAAAATATTTGAATGTCTAATGAATCTTGCCTCTCCTGATTTTACTCATTTTACAGAAGAAATTAACCACAGATAGTAGACTTATTGCGGATTTTATGACGATTCTTTGGGATTTCGAACACCATATCAAATATATCGATTAGTTTTCGAAGTGAGTGAGTGAGACCTAATAAACAGGAATTATATAAATAATATTGATTTAATTTGAATTATTTGAGAAGATAATCAGATAGCTTTCGTCAGGCTATACATTAGAGCGGTGAGCGGTCGGGGGTGAGCTCGGAGCTAGGCGCTCGGCGCGGGTACACCCCACGCGCTGATAAAGAATTGGGGGTATTAAACGATTACAAATGCTTCGCGGTTCAATAAACAACCCACTGGCGAAACCAACGTTTTAGATGAATTACTTAAAGTCTGATGTACTCATTTAACAAAGACTATGAAAAGTATAAAATGTAATTAATTCTGAACGTATACAAACTTGGTCAGTAGGGTGATAATTATTATTAGCATGAGATTATTAGACACCACATAAAATAAATATGGAACAAATAACGAAATGCCAAATAATTTGAAAAGGTTTGGTATAAATGTACTGCGATTCATTTTAGTAAAACTGTGTAAATGTACCTATGAATAGCACAGCTTAGGTATCAGGAGAATATAAAGTTAAGCAGTAACTTTTGAGGGACACACGTTTCAACAACACATTCAATGTAAGAAGTAAGACGACGACGTAGATAAGCGAGGGCATCTGAGCACCTTTATCCAGCCTTATTTATGTAACCGGCATCCGATTGAGAACTCCAGGCCCTCGCCACGAGTGAGACCGGCACATTTGCACGCTCACTTATCTACCCTCCGAACCTACATTTATTTCCGTACCAACTTCCCATCGTATGATTGTATTCACCTTTTAAACCACTCTTTAGAACCTGTAGTCTAGTCTCCGAATATAAATATTGGAAACTTACGTGTTTACGGGTTCGTTCAATACCTTACCTAATATCCATAGATTTGATAAATAAAATAAATGTATCGTGAAAGGAGGACACTGGAAACAATAAAATCGAAACAGGGAAATATTTAAAGCAGAATTTTAAAGCAGGGAGTTTCGTAAAGTTAAATGAGTTTGTTGCCACCGAAGTAATCGGCTTTTGTAGCGTTACTGGATCAGATAAAAATTTCCGATTCGCTCGGCGTGGCATTAAAACTTATTTATTTATTTTAGGAAAGTGTCCTTTATCCGCCACATCCAGTGATCGTCCGATTTGATGAGATTATCGATCGATACGAAAAAATACCTAATGCACAGAATTGTTCATTTCATAGATTTTTATACGTAACTTTCTTATCAATTTATGAAAATGACGAATGGTATAGTTTTTTCATGTTTTTTACCCTTTTCAAGACTAGCAAAGGAGAGCATCTAAATGAAATGTACTCTGTATTAAACTAATAATCTTAAGTGTTTCGTATGGTGAAAGTACATTTGAAACCCCCGTGTAGGTTTTTTCACGACGATTTTTACACTTCCGTGTTTCCATAGATAAGCAAATACGGGGACGCGTGTGATGGATATTAAGGGCACACCTTAGATCATTTGCGTTATTACCAGCCGTGCCGCGCCGCCCGCGCCCGCGCCGCACCGCGAAGGGTGGGACCACAAGACGCGCTCCTTATATCTAGATGTTATACCCCTCTTATTATGCTAAAATCAAATTAGTTCCAAAGCAGAGTGATTCCCTCGCGAGAATCGATAGCCCACTCTCAATATTACGATCTTGATGGTGAGACCTGCTTCATTTGAATAGCATGTGTGTCTCAAGATTGCAGTTTTTAACCATTAGAGATATCTAAGGATATAATAAGCTCTGAGATATTATCGTGAGTTCACGAACAAGTTAGAGTCGGTTCAAAACGTCAATTTCCTGTGGGATTCTTGAGAGCGTTTATCGGGGCAGGGATCAGGCGAGACGTCAGCGGTAAGTCGCGGGTTTCATTAGCACTGGGTCTTAGCAAATTAACACCCTCGTAACGAGACGAGCGAGCCCTGCACACGGACAACGTGCCCTTACATCACTTACATTATTGCTGTCCTTAATGGTTTTAGTTCAGTAAAGTAGTTAGGTTCATACAGATATTACTTTTTAAAACAATAATATGACTGAGCGATATCAAAATATTAAATTGATGAGGTTAATTTTAAAGTATTTAATTACCATTGCAAATATACGTGTATCTCAACTCAGCTAAAAGCTGACTCAAACATTTTGCCATTGACAAAGACGTAGCAAGCTAAGAGCCCCCGGAGACGAGATGTAGTTGTTTATGCAGCGAGTAGGGTCCGCGGCAGTCGTGGCTAAACGTTGCGTTGACGGTGACTAATGACGGATGCACTAATAGTTGTGTCGCATTCGCCACCGCCGCGCTTCCACCATATATCATGCGCGGGTAATGGGGAGAAAGCGTTTCTATCACCCCTGGACGTGATAAGGTCAAGAATCGTTTGTCTGGACAGTTGTTTTGTCAGGGAACATTTTACCAAATTTATGTTCGATTTGTTTTGGTTACTGATGATTAATCATCTTCAGTATAAAATTCGCAAGGATATTTTTCAAAAGATATTTAATTCGTTTATGTTACCTACTTACATATTATGATCCCATAATTATATGAAGGATGTATTATAGATAGTATTTTTAAATAAGTGAATCCATCAGAAATAAAGTTGTTAAAATTCTTTCGAATTGAAAATTATATCAATACCCAATGCACAAACCCAATGTGAGTTCAGTCAGTCATTGTTTCATAAATATATCATATTATTTTTATGCATAATTTATAGGAACATTTATATTATATCAAATATTTCAAGAAAATAAATTATCATGGTCTTCAGACAATGTGTTCAGGTCGTGTCATCATAAAGTGAGCTTGCAGCAGGGAGCTCGTAGCGGAGGGGCTACGAACGTAGCGCGCCGCTACGAGCTCCGTCTAAGATTAATACATCGTAGAGGCCGTGTTAGTGGTGCAACAATTTGTCTCTATAAATGTTGACTCAGCAAGCGGTTGGCTTGCGGTCGCCTCGCGCGATTAGCCCCGCTAAATTTATTGTTTAATTTCAAAGGCGTTATTAATAACTTGCGAGATGATTAAACGGATTTCGTGGCTTAGCTAAAGACGTTCCTGTTTGATTTATACTATTAGATGTCGTGTTGAGGCTTCATATGTTGATAAAAATATGTAATTTCATGTTTGTGTTTTACAATAGGTAAAACATTAAACATTATTTAGTTGATATTATATTTACCTATCCCTTGACAATTTACATTGTCAAGGGATAAGCAATACTTGTATTTATAGTATATTATACTATTTATAGGGGTTAGTTATAACAATGAATATTTAAGGCCCATATCACATGGTGTCAGAATCAGTTTTATCAATAAGCACTTACGTATAGTGTTCAGAAACTTAGTTAATTACCGGCGAGCTGGCGAACTCCTGTCCGGAAACCGGACAACACGATACGTCGCACATCGCACCCTCGTCTCAGACATGATTCTGCACGTCGACTACGACCCTATCAGCAACGTAACAACTTCAAAGAACGTACATGTTAATATTGACTCTATTGTATCCAAGGAACGTTGAAATTGGTCTGCTAAAGTCTAGTCTGTCGTAACATTCTTCCTCGGTATATTTTGTGAAGATGATCTAACCACGTTAACCAAATATGTGCTTCAAGTTTTAGTACATATTGTTGAGAATGTTTTGTTGCGCTCCACAATAGTTGCGGTCCGCGATATGAGGGTTTATGCGTGTAAGATGATGCTTGTTTGGCGAACTCTCGCTGATATGATAAATCAGTTTACAGCCACCAAACAGCTCACTTGAGAGCCGTATGGAGGGGTGCAAAATGCTAAACAATTTAGCGTTAAATGAGAAAATTGATAATTTAAATTGATATTCCCATTGTTTTGTATTTCAGTTAATTATTTTAATATTTGATATAGGGATTATGATATAGTGGCAATGCACTTACTTTTAGTTGTGTACTGTTAGAGCTGTTACACTTTTACAAGCTTTAATAATACTTAATTGATGATTTTTTTCTTTATTACTAAAATGGGATTATGGAACTAAAATCCGTAGACCGGTTTAAAAATGAATAGTTCATCACACCTAGCCATCTATTCAAATTGTTGGACTATAAGCTATAGAAAAAATGCTGAGCAATTCTCTGTCTCACGCTGACCGCCCACGAGGTCGCGCCTCTGTCCCGCTCACCAATCTCCTAATAGGATTACCGCAGACCGTGGCAGGTAAGTGTCTCTAATTGCTGTAAAAATCGGCGCCGACAATAGTGAGGACAAAGGCCGGCGCCCAGTGCGCGGCCGACCTTAGTGAAAGTGATTTATTGATTGGTGGCGCGTTCTTTATGTCGGCTTAGTCGGCAGATTACGCTTTGTTTGTTTGTTTGCTTGCGTGGTGAGCGGCTCCTGTTCGGTTCTGTTGATATTTATGAAGGTTTCTTTCTTTGCAGTCGATACTTCGTCTGAATATAGAGCCTAGGATTTATAACTCTTGATTAGATTAATTATCTCTTTGGTCTAAATATATAACATAAAATTTACATCTAATATCAGGAAAATTAGTATATAAATGTAGCGAACAATCATAAAATTCACCTACTCATCTTTAATCACAGCAATCAATAGCTCACAATAAAATATATCTAGATAACCGTATTTAACCTTGAAAGGGCGTCAGATTTATTTGAAATCGCCGATAATATGCCACAAAGGGCCAGTCGTCGTCCGGGCCGCATTGATTTATGTCCCAGGGATGATATAGCCAGTGGTAGCAGTGAAAGTGTTACCTCGGTCAGAGGCCTGCGCGTAAATCAAAACGACGATGTATTGACAGCCATTGAATACCGTTATTATCAGCGAAGAATTATTTTAAGCGTGTTAGACGGATTTGCTACTGTTAATTGCTTAAATTGTAAGTTATGGGTGCTTATAAAGAGTTTATCAAGAAATCTGTGCTACGGTGTATTGTTGCAGTTTTTTTAACTAGTTACAGTTAAAACGTGTATGCTAGTATGACCATAAATAGTCATTAAGTGTCTGTAATAATCTCTTTCATGTAATAAAGATTTTCTACTTCTTTTCACTGTATTTTTTTAGCTTCCGTTGAAATGTTTATAAAATTTTCTATATCTATGGTTGAAACCGCTCCATCAAACTATTTTAATATTTATTTTAACGCTGCGTTAAGTGGGATACAAGGCTATGGTACAAAAATAAGTCTACGTGGTAGGCTGTAATTAATATAGTTTATAAGGTTTTTCTCAAATTGGTTTTGGTTACAATAATAGGTGATAGCCATGTAGGAGGTGCCTTTTGAACATGCTAACCTAAAATTTACGATCATTTTTCACATAAATCAAAGAGAGCCGGCCAAAAAGATTTATAGCTATATTTGCGGATGTGTATGGCCAAACTTTGTTCATAGACAAAATATTACCTGAGACTATTAATTTTACCATTGATATTTTTTTTGCAAGTTTAAGAAATTGAAAGTGTAAACACTTGTACGTGTCTTTACAATACAACTTTTGATTTAGGTACCTACTGACAGGTGAGTACACTTTCTCTGATTTAATAGTTACCAAGAAACGTCCCTCAAAATTTTATAGGTAAAGAACGCGACTAAGATTTTATAGGTAAGAATTATAATTCAGAAAATAGAATATATGGGATAGAATTAAAACGTATGATCCCCTCTCGATGGAAAAAATACCTCTGTCAAAGACACAGAATGACAAAGTTCCCATGTCATCATCATTACATGTAATTGGTATGAATTACAGTGAACATTTCAGTAGTTTATTTACAGAACACGAACCGATGCGGCGGCGGCGCGCGGCGCACGCAAATCCAACCCATTGTTTCTGGTACGTAGGCTTACCTTTGAATTGAGTTTGCGATATTATATTATTCACACGAATATTGGAAGAAAATACTGCAAAACAACTCTTCGGGGGAAAATAGCTAAATGTTTCCATAGTAGGAAACCAGAATAAAAAGAAAGAAAATTGTTTTAAATTATAATAAAAATCGTCTATCGATATTTGGTAACTTAGTACTCACTTACCTATATAGGGGTTGAATTTTCGAAAATCATTTCTTAGCGGATGCTTACGTCACAATAGTTATGTATCAAAATTCAGTATAGGTATCAAATTTCAGCTTGATCCGTCCAGTGGTTTGAGTTGTGCTTTGATAGATCAGTCAGTCAGTCAGTCACGTTTTCCATTTATATATTTAGATTAATGAGAAAAGTGTCTATTTTCCATCTATGCGATTCAAATAATTGAGTAAATTGAATTTTTAATTATCATGCTAAAGTCATACTCAAATTATGAAAATTACTTCATATTCTTAACTATTTTATTAAGTACTACTTAGGTGTTCTCCGCGGTTACACTATTATTCCCAGGATAGAATATTACCTTCAGGGATAATGATTAGTGCGTTGAAACAAACAAAAAAACTCTTCAGCTTTATTATTAGTATAGATAGATTGTAAAGTGGGTCTTAAAGGCAGCCACCTTGTATGATAACAGTCAACGTTAAATTTTGTTACACCAAAAGTAATTTCATTCGACAATAGACTTATAAATTGAGTGTGCGTATCACACGTCAGTCAAAGGAGCTCTTTTGAACAAATTGAGACAGTGCAAAAATAATACGGCATTGTATTAAAGGCGAATCGGAATGATCGATCGTGTCAGGGCGTTCATTTTAATTTCGATCTCTGGAGAAACGGCCCGAAGGCGTGGTTGTGCGAACAATTTGTTTTATGTCCCTAGTAGGTATCTACGTAAGTATAACTGTCTGTCAATAGATGAGGGAATATGGAATGAAAAAATTGGCTCACTATCCGATGCTTATTTTCAGCAGACAATGCTGTAGTTGTTTTGTGTAAATAGGTACCAACTTCTAACGAAATACAAAACATTTATTTAGAGAATGAAGTGTTATTAGGTATATTTGAAGATTAGAAATGAGAAAGACGAAAGTCTTATTCATCAACACTTCCGGCAACCGATTTGGTTAGTAACGAAGGAATTGAACACATATGATTCAAAATAGACGTCGAGCCGTCACTTAAGGAATCAGTCAAACTTGGTAAACCCAATATCTAAGTTTAGAGCGGGCACAAAACCGTTGAGTCGCACAACTCGCACGTCTGAGCGGAGTTGCATAGAGTGGCGCGGGTGAACGCCGCGGGTGCGGCGGCGGCGGCGGGCGTGCATCGCTCGATAGCGCTGACAGTGACGGATTACCCCGGTAGCGCCGCCGGTTCACGGCCGGCCCGGCATCGCGGCAACGGCAATGGCAGCCCCTGCATCTAGGGCTGGCACTATTTACTAATTTGAGAATTCTTGTGAGCATCTTAAAGGTGCAGCTTCGCTATTTGCGTGTTTGCTGTTTTCTTTACGTTATCGGTGTCACAGTGTTTGTCACCAAACTCCTCCGAAACGGCTTAAACGTTTTTTTTTGTGTATATTCGGTAGGTCTGAGAATAGGATGTAAACTATTTTTATCCCGGGGACGCGAGTGAAACCGCAAGGAACAGTTAGTACATAATCTAAAATATATCAGGTAGTGCTGATACAAGTGTAGTTGCACTGTAAGTAAAGGAAGCTTAAGTACCGAGTATGCTGAGTATACCTACGAGCTGCGCCAGTGTCGTACCTACAGATAGATAGAAAAGACAGCGTCGTATAGGAAAGAGCCTTTATATGTTTCTTACGAAATTGTTTTTCTGTTTAATTTCAATAAATAAAAGCGGATATTTCAGTATAGTCATCAGTCATTACATTTGGAACTAAAAGATAAGTTAGATGACAACCCTAGTACTTATGCGCAAATCTATAGTTGGAGCGGTATCCTCTGAGTATCCATGTTTACTTTAAATAATATGTTGAATTGAAGAGCTCAATGCTGATTAAAGATAAAATGTCATCTGAATCAACAAATAGTCTGTTATTTTACCAATTCCTATAGTGAATCTTAAAATGATTCAAAATATCGTTTCCGAGTTTTCACAATTACCTACTATATGGAGCTTACAAGCTTTTAATGTAAGTATTAAGTAAGTGATTTTTTAATCACCGTCCAGATTTTCAGGGATTATTGTACTCATCATTATGAACAACTTTTACTATAGGATCAACCTTGAAATTTTAGTAAAATTTTTTTTTTAACGAAAATTTTAAAAAATATAAATATATACTTTTTGGAATAAAAATATTTAGTACCTATGCATTTCGTGTATTTGTGCGCTACGGGCTCATAAAAATATTATTTTTAATTAGGTAGGTATTATTTGTAATTTTTTCACCTTTGGGGGCAGAAAATACATAATAAGTGTTAATTCTAAGTTTTTACCTTATTTTTTACTACGAGTACAAAACCATAAAATAAAAAGTCATTGATCTTCTACGTTCGTAGTTCTAAGACGTGAAATAGTTGGTTCGTTTATACTTATCGAATTAAAAAAAAACAGTTCGGCCATGGAGTATCCATTGGACATTTAATTTTATAATGTACGCTTGCTCGTACAATTATGTATGTTGAATATTTATTTTTCACTACGAAATATGTTTATCATCATATTGTAAATATTGTTTTTTTTTTGCATTTGCCATTGTTTTTAGATTAATTTATAAATGGTATTAAAAAAAACTTCTGTTCTTCTTACGAGTGTTGTGTAGTGGTGTTAAAAAGAGCCAGCGGTCGGCAAACTGAGATAACTCGATGTACGTTTTGTAGACCCCCCGGCGAGCCCCGCGGGAGACCGCTTCTGTTCGCCAACAAGCGTTAATCGTGTTCGAATATGAAAGTAAAATCTATGACACGCTTGAAAAATGTTACATTTTTCTTCAAGGTGCTTTGCACTCGGGATGAAATTATTGACCGCAGTTTGGCCTAGCAAAATGTACGTACCTATTGCGGAAATTTTATGTGCGCGATGAATTGCTAATCGCACTTATGAGGTAAGCTTTTTTACGGTTCGTTATTAAAATGATTATTAGCAGTAAAATTAATATTTTTTTGGGTCACGTTATTTTTTCGTATTTGCGTTTACCTACCGTAATTATGGTCACTTATTTAAAATATTTCGGCATGTTTTTACATTTATCTTACGGCGATAGATTTTGAAATAAACCGTAAAAGTTTATAAAAACTTGTCCTTGTATTAGGTACCTACTCCTAAAATGCTGTTACAGTAAATAATTAAAATGTTACAATTAAATCGTGTACGTTGTATCTAGAACATGATGTATCGACACCACACCAGGTGAGGTCACGTTCCCACAGGCGCGCTCGACGGATGATGATGGATCATCCAGCTCGCTCTTTGTTCAGCGTAACTCAGCGTTTTGTCCCGGAGACAAATTTGGGGTCATTCTGTCTTTTAGCCTATTATATTTGATTGCGTAAAATACGTTTTTTTTTATGTCGCTGAATGTTTTCGAGAACAATAGGTTCGTTGGAGAAATAACAATTTTTATTCTGTGTCGATCATTATGAAAGTTTAGCAGTAAGTATTGAAGGTATTTTATCTTTAATACACCTACAGGAGTTGTCAGCATGTAAGAATTATATTCTAAAATATTCTCACTTATAATTTGTGGTTATAGTGCATGTCGAGTATTCCGTTCCGTTACACGGCACGTTGGCGGTGCGGTAGCGACCGACGCGGGCGAGTCGGCGCGGGCGGCTCTCTCGGGTACCTAATGCCTTGCCATCACCGCGTACCACTGACACCACTCCCACAACAACAGTTACAGACACAAAACGTCGTCGCGCCATACAATTCAATATATTTCGGAGTAATTTGATGTTCATTAAAGAAACTCTGGGACCGTGAACCAGAACACAATGGTTGAATGGCCATTTGTTGTTGCCGTTGAAAGGCACAATAATAATTTCAAAGTAGTTATTCACTCGGCAGTTAGCCGCACTTACGAAACGAAATGTCGACTTTTTGATGGAGGAGCTATTTTATTGGACTGCTAGGCGATGGCGAGGACCGATAAATATTATAATCGACAGCTTATAACATTTATCGGTCCTAGTTCTAGTCCTAAAAGTAAACTAGAACCCAATTTCTTTACGAGATAAAAGGTAAAATAGTACTGACCTTGTTGACTGCTCTTTCTGGTAGTTTTTTTTTCTTTCATCCACGGATACTCGGGTACGTTGAGACCGCCACCGGGCGACGGTAAGTCGGGTGCATATCCGGGCGGCGTGTGCTGCGGACTCAACTCCCCACCACCCAGTTGAGGAAGTGCAGTCATGAATTCTGCCATGGAGGGTTGACTGTTAATGAAGCCGGTCTCTGTACACGTCTCGAGCATCGGATGCGGTGCCCCGGCGGCTGTGACTGCTGCCAGCCAGAACCCGTTGCCGCCATGCTCCATGCGCGGGTGCTCCTGCCCCGGTGCGGGCCCCATTGGCGGCGTGTTCCTCGTCTTCACAGCGAAGTCCTCTTCCATTTCATCGCGCACCCCCATGCCAACTCTCGCGGACTGCTTCCCTCTGATCGTGGGAAACTCTTCGCATTTTATCTTGCGCACCAGTGGGTTAGTGTCTAGCGGCAGAGCGGCGGTGTTGCATATCTCTTGCATCGCTGCCGGTATGCGCCAACACCCTCTGATTCGTGATCATTCACGTGATGATTTGGTTCTCCGTTTGGCCGCATGCGTCAACATTTTCGTTTGCGCATGGAGATATTTGTCGTTAAAATTTGTTTCCTAATATTATTTGCACATGATCCCGATAGATGTATCATGGTATCTGAAAAAGATAACATATTGTTACACGTCGTAATTTATATAAATATTCGTACCTACATAGATAGATACCTACCGACATAGCACTGAAGGTTTGCCTAATTGTCATCAATTCAGTGCCACGTAGAGAGGCGCCAAATTAAACGGGAGAAGGTTGTCTCGTGGTTATTTCGTAATTATCTGCGGACGTTCGACATTACCGCGGCTTTGTGTCGAATAATTTGAACGCCTAACGTCGTGATGAACCCGCGAATAATGAGCGCACGAAATTGTTTATTGTAATTTAGCGAGCGTCATGAACTGTGTTGCACGTGACTACCGGCTCAACATAAAGTTATTAAAATTGTCATGAAATGTACCTACTAGGTACCTACAGTGGTAGGTGCGCATCGAAAAAATACGGCTACTGACATGTATCTTTTTGATAATAATTTAAAAGTACTTTTAATTTAAACAAATATGTATTTGCTGATTAATTTCAACGTCTAATTGGATTGATTTATACTTAAGTACCTACAATGCCCTAAACGTATAAGTAAGTATAACCAGTCGTGTGCTGGTAAGTATTTACGTTTTAGGGTAATGCTCGTCGATTACCGTACTAAGGCAAGCAACACATAAGTTTAGCTTTAAATATATAAAAGGTATCTTTGCATTTAGCACCTATCAAGCATTTAGTACATGTCTTCGCACCCTATGGGGATGGGAGAGCGATCTTTGCGGACGTGTGGTGTCAGTTAAACAGTCCACAACTGGTGCATGGACGTCACATTGCAACTACATGTAATGCGCACCCTATCGAACGAGATGTAAACTCGGGAATGTTCCCGATGCCCTAGCTAGCTGGATGAAAGCTTCGATGCTGAATGTCAATTAAAATTCAAACCGCGTTCGAAATACGATTTTTTCCACTGGAATTTGCGGCGTGCACGGGAGAAATGGCGGGAACGCGCCTTTTTGTTTTATTTTATTTTTTTCAAAGTGGAACGGCTGGCGCATGGCGGTTAAACCTATTTTAATGTGTGTGGGTCGTTCTGTGTTTTGAATTAAAAATTTCTGTCTGTTTTCCGTATGGGGTTGGACAGTGAAATGTAATTTCCTTTGAGGAATGGTATTTTTACAAGTATGTGCTTGAGATAGAAATTAGATCGAGTTGACTTTGTAAGTATAGGTCACGCGTCTTAGTTCCAACCATGTGCGTTGGAACTAAGACGCGTGACCTATACTGTTAACATTTGATGTGCAGTGCAGACTCAAACAGTTAACATTTGATTTGGGGGGGATTTTATCTTAAACCTTACATAGTATGTACCTGCATAATACCCAAAATTACTTATTTATTATTATATTTGCTATTTTTATGCTAATAGGTTGAAAATTAGGCATACGATTCAACTGATGGTAAGTAGTTACCTATCACCGCTATATGTTATGTAGTTGGTTATGCTGGACTAATTATTACATACGAATTAGGTGATAGTATGGTTCTATTGCTGATATTTTTTCTCCTGAAAAATCGGATTGTTGTCAAAGCACAGTGAGCCCTTTCCCTCTTGTATCGCAGCAGGGTGCCGCAGGTTTTACGCCGCGTTTCACTTTCCATGCTCCCTTAGGGGAGAGCCCCTTAAAAACACATAAAAAGGCGAACAGAGCCTACTTATGAATTTGTTTATGGCCCTATTTTTAGGAGACGTTGACTCTCGAATCCTGGGGTTTAGGAAATAACAATATTCCTAATTTAATGCCTCTAAATCTTTATTGATATAAAAAGTTTGCATAGGTATGTTAGTATTGTTTATGTATTTTGATAGTTTGTGTGTTTATTTCATATATTTTGTAGCATTGATCTAAATTGATACTATCTATATAATTATACTGAAGGGAACTATAAAGACAACATGCTGCTGGTACATTTCTCAGCCTATGAAATACGGTATTTAAGATTTTTAACTTAAGATATTTGTGTCTGGTAGTCATCATCTTATGTTGCTGATGACCTAGTGATGGAAGTTACAACTCCTTAATTGTTAGAAGTTAGGGGATAATTCTTTTAATATTATAGGAACGATGACGGAAATTACAACGCTAATACGCTAATCCTAGGTCAGTGGTACATCTTGAGATTGAGAGTCACGAGACATTTCCCATCCAACAAATGCCTCGATTCTTCTTGATTAAACACAAATAAAAACAAATTATAGGTAATACATAATACCTACCAACTTTTTTTTTCCTGATTTTTAATCAGTTAAGGTACTAGGTATTTACACACACTTGGTCCTACACGAATCGGAAGACGCAGTTTGGGCGGGCCACCCACAAAGTGGACCGACGAGCTTGTGAGGGTCGCGGGAAACCGCTGGATGCGGGTAGCGCAAGACCGGCCATGGTAGAGGCCTTTGCAGCAGTTTACGTCTTTCGGTTGACATGATGAGTAGGTATTTTTTGCGATTTTTAGTTTTGTTTATGATATTTATACATTCTTAATTAAGTCATAAAGTCCATGTGGACAAAGTTGGACAAAACCTTTGTTTATAAATGACGAAACATCAAAGCACGAACGAGATTTATTCGCGTTAAAATGTAAGATGAAATAAGCAAACCTGTCATTACATAAAATAAAGTACATTTTATCGTCAATATGTAATATATTTATGTTATGTATGGGGTAAATAATGTACCGGATAAATAACATAACATCTGCGTGTTGGGAACGGGCCGCGGCCCAAACTAGTGGTTAGGCTCCAATTTGCCGGCCGTAACGATTTCGTCTTCGGGGAATCGAATGGCGTGCGCCCGGATGCCGCCCACAACACAACCATACCATACATACATACTCATATCTGTCTGTATGTGTTCTATATGTGTAAAACTACTTACAATTTTAAGTAGGTTGTACCTGGTTTGACTGGAAGAGAAATTATCCAATTATGTTACTTACCTACTTGAATTGCGTTGCTATTAAATAATGCTAGTTCGTTGTTGTTAGTATTAGCTTGTGTTTACTCACATCTGTCACGTTCTGACCGGGAACGTGACAGATAAAAACACAAGCGAATATAGTCACAAAATATAGTTCTGTAGAATTTGTAGGATGTCATCCGCCTCACCGTCTTAGCACGTCACGGCGGCGGCGGGAATATCCCAACACCACATGACTGAACGGCGTCAAGGCGGATATATGGTGGAATAAAAGTACCGTGTGCACTTTTATTCCACCTTATAAACATACGTTTGGGATTAGCTTTATTAGGGTGTGAGACGTGGACAATGTCGCAAAGAGACAGGATAAGAGTGGAAGCTTTTGAAATGTGGTGTTGGAGGAGAGGAGGAGAATGGGGAGGATTAGCTGGACCGAGAGAGTGACCAACGAGGAAGTATTAAGACGGGTCAAAGAGAAAAGAACCTTATTAGAGAAGATAGAAAATAGGAGAGGAAAGTTGTTAGGCCACTTTAAACTAATAAAAACATCATAGAAGGAAAGAGAGGAAGAGGAAGTCCTAGATTTAACTATATTGACCAAGTGAAGGCAAAATTGGACGTCGTGTCGTGTAACGAGGTGCAGGAAGCAGAAATCAGAGAGAAATGGAAGAAGCTACACCGACAAGAGCCAAGCTCTTAAATAGAGAAGAAGATATTCACCTTATATTAATTATGTTATGAATTATGCCTTTCTGCCAGCGTGGAAATTAATATTCTGTTTGTGGAATTGCAACTTCTGATTTTTACAATTTTCAATGAGACAAAGAATCTCGAACGCTAGAGAAGGTTGGTGACAATAAATGGTGTTAGAAAGTCGGTTCTATCATGCAGCAATGTGAGCAATAGATGTCGTAGTTTCTGGGTTGAGCGATCTTTTATAGACATCTTTGGTCTTCATAAAAGCCAACAAACATTTACGTGCTAAATATTATTATGATCATTTGATAAAGTCACTCGTACTTTGATTTATGAATGGTCTACTATAAAAAGATTGACATTAAATCTTTTAATACTATAACTATACAATATAGAGTTCTAAAAAAGGCTCGTAGGTATAACTAACATGAACATATTTGATTTTGTTGATAAATAAATTATAACTTCTATAAAATGTAGTAAAGTTTTGTTTGAATTATAGGATTTCACATCATCACAAAAATGCTTTATTTACACTTTTTACTTGACTGTCGTCATCTGTAAAATAATCCAGTACACACTGTACTGGATATTGAAACAATTTAACCGAGATATGTACTAAAGCCAGCACTAAGTACCCAGGCAACATGATCCTATCAACATACCAGGCAGCGTTATTGTCCATTATTATTAGTTACATTCTCACGCGAGCCGCCATCAGCGCACGCACATACAATGGCATGACACACAACTCTATGAACAAACAATTCACCGCCAACACTACTTGTATTATTTATTCGTCAATCACTCTGTCTTAGGTAGCGACAATATCTTTAACAGGGTAAATTGCTGTGTTCTAGTTGTTGGACATTCTAAGATCTTATGAAATACTTGATGCTCTATAATCTATTCCTTTCGATTTGAACTACAACTTAATACTTAGATAAAAACGTATGCAATGTATGTGTGTGATTTTTATGGATGTATGAAATGATGTAGATAAATTAATGATAAGATAAGATACATGAAATAGAAAGTTATTAATAAAATAAAAATAAAACAATGTTGATTGTATTGTAGGTAAGTAGGTAACCAACCACTTTATCCACATATTCAGTAGAAAGTATTTAAACGATTGGAAAGATCTTGTTTCAGTCAACTAGAGGGTTAGAACAGAATTGTTTGTAAGAATATTTTTATTTAAAAATTTGGAAAAAACTGCACATTTGGTCAATCGTAAATATATCACTCTTAAAAAAATAATTAAAGGAGTTAATATGTCAACGAAGTGGAGCAGATGGTAGTGCTGGAAAATAAAAAAAATAAGCTGGATGCTTGTTTGTACAATTTACCAGTTCTCATGATGAAACCAAACTTGATAACACTTTTATTATAATGCACATCTAAAGCAGTAGAGACTACCTAGTAAGTACTGTAAAACAATTTTGTGCAAAAGTGATGATTGGAATAAATTTAATCTAATATTTATATGTTATATACGTATAGATTTCTTAAATTTTTAAATCACCTGCAGAGAGCGTTGTAAATAAAGTTTGATATCATTAGTAAAGGAGATAAACAACAATGGACCAAAAAGGGTTCCCTGTGGAACTCCTTGAGATAGTTATTATTTTACCAGACTAGTAATAATTCTCCATGCCAAAAATCATGTTGATCCGTTGGTTTGTTACCGCGTGAAACGACAAATATAAAGTGTTTTTATTAACATTTTTTTTTAATTTAACTAAAAAAAAATCAGCAGTATCATCAAATGTAATTTTTATATAATAATTGATCAATTTTCGAAAGCTTTTCGAAAGTCTGTGTTTGATGATCTGTTTGTCATCAGGTTAGAGCAGGTAGATCTATTTTTCATGCAACTATATTGTTCTTTTATGCACTGTATAAGAATATAAATCATTAAAGTTTCGACAATGTAGACAGTAATGTTTATATTATCTATAGAACGGTTATTACAAATCTAAATACGTTGAGATTAGCTTTAAAAGTAAATGTTGTTTTATTCATTTTCCACCCTTTTGGACATATGTAGTAAAAATAACTTAATATAGTAAAAAGGCTTACAATAGATGGAATACTAAATGGACGTTTATATTTTTGTGTACATTCTATACTATTAATTATAATATTGTTAGTCCATGGGTGAACTAAATTGAACAGTCAGAAGTTGCAGTGAAAATATATGTAAGAAATGCTCACTACTCCATTAGAAATTTGCTTATTTTATATGAAATCAACTTTCTATCTTCATCTCATGAAACCATAGCTACTAGAAAGTGCAATAATTGTTTTTTTACTATGTCATGTAATTATGCTTGTTGTGTAGTTATGAAGAAAATTCTGTGAGATATCTGCATGATTGATCTATACCTAAGCCCATCATAAAATTCAGCAGTTATATAGCTATAAGTATATGTACCTATCTACTACTGGGTTATGCAGAGATTTAAAATGTTATACAGAATTTTGTATTTAATTCGTAGAGAAATCATTGTCCTTTTAAATATAGGTATGTAAAATTAGGTCATTCTACTTAGAAATATAGTTCAAATCAAATCAAAAACTCATTTATTCAGTTTAGGCCCTGGTAAGGCACTTTTGAACGTCGATAGTTACAATCATTACAATAGACTCTACCACCGGTTCGGAATACACTTGAACTGAGAAGACTCCGGCAAGAAACTCAACAAGGCTTCATTTTTAGGGTTCCGAAAAAAAAAAAACGGAACCCTTATAGGATCACTCGTGCGTCTGTCTGTCTGTCTGTCCGAAAATATTGGACTGGATTGAGTTGAAAGTTGGTACACATATGTAAGTCGATGACCCAAACATGTTACGTAAATAAATTAATTTCAAACATGGGGGCTAATTTTAGGGGGTAAATTAGAAAATTAAAAAAAAGTTTTGCAGACAATATTGTGTAACATATCAAATGAAAAGGCTTTTTATCAGAGTGTCAAATATATTTTTTTTAGAATTTTAAAATAATTAGTTTTGAAGTTATTTAAGAAAATAGGCGAAAAATTTACCATTCCCCCCCCCCTTATTTCCGAAACTACTGGGCTAAACATTTTGAAAAAAAATCAGATAATAGTTATTTACCTAAAGATTACAGGAAAACCTATGAGAAGTCTATGTAGTACCTTTAAACCTGTAATTCATGGATATATATATATAATCTGAATCTCGGAAACGGCTCCAACGATTTTCATGAAATTTGGTATGCAGGGGGTTTCGAGGGCGATAAATCGATGTAGCTAGGTTTCATTTTTAGAAAAGACGATTTCCAAAAAAAAAAACTTTTTATAGTTACCATCAACAAATTTGGGTCAGGTTTAAAAATATTTATGGAACTTAGTTAAACATGTACGGAACCCTCTCCACGCGAGTTTAACTCGCATTTGTCCGATTTTTTTTTGTGGACCTTTTTTAAATTTATGTAATTACAGTTCCTGTTTCAAATATACATAAAGTTCATACAATTGCCACTTGGCCAGGGGGCCGCAAGTGCAGAGAGAAGCTACTACAACCTAGTTTAAGCCATTTTTAAAAAGTAAGTATTATCAACACACACAAATAGGTTTGCACACTTGCAAATACATGGTACGAGCAATAAATAAACTTTAACAAGGTATAATATCACACATTGTGACAAAGTGGTGTAAGGCCGTGTACGGCGGAAAGTATACGTCATAATTCAGCTCGTAAACGTCTGGGGTACATCAACGTAGCGCGCTCCGCAAGCACGGGCGGCCGAGATTCGTGATGGATCGCCAGGGGTGAGAAGACTTTATTTCAAATAACGTGATACGGATTTTCAGGAATATGTTTCTGGTTTTTACAAATTACCTACTTAGTACTGATTATTTAATTTAATGGGTAATTTACCTAGAAGAAAATAATTCAAGAACTTTCCTTTCAAGAAAAAGAAAGAATCGAAAAATTTATAGATACTATATTTACTATTAGGTATCCTATGAATAAATTTATTTATAATATAGTGATTAACGTCATTATATTATAAAAACCGGACAAGTGCGAGTCTGACACGCGCACCGAGGGTTCCTTACAAACTTAACTTTGTAATTAATGAAATATTCTCCTATATGCTGTAATGTGATGTACATTACAGCATATAGGTATATACATAATCTGTGATATAGGTACGTCACATCAATCCTCTAACTGCAAATGTAAATTTGTTACTGCAATTTTTTTTATGTGATATAACTGAAAATTTGCAATTTTTATATTTAATCCTGTAAACGAGCATAAACCGCAATAGGTACCTATATATTGATTGCGTTGACTTAGAAGTTTGTTTTTTTTACATCTCCAAGGGATTGCAGACTTGAGTATTTGATATTGATTTCAGCTTGATACCTTCATGTGTTTCTGTAAAAAAGGTTCTTGACTGACGGACGGACAACAAAGTAATCCTATAAGGGTTCCGTTTTTTTTCTTTTGAGTTACGAAACCCTAAAAACGATTTGAAAATAATTTTATTTATTGTAAATATCTAATATGGTGCATCTTCACTTTTGTGTTCTAAATCATAATTATTAGGGGTGGTATTATGAAGACTGACATTACGACAAACTCTGCTCTTAGATCGAAGTTAGTGATGGATGACAAAAGGGGTGTCATTGAAGTGCGTTTATCCGTAGATATACCATAACAATTTTTGGTTAATAATAATCAGCTTTTAAGATCAAAATGTATCTATATTTTTGGGATGGTCTTGTATCACTAAACTGAATTCAGAACAAATGAAACATGTTATTAGTAAAATATGAAACTCTATTAAACGCTAATTACAATTAAAATATAAAATTGAGAATGTATTGATATGAGATGCAAAAGATAAACGTGTGTGAATAATGTCCCAGGACGTTATAATTATTCAATAAGGTCACAAAGGTAGTTTGAAATATTTAGAGTCGTTCGCCTCTATCGATTCCCAAAAATGATGTAGTTTATGCTATATCTATTGAATATTACACGCGGGAATGAAAGAAAACATAAGATGGAGATGGAGGCTATAAAAGAATTGGAACTGAATCTAAATCTAAATACTAATATACAATCTCAGTCTAATATAATAATCTAATCTCAATTAAAAAAAAAAATTACTACCTCATCAAGCTAGTGCGGGTGAAAATTCGCGCCTAGTACTAAATAAATGCATAGAAGATATTAGGAAGGATCATGAAGCAGTTGTAAAAATGGTATAATCTTTATAACTATCACCTAGGCTTGTGTTTGATGAAGAGAGAGTTGTTGGTGACGAATATTGTAGCCTCCAGGCGGGTACAGGTAAGCAACCTAACCTACGTAATCTAAGAACAAGACCACTAGTACTGCAACATCACTACCACTGACCTATCATTGTCATAAATCTTCATATATTAAATTGCTCAGTTCCATTAGCAGAAATACAATAGCAGACAAAACAAAAACGGCGCAAAATGCAGTTTTTATATGAATAAAACGAAGATATCTCAATAATGACACTTTTTTTTCGCCCCCTGTTAAGAATGCTCGCCGGAGAAAGAGATTCTTCGTAACTTAAAGGTATACTAAATATCACATTAAAATCTTGTAGTATGCAGGTATATTTTTTCCGGTAAGTATTTATATAAAAAGTAACGTTGTAGGTAAACTAGATTTATAAAAAAAAAGAACTGTACAGAGCATAATAATATATTCAGATCGTACCTACATTGTACAATATGTATGGATAAGTTACTTAATGTATAAGTATACTTCGCTCTCTTGTGGATTGTGTGCCGCGAAAACTACTCATTTATTAGAATTTACATACATGTTTACATTGAACATGTGCTAAAACCACATATTCATTTGGAAATATACTTAAGTAGGTACCAGATTATAGTTGGTACTATGAATTTGTGTCTTGAAATTGGAAAGGATTAGGTACCTACCTACCTAACTACTTACCTACTTGGATTCTGACTATAAAATTAATTTACAGCATATTTAACAGGTAATATTAGTATCTATTGCAATAATATCATAAAAACAATAAAATAATAGGTACTTCAGGGCCAAAAAGCTCTATTACATATATTAAACTGAACATTTCACCCATACATTACCATCTCTTAGGTAGTATTTACTACTGCAGTTGCAGACTACAAGTCTAAATAGGAACTATTATCGCTTAAAAACTGCCTGAATTCGATTTTTGAATCATTACGTCACTGGATAAAGCCCAGACTCTTCTAACACTTTAGCATTCACAAGGAGTCTAGAACAGTCACTTATTTACTTGCCAACGCAACTTATATCTAGAGAGCATATCCAGTTACCGCGAAACGTTATATGGTGATTCTAATATACCGTTATATCGTTTATGTGGCGACGTGGGACGCGTAGAATCGTCGGATGGGCGTGTCGGGGCCTCTAGCGACCGCCCAGCGATGGAAGGCCCGCCCTACTAGCATTCCTAATGTATTACTAGATAGTTTGAATATTGATGCTTGAGTCTAGGAATAGTTCTAGATTCAATAGCTATGAATAGCTAGTAGCTATGCTTTGTTTAATGCTTGGTATGTACTGTGTAGAGTTTTGGTTTGAATTGGAAAATGATGTTGAATGAAGTTGAATTCAACAACGACTCTTCAAGGAGCTCTACTGAAAATTTGAACTGATAGTGATGGCTACGCATTATACAGAGTTGGAGTTCTTTTTGATATCAAATCACAAACAATTATCAGTGTCTAACGTTATTTAAGCTTTATTGTACATATATATGTTTTTTACATTTATTTTTGCTTCTTGTGCTAATGTTATTGTTTTGTTACTTGTTTTTGATATCAAATAAAGCATTGTCTTTTATCTACTGCAATCCTAATAGATATTTCGTAGTTATGTAATAACAGTCTTGACAATTTTATCGCGTTCCATAAACTGATAGGTATTATCAGATATCTAATACCTGATAATAATAAAAGCCTTCAAGAAAGCTAAGCTTTTTACAACGATTTTTTTCTTTTGAGTCGTAGAAGAAGTACCTTGTGCATTCAATATAAGTCTTGATGAGGCACTTAACATCAGAAGTCACAATTGAAGTGACTCTACCACCGGTTAGGAATACACTTTAACTGAGAAGACTCCGTGGGAAGAAACTCAGCAAGGCTTCTTTCGTGGATCTTTTTGAATTTAACAATACAATATCAGTCTCTCTATCTATTTATCTTTCTAGGGCAGAGATTCCCAAAGTATGGTAGTCAGTAGGTCATAGAGGGTATTCGCTAATATTCAATACTAGTTGTTCCGCGTGGTTTCAGTCGCGTTCCTGGGATAAAAAGTAGCCTATAACCTTCACGAATAATGTAGCTTCCTATGAGTGAAAGAATTTTTCAAATCGGTTCAGTAGTTTCGGAGCCTATTCAATGCAAACAAACAAACAATCAAATCTTTCCTCTTTATAATATTAGTATAGATCACATGACGGCAACTGACCAGATTTCTCCTAAAACTAGCACACATTAATTAAAATTAGTTAAGTATTTTTTGTAGTCTACGCTACAATATTATAATTTGATATTATTATAGTTTGAGAGACTCTGGTCTGGATGAGACTTTAACTGGAAGCCTTGACCAAAAACACCAACCAACAGAACCTATATTTAGTAAAAGAACAGTATAATAATTAGCAGCTGTAGTGAAGTTTGTTGTAGGTACCTAATAAAGTGGTTTTTCTTCCTATGATAAGTAACTTGAAAGAGATTTTGATCACTGCCTTTTTTCGCGGTATCATAATTATTATTTACAAACAACTAATCGTGTTGTCCATAATGGAGAACTAGGTTTGTTGTTTAATAACTAAAATACATAGGTACCTATTACAACTATGTAGGTAGATATACCTTACTTATAGGTAGGTAAGTACCTATGCTATTCCAGCTAGCCAAGTTTCATAACGATGGACCGTGTGCTCATTATTTTTTCAGTAGCTCTGTGTTATACCTATAAGTATACCTTATAGAAACTTTAGGTTTATATAGGTAGGTTACAAGAAGAAGACACTCAATTATTCTTCTTAACTTTTTCTAAACACTATGGATCCGTAGTTACTTCTAGAAGTGGCACGAAAGTGACAGTCAGATGTGCTTGCAAATGATTCCACACTTAAAAATATCAAAAGATTGAACTTACACAACAGAAGATTCACGTTCGCTGTTACGTTGGTACAGTCAACACCATATTTTAGTCATTAACAACAGAACTAAACACAACACTTCACTTTACACTTCCAACTAAGTTTATTTAACAAAAAATGGGTCCCACCGTTATGTGCACTGTCCTTTTAATTTTATTTTACACAGAAACACTAGTCACCGTGTGGGAGAGTCAGCAAAAAATATTCATCAATAGAAAATTGTTATCAGTGCTTCTATCGGAATGTCAGTGTGGCGTGGCGACTGTCAACTGTCTACTAAACGAATCGTCACTGCTCGCTTGCCGCCATGCCCACTTCCATACGTCCACCGATATCCAAAACGTCTTAACTCACAAAATGTAACAAACCAAACCATTCCCCTATTCATGTCTACAAAGACCCAATTTTCATCTCTCACCATTGATCCCTTACGCCCACTATACTGAATAGCACGTGCACAAAATATATCTTCTTTACTCTTTTTACAACAGCCCACCTCGATTTTGCATCTCTTTCGTTTGACATTTGAAATTTTTATTTTGGTTACAGTTTATTGTTTTGGTATACGTCAATGTTGTTTGAGACTAAAGTCATAGTTATTTTGTCCTAAATTATATCAATCTGAGGTTATTTATGTATACTTTTGCTGAAATTCTAGTACTTCAGAACACAAGATTAGTTCCCGCAACATATCTCCATACCGGTTGAGTAGCGCTATCTCATTTACTCTCATATTTCTTGTTTGTTTCACGTTGTGTGATTGGGCCAATAGCATTAACGGAGCAACCCACCTTACGGCATATAAACTACCGCTGAATATTGTGCTCTATCACTTGTGAATAAAGTTTAACTTTTTAGTATTTAATACGAAGTTACCGGCGTTTGTCACGCAAGAGTTCTAATTTTAAATCAAGTGTAGGCGGAGCTCTCGTGTTGGAGCTTTTATATTGAAAAACAAAATGTCTTTAACGAAAACCTGCTCTGAGAAACTTAAGCCTTTTATGTTTGGAAGCTTTAAGTTTAGCGTTGGAAGCGACATAGAACCTTTTATGTCGGAGAGACGCTTCGAGCTAGTCCCGGTGAAATAAAGTAAAAAACTTTAGTAACCGGCTTGTCGGTATTTTCCTTTTGTTGCTTGATTTTTGTTTCGAGAATGGTACGGGACATTGCATGAGAAATGCAATGCTACAATATGGCGTCGTATTCATCTGTACCGTTCGTATGCAATTTTCATGGATTATTGAGCTTCGTGAAGGATGACTATCGAGGACAATGGGTGGAAACACACTATTTGCTACGCGATAAAGCTGCATAGCAACTTTATAAAGTGACTCTATCTCTACTTAATAGGGTTTAGTCCTAGCAACCAGTCCACATGGTCGGTATTTTTGAGGCATACTCCAAAGTTTCGTCTGCGAGCACAGTCTCTGAGTCGAGTGAACTCATTAGGGCTGTCGGTCAAGGCCTCGAGGTCGCTGCGGTGGGTGGTCGCCTTAATTACACCCTACGCCGATTTAGGACTTCTTTCTCGTACATTGTACCCACGAATCGTTACATTGTAGAGATGTCATGTTTTATTGTTTTTTTTTTATATTTATACATGTGTCTGGTGCAGTGATGTAGTGGGAACTTGAATTGTTATAATTGTAGAGCAGCACGTTTATAATGCTCTCAGAAAATAGTAGATCCTATATTATGAAATAGTAGGTACCCACATCCTATGTTATCTATACTAATATTATTAAGAGGAAAGATTTGATTGTTTGTTTGCATTGAATAGGCTTCGAAACTACTGAACCGATTTGAAAAATTCTTTCGCTTATAGGAAGCTACATTAGTCCTGAAGGTTATAGGCTACTTTTTATCCCAGGAACGCGAGTGAAACCGTGCGGAACAGCTAGTTTATATTATAAATGCGAAAATGTGTTTTTGTGATTGTGGATGATACTCGATCATGTTGTACCTACTTAATTGGCTGAACGGATTTAGGGGAAACGGATTTCGTGCATAGATAGATCTTTATACCCTGGAATATAACATTCCTCCTCGGGCTGAAACTTACATGGAACTCATATAGGTATGATACCTTTAATTGACGTAGGTATTTACAGCTATAACCTATTTTCGAAACTTATGTCCTACTTATACCTAATTGAATGAGATATTACAAAAAATTAATCCTGATTAAATATTCTTACCTATAATCTTGATTTGCATATGGATTATCCTCCCTGCGTTGAGGATAATGATTTATTGAACTGTGTGCTTAACTAATTAAATAACTAGGCACATAATATTTTATTTTATAAAAAGAGATATTTTTTTCTCACTCATTACTATCTTTCTACCATTTACCTATATATCTACCTTCTTCTACTAGATACCTACCATACCTTACAATAACGGCTCAAAAGGAAACTTAATTCCAAGATAATGTGCAAATAATACAACGTTACCAATATTTTTGTGCCCGCAACATATTTTTATAATACCTAAATACAAGGTTTCCGTCCCGCGGTTTCACCCGCGATCCTCTATTTTATCCCCTTAGAGATTGAATTTTCAAAAATCCTTTCTTAGCGGATGCCTACGTCATAATAGCAATCTGTATGCCAAATTTTTGCTCGGTCAGTCCAATGGTTTGAAAAGTGAGTTGATAGATCAGTCAGTCATGCTTTCCTCATATACATATTTACTGTTCACCAATTTAGATGACGATGATGAGCATGTATGCAAATTAAAATAATGTTAATAATCAAGTTAATTCCCTTTAACCATCGCCTTGTGTACCGATGAATATTCAAGAGCTAACTTAAAAGGAATAAGTAATTAAATGAGGTTAAAACTTATTTAAATATTCCACGGAGCGGCGATCTGCTGCCATCAAATATTCAAAACTTGTTTTATACATTAGTTATTATTAAAGTTATAGTAAGTAATGAGAACAATAATTAAAAAATCTTGGCTGTCTGTCTTTTTATTTTACTATAGTACGGTTTTAGAATAATATTTTTTTAATGTGACTAAGCAAATATAAATGATAACAGATGGAATAACAGAATGGATACCAAGAGAAAAAAAAAGGAAAAATGGGAGACCAAGTAAAAGGTAGAGAGATATCTTTAATCAGAGATGTTGCTCCCTATGGATGCGAGAGGCGCCAAAAAGAGATGTATCGAAAGGTATAGGAGTGGCCTACGCCGCAGATGCGACTACTTCTAATATTGATTAAGTCATAGGTATATATATACCAACTAACCAGAAAAATGCATAATATCTGTATCATACCTACTATTGTAATCAAGTTTAAGCTTATGTCAAGTTAGAATTAAGTAGTAGAAATAAAGGCCATTTTCATTTTACTTTATTTTATAAATCGTAGATGATGAATAAGTATAAACAAAAATACTAAAGAAACTACCACAGAAAAAAAATCTTGTTGAAATTCTTCATAGCTTAGAGTCAATGGTAACGTTCACGAGCACTTTATCCTGAACTGAATGAATAAGTTTTGAGTCTGAGTTTAAATAAAACTTATAATAAAAGTTCACTGCCAAGGAAATTAATATTATTTGATGAATCTGATGTGTGGAAACAGTGCTTTATTTATGTGGTAATTTAAAAAGCTGAAGGACTTTTATATATTTAAAATAAAACCCTTTTATCAGAAAGATTTACTGCCTAAATAGTTATAACAACTATTTTGTATCTCGTTGGTTACATAAGAAATATTAAAAAGAGATTGGATTTTGTTACAGAGCCGATAGAGTCATAGATTAACACTGATGTACCTATTGCACAGACTTAATTTTTAAGACGAATGAAATGAAACTAAAAACTCCTTATCTTCCACTATAAAGATAGGTATTATCTTAAAACAATAGCTAAAAGCTGGCCGTTACTTATCCTAAGAATAGTCGCGATTCAGCGAGGATATGCCGCCAGCACTCTGGGTTAAATTCATCGTTGTTTTTTTCGTCACCTTCAAATGATCCTCCAAAAAGAACCGGACCTTCAGTACATATTGGGCATAAAATCCGCTAAAACAAACCTACTCTTTTATTTGTAATTTTAATATTATAGTCACAGTTTATTAAAACGATAGGATGAACATGACTCTATTTTTTTTCGTCACGAGTATAAATTTAGAATGTATTACTACCATACCTATAGTCGAGAGTCACAAACAAAATATTCACTAACTTTCTAATGAATTTAGTAAGTAACAGAATAAGCACAATTATTCTCCTATATTTCGCCTAGATTTAATATCAAGAATCTAGATACGTAAGTTCAATGTAAATGAAAAGCAAAAAAGTAATTTCCACAACATTTAGAGTAATTGTTACTTAGTGTTGGTATTTAATAGCAGTCTGTGCCAAATGATTAATGTTTACATCGCGAAGCAAACACTATTAATTAACGGGTATCAACCGTTAATACGCTATAATTATTGCTACAATTATTAGATAGCGAGCTACATTACACGCGGTGTTATGCTGCGATTGTTGTTATAATGACTTGTATACGTCCGGATGTTTAAGACGTGTATGAATCTATTGTTATAAAAAAAAGATGTTTTTTTTTTAAATAAAGAAAGCGAAGTCTTGTTTTTTAAGAAAGGGACTAAATTAGCTTTCACAGCTTCATATAGGTTGATTTTTTTATCACCGTCCAAATTTTCAGGGATTATTATACTAATAATTATGAATAACTTTTACTATGGGACCAACCCTAAAATACAAAAATAAATCAAACTTTTCATACATTTTGACCAAACACGATAGATCTTACAAAACGTAAGAAAAGTTTGAATTTTTTTTCATGATTTCATCGTTAGTCCATAGTATTTTCTTTTAGGTCAAATTACGGCGACAGTATTCTATAGAAATAAACAGTTCTGTGGGTAATTTTATTAGTCCTCAATAGAGCTAAAGCATAGTAAGTTTCGTTTTACGTAGATAGAAATGTTGTTTTTAGCATTAAAATGAATTACAGTCTTTCAGAAAAGTTCTCGAGTGGCGACCACGAAACGGAAGACGCAGCGTGGGCAGGCCCCCCACAAGGTGGACCGACGATCTTGTGAGGGTCGCGCTGCGGTCGGCCGCTGGATGCGGGTAGCGCAAGACGGCCGGTCTTGCGCGTCATCGTGGAGATCCTTGGGTGAGGCTTTTGTCCAGCAGTGAACGTCTTTCGGCTGACATGATGTACAGTGTCTTTCAAACACTGTAGGTATATTTTTAGTACAGTATACAGTAACAACAGTAAAAACAGTAAAATTAAAGTAGATCTACTGTAATCACAGTGCAGCTGGCATCACTGCCCATTAGATATTTAATCCTTATATCTGGTAGCTCTTGAAAAAGTTTAAAAAAAACACAAATGTCTAAACTAACCCGACCTCGGTTGTCACGAGATAAGGTATAATTTAGCATCATATTTGGCAGCATGAGCACTGCAAAGATTGGGCTATTGCAACCTGCTTCGCTCAGACCTATTTTTAGGGTTCTGTAGTCAAACATCCGAATTAGAAGTATTACGGAACCCTATGATCCTACATGCACTTACCCAATTATCTTAAATATATTAGATTGGCTTGCAATCAGTAGTTTCATGGCCTAGATAGTGAAGCGCTTAATGATTTTAAAAATTATCTGCGTTCTGATGCATCCTAATATACAAAAAACCTACAAAATACAAAAGTCATATCACCCAGACGGCCTCGCTCGTCAAGTGATAAGGTATAATTTACCATCGTATTACGTGACATGTGCAGCAAGGGTTGAGGCTCATTAGTGTCAGATGTTGGTGTCCGCGCACCGCGACCGTCTGTCAACTGTTTAGCTGACAAGTGGCAAGTGGCTGTGGCGAGGCACTGATGGGATATGTCTTGCTTTGTTTGAACTTAACGAGAGCAATCACTAAATACTGGGATGGGTTAAATTGATTTTAATTAACTCTACTGTTCTATTTTTATCTCCTTACTAATTATGAAAATATTCCTTTAGAATTATTGTTAGTCGAAACGGCTTTCAATTCCAATAACAATCCTCTCATCATGTTATATGCTTTTAACTGTAAGTTTCAAATGGTGTACGGATTAAGTACACAATGCAGATATTGCAGTATCTACATGTAGGTACTGTAATTATGTAAAACGAAAAATTGAGTGACTGATCAAACCACTGGATGGATCGAGCTGAAATTTGGTATACAGATAGGTATTATGACGTAGGCATCCGGTAAGAAAGGATTTTTGAAAATTCAAAACAGAGGGGATCGCAGGTGAAATCGCGCGGCAGAAAGCTTGTCAAAATAAAATTTTGTTATTTTATTTTGAAAAGTGAAAAGTTTGTAGTGTTGATCTGGACCGTAAACAAAAGACAATCAGGCTATGAATTTAAAGATTCTCCATCAGTATCTAACAACAAACACAAAAATTATTTGTTCTTTAAAAATAAAAATTGTTATAGTTATTATTTAATTTACAAATCCGGTTGATATTACGCAATGTTGTGGATTAAGGACGGAAGGCCTCGTCTAATTATCCGGCGTTTCCTGTAGATTTACGTTTGCGCCCACCTGTCGGTGGGTACCTGCCTCTGACGTACCTATCGCCGCTTCGCAACTAAAATTAATTACACAAATTGATTAATACTCGCTTCGAATCTGGCCAAAACTTAATTATGGTAAGAAATTATTTCGCATGTTTTTATGCGCTAAAGTGAGAAGCGCTTAGTTTGCAAGATATTTAAAACCTCATTTAATTTCTGCATAAAAAAGTTCTGTGTTCAAAAAAGTAGCAGTAATAAATCGTAAATGGATTAAAAAATAAATATATCCCACGAAGAGCGAGTATAACCATTTGATATTACGTATTGAGGAGAGGCTTTTTTTGCATAGAAAAGCCGATTTAATATCTATTTTATATTTGGTAAGATATTTCTTTGTATTCCTTACTGAGCGTTTAATACCTCAGACCCGTATTCCGCCGGTTCAGTGCACCGCTGCACTCGGCCACCTCCAGTTTTTGTGCCGCTTCGACTCGAGCCATGCTCACCCGCTTATTTACCATCATTAATCATTATTTCGGCCCAGCGCTGGACCGGCCGGTGTATGCTTCACAATTTGAGAAAATAACCCTTTTTTGTATTTTAAGTAATACGCCATTCGGTTTGCAATAACAACGGATCGCAGCCGGAGCGTGGCGACCGTATGCCGTGCACTGCAATATTTAAATTATACCTCGGCTATCAGCACTTTTTCTTCCACCTACGTGTGTGTGTAAGATTCGTATCGAAGGTGTCGGCCGTGATGTTCCTGAGTGCCTTATGTTCTGATTATGGAAATATGTAATGAATAATTTACCATGCATCTTTTGTAATTCATTTTAAATGAAGATGCCTCGGGAAGTGCAAGTACAATGGCAAGGAAAGATAATTGGTTAAATTCATTATTTTTTTGGATTGATCGTTTTCCGACTTTCTGACAGGTAGGTTATGGACAGAGCAATTTTGGGAAGAGAAGTTTTGTAATTCGTTTATGAATTAAGTATTCATATAAATCCTAAGAATGACTAAAGTATCTACGCAATAGTTTATCAACTCATAGGCTATCAATGTATAGAGCTTCGACTCTAGTTTCCTTATATTACTTACATGATAGATGTCTCGGTACATTTTAAAAGAAGGTCGTCAGTTTGAATTTTCAATGAACATGAGCTTTCAGTAAAGGAAAACATCGAGACTCACACGGTGGTAGGGTAGGTACTTTGTCGTTGTATTCGTCTAGATGACTGCACCCAAATATCAGCTTAATATCTGTATGATTCATCCGGCTTTAATTATTATCCAGATTCTTCTAAGCCTTGATGCATATAACTTGTCTTATACTTAGATTATTTTCCTAAGGTCAGACTATCGTTAAACATAAACAAACATCCACAAAAAAAGAACTATTTCTAGTGGAGTCCAGCGACTGTCTTTCATTATCAAAGATATTTTTAATATTGTTCATTGGTATTACTATCCTGAGATGTTTCCGGTGTGTTCAATGCGATATAGTACCCAATGTTGCAAGGCAAGTCTGTATATCTGGTCCATCGCGAATACGAGGGGTGCAGGGGGCGCGGGGCAGTAACAGATGCGCTGCATTGCCGCCGCGCCAACTCCTGCCGTTGTGCAGGGACAGATTTAGGGTCTGAGCTCCAACAACATTTTATTTAATAATAAAATATTTTTGATATAATGAGGACTCAACATTTGGTAGTTCAAGGCAGAATGGATGGCAAAAGAGCACGTGATCGGTCCCCGACTAGATGGTCTGATCTTAAAATGTCTACCATTTACTCCACCATGACCGAGTGTTCCCGCAATGCTTGCAACAGGGCCAAATGCGTCTCGCATTGCAAAAGCCGCCACTCAAGACCTACCATAACCAAGACACTCTGTCAAGAGTGTCGGACTAGGGAGAAGAGAAAATGTTAGTGGCCTGATATTATAAGTAACTCATTTAATAATATGAATATGAGAGATAACATATAGGTATTTTAATTTTTAGTTAAATACGTGGGTTAAATTAAAACCCATTTTTTACGTGGCGGTTCATCCTGATCGAAATATCTACATAGTTGTCCTGTATGAATCTCTGCAATCGTTAATAATATACGTTTACGGAAACGTAACCCACAGATTATAAATAATGTATGAGTGTTAAGGTGAAAACTCCAGACAAGAAACGAACAGAAGTAAGCAATTAAAAGAGAAATATATAAATGCTGTGCGTAATACGTGGTAAAACTGTAGAAGTTACTGGGTAGCACTGAAAAAGTTTAATATTACAAATAATGTTACCTATATTACAATCGATAAACACATGATTCATTTTCTATGTTTAAATATTGAAAAAAGTAATTTCAGTTTATACGGTTTGCTTATCCACTTAGATATACTTAGTAAAATATTATTTACTATTTACATTTACTTAAGGTATTAGTAAAATAAACATATAAACATGGTCCCAAGTACGTCCCTGTCATAAAACGCGAGGGAGCACCGATGACAAAATACAAATTTTATTTTATTAAATTCAAAAAAAGCCTTCAATGATTGATAGGTGCGCGCCCTCTTGAACAGGGCGCCATAACTGCATAACTCTTGCTACTCAATAAAATGGATCATTGATTCCATATCTCGAATACTGACATCTTTGACGGTTAAATTAAGTCGAATTTCTTTATTTAAATCCTGAAATTCATTGTTATAGGGTATTTAAATCTTATATCTTCGTAAAATAAGTTTCAATAAATTCAAGGATGAGAGCCAGTTCCCTTCTAGGCTTTGTGTGGTGAGTTTGTGGTCAAAGATAGGCCTAGATATAGGTAAAATAAAAAAGGGTAGTAAGTCTACAACAGTAGCTTTCAAGGCGAAGAACTTCTATCATGTCTTATCGACAGAGTTTAACTTGGGAGATATCCAACAATGCGAGTAGGTAGGTTCCTACTAAAGAAAGTTTTTTTTCGATTTGTAATCGAACACCGTTTTGCTGAGCCAACAATACAGCGTGGCTGTACTATTTGTGCGGCGACCTCAGTGCGTACATTTTCGGACAGCAAACCGGTCGCATTCATTTAGCGTCTCCATCAAGCATTTTTTAGAGAAATAAACTATTTTAAAGTGATAAATATTTGCCTTTCACTAAGCAGTCTTACCACTAGAGTCGCGCCCCGTATTTACGTAGTTACCTACTAGCAGAAATCCATAGTCTTAGTCAAGGAACATCGTATCCTAGCATTATACAATGCACAACTACAACAACCCCTAGGTACCTGTATTTTTATTAATTTGCTGTATTTTCGTCATGTTTAAATTATGTACATAATATTATTATTTATATCGAACTCGATGATATTATTCAGTTGAAATTTAAGTTTTATTCACAACACATATCCTACGTCAACGATTTACACAAACTTCCAGTAATTTGTATTGTCAGTAATGATTTTGTCGGTATGAATAATAAAGGCTATATTACATTGCACGTGGCGACGGAAAGGTTTAATGTGGCCGAGCTGACCGCGCCAAGATATATCAGCGACAAGTGCCTGCGACTTGTTTACAAGAACACGACATAATGGCCTCGGTATGAAATAAAGTGATGTTCCACACAGTACCGCTGTTTTCGTTCCTAGGTATACCAACGTTACTTGTTGAATAGAATAGTTTAAATGCTGTGATGTCCAAATAAATTTGATACCAGAAAAAATATTTTAAATTCTATAATAAGGTATTTGACGTAGATAAAAAAAAATCAGCTATGTCAAAACTTATCATAAGCAGGTCCTATACGAGAAATGATGATTCTAAAATGCGTTTTTCTTTGTTCGAAGCGGGGAATAGTTTTTTTTTAATTGGAATTTTTATTAGTAACGTCAGACAAAAATCGTGAATATGTATGACCCTTTTTAAAACTAAGAATGCATTTTTTTCTTATTATGGGCCATCTAACTAACTTGAAAAATGTTAACATACATTTTGAAATCCATTAGAAAGGGAATAGTTTTCTTACTTAAAAAAAGGCTTAGTTTTTTTTAAATAACATAAAACCATCTTTTTACTAAAATTGCGTCTCTCCTGTCTCCGTCAGTTTAGTAAGGGACGGAGACATTTGTGGAGAGCCTCTTAACTAAAAATACAACAATTAAACTCGTACAGTCGTAAGTGGAACGAGTTAGAACACCTCGGCTTGCCCGCGCCCTGTGGTGCGGTGCCGGAGCAGCGTCCGCTCTCCGCTAGGGATGCTTTACACAGTTAATTTAAAATTCTCATTCGTATAAATAAGGAGGGGTAGCATTTGCGTTTTATGGCTTACAATGTGCGAATGCAATGTTTGTGACGCTCCTTTGCGGTCGCGGACGTATTTTAATATCGTTAATTAGGTGTTACGAGCTTTTACGGGTATTTGTTGCTCGTTTTAACGTTTTGTATTTTGGATAATGTTTGCGTGAATTTTGGGTGGAATACCAAATAAATGTTAATGCAAAATATTTTTTATAACATTTATGGAAATTTTTTACCACTTCAACTAGTTGAGATTTTTGTGTATGTTAACTTATAAATTTTAGTTTTATTTTTTCCAGCCTAAATAATAAGTATAGTTCGTATACTAAGCCGGTATACTTAGAATATTGAAAATGTTACATACATTTTCAGCATTCTAAAAAAACTTAATTATATAAGAATTTGTTTCTTGAGTGAATGTTCTCGTTCCAATACGCCGCGTACTATTCTAATTTGAAAGTCAGCGTACATTACCCAATTTGTTTCGTTGAAAAAACAAAAATCCAAGACACGGCGACAAACAAAGGCGGTGTTACGAAATGGAGCAAAACTTTCTTACTAATTAATTTAATCCCTTTGAGCCCTACCCCATTAGCCTAATTGAACTGCGGTGTACATGTCAATTCTTTGGTTTTGTTAGAATCTATCAGTTGCTGCAAAACAAACCTTAAGCTACTATGATTTAGAAACATTTTTAAAAATGTTCGTGGCGAAAGTAAGACCAATGTTAATGATATGAGGAAGATACTTTGTTCCGTTTTGCATAAGTGTTTGAGTAACCCTAATAAGTTTTTTAAAGATTGGTTATTGGAGTACATTATTATTACAACAGAAGGGTCGATAAGACTTTTAAGACTTTCAGGGCCATTAGTAACTACAAATTGAGACATGATGACTCTACATTAGTCTAATTTATAAATTGTATGTTACTTGAAAAGATAAACTATAAGTCCAATTTGTTCTATTAGATTACGGGTCATCAAACAAAATGAACATACAGTAACTTTGAAAATGAGGACAACAAAGTAATGCTAAATAATGCAATACATAAAAAGTTGATAAAGTATAATGACTTATTTAGTCATTTTCAATATTAAGTTGACAAAATAAAGTTATAGTCAAGTAATGATACTGTGTTTTCTGTTTCTTCATCATAGAATATGATATATTCACGAGTATGTAAGTATATTAATTTTCTTTTGTGATGATTCGTAAGTTTAGTAATTTTCATATACCTGCGGGAAATATTTATCGATTTATTGTCAATTTGAGTAACCCTAAAATTGTAATTGATAAAGCTGTCGTTCATAAAAAAAAATGCACTTCGTTAGACTTTACTATTTTCATCATGTAAATACTTATTCTTCAAAAAAATTATGTTTGTCTTACTTAGTTATAGTTACTGATAAAAAAAAAACAATATTTCACATCCACTTGTCGTTATTTATATTTGTGTTTCAAACGAGCAAAGCTTAGAATTGAGCGATCAACGCTCGTCAATAGAGAGCCCAGTAAACAAGAGTTTTGTTTGCCATCGCTTGTATTGACAAACACGCCGCTGACACGAACATCCTTTTCATGGCCGTTGACGGTTCGAAATAAAGACGTTCTAAATTCAGTTTTGGATGTTTCAAAAGGGCGGACGGTTATTCAGCATTGAAAATATATTGTATAATAATTATAAGTACTACAGGAGGAGTATACTGAATCTCAAATAACTATGGGCTACTTACTAGTGTTTTACGTCATCGGCATTATTTTCAGGGGTGGAAGTAGATAGGTACTCATCACTATGGTAAACTTTCACTGTCACACAAAATCACGACAAATGTCTGATTCTACATATACCTATATTTTTGCCGAGATGATGGACCTGTTTTTTTTTGCTATTCCTTAGTTGTTCCCAACGCGATTTTTTTTTATATGGACCTCGGACGAGTATTATAACGATGGCAAATGAGACTAGACTTCAAAATCATTCTGTATGTGTGTTCTTCATTTTATTATCAACCTTTGTTTTAATATTATTGCGAGCTAAATGAGACAAAGTTCCGTGAAATAGGGTAAAACTAATTTCGCTACGGACAGTGCAAGCTTGCCATGTGTCGGTCTCTAGTTTGATTCCCGGGGGGGTCACCGACGTGCCAGTAATGTCACGCCTATTATTCGTCGATATATCTTCCGTTCACGTCAATATTTTTATTTTCGTGGATTCTGTACATTTGGGAGTTCATTACCTTGTGTGAAATGAAATCCTTATTTATTTTACCCAATGAATATGAGCGTAAATATTTTGATGTAAGAGCATTTTTAATTGACTATACGTACATAAAGGGTTAATTTCAATGAGAAGCCAAATTTTCACGGATTATTGTATTTATTATGATATTCATCATTATGAATAATAATAATAATAATAAAATCATTTATTGAACAATCAAATTACATAAACATATTGCAGCCCTGTCTTCCAAACTAGCGTGAGCTGTGTGTCAGAAGACAGTTCCCACCCAACACTTGCCTTGAATCTATTTGATTAAACAAAAACAAAAAAGAAAAGAATTTACAAATAAAACCAACATTTTTCTAATCAATATCTGTTTGTGTGTGTGTGTGTGTGTGTGTGTGTGTGTGTGTGTGTGTGTGTATGTGTGTGTGGGGAGAGGGGTGTTTAATTTATTTAGTTTACAATAACAAGTAGTTTCTCAGTATCCATATAATCTAGTTGTTTTAACCATTGTTTTATTTTATATTTTAGATTATAACTGGAAATATTACTTACATCGTACATATCATTTAATTTATTATATAGTCTAGGTGCAATTGAATTGTAATGCATTTGCGCAAATTTTCTTTTTACTTTTGGGATTGGGTATCGCTTCCGTCGTTTGTTTGGGAGTTCCAGCAATGGAGCTGTTCTGTGGTATCTACGAACACACTGATAAATAAAAAGTTTGCGTACTGAGAGTACATTAGCCATTTCATAAAGTTTGTGCGTTGGATAACGAAATGGTAGATGCAGCAGTACCTTAAGTACAGCTCGTTGAGATCTCTCAAGCTCAAGTAAATTACTTTTGGCTGCAGCACCCCACGAAGAAATACAATATGTGACTATGCACTCTGCTAGAATCTGAATAACTTCTACAATTAAACTTTATTTCAATGTAACTCTGTAGTTAAAAATCAACCTCCTTATTTATTGAATCTCTCTTGTATATAATTACTATCGTAATGTCCTTTGTCTTATTTCAAAGTCTTGCCAATCTTTGCAGAAATGATTGACGCTTCAAACGCTGGGTTATGTCCTGTCATCGTCCGTTATTTGTAGAGCACAGCCACGCTCATGCATCACCCAAACTGAAAGGGTAAAACTAGACAATCTTATAAAGTATCCCGACTATCACACGTCAGGCCCCACACACGCTGGCCATCCTTTATTCAAATAAACCCTATTTTTATGGAAAACTTGCCCTCTCCACATCAATATCAATTTCCCAGCAATTGTTGCAGAAATAAAGGGATGACCCTTAAGGGACGCCCGCCCTGGCGGGTTATCTACTCAACTATATTAGAGGATCTTTTAAGAGGTAAAGATTTTTTAGTCTACGTATTTTTTTGTTGCTTTATCCACTTGGATCAGATTCTTGCAATTTAAAACGTAGGTACTTAGATATAAAATATTACAAATTAAAAGTGTTTACTTTATCGTAAAATCGAAACAATTAACTTAAGTTTGTTCGTATCAAATAGCACTTTCAATAAATTACAATGTTATGACTTGACCATTTACGTAACTGATACGATACATAATGACGAGTAGCGTGGTGGGAATCGCCTTCCAGTTTACATCGAGCGACTCGTTACCACACTGTGATTACAGACGATTACGCCGTCACTAATCTTGTATTCGGTCCCCACTTAATATAATAAGCTTTGCTGAATCGAAATCGATGCTATTACATGTCTGGTCCCATTTATAATCAGTGCATTACGTCTCGGGACGCGGAGCCGATCGTGCCGCCTTCGGGCACCTCCATAATCGGTCAATTATCTATAATTTTCAACCATCAGTCTTTACCTGAAGCGGGCTAGATTCCTGCCAACCCTACTGGTAATCGCTCGCCTGGCTATCGATCTAATTGGTAAATTATATATAGCTCCCGAGAAGGCATTGGTAAATACAGCTTACAAGTAGAGCTCACTTCTTTCTATATAATAATAACTTAAATTATGAATCAAGGACGCAGTTTAGGACCTTATTTTAAAATTCACTAGCTTTCCGCCCCGCGGTTTCACTTGCGATCCCCTGCACCCCTTTAGGAGTTGAATTTTCAAAAAATCTTTCTTAGTAGATGTCTACGTCATAATAGCTACTGTATACAAATTTCGTCCAGTGGTTTGGGCTGTGCGGTCCAACCAGTCAGTTTCTTCTTTTATATACCTTCTAGATATTTTTTTGCAATCTCGGAATTTTTTATTGTATTTTATTGCAAGTTTGTTTTTTTTCGTGATATCAGGGTTGGTCCCAAAGTAAAAGTTGTTCATAATCATGAGAAGGTACAATCCCGAAAAATATCGAGATGGCAAAAAAACATCCAGTAATATAGATTACTAGCGTAGTTTGAGCTGTGCGTTGATAGATCAGTCAATCAGTCACGCTTTCCTTTTATATAGATTTCTAGATTATGCAAATTTATTCTTTAAATTCAAATCAATGAGCAAAGTAGTTTGGTGATATATTAGTACATAGATATATGAATTGTGTGTGTAAATTGTATTTGATACAAAAAGGTTTGATTTAATAAAATGTGAATTAGTTTCTGTTGAGATTTAATTTGTTATATGATTTAAAACAAAAACAGGTTGGAGTTGAAACCAAGCCGCTGAGCATTTGATCCGCCCCTAAAGCCTGCAAGCGGCTGCGTTGTTTTTTTTTTTTTAACTTTTTTTATAACTCTATTAAACTTTTTCCTATTGGCCGTAAGGAAATTATATATTTTTTGTTCGTGACGGAATAAAATTTATAGCAGCTGAAATGTATACCATTATATCGGATATCGATCGTAATCGGTTATCGATCGTCGTGATTGGTCGAAGGAAGCCCAATGAGAGATCGAATGAAATGTAAATATCTGAGTTGCTTGGATATTATCAATAGTGCGTGGGCAATATCATGTAGGAGCCAGTTTATCGTGATGTGAGCAGTTATTTTTGTTGGTAGGAACATGTATTTTTTGGTGTATATTTTGGGTGGCAGTGGTTGTACACAGAAACGCGATCTTGCGTGACTGCGGGGCGGGGCATGCGATTACAATTAAAACATTGTATTCGGTACTCGGTCGTTCCAAGTTAAAGAAACTAACCTACACGAAATTTGATCAGAATCTACTTTCTTTTACAAACTTATATTTGTTCTTTTGTGTATTATTTGCCAAAGAATTCATATTTGTACCTATTATTATAAAACTGTATGATGACTAGTCACAGTTATCTGCCTAAATTAAGTTTGATATATTATTCCTTAAAATAATACCTACCTAAGCCGAATTGTAAAGAGCAATTAAATAATAACATAAATTGTTAACTTTGGCTTTAAATAATCTAGAAAGACGAGGAAAGTACCTATATACGATAATATATCAAAAGAGTATTTTAAGACAGCAAAATCTCTACAAAAACACAATCTTGTATTAGGTCAAATTGACGTATTGAATATTAGCACTCCAGGAAGTTATCGTTCATTAATTTTAATATTGCCACATTTTTTCATAAGCCCAGGTGAGAATGAATGATGAACGTTCCGGTTCACACGTTAACAACAATATTATTGTTTTAACACGTACCTACATTGCAGTTAATGTCCGCAACGTACAAAATGCCAGTTAAAGGACATCAAAGAACCATACGCCGGTTAGTTAATTTCGTTAGAAACATATTAATGATGTCATTAGTACATGTCGAGCCCAGAATGGGATTCGTGACAAAATATTGACACGAACGCACGGACGGACAGTCCTCGCCTACGACTGTAATAAAAAAACACGAATTAAATGAAATATAATAAAATAAATATGTTATACTGTCAAGCGAGTCATTTGTCTAGAGACCGTCGCTAACGTGATTTAAACACCGTAGTAAAACATTAGGGTCCTTCACACCTTTCGGACTTAAATGAGAATTGATTATTGTAGGTACAAGATAGGTTATACATACTTTTGTCAACAGGTTTATTAGGTATCTACTATAGAACTTATACATAATATAGAATAATAATTATCCAGAAAGCTTATAAAAATCGTTAAACTTTTACAATCTGTGTTGTTTAAGTATTTCGTTTTAATCAAGCAAATAATATCGAGTACTTACACTAAGAATGCGCTGTATTACACAAAATGTAAGTTTCAACCATCAGTCTTCAATTAATTATAACCACTTGAGTAACAAGTGTACACACATTTCATAAAATGCTTAATTTAATACAAAATTACTTATTTGAAAGGGAATTTCTGTTTTCTACTATTTCCAGTTACATAATTGTTTAGGTATATTATGTTACTAGAACTAGGAGTAGCTATACTTCGACCATAATACCTATGTTTAATCAACTGCTAGCCGGCATCTAGGTGTAGCCAGCTAGAACTAGGATGTAGCCGTACTTCACTTTTTAGCCGTAACATAAACACTATTGTAATCCTATTACAATACATAATTAAAGCTAAGTTATTACAAGAATGTTAAGTGTAAAAGTGAAAGAAGTAACATTATCTAAAAGGTTAATAAATTTCATACATTTCTATATAATATAAAGAAAGAAGAATTTTGCTATTGTACTAAAACAAGCATAATAATATAAACCGTTAAATAATATAAGTTTACGGAACCCTGTGGCTTGAACCTCGTACGATTTTTTTTATCTCAATCACGGATGTGGCGTAACGCATGAATAAATTCGTTACGATTTCTTGTTCAAGGTATGTCAGTAACTAAATTTATATCGAAAAACATAAAAATATTATTCATATTAAAAATCTAATGTGACGCATGAAGTCATGGATATTTCTAGGATTAAGTTTATTCAATTTTATCTTTTTTATATAACCACATATAACCTTTAAAGTTTCTAAAGTATACGTAAATATAGAGCTACGATAAAATTCACTTGTCAACCAAATGCTTAGACTAGACTACACTTGTGTCATTCTTAATTGCACATAATTTACAAGTAGAAATTAGCAGCGATGTATTTTTTTGCAACTAATAAAAAATGACAGGTGATTACAAGTATCACCTGAGTGTGCGAAGTATCACCTGACTGTATGGACGGCAAATTACATTTTGATATATTTGTTCACCTTTTTTTATTTAGAAAAAATATTATCATAATTTGGTCAGGTGCACATTATTATGAATTAAGGATCAGTCAAGAAGACGAATAGACTAAGGAAAATTGAATGTCAGCCCACAGACATCCGCTAGACTAGAATTTTATTTTAATTATTGGAAAAAAATTCAATGATTCTCATTTCTGATGCTTGATTTATAAGCTTGTATCTTTCCACTTCTGAAGATAAGCCTCTTCCAAAGCGAGGCACTCCTTCCAGTCCTCCATCTTCTACATTCATTCATTCCCTGCTGACTTCTTTAGGTTATCCGTACAGCGACCACCCTACTCCACGTTTCCTTGTCTGAGGTCTCCACTAGAGCACCTCTCTATTTCAGTGATGTCAAAAGAAATGGTCTACCCATTGCCACCACAACTGGCTTATGTCGGTTACCATGGCACAAGGATATTTTAAGCTTTGCCCTCTTTAAAACGTTGAACAAGCCACAACATATCTGTTGCCTATCTGTTTGATGTTTAAGGGATATCAAATCATCATACTACGAGTATTAACATAATATACAAATCGTACCAAACACTTTGTGTTATTTTACCGTTTAAAGTAATTTTAAGTTTATTAGCTGATTCCCTATTTCAGAAACTTGGTTTGTATTACATTCACAGTCAGTAACAGTTTTAGCCTCAACTATTCGGATCATAGAGTAGGAGGGTGATGACGTATGGTGATCATCAATATGCGTCACGGAACTGCGAGCATTAACCCTCTCCTAATGAGGTCGGCATCGTTTAATGGAATTAAACGCTTCACAAAGAAATGGTAGGGTTATGCTTATAATATTGATGTCTGTGAATCATAGTGACATGACGAATAAGTTGTGCCAAACGGCCAACAAAAAGTTGTGCCAAACAAGCAAAGTTTAACTGTGTATACTTATTCGTATCAATAACTACTTGCTTATTCATAAGTTGGATTGATTAATTATACTATCATAGGTATTACATGAATAGCTGATGTGAAGACGTAAAGGATTTACTTCAAGTTTCGATCTTTATGTTATTCTCACTTGAATACATACCTACTGGTTGATTTTTTAATCACCGTCCAATTTTTCATGATTTCAGGGTTGGTCTGTTCATAATGTTGAGTAAAATAATCTCAGAAAATTTTTACGGCGATAAAAAAATCACTCAAAAAAAAACAATTAAATACTTATAATATTTACAGATTTGATATCTACTAAAAAAATAATTTGATTTTGAAGGATTTTTACCAACTTTACGAATAAATACCTACATTTAAAACAGCAATCATTTTTACGGACGATTGTACCAGCCAAACCTTGAAGCTAAGTATTTCCTGCTTTTGTACGTAGATTTTCCCAGTAGTACATCACTGGATCTTATTATTCGTGACCAGCGTTATGTTATGCGCTCAGGTGTATGGGGGGAGGATAGGTCAGTGGTGAAGGAAGGGGGGGAGTAGATCTCGAATGCGGGCGTTACCACGGCGTTCTCACGCCTCTGAGGTCACGCCTCGCTTTGACCATCGCCGCACATTACTTTGGTATCTCGCTACTACTCGCTAGGCACTTGAATAATGGAATCTCTTTAACGGTATTGAGTTTCTATTCTAAAATCTTATTTATATTTCAATGGCTCTTTCGCAAGTTTTAATGTAGCTAGGTATGTGCTGTTTTGTATGAACGTTTTAGTCGATTTCATCAATTTATCAAAGCGTTTCAGTAATGGCTTTGAATTCAATAGGTAATACCTGTAATTAAATTTTACGTTCACTGACACAATTCAAAGAAATCAATTTTCAGTTATTTATTAATTACGATGTAATAAGAAAAATAATGTTCGTAAGTATGAAAATCCACGTAACGACTTAGAATAAGAAATTCTAAGGCAGCGTTGTTGTAATCTGTATAATGAATGAAAAACTACAAAAGATATATGACAAATGTTGACAGTAATTTAAGCGTACACCCAAAATACTTTTGGAGCGATATAAAGGGTTTAAATAAGAGTTCTAGTATCTACACACAAATAATGAACTTAGAATTTTAGGAGTTATTCTCCTGCTGATCTATTTATTGATGAAGACATTACTGTACCAGTTGTTGATTTACCATTACATTAAATTAATATTACAGAAAATGAAGTATTTCAAGTAGGTATTAAAAATCTAGACCCATCAAAGGCCAAACCCATCATAAAGGGCCTGGACTTGATGTTATTCCTACTCTATCCATTAAATGAACTAGCTCTTCCATTTATCAATAATTTTTAATACATCTTTATTATGTGGTTAATTTCCTAACATGTGGAAAAATTCCAGAATAAACCCCATACATTAAAATTCAAATAAATCTGATTTGTTATAACAAATATTATACCAGCCGCTAAAATATGTATTCTATCAAATATAAAATACATAAAACTGTATTGAATGTGTGTATCTTGAGCTAGGCAACAACGCTAGGTGAATTCAGCATATGAAATCAGCGTCGGCGTGCGGCACAATCACAAAGGCGCGTTATCCCACTTGAGCGCCCGCCTTTATGCCCGACAATACAGATAAACTTAATGCGCATACACATGTGTTACCTTCAACTTTTATAATATACCTACGTGGAAAATGTTATTTCAGTATATCAACCTGAAATGTAGTTGCGAAGAAATAAAATATTTCATGTATTCGTTACCAATATTTGAGGTTTCGTTGTTAGGAACGTGTACATAGGTAGGTACATAATGTTAATCTATGTGTCACCGTATGATCGTGAACACCGTTAATTTATATATCTGGCGAGATTGTTAACTGTCTGATAAATTGTTGTACTGTACCGTGATAAAATCAGACAGACTGTGAACCCTGCCAGTGAGTGCAAGCTCGTTCACAATTTGACGGTTTGACTATAAACTATGGATAGATTATAAACTATCAAAAATTAATACGTTATATTGCAGTATGGTACAATTTTAAATTTTTCGACAGTTTATAATTTCGTGAGATGGATTATAAACTAACGGTGTTCATAATCATACGGTGACATAATATGAACATAAGATGAACTTTAAATGTGTATTGATATAATTGTTTTGTAAATACATAGAAAATGTAATATAGATTGATATAGATAAGACCATAAGCTTTCCAAAATTCACTTAATGAGGATAATATATTAATAAATGATAATTTTGTTGGGATCTGCGGATATCTTATTCAAGGGGTTCCGACCAGCCATGCGCGCCGCGCTGCGTTCTGGGCGTCAGCGTCTCCGTCCCAACCGTGACTCGGCAGAACCCAACAAAACTCGGCAAAAATAACACCTTCAGCCACCCGGCCCCAATTCACACCAAAGCCTCGTTGAAACGATTCAAATCAGAGATTTCAGGACGATACCCGATTGTATTATTCCGGTTTCGTAACCAAAAATCCAATTGTGCTCGGATCCTTTTCGCGAAAATTTTCGGAGTCCCGCTGAGATTGCCTCAATCGAACCGCTCGATGTGGGAATGAATAACCTCGAATAATACGTTGTCATCCGCCATTATTATCTCACAATGATACTGTGCTTTTCGATAAAAATCTCGAACAAGTAACTATCGCCGAGAACTAAGGACAAGCGCATACTATCAACACTATGCAAAATTAATATCACAATTTTAACATAGGTACTACTTAGCATATTTTGTTTGTGAATTTATACCTCATGCCTATGGTACATAAAGTTAATATTCATTTATCAAATTTAATCTACGTACTCTTTTAATACAAATTCATGTGATGTGGTAACGGTATGATCTCGCCCAAATAGTCGTATTGTATCTGGCGTTATTTAAATAAAAGAATATATCATAACAATTCATATAATAGTGCACCATTAAAACAATTATTTCAATGTCTTTATTATAATTTGGATGTACTTGTTTTGATGTGATGTGAGCCGTGAAAACATTAGCTAAAATAACCGGATTTTAAAATAACTTAATACCTACGTAACATAATAATAATTATGTTAGATAACGAATGATACCGTTTATACGGAATTATATATTTGTGTTATAATATACAAGGTTCTATTAAATGAATGCGTTTTCAAAAAATCCGGGGTCCTTCTAGGGTTTGAGTGCTTACCACGAACAACCACATCATCACTGACTACCTTGAGATTGTGGTCAATCATAGGCGTATAGAAAGTAAAAAAGAAAGGTATATACATTCTTCTGAAAGCACATAATTTTTAGAGTGCTTCGTCACAACTTTTTTTCTGCTACATTTCAAAGAAGTCTAGAATTCTCATTTATCTGGGAGTCAATGAAATCCTTCTGAAAATTGCAATAAAATACAATTTTTCAATCATTTGGGAACTGTGACAATTTCTATGATAGATATAGATTGTCAATCCACCATATTTCTTTACCAGGATGTAAAACAGGAGAGAATACAAATAATAATAATTCCTACACTTCCTACTTATTTTATTCTACAGCATGCCTTACTTCTAGGCATGCTAATAAATAAAGTACATAATAACAATTAAAACTTTTCAAGGATTATACAATAGGTATTTTTACTGAGAAAATATGCAGATAAGTTTGTGAATGTCTATTCTCGAAGTTCGACACCGTTATCGGAGTCGTCGACGGCGACGCGACGAGTTTACGAGCAATCAGCGCGGCAGATAGCGCCCCAGTGACGTCACATCCGGGCTTCCTGTTCCTCGTCCAATCATAGGAACGACCTGTCGATATGTTTCACCATTTTTATGTATAATCTAAAGAGTGTACTTTTTGAACTGTACTCATAAAATGAAATAGCAAAAATAATTTCTAGTTATATGAAATATGACACTTAATATAATTTTCAGATGTAAATAAACATTAATTTTATTACATTTTCTATTAAACCAGATGGCCATTTATTAAGCAATTTAACAGATTCAGTGCACAAACAAAAATATTTGAAAACGTTATTTTAGTAGGTATGTATGTTTTTGATTGTTATTTTCAATTTAGTGTCCTACATTATGTATCATACCTATAAGGAAAATACTAAAACTTGAATAAGAAAGGATATTTTCGGTAATTAGTTGATTATTTCGGTAAGTAGTATGAATGCATGAATGTAAGAATATTTTTAACTGACTTCGAAACAGTCAGATTAGAGTTCTTACATAGTTATTTTATGCTTTTTAGTGCAATTGAATGCAGTTCCGTTTTTTGTTAAAAAAATTATATCAGATATTATTCTGTCTGTAGTTAAGACCATTTTCGTGAAGGTTTCCGATATTTTGCGTCGTCATTGCGTCGACGTGTTATATTTCAAATGAGACATCCATAAATTTTCCGTACACAAATCTGGAGCTCGTTATCTTTGTCTTGTAGAGACCCGAGGGGGTGAGGAGGCCAAGGGAGGGGAACAGTGACGTCATCATCTTCCTGTCAACTCGATTGATATTGTTTTGTATGTTCCTGCGTAAATCACTAATTCGGATAGTAGTTTTAAAAACAAAAAAGATTCAGATTAGATGTAAAGTTTGTCCATGACAGGAGTCCCTCCCTTGGCTTTTTTATATTTAATACTCGGTATGTTTCTATTTTTACTATGAGTAATATAGCATATTTACTATGAGAGACATTATAAAGTTTGGTACTATAACCTGGAGTAACATTAAAGCTGAACTAGAATAAAATATGACTTGTTATTACTTTTATAGGAAAAATATAATCTTAGTGTTACGAATCCACAGGCCCGTGATTTCTCTGCAATTTAATAAGTCAATTCTCTGAAAGTGCTTTTAAAAATTATATTAACACCTTGATTGGCAGTTTTGGAATTAATTAGTAAAGAAACCATAATAATTTAAAATACTCAGCGTGGCTATAACACGCTTAGAAAGATTCAGCAATAGAGGCAGTAGTCCATTCATCCCGTGTTTCCCCACAATGAGTTGCGTGCCTCGCCCACAGTGCCCTAGCCTCCTCATTGTTTTAATTTCACTCGAATCACTAATTGCCAAGGATGGCGTATTTTAAATTTCCCCACAAACGTTTTTAACAACCACCTCATTGCATTTTAAAAGAAAGGATTATAATTTCTTTTACTCTCTCTTTGTAGGCGGAGATCTTTTATTAATTCAGTTAGTTGTTTGGAGTGTTTTTTTTCTGGAATGTTTAAAATTCTATTTACATTTGAATTGCTTAGCATTATTTGTGATAAATAAACGCTTTAGTTTCCTACTTATTTTAATATATTAAAATAGATTATTATTCGTAAATACATCACTAATTCACTCCAAATTAGCGTAAAAGGTATAAACAAATAACGTAATCAACAAATAATAACTATTTATGGTCTCCGTAGAAATATCGTAGCACAGGCTACGAATCCGTAGCAACAATGATAAACATTGATTTATTTACCAGATTTCCCATAATAGTAGGTATTTTTTTAAGGATAGTACAGGTTTTTGACTGCCATAATATAATATCCAAGCCCCATCGGGCACCCTCCCCGGGCTTCGGTATACTTGCCAGAGGCAAACCGCGCAAAGGTGTGTGTCGTTTTTGCCTCCAAATGGCTAAATAATGACAGGCGTACACTGCCGCGCGTCGCTCCGGGTTTTACTACGTCCTCCCGCATGCTAATACCGCACATGAATATTTATAAATGTGATCCACTGGGGAAAAAATAACGAAACAATTAAATCTGAAATCGAGTAAGTGGAGAATAAAATGGTTTATTCGTGACTTTCCATTCTGTAAAATATTCATCAATTTTTTTTTTATGCATGGAAGTAAAAAAAATCATTTTTTTAAATACTATTTGACATTCCTTTTAGCACTCACATCATCTGTAGACTGCTGGACATAGTCATACCCATGGACACTGATATGGCTTACGCTCATAGGTTTTAGGCATTTCCCAATGGCCTGTCATCAAATAATTTCCCATAATATAGTGAAGCATCTAAAAGTCAAAAAACACAACGGTATAGAAAAAATAATCAAAAAATATTGTGATGCAGTAACACCGATTGTAAGTACAGCCTTTTAAAGCGGAGGGTGAGTCGTCCTAGGATTTAAATTTAAATTGCACGCTCTCTATCTAACAAGTGTCACTCATGTTGCAAGCTTGATCGATCGACGATTGTGTCTAGATAGGAAATAGGATCGCATACCTTTAATAAACAAACACTGATTGGATAGACAGGACCTACCCAAAATAGCGTAAAAATCATATAGCAAAAAATATATAAGATAAGATAGATAAAAAATATAGATAACAAAATAAAAAATAATTTCTTCTGAAGTGTATTGATGTTTTATTATCAAGATTATTGTAAACTAGATGAAAACCCGACTCGCTCGGGTGAAATATGATTTAATACACATGTAGGTACAAAATGTTGAAAGATATTTCTGAAGTTATCGGTTCTCAAGGAATATTAAAGGCAAAGCAAGGCATAGATTCGTATAGCATCATTCATTGTGTTTAATAAATACTATTTTCTGTATATAAAAAGTACTCTGTGATCACTATGCAAAACTAAATTAACACTGAAAACTTTACATTTCTTTCGACTTTTGTTTTGGCATCATACTTTGTGTATTTTGCCAGTGTCGAGTTGAGCATTGTATTTTATATTCTTCATGTATTTTTATTTCTTATCAAGTTGAATTAATGTTAATAAATCATTTTCAAGTCATAGTCAGTCACGTAGTTAGTCAGTTTATGTGAGATCTCATTAGGTGTTAGGGTTTTAGTACATGGTGGTCGCTCTACTAAACATTTTCACGGACTTTTTGAGACAACTTGAAAAGCCTACTTACTGTACACGTAAACATTTCGTTTCACTTCACTGGTGCAATTGTATTGATCTATTTAGGACAAAATACTACCTATGATATTCAATAAAACTCAAAATACACGATTTTATGAAAATAAAATGAAAACGTAACGTCACTTCGCAAGTTCCCACCAAAAAGTCCAAAATGTACATTAAAAAATGTATTACGAAAATAACTTCAAAATGTCTTCCGGTGTCAGTGACGTTTATCTAGAATGGTCAATATGGAGACTGTAATTCTGTAATTTGTTTGTCAGCAGTTAAATTCTAATGGTGCTGACCACCATTAGAATTTAACAAAATACTCAACAGTCCGAATTTTGCGGATATATGTTGTCGATTCAAAATCTTTTTTTTTTTTTTTTTTTTTTTTACGTTTTATTATTCAGGTAAGGTTTCGATCGAGTCTACCGTACCCCTGCACGAAATTATTAATAAAGATATGTTAAAAGTAAAACGCCTTAAAAAGGAGTAGTAGCAATATTGTTTTAAAGATTCGGGGGTTATACTAACATTATACCTGCTTTCCAGAGGGATAAATATTTTTATGATACAAAATGTTTTTTTATGATTTAATTTAAAGTATGATCTGTACCTACATAAGGTGGAATGAAAAGTAGGTACCTTAAATATTGATACTAGCAAATTATACTCATTCAATTCATTGGGACAAAGAGGAGTAAAATTTGTCCGGTAAGGTTGTTGCAGCCATCTGAGGCTACCAATTTAGTCCTTTCAAAAAAAATAAATAAATAGAGGAGTTAAATTTTAAGAGCTTCGAAATTTAAGTTTACTTTCCCTACCACCTACCTTCTACCCTTTATGCAAGTAGCAAACTCACTTTTATATTATAAATAGTAGGATTCATATCAAATTTGACTGAAGATGACGTTTGACGTTCATATTCCATAGCATATTCATCCATGTGTAGTGTAAATACAAGTAGGAATAGCATTAGAATTGTAAATGAGCCCTGACTTCGCGTAAACCACGGCATGACGGCGGAACATTGCAACACCGGAGCTAAAGAGATGATTCAAGGATAATACTGCCTTGGACATACCTCGATTCCAATTTGCTGTGACCGTACTGTATTTGTATTAGTTTCTTATAAGACTATTGACAGATGTGTAGATTTTATAGTGGTAATAACTTAATGAATATTTTCTCTTTCATAGAATAAAAATAATTTATTTTTACTTTCTATAAAAGCGTAGGTAAATAATGTTTTGTAGCAGGTAGGTGCTATAGAAATTTAAAGAGTTTGAAGAGTTTATAAAATATTTTTTATTGAGAAAAATAATAAAACACAATTTTAAATGCACATAATTTGAGCGGCGAGATAGCTAACAGACGGAAAATATTAAAGGGAACTTTACCTACATTTTTAAAAGAAGTTTTCTTTATCCAACGAATAAATCGAAGGTGGGAGGGAAAAGTTACCCGGCGGAAGTAGAAATCTGTTGTTTTATTCATGAAAAAAATAAAGAAGGGAAAAATGTGGTATGCCGAACAGTTTGTGCTTTTCAAGATCTGAAGTTTAACTAGTAAATATTGAGTATGGTGCAACAAACTCTTATAAAACTTGAGTAAATAAAATGGATGTTCAAATCACATAACCTTTGAGCATACTATGGGTAGGTATCCTATAATGCCAGCACTTCTACGAGTAGTGTAGGTAATGGCGTTGCGTCAGTATGTGTGTTTGTGTATTGGCTGTATTTGGCAAAATACTGACAACAAGGAACATCAATCAGACTTCATACAGATAAAAATATACACCTGGCAAATATTTAAAATACGCAAACACAAATAACCAAGACGTGAAGTACCGCCATAAAAGGAGAAACTAGCTAACTGACAGGCCTAACTGAATCTCTGAGTCTAGAATCTTGTAAGTTTGTACACATATTTCTTAAATGACCTAAGAATAATCCCATTCTTATAGGAAGTGTTTTCTAAAGTTGAGATAAAACCGCGGTAGATTGCTGGTTACTTACGTAACGTTCGACATAGTCACTTAATTTTCCGTAGCACGAACAATCAACCAAAATGAACAGGAGAGAGAGCCTCGCGAACAAGTGGATGGAGTTCGTGACAAATCCTCACGCACGGTATCCATTAAATAATGCAAATTTGTTGTAATCCGCACTCCGCGAACATCGCGGAGCTTGCCTGCGAGTGAAATATTTAATTTTCATAAAGTATACATTAGTAGAGGAACAAGTTACAAGTTGGTTCGAAGGGGCGCGCTCAACTCACTGGCACTGGAGATGCTGACGCTCCTATAATGTGACTCAAGAGTTAAAAGCTCCTATATAAATAAAGTGCAGATTTAAGGTTAATGTATTTGTTGCAATAATTAGGTTACATTTGGCGTAAAAAATTGTATTTTAAAAAAGGAGTATCTAAAAAGAATAGTTAAAAAACATTGAAACGTAAATAAACTCTATAAACTATCAAATTGTCTACATTCGCGACAGAGCGGTTCGAAGCGAGGCCGACAACAAATTTGCATATCACCAATATTATATCGTCACGCGAAAAACGTATCCCTTACGCCTGTGTACACATGAATGACGCGTGATGCTGCCGACCTTCCCTGACGTCATCCATCATTCGACGTGGCGCCTGCACCTAGACTCGTGACAGCGCGGGTGGAACACATCAAACAAATGCATTCTAAGCTTTGGCACGATATAGTTACGGCTTATTTTCAGTTGTTCAAGTTCAGTGAAAGGTGGCACTCCACCTCCCCGCGGGCGAGGGAGGATCCCTGTCAAACGCTGGCGAAGAGTTTGACAGACGCGGGGCGCGGAGTATTTGACATGAAGGGGCTTGTTTGATACGGGGGTGAACTGACAGAGGGGAGGGGGGTGCCGAATTCTGCCCGGTCATGAATAGGCAATGGGCTCGCTTTATTTATAAAGATTGTTAGCCCTGAACACGGGACTCAGTGAACTTCTATTTGGGAATAAACACATCATCACTATTCATGTACCTACTTCGATGAATAGACACTGATAGGTTTTCTTTCAATATAAATTCTAGTAAGACTTATTGCAAACTAAGATTTTTTTTAGAATTAGAACTTTATCATTTCAATGACTCCATTTCTAATAAGATTAACAAATACCTGTTAAAATATTTTGTTATTTATTCCGGTAATGGCAGGCTATTAGGTGAAAATTATTTTTGTACTGAATGTATTTCCGAAAAGTACTAATAAACTTATACCAATACAAGTATAATAAGTAAATTCTTTATTTACAATAATTTACAAAAAATATACATACAAACTACTTACATATAAAAAAAATCCTCGAGGCGGCCGCTGCTGCCTCTCAATGGCAAGGTTCCCAGAAGGCTGGTATAAACTAATAACTAACATAACTTTAATTGTATTAAAGGTTTAAGAAAAAAACATATTACCCACACATTGTCTCATAGTATGGACGGTACAGTTGAAATAGTTATGTAGATACTTACTTGAAAAAAATTATAAAAATTACTTATTCTCATTTCCCAATATTAGTAAACTATAGGTATGTATAACTACAACTCGCAAATACAACTGTAGCAAATAATTTTTACTTCAAATTAATTTGCTCTAAATCTTCCACAGGGTAAAGACATTCAAGAAGTTTATGAACGCCTACTTGTTTCAAGTAACCTCAACGCAACCCTAACATCTTGTTAGGGGGAATAAAATCCATAAAAGACATGCCAGTGAAATTCTTGAAGGCAGTGTGGAGTACAAAATTTGATTATTCCGCGAGGTTGGCCTATCGCCAACGGTTGACTATTTATCAAGAGCTCTCTTCACTCGACGGTTTACAAGGATACTAATCATCGATGCGGAATCTCTATAGAGCTGTTTAGTGTGCCAAATGATCATTTTGGTATGCTTATTCAAACCAGTATTGGTCGAGTAAATGTAAAGCTCCATCCCATTATTTAATTTTTTTGTTCTTTTTAGTTCGGTTATTATCAACAATACCTACTTATAGTTCTGATAATTTTATACGAGTTAACTAAATGAGCAAATTTTTATAATTTAAAAATAAATTTATCATTGTTAAAAAGATAAATAAGAAACCAGCTGGTGTTTAATTATTAATTAGGTTAATGCAATTAAGAACAACTTTCATTACCATTAAAATGATTTGAGGAAATTTGTGATTGTTAACATGCTAATTTATATTATTATATATTATCAGCTCACATTATATCACTCTATATAGCTCTTAGTATATTATATATACCCCATATATTATTATACCCAGTTTTATTCAGAAATCAGATAAATTTATTTGTGGCATATAGACATGCATTAGGATATTGAATAAATAAATTATACGCTATGTTTTGCCATTAAAGGCATACAAAAATTATTTTTTGTTTTTAATTCACTATTCTAAAATTTAATTGTAATGACATTGTAATTAATTAATTATAAAAATAATAACAATTACAAAAAATACTTACTAAATAAGAAATTCATCAATTTCATATTATAATTTATTTTTAATAATAATATCTCTTATGATCTTATTAAAAAATCTTGGAGCAATGCTAAAATAACTCTTATTTATAAAAACTGTTGTTTTTACAAGTTATTGTTATTATATGTATTGAGTACTTATTCGTATTTTATGTTTTATAGATAGGTAGTCATTAAATAAACAATATATATATTTTTTAAATATATAAATAATTTATTCCAGTATCAAAGTTATATGGTTTAGAAATAACAATAACTAAGGCCTTCTTTTTAGTAATACCTAATGCCTCACCTAGGCATTGTTCTTCCAAAAATAAAGCATGTAGTGTTCATGAGGGCTACCTATAATTTCATTTTATAAATGTAAATTACTTACAACGCTATACCTAAAGTTCATTACAGTTAGTCAGGACAGGAATTAGACGAGTGTGTTATACCTATAAGTAGAGACGTGGGATGTTTACTATTTGTAAAACTGGTCGTAAATACAATAAAGTGCACCTTTTGTTTAAAAAGCAAATCAAAAGTGCTTATTATGAAAACAAACAAAAAATAAACTGTGCCCATAGACACTATAAACATGCGGTATCATCGTCTCTATATAATATCTGAGATGCAGTGAATTTTATCGAATTGTTATAATATAGGCATAACTTCAACTGGATAGTGAAATCATCTACTAGTAATTTGTAAGCGTTATGACCGGATATTTTTTAGGGATCGGGACGATTTTGTAATATACATTTAAAAAGGAGGAGATCCGTGGCTTTTGTCCAGCAGTGGACGTCTTTCGGCTGACATGGTTGATGATGAAAAAGGAGGAGAGTATTTTTAATATAAGTTCCTTAGTGTTATGAAATATTAAGTATTTTTTTGAAGTACTAAAATTGGGAGTCTCAACAGCAGAAGGCTCTTGACCGAAGTATGAATATATACCCATATGTATATATTTGCACCTAAATACATTGCCTTGAGTCACCTGAATTCATAATGGTTCATTCATATAGGTACAATTAATTTTAACGCGTTATTCATAATCTTAATGTCCAACAAATTTACCATATGTCTATAAATTTGCAATAATTACTAAATTATACCAATGCAATAACATAATTTATGAACCTACCTACTAACTATTGCGATATATAATTAAGAACAATTTCCTCATTATAATTACCTACTTATTAGCTGATTACTTACAACAATTCATTTGAGAAATAGCTTGAGTAACTAATATTCTACCTAAATATATTTTTGAGTAATTATGCAAATTATATCATACGTTTGATTAGGTACCCACCTAAATAATTACTTTTGCCAATCATTTCATTTTAGTTATCGGCAATGTAAAAATACTAACAATTTGTGATTTCAACTATAATTATGATATTTGAATGGGATCCAACATTATAATTACAAGAAAATGAAATTAAATAAACTCACTATTAAACCAGTCAAATAAAACAAATAGCACATTTGTTATATCTAATAGATAATATAAAACACGTATTAAAATGAGACCCCTTGAGCGTTTGTGAGAATCTCACCGGGACTGTGGCGCGGGGTAGCTTCCGCGGCGGCGTATGATTTATAGTGCGCGAGATTTCGCCTCGGGCTCGCGTTTCGCTTTTGTCGCTGGATCCAGCTTTGTGGCAACCCTCCGCATCGGTAATAGACAACCGATGATTCGATTCTGTAATGAATTCCTGTAACGTGACTGAGAATTTGATTTAGATTCTTTAGTGTTGTAATAATCTCTCATTTTAATTGATTTCATAATGAAGATGAAAAAGAAGATTTTGGCGATTACTTTGTTAGCAATAGATTTTAAAACTTGCGACCACCTTATATTTCTATGTCAAACCATTTAAGTAGATAATCCTAAAATCTGGTTTATTTTGTAAATATGAGGGATTGGGGATGCGTTGATTGATGTCATTGGATACGTTTTGATTTCGGACTTGTCATAATGAACATTTTTTTGACTTGACATAGACTTTTTTGAAAGCTAACTCTTTCTTCCTTGCAGTTTGAAATCTAATTTATTATGTAATTTTACAGTAATCTTGAACACTGTAGATTGGGCTTATACCGTGTGTATAGCCAAATAACATTGCATCTGATTCACGGTAAAATCAAGGAAAAGCTTAACCGTAAGATATAACCTTAAAATCTTAGCTCATAACAAGCAACATTACCCATATTATGTTAAGCACTCATCCCTCATAATATCAATGGGAGGGTGGGTTTAATAAAACAAAGGACAACATGTCGACACAACGTCACCGCTTCCGCGGCACCGATCGCGTCTGTCAAATAATGATACTCATTTGTCAAACGCAATGGTTGTAGCAAGTAGGTAAGTAGGTACTGTCGGGAGAAAATGATCTTTATTGCTCTGATACGAAGGAAAATAAGGTAAAATCTGCCTATCACTGTAATCTTTTATAGACTTAAATGTTATATTGGGCTGTAAACATATTTCAACAAATATGTTGTTTAATTAGTGCCTTGTAAAATATGTATGTAACTGTGTAATTAATAAATGCAATCAAGTTTTTTTTTAAATAAGCAGAATAAAACGAGAATTAAATATATCTAACAGATTAGCAATCACAAACTGTTTAGCACCATGTGAAACAGGTCGTAGGTAGGTACTTATTTATTTAGGGTTCCGGTAAATGTCACAATACTCACAATATTTACGTAGGTAGGTACATGGTAGTGCATTGCACACACACATGCAAAATGTTTTAATAATAAGAAACTTTTTTGTGCATAGAAAAAGTTATTGTCTATATTCTTATAAGAGATTTATATAAATAAATAAAGTAGGTAGGTACCTACATTGAATAAGGAGTAGGTCGTGGGTCGTCGTCGCCGCTCCTCGGCGTCGCGTCGATCCCGTCATTTCTTTTATATTTTTTCATCAATGTCACACGTGACGCCCGAATGTCATTTTCATATGACGAAAAAAAATGTTTATTAAGACGCAGACGCGTACGCCGCGATATTACAATTTTCCACTAGTGAAATATGGAAAGTGATTTTTTACGAGGAAATAACAAGGTGGATATGGTGCTGAGATTAAAAGTAGGTATATCGCCTATGGAGACCCAGTGTTAAATAAATGATAGTAGCTGCTGTTATAGCCTATCCCGGTATTATGTTGAATTTAAACGAAAAGCTCGAACTTACATTACTATCTACAAATTAATTTGGAAGACTATAATAATCTCCGACGAAATTTCATATACCTATTTTACTTTTATTATAATTGTGAAAGTGAGTTTATTTGTATGTTTGTAACTTCTTGATGCTTCACACCGGTACAAGTTACATAGTAGAATGCGGCATGGAAAACCGCGGGTGGGGTGGGCGGGGGGGCAGCTAGTTAGCTATAAATCTATTATTTATTTAATTATTATGTATCTAATATTAAGTGGCTTACTCAGCGAATATTTAAAATAAAAAATATAAAATCTGAATTTTCAATTAGGTAAAATGTTTAGCAAGTAAATAGTTTAGCATAATCTTTTAAAAGTTCGTAGTCACTTTAACTATATGAACAAATGACACGCACAGAATACTTTTATGACGACATAAAAGTATTCTGTGCGTGCTTTGGAATAGGAATTCGGCGAGAATATTTTGCGGGACTAGCACGCTTACATCACAACTTAGATACTGCAACTGATTGCAGAGTATTTTTTTATATTTTATCATCGGCAACTTTATATGTCGGAGCTTTTACTTATAAATTAGGGTCACTACACAAACACTGGTTCTAATTATAGTTTCACTTCTGTATTTTTTATTTAGTATCTCATCTAGACTAAGCGGTATATTTGCCTTCACCATACCGAAAAATTCGTACTAATGTATAATGTGTGCATGAGAATGTGAATTTATAAATTATGCGAATGCGATAGTGCGATGCGATGGTTGATAGTTGCGGGCTGCGGTATCATCGATGCTAGCCCGCACCGAGCGAGCGTCGCGTCGAGCGTGGCAGATGTGCCACCGGTTGTGATTGTCTTGCCTCGATGATTGATGATCTTCCGCGGCGGCTGGGGGTTAGGGTTGCCGACACTTTAGTTTTAAATAAAATAATTATGTTCGTAAGATAAGTAAAAGTAGTGATTAAGAAAAAAAATATTGTAATGCCAATAAAATTAATATAAAAGCAGGTAAAATTGTATGAAGTAGGTAATAAGCATTCTGATAGAATTAATAAAATCAAATAATGTTACTTGTGCTCAAATAACGTAAGTATCTAAAGTTCTATATGATATAATAACAATATAAATAACTGAAATAAAATGATAATATCCATATGAAAAACAAGATATCTTAAGTAAACACAATAAATAAACAACATAATTAAGAGAAAAACAACATTTAGTCTCCAAAATCTGTAAACAAAGTGATTAGCGCATACTTTCTTTTGTATCATTGATAATACTCCATTGTTTGCTATGTGTAATAAGATATCCGGAAGGCAAAGCAAGTACTTGGAGTGGGGATTATCCCCCTATTGTTGTAATCATGATTGACAGTTCGTCTCTCCCTTACGATATGTTGACTCCGCCTACAGTCTAAAGAGGCTGAGAATAATGGAGTTAATGCAGGAAAATAATATTAGGTATTTTGGTAATTATAATGCTATTATGTACGTTTTTAATCTACATTTTTTTTAAATTAACCTGCAGTACTTTAAGGGGTGCCAATGTTCATCAATATAAAACAAATTTTGTTATGAGACTTTGCTACCTTTGCACCTTCAAAATGTATAAAAAATGGTCCCATAGTTAAAGCTGTTCAGGAGTGACAGCCCTAGCGTTCTATTCAACCCACGTTTATTCAATATAAGCAAACTCAGGCATAGGCCAGAGTAAAAGTACTTTAGCGAAATATTCTACATTCGTCAACTGTTACCATTGCTTGCTATGATTTCAATATTTGGCAAATACTCTTAAAGTTTATGTTATATTATTCTTATGAATTTAATAATCAATGACATACTTATATTTTTGTTATGTTTACTCTTGCCAATAGAAAGTTTTGAATTGAGTCTTTAGATTTATATGAGGCGGATAGATTTCCATCTCGCGGTTTTACGTACGGTCCCCTATTTACATTAATTAAAAAATATCTTAGCGGATACGTACGTTACAATAGCTGTATGCCAAATTTCAGTCCGATCCGTCCAGTGGTTTGAGCTGTGCGTTGACTGACTGAATGACTCAGTCACGCTTTCCTTTCATGAATTTACATTAATTGTATGATTTTTTTCTTATTATCTGTAGGTAAGTAAGTATTTACCTAATTAAAAACTAACATCTTGAAGTAAAGTTTAGTTTGGAATGTGATCAATTTTAACATCTAATCACTGTCCTTAACTACATCTAAATGGACAAGATCAAATGCTAAATGAATAAATTGTTTTTTCACATTTATATTCTCAACGTGACTCGTTACGCCATCTGTAGGAGTTCACGTATCCCATCACGTAAACAAAAAGAGGTTCTAGTCAAATGAAAACCATTTGATGATATGTAGCCTCTTTTTGTCTTGATAGTTTTAGGCAAGTCAGTTAAAAAAACATGGAAAGTAGTGTAAGAAAAATGCAATATAAGAAAAAATAGCAATTTATATTGTTCTATCTTCAAAAGGTAAATATGTTTTCCAATAAGGTAGCAACGGAGTATTCCAGCTTCACGAAACAATATAGACGTTTCTGCGTAGTATACTAGAGGGCGTTCAAATTTATTTATTAAAGTTGAACCTTGTGTGAGCAGAATAGATATAGGTACAAATTTTTATATATCGTAACAAAATAAGGATCGTTAATTAGTTTACTTAAATGAGGATTATAAATATCTTATTTATTCAAGATAAATAATATAGTATCTAGCCTTCGCTAATGATGTTTGATTTTTGATACCAAAGTTATATTTTACTCAATCAAAATAATACTATCTAACAGTATCACATAGAGTAGGTATTACTTTAAACACGGTGGAAGTAAGTTCAGCTTCAACGTAGGTATTATAAACATTAAATGAAGAAAATATTTTAAAACATCAAATTTTCCCTCCAAAAACAGTTTTTCCTTTTGCGAAAGTGTTCCATTATGTGAGTAGGTATTATGGAACACTGAAATATAACACGACTGCGTCAAATCTATGCGACAGTTCTAAAAAAACAAAATAAGGTCTAAACTTTCAATAATGTTGTTATGAAATGTCAACATCAAGACAATTATTTTATGAGACTATTAGATACGTGCAACGTAGTTAGGCCGCCAAATAAACTTATTACGTTTAATTATTCCATTACATTACTGATTACATCTAGTATAAAGATTTGTGTTACAGATTTGTTAATTCAGTTAGAAGCTACAACTGTTGGACTGTTGTGTTCTTCTGAAATATTATTATAATTTTAATAATGCCTTATATTTACGTTCACATAAATAGCATATTATGATCTCTATGTATAATTTAATAAAATATTAAACGCATTATTTTAAAACAATATATCACGTAAAGCGTCCATATTAAAATGTATTTTTTTATAAAGAAAGTAGTAGGTAGAAATTATACTTACCTACATATAACATAATGGTGATATAACTAATGGATGATTTTTATTTTAGTTTTTGACGACAAGCGGAATTTCAATCGTAAGGTAATCCAATATTTTTATTTACAAACTTTTACAAAAGCCAATTAAATTAATTAAAAAAAAAGAACATTGATGTCATAAAAACATCCCTAAGGAGATAAATACTTTATTAAAAAATAAATAGTTAAATTTAAGTTCCGAGTGTCAATAATAATTAGCACAACAATGTTCTTAATCACCTTATTAAAGGATCGAGCTTTCGACTAGTTTGTTAATGACCGATGACTTAGGACATACTCCATAGCATATATAATCGGGAACAACACGAGTAAAGCCATTACAACCACTTTGAGCTTTCCAAGTGAATGTTGTTCTTATATTAATTATAGAAATTCTTTTCTTTCACCAAAATGCCAGACTCAACGACAAAAGGATTACCTGAGTATAGCGCCAGTGAAAAAACAGAGTGGAGTTCAGGAGCAACAGCAAATAATCTCCAAAATGGAACGGTAATTTGAAATTGTAACTTTATATATAATCAGAAGATCATAATATCCATCATTTAATACCTAATCCTTCTGACTGAGACTTTTTAATTTAATTTAGTTTATTTATGAAGTACCTATTTGTTCACCCTTTTATGTATATTCTATCTTAAATTATCGATAAACTAATGACATATTTCTTACATTTTCAGCGTTTGGAATGGAACGCGTTACAGAACCACAATGTCGTCTCAGCGGCCAGCGGCAACAGTGCCAACGTCCATATACCAAATAGCATTAGCAACCAGAATGGCGTCCACGGACAGATTGCATTCAATACACAGAATTATGTAAACATTCCGTACCAGAGAAGTGCACCACACATGTCAAATGGCTACACAACTTTACATGCTCAAAGGCTATTGAATGCTAACATTCCAGGAGCATTAATACGCAATGCTCAAAACGGAATAAATGGTGTCAATGTATGGAACAACCAATCAGCAAACATGGGAAGATTTATCAGTCAACCAAACGTATGGAATAACAATAGCAATAAAACTATTACTGGAGGTGTAAGGAAACAGAAGCGCATCAGAACAGCCTTCACAAGCCAACAGATGATGGAGCTCGAACAGGAGTACGCCAGAACGAGATACCTTGATCGCGCTCGCAGAATAGAACTAGCCGAAATGCTTCGTTTAAACGAGCGTACTATTAAGATCTGGTTCCAAAATCGCCGCATGAAGGAAAAAAAGGACAGAGCTGAAAGTCTCGAAGATTCTGAAGAAGCCAGTACAACAGAGTCGTCTCCAGAAATGGGAAATGGTTCAATACCAATGCTTATTCATGAACAGTATCAAATAACGGTTGGTAATGAGGTTTACAACCGTCCTGGTGCATATATTGAGAATTATCCAGTGACCACAGCGCCAATAACTATGCCTGTAACTAGTTTGCCAGCAACCCCAAATCCTCAGGCCACTGATACTCTAGCAATGAACGGATACCCAGTCTTTATGACAGAAGCACAATACCAATATCAGCATATTCACCCACAGCAGCAGCATTACTCATCACCTTACAGCAGTGATATTCAAGAGATTTCACCAGAAATGTCACCCGAATCAGCACCGCAGTCTGAAATTTCAGTCGCCAACCCTGCTAGTGATATTATTGAAAAAAAATGGGATGTATCATGGATCCGAAGCATCCACGCTGAAGAAGATTATTAGTTAAGATACTCATATTATATAAGTTATATGTATAGATTTTTGTTAATTTTAAGTTTAGCAATAATTAATAAAATAAAATCTGAAATTTATTTTATGTTTTACTAAATTCTTACAATCTTTAATTAATTAAAATTATAGTCGGTGGGACAAACAAAAAATAGAAAAAAAATACATTTCAAAGCTTAGCATGTTTGAAAGTTATCTTAAATATAATACATTTTAATCTAGAAATAATATATAACAATGTTAATGACAGATTTTTTAATGACACCAGTGTTTTTGTAACTTATTGCAAAATTCACACTCGCCAAGATACCTATTTGCTCATATTCTATCAAAATTAATCAAAAATATTTTATTAAAATATACTTTTGTTGCACAATAGTCCGACTCGTATACTGGTTCAAAAAGTTACATTTACTGAAAAGAGCCGGCAAAAAATAGCCAATTTTCAAAACAAGTATAGATTAGTTTCGTCTAAAGCACCTACTCGTAATAAATCTAAACTTGTCTATAGTCTCACTGAAAGCAATAACGAGCCCCGGTGGCAAAAGAACAAAGTAGGCTATAAATAGCATACTGCAGCAGACTCCAGCCGAGTCCAGGACACCAGCCCCTGCAACACCTATTGACATGTAAGACGCGTGGGACAGCCATGGCCCTTTGGAGGGAATTGCCTTTTATCAGCCATCAAATAGATATACACAATACTATATATAGTTTATTATTTTAGTTTAATTTTATTATATTTTTTTGTTGTAAATAACTGTAAATAATTGTGAATAAAACTATGATATGATATGTGGACAAAATATTTTATATTATTTTGGGGTGCCACATAATTATCCTTTTCATTACACTTACTCGTAAAGTGGCTCTAATTGCACCGCTTTTAGGTTCTTAATACAGCTTTTTTTTGGCTATTTGGCGGTTTTGCCAGTGATCTTATTTAAACATGCGCGCGTATCATATTATATCACTAGCGCGCCATTTACATTACCTATGTCTGTTATTTTACAAGGTTTTATTTAACTTTCCCTATTGGTATGTATGTTAGTAAGTATGTTTAGGTTGAATCTTGTACTCAAGTAAATTTTGACTCCTCGGTGTTCAATTGATGTGAAAATTATACATACTGTAAGTCCGTTGACAATACAATAATAATGATGTCATTGAGCGGTCTGATAATGGAGATGAATAAAAAAAAGCTTGCCCTTCTTTTTTTATACTCGAATTTCCACGCCAGTGTGTTGAAAAGCGTTGTATGAAACGCGTATTGATCATTTACACACTCGGCTCGCTTATCGCCTATTATCGAATAATACCTTTTCGTCTGTAATGACCAACATAGCACACTTGTACACACGGCCACAGATCAAGCTACACATTTTTGTTGCAAAATAGCTCCTATTACAACCGCATAAGGTGCCGCAGTGTGTAGCTTGATCTGTAGCCGTGTGTACCTATCACCTACTATTGTAAGATTAGTTACTTTATCAAAATATATATTTTAGATGATACATAAAAGATAAACTTAGAGTCATGATGATATTATGATACCCAATTTGAGTATGTAGGTAGGTATCCACTTTTCTTCATTTCATATTTAGGTACTTTACCATAATAATTATAACATGTAAGCGTTTAATACCTACGTACAATTTCATTTTATGGATACGATCAATACCAACATATTTCCACTCTATCTTTCATTACAAGAGTAACAAAGAAAACACTAGAAACATGCATAAAGGCTCATACTCCTAATTTGATTCGTTGCGACAAAGAATAGTTGCGATAAAAAAAATGTAAGAGGTAGACCAGTAATTTCTATCAAACAACATATTTGATGGACTCGATGTCAAATTAAGTAATCTAATAATTACCTAATAAATGATATATTAATTGATTGTAGACTCTTACCAACTAACATTAGTTAATTGTGTATGATTAGGTAACATTATAATTAAATAATGATTTCGTTGCTTGAAGTATATAAGAATATAATTTCTTTTGTTATTTTTAGTATCGTTGATGGTAGTGGTGGCTGACAATTAATTAAAATGAAATATTCATTTACCGGTCCAAGCAGAGCAGGAATGAGATCCAGGGTGGACCACGCTGGAGAAGAGTTGATGAGACATGAATTGACTAAACATGTAAGTAGTCATTAATATATTATTTATTTCATGTTATTGCACCAAATTTAGAATATCATTGATCAGGCCGAAGTTTAATAAAAAATGTAAATAAATATATAATTGTAATGGAATTCTGGTAAATTTACGTAAAATGTTATCGAATATTAAGTAGTTATCATGAATATTTTTTTTAAGGTTAGCAGAAATTAGATATTTTTTCGGTATATCAATATCCAATATGTTTTATTTCAGATGGATACGAATCGTTTACAAAGTTGCCCAACAAAAAGGGGAAAAAGATATAGAAGCGCCTTCACGACAGATCAAATAAACTATTTGGAGACACAATTCAAGAAATTTCCTTACATAGGCAATGGTCATCGTAAAGAAGTGGCAATAACTTTGAACATTCCCGAAAGAGCAGTCAAAATATGGTTTCAAAATCGAAGGATGAAGGAAAAGAAAGACGCAATCGGTAAAGAATTTGAAGAGCAGCAAAACGGGCGTAAAACTGGGGAATTTGTTAAAGATCAATTAAATAATGTGAGTAATTTGCCTAATGATAATAATTTATTTTCATTGCCAGAAATTGAAAGAAAGGCAAATATTGAAACGTATAATGCTTCACCGTCCCATTCAGAAAAACTAAACTATTATGAAGAAACACTTAGTAAAGATCAAACGATGAAACGCCATATGGATCAAAGGCTTTCACCACCAGCTGTTAATGTGAATAAATCACCTGAATACAAGTCTTCCGCAGAATTTTCTATAGGACTATGTAAGAAATACAAAACTGAGGCAACTGCTACAAACTTTGAAAGTGTAAAGTTAGAAAATAAGCCAGAAGTTAAACAACAAACTCAATCAAACATACAGTTTAATAACGTATATATGAAAGCCATGCAAGATTCTCCTGAGGATTTGTCATCATGGAAGAAGTCATCATTGCAGACTCCAAGTGAAAGTGTTCCTGGAACAGTTAGTTCTAGTAACGCAGGATATGTACCTGTTATTCCTAGTTTCTACGCCCAGCCTTACCTGTCATCTGGAAATATGATCTGGAAACCAATAAACGTTATGCCAGTTATGTCAACAGGAGCACCAGCAGTTACTATAACGAATAATCAACCAGAAGCTTTACCTCTAGCACAGGGACCAAATGTTCTAAGAAAAAACTGTAACTGCAATTGCCATGTTACTGCACCAGTTCCTCAATTACCTATGAGTTTTCAAGGACCTGGAAATCCACAATATATAATAACTGCTGTACCTTTCCAAAACCCAGCTCCTAAGTTTTAAAAACGCTTTAATTTGACATGTATAAGTTTGTAAATATTTGTAAATTATATACACTTGTATAAAATGAATATATAGATAACTTTAATAAATAAATGACCCTTTTTGGATGTTTTATTTCATTTTAAAGGGAGGTTATATAGTTACTACGAGTATAGTGTTCATATATTCTCTTTATTTAATTTATAAAATAAAATTACAAAAATTCATTGGTTACAGTTTAAGAGTAAATAAGGATAAATATCATTAATGAAAAAAATAACAAATTATCTTAACTTAAAGTTTAGTTTATAGAAAAATATTTTTAATATAGAAAGAAAGAAATCGAATAGTAAACTTATAAGTATTTAACAGATAATTTAAATTACATCAACTAGTTTATAGAATAATTTCAAAGATATAAATAACAACAATGTCAGTTTTATTAATAAGTTAAAATAAATAGCTTAGATCCTATAAACACATGTATACCTAGTAGTACTTACATTTAAAAAAATATAGGACTCGCATTTACGAGTATTATATATTACTACTTACCTACAGTCATATTGTAACGAAAATTCTTAAAAAATTTAAAAACTGGTTTAGTTTACTAAACTAAAAATAACATAAATCGTAACAATTTTTCTCAGACCAATAGCTTTGAGTTTCACTGCCATTATATTTAAATTGACTACCTTCAGAATTTATATTATTGTGTTCTGTTGCCGAACTAGGATAATATTGGGTAGGATGTGCGATATCGTTATGAAATGGAATCGGATTAGGTGATAAATTTTGATTACCATAACCATAATCTGCTGCGTTAAATCCTTGATTATTATACGGATAGTATGTAGGTAGTTGGTAACCTGTATCAGGGTAATTGTAACCATCAAATTGATTATGGTTATACTGTGTGCCTTGATGATCAGGTTGAACTGGCTCTGGTCGAGGTAGTTGTGGAGGTACTTCATTCACACCTATTTCACTGGAAGTATCGGAGCTGGATTCAGAAGATTCCCTCTTCTCTTTCATTCTTCTATTCTGGAACCATATCTTAATGCATTTCTCCCCGATGTTCAAGGTTTTAGCTAGTTCCCTGCGGTTTTCTGTGGCTATATACTTATGACGAGAATATATTTTTTCCAATGAACGTAATTGATCGGTCGTATAAGCCGTGCGGACTCTTTTGGGTTTTTTCTTTATTGTTCTGGTTACATCTGAGTTAGAAAAAAAACACATGAAAGCTTTGTGCAATTTGTTCCTCATTAATATAAACTCAGTTTGGAAATTAATTTTAAATGTAAAAGTTTGGATTTTGGTTACCCAATCACGTATAAACAGCATTTTTTTAAAGTAAATATAGGCCAGTGTTTCAAATCTACATCTAGATGGGAATTATCTCTCAAATATTGTTGCCATATCAGGGCCTAAACTGATTTTTTTTTGTGTTCGATTTTGAAATTGAGGATGCTAGACAACCAGGCGGGTACTACAAAATAGTACCTATGTTTTATAATGTGGTGGTATCGTTTTCTCATGATGTTTTCCATTAACGAAAGTTCAAGCTTATTCGAATCCGCGACATGGCATTCGTCACTACCATCGAATTAACATCGCCTTGGATTTGCATAAAAATTGCATAAATCGTGATATATCTATATATAGGTATACTCATACCTAATAAGCAGAAAATAAAGATCCACGAGAATAGGGACAAACCCGCGGGTTAGAAGCTATATTATTCATATTATTTTATGGAATAAAAATAACCTTGTGATTTTCGAGATTTCGGTTCTGGCCAGACGGTCATAAACGGCCTGTTATCCCAGCAATCTGTCTGTAATAAATGTTAATTCTTATAAAAAAATTCATAAACAGCTTGCCTTGCAAATGTATTTTAGTATTACTACATTCTATATTTCAAATGGCCATACAGAAAAAGTCTTTAGGTTACAAACAACATGGCTGCTTTAAATAAATATTAATTTATTAGTTAGTTAATATAATCCTGAACTAACAGTAATGTTATAACATACCTCATTTGTTTTAGATAGCGGAGTCAATGTAGTCATCAGTACGTTATGAAGCATTGTGGCTCAAGAAAATAAATTAAATTATTTGATTAGCAAAACTTCACACGTGCCACACACGGCATCTACTCGGTTATTGAGCGTTTGATTTTATCTAGTCGTCATCTGTTTCAATTTGTTTTATAAGTACCCGACAAGTTAGTAATACAAATATTAATTTCGTTTCTGACCATTGTCAACTTTATAGAATCACAGTGACGACATAGGTAGTTGCGTTTTCTCGACATTGGGCATTTTGTAATTTTGAATAGGGTGCGGTAAACTAACATGTGTAAATAATGTAAAATGTAGTTGTAACCCTGTTTTTTGTTTTCTCCCTCAATGATATTACTTATATACCACATTTTAAAACTGAGATTAATTCGATTTATCTTCTAAAATTGGGGGATATATACAATTTTTACTTACTAAATTTTGAAGACGAGGTTTCGGAGGTGATGTTGGGAATATTTTCCACAAGGGCCAGTTTTAGGCCACTAATGGAATAATGGTAGAAGTTTTTATTAGGTATATAAAAAGGGTTACTTTTATTACATTATATATCTTGTATTCTTTAATAGCAATTTTAAAAGTGTGGTACAGTATGACACAACTTAGATGTAGCATCGGCGAATCGTTTTCGTACACTTCACTTTCGATTTACTCAACAAATAAAAATAATTCAGTATCGCGCCATTCAACGTCCAACAAGATCTTTTTCGCCGATCATTTTTTAACACATGAGTAATGTTGTAGGCGCACTATTTTCGAGAACGATCGATTTTACGAAGTTTGCCGATGCTTCATCTAAGTTGTGTCATACTATACTAAGTATTGAAGGCCAGTGTGTATTGGGTGTATTTTAAATAAGAATAAAATGACAAATACATTTTTTACGTATAAATATATTTTTAAAATCACAAGGGTTTATCACAAACAATTTGACGACAAACAAATCTTACACAATTTGAAAATATTGAATGTCTATTAAATATCTAATGACAATAAATTAAAATTAATACCTAAAGCAGAATTTTAAATAAACAATAATATAATAATATAAACTAAAGTTAACGAGGTACTAGATATTGTAAATCAAAAAGTCTTTGTAATGATTCTTTGGGCTCATTAGGTTCCCACTGATGAGAATTATCTTCTTCACTTGTGCAATCTGTGATACTCGCAGGTGATATTGGCTCATATATTGGACTGCTTCCTGCATACCAGACCGCACCGCTTCTATCATGAAAAGGGACTTCCAGTCTTCTGCTATCACATAAAAAATTGTCTATGACGTTTACTAGATCACTCATTACTTCATCGTCAAGAGTGACATAGCCATATTCATCAGTCTTCTCGTTAATTTGAGATTCAACGTAATCAAGTCTCGCTAAATCTGGAGAACTTCTTTCTTCTCTCATTTCTTCAATTGTCATCTGTTCATTTCTTTTGCCTTTCAGACGACGGTTTTGAAACCAAACTTTGACAGTTTTGTCGCTAACTTGCAACTTTTCTACCAATACTTGTCTGTCATCACGGTTGATGTATGGTTTTGATTTGAAAATCTCTTCTAATATTTCTATTTGTTCTGTAGTGAACATTGTCCTCTTGCGTTTACGTTTCACGATTGTCTTGATGCCACTTGCTGTTGGGACCACTGTAAAAATAAAACGCAAACATTAATTATTTACATAATATGTAAATGTTTCTAAATTTAAATTAATAATGACGTAAAATACTTACAGGAAATATGTGCACGATGCTTTTTTCCCATGACATCATTATTTTGTCGTGGTTTCAGAATTATAAATTCTGATAGATTCACTGCATTCTCCGTTGTTTGGTGTAACTGTAAAATTAAAGATTTTATATTGATAATTCACAATAAAGTAAAAGAAAAAAATCATAAGGTAAGTGTATGATTAATATTTACCTGATTTTGATTGTTATAATAAGGAGTTGTTTTGAAAGAGTCTTGAAAGTTTTGGTAGTTTGAAAGATGCGTAGATTCTATGGCAACTGAAGACAAATGCGTCTGGACTTGTGCTGTTGACACCATAGGGTTTTCGACTGGAATGTAGTTCGTTTGCTAGAAATTAAGAGAATTGTTAGTTAGAAGTTTGTCTGTTTGTTTGTCGTCGATTAGTTGAATATTTATAATTTTAAAAGTAATATTTTTTATGAATAAATATATTACCTGGCACGTAAAGGAATCTGAAGGTCCTGATTGGTGCTTTCCATAACCATGTGATGAGAAATCTTCGTGTGCATTCTGCAGAGACTGTGATATCTGAAAAAAAGAGATATAGTGTAATTAAATTCTTAACACACGATTTAAAATATTATTCGAAAATGTTCTAATTGATAATTACTTGATAACTAATTTGATCACCATTTTTGCAGTTTTCAAAGTAAAAGTTCTCCATCGAATTTAGAAGAGTATTTTCATTATCCGAATACATATCTGTCAACGTATTAAGTGCGAATGATGTATAATTTTGCAAGTCCAAACCTTTTATATGATTTCATAACAGTAATTGCTAATTACCCTTACCCCTTCCTAAATCCGTTGTTGTGATTGACAACCCTTAATCAATTAAAACTTTTTAATTAGTCCTAATTAGCACGTCCTTTCAGGTAGGATTAGTGGGCGTTAAAAAAGATAAATTAATTATTTTATATAGTAAACATGTTGACGTTTTATTTGTTAGGATAATAATAAAGGTAAAAATAAATATGGACTGTGGGGAATACAACTGCACAACAATACATTTATACCAATATTTAAGTATGCCAAGATACCTAAATACATACCTTCTATCACCTAATTCCCATTGAAGACCCGCTAAATTAAATTGGCCTTTATTAAAAAAATCCATACAAATCTGTCAAATTAGATGAAACAAAAGATAGTTGAGAGTTAATAGACAGGTCGATGAAATGATATCCGAAACATACTACGAAACTGCAAATGTGACAAAATTAGCCCTACCACGCCCCACTTTTATTATTGGGTTAATCACGGAAATAATCGCTAATCGCTAATCCGATTTTATTGAGACAAATTTCAGCCCGATCCGTCCAGTAGTTTGACCTATGCGTTTATCGATCAGCCAGTCAGTTTCTTCTTTTATTATATATACGAGTATAGGTTGTATTGTAGGTATTTTATCTACACTAATCTATACTAATATTATAAAGAGGAAAGATTTGATTGTTTGTTTGTATGTTTGTTTGTTTGCATTGAATAGGCTCCGAAACTACTTAACAGATTTGAAAAATTCTTTCACTAATAAGAAGCTACATTATTTCTGAAGGTATAGGCTACTTTATATACCGGGAACGCGAGTGAAACCGCGCGGAACAGCTAGTTGTAAATAACTCAAAAACTAAATATTCTGCAGTTGGATCATTGACCTTGTACTGAACCTTCAAGACACGAGTCAGACTCGCAGTCCGGCTTATTTTTGGTATAAATGGTATGGTAATGGTGCTTTCTGGAGGGTAGGATATACCGGATACTTGAACTCTACCTACTTATTTAGTAACTACTTTTTTTTACTAGTAATTATTTACTTAATCGATAAATAATTACTCGATACCAAATTATTAAACATTTTGGTAGGTTTTTTTCATTAATCATTCATTATCAATTTTTTTTTTGGTAGAATTTCTATGGATCATATGCTAACATTTCGTAGATTTAGAATCAGTACTATATTTCCTTGTATTGTGTTTTTAGAATCAGTACTATATATTAAAATCAAATTAGTTTCTTTGTATTTATTTCCTTTTCTTGCAAAACCGCAGAGTATGGCTCTTACCTACTTTTAAAATGAGCAGAACGGTTGGATTACAAAATATATAGATTTGCACTTCACAGGTTTTCTATAGTTTATATAGTACCTATTCACGTGGCCTTGGTTATAAGTAACAGTAGAGTAATAGATTAAGTAGTATTTATTAAAAAATATAAACAGAAAAGTGATTACACATTCATCTTCACAACTCAAATATGAACAAATTATATTTCTACACAGATAAGTAGACTGATCAAATTTCACAAATTAATATTAAAAGAAGAGTCATAATGAACACAATATTATTCAAAATAAGGATAAGCTTACAACTAAAAAAAAACTTTACAATCGCTATCATAAAGTGATATAAGAGGAAAACTTGCTAGATGACGTAGTAGATGTATGCTGATTGCTTGCGTCCGAAGTAGTAAGATAGGAGAGGTATGGATCTTGAGTCATCGGTAAACTGGCAGATCTTGAATGTAAACTGCTGTCTTCATAAGTTGGTGTCGGAATAGAAGCCATAGATGTGCTAAATCCATAAGCATCCGTCGTTGGTGGATGCATCACTACACCACTTGGTAAAGGATTATAGTACGGAGAACCAGTAGAATACCTTACAATATCATCGTTTAGTTTCAAATTCACTCCGTTAGGCACGTAGCTATCTGATGCAAGTGAAGGCAGAGTATTAGAATTTGAGGGCACTGACTCATCATTCGTGTACCGATAAACCTCAGACATAGGTGAGTAAGCGGCCCTGCTTGTTCCTGCGGTGTAGTACGATGAATAAGATAAATTTGGTGTGTAGGACGGAAGTTCTATCGTACTTTGGGGCCCTTTTATCACTGATTTCAATGGGCTAACCGTTGAGTAATCCGGAGGTCTTGACATGTTGTCGTTGGATGTGAGGTAGATTTTATGATGACTAGCATGGCTGTCGGTTAATAAACGTCTATGTCTATCGTGACCTCCACAGCTTCTCCCATGACTCATCTTGTGATCTTGACTCGGTGAAAGGTCTTTGGAACTGGACGGACTACTATCATCCACAGAAGATGATGGTTTGTTGTGTTTGTTGTCCTTCTTATATTTCATGCGCCTGTTTTGAAACCATATTTTGATCTGTCGCTCCGATAACTGTAAGTAGTTTGCGAGTTCAATGCGTCTAGGCCGACATAAGTAACGGTTCTGGTGAAATTCATTTTCCAATTCCACCAACTGTGAACTCGTGTATGCTGTTCTAGCACGCTTTGTAAAAGTTTTCTGATAGGATGTTGACTCAGACATTTCTGAAATTAAAAGAAACGATTTTAGTTCAAGAATATGTTAAAGTATTTTAAGTTTATGGAAAAAAATATGTATATAATAATAGAATAATATAAACTATATTAAAAACAAATAAAATCTTAAGTTCTAGAGATATTTTTTAGAGAATATACAAGTAGGAGCTCATACCTGTGCCTGATAATGAAGATGCTGGTCGCACTATTGAAGTACTCAGAGAAGTTTTGTTACTCCATGAAATGTTCTGAAATTTATAAAAGTAATGAACATTTAATAAATATTAATTTACCACAAAAAAATAAACACGTGTTACTTTGGCTAAGCTTAGTGAAACAATAAGGTGAGTTCGACCTATTTCTTAATTACTGCTATCTACAACGAAATTAAATTGTCATTATGAATCCGGTTATTCTGCGGTAAATCACACTAGTTACAGATATTTCCATTTGTGTTATAGCAGTAGTGACAGTCTTATTACCACTCTGTTAAAGTCGAATATATTATGAAGTGTATTTACCTGACTGGGAAAACTAGATTCATGTAAGTTATTCATTTCTCTTCCAGGATCTTTGACGACATCATCTAAACTATTTCTTTGGTGATATTGGACCAGTTCATTAGCGATGTAACTTCGATTGTATACAACTTGATTTCCAACTTGGGTTGTAGTTTCACTAAAATTGTTGTCATTTTTACTGACGCAATCTTCTGTAATTACCTCCTCAGTACCGGAACCGTAATTATTATTGGAACTATTGCTTATGTTTTCGTAGTTAGGTATTTGGTAATCATATCTGGGTTCTAAATCGTCTTGTACTGTTGCTGGGTTGTATGATTGATGGAGACCAAGAATATCTTGGATACTAAAACCAGTTGAATCTCTCGAGTTAAAATCTTGCACGAATGAATTAGGTATTGAAGACAGAACTTCTGCTTTGCAATCTTGAAAAGCATTATCATTAACACCATAAGTAACAGCACCATCCGCCAATATATCTTCAACATTGTGAGATGTATTTGCACTTATTTTACAATCACTTTTGTCAGGTATATCTAATGTGTTAGTATCATATTTAGATAGGACTGCATTAGAAAATTCTGATGACGTAGTATCTCTAGAGTCGTCTTGATCAGAATGTAGGCTCGGGGGTGACGGAGTGGCAGAAGACATTTTTAATCCTTCCGCAGATGATAAACTCACTTTGTTATTGATGGCTATTATACCTATTAGACACTACATCAAAATTAAACAAAAAAAGACACCAAACTCTTCGGCGACCGTACAGATTGAGACTTGTTTACAAAATGCTTTTTGTCACCTGAATGTCGTTAATTTGGTAATGACTTTGTATGTTTGTGTGACTAATATTGAACAAGGCAAGTTTGTTAGTGTGCAATAGATAAGACGGACATACCGAATACCGGCTCTCTGATAGTGGTCAGGCAGTAGAAGATAATAGTTTAAAATTGGTTACGGTAGCTAAAGGAACTGTCACAATTTTATTCTTTATGTTTTATTTATTTTTGTGTTATCGTATGACAATATGTACTGGATATAGGTAATGAAAACAAAGTTCAATATTTGGTCTGAATTGTAGACCTAATAATTGTCTTTACATTTAGTACCTACAGAGTTAATATTATAAAGTAAAAAAAATAATGTATTTCGATCATCAGTTCCTTAAATACGATTATTATACCTACTGATACAGTTTTACTACAGTACCTACGTGCGTAGGTATTGAGTTGGTAGGTTTAAATATTTGGAGCTACTTTAAAACCACAAGTTTTTACGTAGGTAGGTAATGTAGGTCCCTACCTACCAGCACTGATAAGCAAATCCATTAACATGCAACAAATTCAAGTTAAGTAAGAAATAAAGACTCAACTTTATTTAGTTTCATTATTTGGCAACAAATTTTAATTACTATCAGTGCTATCTTTCGCTGAAGATTCTGACAAATGTCAAAAGGTGTATTTTTTATTTTAGCGAAATCTATCTAGTGTGGGGCAGTGCGATGTGGTAAAAGTACCCAATGTTTGTTTTGATATCAATTTTGGAAAACTGTTGGTATATAACATTTTATAAGAAAATCTCATAGATATTTATTAAATGTTGACTTATGAAATTTTGATACAAACTGGGCTGCGAATAAGCAAAGATTTATTTATTTTTCTGATTTTAATTAAGTCAAGCGGCACTAGCACAAAATATAATATGAATATACTTTATGTGTTCTCAAAGTATTATAATAATAAAAAAAAATATTTTACGTAATGCATCATTATGGGAAAAATATTCGAATTAGGTAGTCTTGATTTTGATTTAGTTCTTATGATTGTACACCAGCGAATTATTAGATTGCATTTTAACGAATATTTCTTGAGTTTTAATTTATTACGTTTTCAGGCACACATCGTAATTTTATGGTGGTTTTTATTAGTTCCTTTATTAAAAATAACCGTTATTTACTGATAGATAACCCATTGGTTTCATGATACATACATCAATCAATTGACATGCCTCTCATGCGCTAAACAGAAAATTCCTTTCAATAGGCTCATAACCTATTAAATTAAAACGCAAATATTATCCGTTAAAAAATCAAAAGGTACATCCACCATAATTTGACAGGTGCCAAAAAATATTAGCTGATCCAATTACACTTTAAATTTTAAAATGGATTATAATAGTTATAGCAATTACCATAATGTACAGTGCAATATAGTAAAATGACTGGTATTGTCTATGGCTATCAGAAACCTATTGAAAATCAGTTTATTTAAAAGCTTAGCAGCTTAGGCACACGTGCTAAGGTAAAATAGTAATTTGAGTTACTAATGCAATATAGGCTATATTTTAATTACACAATTATAAAGATTTTATTAATTATAATTTAAGATCTTTACTTTTATTTTTATGACACAGTGAAAAAGAAATATCCGGGATATAGCCGTTATATTTCCATACAACTAAGCAAGATTCTGCGTCGTGTCTCAGAATCATCTAATATTATTTTGAGTAAAGTATGAGATGTAGGTACTTACTTAATATTTTTTTTAATTCATATTAATAATATGTAGAATTATTATGAAAAATACAGAAATCTTGAAACATTTTATAGTGATAAAAGTACTAGGTACCTTCTAGATGATGTGCTATTAGTATCTAAATTAATCTTCATACCTACTCATACGTAGGTATGTAGATGAACCGTAGGTACTCACCTCAGCATACTTTATTTGAAATGTTGCCTAAATCCTTGAATTATGTCTAAAATTAAGTATTATAGAAGCCAATAAGTATAAGATATTGTTAACAACTGTCGAATGAAATCAGCTGCTCGGTCGTCATTGAACCGGCGACCCTGGCCTATTGTTGTTGTTTGATAGATGAGTTCCATTCGTGAGAGAGCCGAGCTTCTGCGGCTTACGTATATTCCGGTTGCAATGTTTGGAACCAAAGGAGATTATGACGTCGGTATGATTACGAAGGCTTTGCAAACTTCGATTACTGCTACAGTCTTAAGTAGTAACCAAAAATAACGAAGATAGGCTTGTTGCCCCTAATCCTGAACTTTGATGCGCTATATCTTTGTAGTTTTTTTATTGATTTGTTATAATAAAAATAGTATCCAATATTTTTTGATATCCTAACTGACGGACTAAACATAATTAATTATTCTTTACCCAGTCATCATTCCTATTGTGCGCACTAGAACCATTTTGTCTATCTACGTCCGAGGCTCAGTTGCTCATTAACCGACTTCAAAAAAGAGAAGGTACTTCATATGTATATAATTCTATCTTTTTGGTTCATTATTAATGTATTATTTTGATGACTGTAATACGAAGCATTAGCGACTCGATTATTACCGCTTTCAAATAATGCTTAATTTTTTAAAATAAATCTATAAAAAGTTTAAAATTTTGCATGTTCGGCATCGGGACCGTTACTCCAATAAATTTAACGTTTCTGGACAAAAGCAAACTAGTCTCGGACGAAGACCCCAAGCTCATAACGTCAAAGCGATGATATATTACGATTTGCTCAAAGGGGACCCTTTTTTGTTCTGAGCTTAATGGTTTTACTTTAATCGACACCGGTGAAGGATGGCAATAGGATTTTTTGCAAGTGGGAGTGAGATAGATGATGGTATCTGTTCCCGCCAAAGAGGAAAGTGATTCAGGCACTGAATTGGAGTTTGGTTACTCATTGTCAACAGTTTGTTGTGGGCTTCTGACCGTGATGGTGAAGTGTGTCATTTAAATTTAGAAGTCAAAAACGTCAGTAACATTTAATTTGTCTCTTTGTAGATTGACCACCAATTTCCTAATGTGTTACAAATATTAAGACGTCATGGGTAATTCCCACTCAATGGATTTTATAAATACCCTTTTTAAACAGTGAGTATTTTATACTGTCATATATTATAATTATTATTAATTAGACTCTCATGATCAGGAACCCTTTTTCCATGTTTGTTCCAATTGTTGTGCTAAGCAAAGTGCCATCTTCAAATCATCCTGTGAATTAACGTTTTGGTTTACAGGCGTGGATCACTTCAGTAGATTTTTTCCTGTAGGGAAATGGAACTGAAAGTTAGATGCTTTCATGGTTTATAATTTCCCTATTGCTTCTACAGATGGCGCTTATCGTTTTCTAATATAAGATTTACACTTCGTGAATGTTATTACAATTATTAGATAACGTGAATTAAAATGTATTTACTATATGTATACCTATAAACATAATTACATTATATTTTACATATAGCCTTACAATCTCCATCTGACGGCTATTATATGAACTTCAGTGTAGATTCATCACGTCTAGTTTTGGAACATTATGCAGTTTGAGAGTACATTATATTTTATAGGCTTGTGTTTGACCATAATCTATACTATAATATTTATAAATATTTTGATATCCAAAAATAATTTGTACTACATAATCAAATGCCCAAGTTTGAACAGAATAATTTCCGCAATTCTCACCTAAAATAGGATAAACCTTTTAGATGATAACTTTCCCCCACAAATAATAAGCATTAGTAACGTCCGCATCCTCACGGTGCAGCAAATTATCCATATTTTAGTTATACATTTTTTCCCTCTTATTAGGTCTAGTCCATACAGTACATTTTGTCTGCAGCGTACAAAACGTGTGTCATGTAAAACGTCGGTCACCGACAGGCCGATTTTTCGTCGGCTCAATGAACAAAATTCATTCGTTTGTTACGTGCGTAGTAAAGTTTCGTGTTAGATTGGTTGTGTTTTCAATGTATATTATGTCCAGTTTCTTTGTGATGGACTGTATGGCCGCTAGTACTATTATCTATTCTGTGGAATGGCAGGTACTTTTTAGTTAAGATGATCACCAGTGAAACCTTCTAAACATCTGCTAGCAAAAAATAGGGCAGCTTGGAGAGTGCTGATGTAGCTTGTGGTCTTCCTTCCTGTCTAGTCCTGTGTTGTCACCTAATCATGTTCCGAAAATAAAAGAATGAAAAAATAATGAATAAATTCTGAATGCTTTTCCAAAATATTATCAAATTTATTTAGTTTTCGTGTTAAGTCAATCTATTTTTTAAATAATAGTGTGGCGACCATGAACCGGAAGTCGCAACGTGTGGCAGGGCCTCCTCAAGGTGGACCGACGATCTTGCGAGGGTCTCAGGAAAGCAAGACCGACCATCGTGGAGATCCTGAGCCTTTGTCCAGCAGTATGATGTCTTTCGGCTGATTTGATGATGAATTAATATGGTATGTGTAATGAATTGCTCATAGATTAACTAGAAATGGAAAAGCTTCCTGAAATAAATTTAAGAGTAGGAAAAAAAGGTGTAATATAAAATTATAACTTTTCACATTTAACAAGTAACAACTTATGTTTGCACCGATACAGGCAACACTTCCTTCTGAAGTTTCCTCGGCAAATGTACAATTTGCGCGAACGTAACTCACGAAACATAAATCGCCAAAGAAATTTTCAAGTGTTGCCAGTAAAACCGCTGGCGTCTGAATTAATTTCGTGAATGCAAATTTACAGTGTTAAGTTGTTCTCTTGCAGTTTCACTTCGTAGTTTCACAATGTAGTGGAAGTTGTGAATGGATGAAACTTTCCACTTTGCGCTATGTATTCCATCTTATACAGCATGATTGGGTATGTGGCCAAAACATCCTTATAAATAATCGACCAACATCATCCTATATGTATATATTTACTAGTTACTCTAACGGTTTCTATTCAAACAAGGGATATTTAGTAACTTGTAAGTACTTATATCTGTGGTGTCCATAATACATATTTACATACAACATTGTTTACAACGAGAATAAAATAAAATATTCCTGACAGATAGGTATAACATGAGAATTATAATTTAGTCCCGTACAAGACAATCTCGCGTGAATACAAAAATATTGCAGAAATTAATAAACATAATTTTTTCGTTCGTGCTTCAGCCAAATTACAAGACTTAATTTTCAAAATGTAGGTCTAAAATACGAATAAGAAGTTATTTTCTTTAAAACATCGTGAGGAAACCATAGCACGGTAGGGTACTTTTTAGTTCCCGCCTGGTTGGCTACCACCCTCAAGTTGAAATTGTGCCGCCAAGCAACTTCCGGTGTGTTCCGACAGCTGCACTTCTAGGTTTTGTGAGCTTTCCACCATCGGCCACATCATCACATACCACGGTGTAATTGTGGTCAAACACAGACCAAGGTATATATGTATAGGATAAAGACTTGACTTAGACAAATTAATTTATGCTGCTTAGCATCATCACATACCACGCAGCTTATTCTTTTTCAGAAAAAATTGTCATTACCATAAATTTTTGCATCGTAGTGTGGACAATACAGCCATATTCAATGGACAAAGATGAAAACATGACTTACAAAATTGGAGTCGTTTGGCCACAAAGGATTAACTTCTACTAGAAATACATAAATGATGGAATTAAATTAAAGTAATAGTAGGATTGTACAAAAAGGCAAAAATATCCAAATAATTTCCAAGTCTATCCTTTTATATTATTCGGTACATAATGGAGCTGAGTTTTATAAATAAAAGAAGTAAGCATAGCGAGGTGGCAAGTACCGCTCTATACGTACATATAATATGGAGGTAATAAGAAAGCTTTATATTAAAAACGTTTCCGGAGCTCGCATGCGGACATATGCTGCGAATGTTCGTGTTAACGCCGTAGTTCTGAAATCATGCCAGAACTTGATACGAAGCAAACTGCCATATCGACTTTTATCACTATAACGTGATATTACGCCTACGACTGCAAACATTCCATACCAAACCCAAAAGTTGATTTGAAAAGCTATTTGCAAAGTTTCATGGTAATTTTACGAGCGCTATAAAATTTACCATCCAATTATAGACAGAATAATTTATTTTTTATGTCGAGGACAGCAATATGATGGGGAAAATAAAGCTTCAAGCAATTACTACTTTATTATAAGATTGAGTTTGATGATTTGCTGAGTTGGTCATACAAATGAAAATCGATAGGTACACACGGCCACAGATCAGGCTACACACTGCGGCACCTTATGCGGTTGTAATAGGCGCTATTTTGTAACAAAAATGTGTAGCTTGATTGTGGCCGTGTGTACACATTAAAATTAAAATATTTTTAAAAAGTAAAGTGCGGGCTAAGTACCTATGCTACTGCATCCTACGCACAATTCGGGTTATTGCCCCCGTCTAGTACCTAACAATTATTTGAAGGGTCTCTCCAAGCTAGGTACTCTTTCTGGATTCCAACTTGCCAACGTATGTTGAGCTTCCATTCCTCTCCAACTTTGAACATTTCTTGGGATGACCGGTGGATGTGACATACAGATTAAAAGGTCTTTCTCGGGTGGTTATTTTGTTGCAGAAGCGTTAACCGCATTCGTCCATGCCTTTTTAGTGTATCATACTCAACGGTCCAAAACGAAACCTTTGCAAACATTGCAACGCGTCTGTATGATTATACTGGATGATTTCTTTTTGCCATTTTTTAATGTTCATAATGATGAGTAAAATAATCCCTAAAAAATTCGAGATGGCAAATCATCATCTGTTTAATTGACCACTGCAAACATTTAAATAAGAAGTCAATTAAAATTACTTGATTCTATACGTATGTACCTATATAGTTAATTTAATGGGACATAAAATGGATCCTTGTAGAACACCATAAAGAAAATTGATATAATAATAACATAAAGCACCATTATGAGAATTAACATATCTTTGATTAATATTTATGTTATGATGCTATTCAGTTTGTTTTAAATAAAAATAACTAATAATTTTATTAGGATGGATAAAAGTTTATTGTTGTAATACCTTAAATATTCCTAATCAATCTAAACCTACACTATAATAATATTTAAACTAAACTAATACTAACTACTTATTTATGTACAAAAACAAAAAAAACAAAAAAACTTGAAATATATCTAAAATAAAAAGCTCATCAAAATGTTCCATGGCACCCATGATGCTGGCGGCATCGCCACGCTGAATAGTCAGGCTTAGCCTCTGGGCGAAAAAGTCCCTGGCTTTCTAGTCCCCAGAGGCCAAGACCAAGCGTTTGCCACGGTAGCTTTTGTGTCTGATGACCAAGGTTCCATGGTTTCTACCGTAAGCGCCACAAATTCGTAATAATAATTCAATATATTTTTCTGTTTAAGTTCATCAGATGCGTATCATTCGTTCAATTTATTGCGAGTATTTTTTATTTCAAAATCACATTACAAAGCGAGTGCATAGAATACCCAGTGGCATTGTATTAATTGAATAATGTTTGGAACTTTTGTAATTTAATATAATTTATTGTATACGTAACTGTTTAATTGAAATATGTTGAAATTGCTTTGTTTGCTGTGCAGTGGCTGAAATTGGGCAGTTCCTATTTGTGTCACGCGTTGGTTTGTAGTAGAGCGAAATGTTTATAGTGCTGCTAAATCAAGCCTAATTGTCAGCAAACCATGAAAACGAAGCCTCAGAAAATTGGCAACCTGTGTTGCTAGCTTGTATGGGTGAAATATTTTAAATTAAATCAACGTCACCAAAATATTTTAAGTAAACTAAACAAAGATTTTGAGATGTAAATACAGTGTATGTATATACCTACCTAACCTAGACATTGCTTTTTTTGCTCCTACTTTAGGGACGATGAATCCCGCTTAATAACTCTCTTAGGAGATAAATATTCCGATATTTCCGAGTGTTCACGACGTAACATAGAATTAAGTTGAATTATGTTAGAACATGGGAGGAATTCTATAAATTATTTAAATAAAAAAAAAAACAAATTTCATTAGTCAATCCAATTTTTGCGGGAACATTTTATCTAATGAAGATTAAATATTTGATATAAACAAACCATGAGCATTTTTGAGTTCCGGGTTGTTGAATAACTTGCCTACATGTGAAACAAAATACGAGATCTCTCATGGGACGCGGTCCGCGTTACCAGTTTAATATTGGCATTATGTTTTATTAGTCCCAGTTTATAACCGATACAAGTAAAATATTAAATTTGTTTCTAATACTTTAGACTGCATGATAGGTACCTATCAACTTATTGTGTAAAGTATGGATATAATACTTTAAACAGTAGACCAGGTACAGTATTAATTGAAAATCATATTAAAATAATATAATTTTATAAAATTGGGCCTTTTTAGGATTTATCAACCAAAGCGAAGCTCAAATGATGGAAATTATGGTAGATTTATTACATTCAGTGAGCCACAAAGCTCGTCGGTGCTTCATTTTCACAGCATCAAAAATGCTAATTTAGGTACATCAAATTCTACCTTCATCCTCGTTTTTGTGGAATATTTCATTAAAACACAAAATGACAGGCGAATAAAAGGCTTTCTCTTTTTACAGAGCGTCGAGGACTGGTATACATGTGACGCCTGAAGCAAAAATGGCACGGTCTAAAATGGCGGGTGAAAGATCAATATGACCTACCAAAAGGTAAAGCTTTCTCTTTCTTACTCACCTGAGTCAGGACCTTCGTCTCTTTCTGGCGCGACAGCGTGTCACAGTTTCGATATGTCCTATGACGGCACAGATTTCATTTGCGAATTTTCATCTAATCCTTGGATATGTTAACCTTTTAGAGTTCCGAGTTATTGCATTATGTTTGTTAAGCGATTAGTGATTTGCGGTGAATGCCATTACCTTGGGTCTAAAGATAATTATGAAAATTGGAGTGTTTTGAAATTATTTTGTTATTTTTTCATGAAATTAAAACAACAATTATAAAGAGGGGTTCCTTACCATCAGAAATTAAACGTAAACTCATTTCTGCTTATCCTTTAAATACAGCATGGAGCTGAGGAAAAATATTCTTTAATAAAGGCTCAGGAATAGGTAACTTAGATACGGCCGCGTAAAATTGTGTTGTAAAACTCGGTCAAATATTACGAACTAAAAGTTGATTATTATGGACCCAAAAGTTTGTGTTTACCAAACATACGCACCTTTAGGTTGTATTCCATGAATTCTGATAGCATAGGTACTGAAATAAGCGCGCTATGTTAAATTCACAGGTGTATGTTTTGGTCAAATCTTGTAAGTTAATTTTGACTTTGACTTTCTGGTGTTCAATTGATTGGTACACATAATGTAAGTCTAATAATAATACAACAATATCTATGGTGTCATGGTCTTTTGATGGAGGTGAACAAAAAAGCTTGTAATTGTTTTTTCTTATAAATTTATATTTGTTAATGACTAAACGGTGATACAGAGAAATCGGTTTTGTCAGGATCAAACTCAAGAGCTTTGCGTTTGGGTCATTGTCTTGGGTCGCTTGTAATCAAAGGGTTAGTGCGGACAACAATTAAGCTTAAATTAATTATATAAATAATAATAATAAGCCGCTCTTCATCCATTTCTAGTTCATTTTTGCGTGTTTAACCACAATTTAACCATAGTAAAAGGTGATTTCGGCAAAGGTAGTAAGCAAAACGAAAAAAATTAAAGCAGAAAATATCACTCAATTGCAATTGTAAGTTGAGATAAACCGATAAGTGCATGGCGATAGATTTTCAACTATAAGGAGGGCCGGTAGGCAACCAGGATTGGATGCTAGGTACAAGTAATTCATCACCACAACTCGTGGTACGAGTAGATACACAAAACAAAGATGTAATAGTTCCTTCCCAACTAACATTTAAGCGCTAAGAAATGAACTATAGAAAATAAGTTGTTGTGTAAATATACTATTGAATACTTATTGCAAGAGCGCTTACAATTAGTGATATAGACTAAACACTAAACTATAGTTTCATCGTGATGTTTTCCAAACTAATAATTTAAATTGCATTCTCTTATGGCACCAATATATAAAATCAGTCATAAGTATAAAATCTCTTTTAAAAATATTGAAACAAACTGTCTAATTGAGAACTTTCTCTTATGTTTAGTTATTTTGAGTCGGTTAAAGAATATTTTTTGGTAACAGCAGTTGGCAGTCAAAAAATTTACGTTGGTGACTGACTATATCAAATGTTAATTGTTCAAATGTATCGCAAAAAAAGTATTTTTTTCGAAAGCTGCTTAACGGATTCACGAAATTTTCTCGTTCCTTCATTCCGAACAGGCTGAACACTTAACAAAAGCTCTTCGAATCCCACCGCAAGAGTAAAAACAAGAAATCTGCACTTGCCATTTATCAAACGTATCTTCCAACTTATTAAGAAGGGAATTTGAACCTTACATTGTCGAGATTGAGATTTAAGATTCTGTTTTCTGAAAATAGTGGATACGGGCTTAGGGATAAGAAAAGGGATCATCCCGAGAGGAGGTAAAAAACTGAATAATTCGCGTACATATCTCGCGACATGGTAGGCGTCTTGGGAGCGGCAACAATTTCCTATTTGGTCGAAGCGACAGGCGTCCCTATAAAAAACGCTATTTGCTTCAACGAATATGTGGTGACGTGATCATGAAAACATACCGTTCCATCACCGATGATAGCTTACTTACACCATGTTTATTACGGGAATGTAAATTATACTTTGTCTTTGTAGAAAGTGTAACCTAAAGTGGTTTGAGTATTTTAGATCCGGTGAGAATAATTTAATTGTTACTAATGTTTACCGTTGTCAGTAGAAAATTACTATTATTTTTTGTGCATTAGTAAGAGAACAAAACTTGTACCATTTTTATTAGTAAAATAAACATTATTATTATTATTATTAATTACGTGAACCTTCATTCTTAGATTCAGCAATAGGATCAGAGTTTCTTCTTTGTTCAATGTTCGCGTAAGAGAGAAATTATGAAAAATAAAAGCTTTATTTTATATCATTTTCTCGCTCTGTTACTTATAACACTCATAAATCGAAGTTGATATCGGGTAATCTTGGAAATATTATGTAGGAATATTAAAGGGTAGAATCGTGGCAATGATTCCTGAGAAACTTGCTGAGGGTTGGACGGACTCTGATAAAAAGGGTGCGTTCGGCGAGGGTCTAATAATGCGGAACACTATGACAGGCCGTTCGTGTTGGCCTTGTACTCAGTAACCGATATCATTTAATTTTCTTCCCAATGCTTTAGTAGCTTAGCTAGAATTCTAGTAACTATTTGTTTATGGAAATAATAGTTGTACATTTTGAATGTTTAACTAATATTTTTTGCGTTTTAAATTCCTATTACATCAATTTTAAGTAGGTACGTAATGAAATAAATAATAATTAAAAAGCAAAAAATATTCGTCAAAATTAATAAATTTCAACCATCCACCTTTTAAGTAATGTAGGTGTACTTGAAACTTTGAGAAGGCATATTTTTTAAATCTACGTTTTGTTTCTAATGCTACAAAATTTCATGTGTTGTCTATGTCTAACCAAACATGGCATCAAAAAGTCTGAAAGTTACCTATAGCAAAATACATAAGGTATACATTACCTGAGTAAGGATCCTGACCCTTACACTTCCGATAAGTCGAGGAACCATTTTTCATATGCAACTTATATATAAAAAAAGAAATCTTAAACCAATTCATACTTTTCCAATATGTAAATAATAACGCGTTAAAATATTTACTAGTAGGCTAGTAGGTAATAAGTTGAAGGGTTACGGAGAATATGAAAGACAACGAAGTTATTTACATGAATATTCCGATAAATGTAAGAAGGGATAGCGTGGACCCGGCTATTTACCTACGTCGGGTCATGATACGCCTAATCTCTTGGAAAAGGGGGACGGGATCCTGCCACTGCATGACGCCTAACCTATTCACAACCGAACTTTTGAATCCGTGTTTCGACGCCATCTCTTTTCCACTTCAACAATTACTATGGGAGATGATATCGACTAGAAAATTCACATCGGTAATAACCACATGTTATGAATAAAAAAAAAACATAAAAAACATGTAAGTATGGAACATTGTATTACGTAGGTAATTTACTAGCTTCCTAATTCAGGACTTTGCTTGTATGGATCTATTTTATTGTTTTGATTGAGCTTGTATTAGTGATAGGTAAATACTTAAGAGTAGGTACTATAGATACCTACTGTATTGAAAGTAAAAATCCCATAACATTTCAGAACGTAATAAATAGCACTACAATTTATAAAATACAGTAATACAAAACATAAGTTTTAACTCCCCATATGCAAATACGTTTTCATTATGCAGTTATGTACCTACGTATTCCAATTAGGTACTTTCCATAAAGGAGTACAAATAGAATACAGAGTGAGGGTAAGGCAAAGGTTCAGATTTTTTCCTTTTGACGTACGCAACCCTAAAAACACAATAGCTGTAGCGAAAATCGTAAATTTAGACATTGAACCAAACTACAAATAAGAGTGAAAATATTGGGACAAATAACATATTTGTCAACACATCAATTATCGGTTTTTGAGCAATAGTCAAATAATGTTATAGTATCAGAATCCGATGACAAAGGGAGCTGTTGTCGGCGTTGGGTTTTATCAGACACCTCTGTTTGTCGGCCCTTATGGCAACAAATGGTCGCAGTATAATTATTATCGCACTGATTTATAGCAAAGGTACCGTTAGCAGAATATAAACGGTAACATTAACGAGCTCCTTCCTTATAACACCCTCCTAATTATAGATATAACCGTTTTGTTATACCTGCTTAAGTTTAAGACAGACTGCACGTGGTATGTATAACTCAAGTAAATAAATTTTACGGTTTGATGTTTCCACGGTAAAATAAACGTTTGTCTGCATTCTGATTAAGGCATCTCTAGTTTTATTTGACCAAAGGACGGTGTAAGTAGGTATATTTTGTGACACTATTTATCATAATTACGAGAAATATTTTAATCATCTTTTAACAATATTCAAATAGGTACTTAGAATATTGTTTAACGATGATTTCTTTTTTTTCTTTATTTGAGGGCTTTATCACTTTACGTGATACAATCTATTCATTCAAATATGAATAAGTACTTAAATATCTATCATATCATATACCTACTAAAGCTATCATAATTTCGGGCTCAGTTCCAATATCTTGCATTGATCGAAAATGATACATAAATCTTCGTAAACGTAGAAACATTCGACTTTTGTATGAAATATAAGGCTGTTGATAGACAAAGAATATACAATGTTACTAGCTTATTGCAGACTGACATAAATTGAGTTGGGTTGGGTTTTGTTTCGTTTATAGGTATACATTTATTTTTATGATAATGAATAGTCAAGTTAAATTTATAGTTTTAACTATACTTAGGTTTTTTATTATCTTGAGCATTGAGTTTCCAAAAGATAGTATTCAATTAATAGTGTAAAATAATTTATTTACTTGAAATAACCTCAAAATCATATTTGTTGACGCTCCTTGATATTTGCCTCTGCACTATTTCTGCATCAATTTAATGACGTCATAAATTCCCAATTAAATTCAGCCTGCATGTGCTTGCACTAGATATAAACCATTATATACCAACATAAAACTAATTAACTGAATAGTCCGGGTACCTTGCCTGTAAATTTATACCCCTAATGTGAGTGAAGGCATCTGTTATTTATTTTGTTTTATCTGAACATCAATCTCCTTCATGTACAAGTTGAATTAATTTATATCCTAATAATGAAAATCGACCCAGTTCAAGAACTTATTTACTTTTTAAGATACAAAAAAAAAACCATAAACCTCGTTCATTTGAAAATCGAATTTATTTATTTTGCAACTTCTTAGCGTTTTATTTTTGCACTGTCATTTCCAATATAATATTATGTAGTTTATTGCACGCTATCCTTTACTAAATGCTAATGAGAGGTCTATAAATCGCGTCTAATGTAATGCGCTGAAATCAATTTATGGCAGTTTGTGTTTTGGTTTCTAATTATGTGATATGACTGTAGTGATTCGTGTAATGGTCCTTGGTGTTATTAGTAACGTGTAATTAATGGTTTATGTTTTGGTCGTGAAATGCTTAATAAAATTTTATTGGTAATTAATTCACTAGTTAGAGAGTAATTTGATAGCTTTTCAATACAAATATGTGTTACAACGGCAACAGTATCTCTAATCTGAAGGTTTGCATCTATCTAGCGTTATCTCTGCGCTCGTTATCGATCTTCCTTACTGTGTTTTCCCATTTTTAATTAAATTTTACTTTAAACTTGACTTCACAATCACAGAACGGTTGGCCATAACTAAGTAAGAACAAAATGTAGGTGGCATGTTGGTCAATAAAATGTATTTGAAAATAATATTCCAGCCCACTCACTAGTATCCATATTTAATACTTTAGACATGAATAAAATAAATAGGGCTCAGAAACAAAATCCTTCACAATCAATTCTTTTTTTTTACTTTTTCAAACTTTTCTGAATAAACTTTCGTTCATGTTTTGGGATTTCTCTAAACGAGATTCGGTTAAATTGAATCCTTCATGAAGATTGCGTTGCGTTGGCAAACAGTTTCTATACGAAGCCGAGTGCAGCTGCACCAGATGGGCCCCGATGATTGCATAAAACTTTATGCCGGATTTCAACTGTGAAAATGTGAATGAGAAAGACACGTCTCTTAGAATTGGAATTTGAATTGAATATGGATATTTTGCATAGTCAACAACAATAACTTACTATATTTCCATTGGTATTTTTTTTCAACAAAATTAAATATTACACGAATAAAAGAAATCAAACTTTTAGGTTTATTGTTTTACATTTGACCGCGGCCGTTGGACCCATAGTAAACGTTGTATTATTCCAATCCAGGTGAATTAAAGATAACCCTATACTATAATGATAATAAATAACATAAAAAAATGAATTCCTACAAACATATTTAAAAAGCAAGTGCAACATTGCTTCAAACAGAATCGAAGATATGCAAAAATATATGAAAAATCTTCGGTTATTCCAAAATGTATCCATAAATCCGAGTGAAAGTTTCCAACGTATATGTAATAGGTTCGGTATTGGGTCGGGACGGGAAGATTTCCTCGTGAAATATGTGAAACATTCCGTGGAAGCTGGCTCAACTTTACTTAGAACAGCTTTAGCCGCGGTTGGTCGTATGCTTGGCGGGCTCCTAGACAAAATGTTGTTTTGGAACCCGCAATTAATTTAATCAGTATTTTGTGAAACTGCGCTTTTTAAAGGCGAAGATTAGCTTTTCGCCTCGCAGTTTCAACCGCAATTCCCTCTTAGGGGTTGAATTTTCGAAAAGCTTTTCTTAGCGGATAAGTACCTACGTCATAATAGTTAGCTATTTACCAAATTTCAGCCCGATCCTTCCAGTGGCTTGAACTGTGCGTTGATAGATCAGTCAGACAGTCAGTCACGTTTTCCTTTGATATATTTTAATTTATAACTAATCCTTGTGCCACTAGTTCTTTTGAGTACAAGAAATGAGAGGAACGCAAAATATCCTGTTATAAAAGGTACAATCTACAGATTGGTGTCAGAAGTTGCATCGAGCCGACCAACTTTTAAAACTCGTAAGTTGCGATATTACACGCAGCGCCCGTCAGTAATTGCCAACTTATTACAAGATAAAAAGTCGCAGTTTTTAATACCGACTTGGGTCTTTTATAGAGAAATAATGATAGGTAACGTAAAATTATGGGTTTCGTTATAAAAATAAAATTTATTTGTAAAGTAAAACTATCCCTACTCATTTAAAAGGAGATAGCCCAAACTCGAATAGCTTCCAGTCTTAAAGAGTGTCTCTTAAATATTCCATGGGGGCGGGAAACACACTCACCGTACGTTATGTAAAATTGAAGCATTAAAGAGCCGGATATGCCGCTCCAACTCACATTGACAGTGGTGACCCCATTAACAACCAAATGTAAACCTATTCTGCGTGGAAGCCATTTTCTTTTCTCAATTACCATTGTAGTTTTCCTAAACAAGTATTCTATCTAACACCTTTTTCTACCATATAATTTTTGGAATATTTTAAATCGTTGCCTTACTGCCTCTGACTCAAGTAGGTGTTTTTTGAGAGGTTTAAAATCTGATGAATTTTATCACTAAAATCAAATTATAGACTTAATTCTGATGATGATGTTATTTTCATGCATTTCTTGCATCTCCTAGAATAGGGATGCTGGACTGCCATTTGGACGAGTACCAACCAAGTGCCTTCGGGTCCAATTACTATGTAGATAATAAAACTAATGGCTGTGTTTTTGCCCTACCATGAAGAGTTTGAAAGACAAATAAAAATGTTCTTTAAAAAGTTAACATGGCTAGTGGAAATTCTCAGTCTAAGTAAATAACTAACTTCTACCCCGCGGTTTCACTCGCGTTCCCGAAAGATCTTATGTGTTTCCAGAATAAAAAGTAGCCTATATATACTGTAATTTTATAATTACAGTGTATTTTAAGCATGATAAAAGTGGCTTTGAAATGATGTGGGACTGGGATTCCTAAAAGGTAAGCCGATGGGAATCGGCTTGTATGGACCCTTCGTCTCTAGTATACATACATTCAATAAGTATATCCTCAAAGACTTTCGCATTTATAATGTTAAGTAGGATTATAGGTAATCAGAATGTAAACCAGATACAGAACCGCAAATCAGAAATAAAATCCTAAACCTATTTAAACAAGTAAAAAAGTTATTCTGTTTATTTTTTTCAGAACATTTGATTATTTCGCGACAGTCACTCGATACATGAGAATTGCTATTATAAATGCATGAAACTATTATTTATTGGAGCACAATATTATAGGTTATGGAATGGGGCAGCTGGCCACTTTATATTTTACGATTGATAAATCGAAAGAAGAACGAAGAATGTTGCTTTATAAAGCTAGTAACATAAATTTTATTGCATCGTCCGTGTATCGTCCGATCCTATTGTCAGGAGCTCTTTCACAATGTGCTGTAAAATAATTTGTTACACTAAGTAGAACCTTGAAATTAGACGTTATAAAATGAGATGCAATTATAATACGGTATTAATGTAATTACTTCTTTCTTGTTCTTCAGGTTTCTGCGTCGATTTTGAGTAAAAAGAACAGAAGATTCAAGGTCCGGCTCAATCAAAAGCCATAGAAAAAAGAAGAAGAGACACAGCAAATATGTAAAATTAAATATTAAAGTATTTATCATCATCAGCATCTTTACAATGGAATGCTTGAGCCGCTTGTATACAGGAGCCCTCGGGTACTATCCAGATCGGTTCATTTAGTGAGAGGCTACCCTTTACCATAATATTATCATACACGGTGGTTTTAGTTGAGTATTGTAGACTGTAATGCCGATGATGATAACCCAATAGACTACTTGAGTAGTGAAAAATATTTGCCTCATCACGTTTTCAACCGTGGGATCATTACAGTAGTGACTGTGAGAGGAAATCTGAGTGAGTAACCCTTGTCGGGTACATTTGAATGACCGTCAAATTAGACAAGCTTAGCGGAGACTTGGTTGATGAAGCCATCAGGCTATCCATTTGATATCGAATTGTTACTTGTTTATTTATTTTTATTAATGGACTGTATTATTATAATTGTTCTATTTGACTGATTTGTTATCTTTAATTATGTCATTGTCAATTTTTGTATTTTAATCCAAATATTTGCACGACCGACAGGTCGAACGTAGTGAAACTTTTAAATATTTATTAAGACATAATGTACCTACATATGTTCACGCAAATAAATATATCATTCATTCATTCATATCATTTTTAGTTCAAAACATGACTACGTTTCTGATTGCGACTTTGACTTTTTATCGGATGATTTACGCTAAACGCTTGTTTTAACATCGTAATGGTAATATTCAGCCTCCTGAAGTCCCTATACATTACTATTTATCCGGGTAACGAAAATGAAAACACAGGGGCTAGCTTGTAAAATAGTATAACAAAATAAATTTGATATCTTTTTTGAACCAAAACAATAGCACGTATATACCAACATTGTTATACAGCCATAATTTCTATTCAACATGGAATTACAAAACGTATTCGTGCCAAGCAATACATTAAATTGGCCGAAGCCCAAGCGGGCATCGCATTTGTGTTCAATTAATGGGGTTTTACGGAGCGAATCCTTATTTGAAATGCAGCTTGTTTGTAGCGAGCCGTCTTGGCCATTGTTTGTTCTAGATATGAGCGTTCTATGCCAATAAGATCTTTCCCTTTATTATTAACGTTATGAATTATGTATTTATTCTCGCTTCAGACCGATCAAGTTCGACTTCGCTTTCTTTCTATGCATCATAATGGCAGCTTTGTCAATTTCGGAGGGTACCTACATTATCCGGCGTGAACTTTTAACATAAAAAAAAAATCTTATTAGTCCACGTGGTTCTATAAGATTTGTGATTCTTTGACGTCAAATAAAATAAACTATATACGTAACTCAGAAGTATGGTTTCTAGATTTGGTTTCGGTGAAGGAAAACATCGTGAGGATAGCATATGGTAGGGTATATTGTACCCGCCTGGCTGGTTACTTCAAGTTGAAAATCTGTCGCCAAGCACCTTCGCTGTGTTCCACTGAGCTATCATCGCCATAAAAAGGTTTCACCTACGAACCCCCATTTTACCCCCTTAGAAGAAGAATATTGAAAATTTCTTTTTTAAATGATGCCTAACACGTCTCAAGGAACACATCCTTTAACTTTCATGTGAACACCTGAAAATACTTTTCAATAATGACAACTTTACTATGGAACCTTCTGTAATCTCGAAAAAAAACAATCTATTCATTTAAAACATCAATTTTACTCGTTCAAAATGTACAAAAAGTATAAAGGTTTTTAAATCTCCAAATGATAAATAACCATACAAATACTTGTAAATAAAATTGCAGTTCACGTTCACTGGCTGCATTGTAAGTAGTAATGAGGTAAGGTTGGTTTTCTCGCCAAGGTGTTGTGAGTTATCTATGAATTCTATTTGAGTGTTTCCATTGGGAATCGGGAGATAATGCCGAGATTCAGTCAGTCTCATACACTCGTCTTGTAGTGAGTGTGTTTTGTTTTGACGTGAATTATATTTGGTTGTTTTTCTAAGGTGAATGAAATAGGAAATAGCTTTTAATTTTTTTCCATGGTCAGAGGAATTTTTGTTTTTATTCAAAACCAGCTCGCTATTTCAACACCAACAAAACTATTGAATTTTATGAAAGTCTACGCTGCTACGGTAAAAGGAACATAAACAAGAATTGAATAAATTTTCTTTATAAAACATCTTGCTTCGCAGATAATGTAATGAGGGTAGATTCAATTACCGAGGCTCTTTTGTTTTTCTCCCAAAAACCTCGAAGCCTTGATAGAACCTTGATGGAAGTGCACATTCGTTTCTCTCTGTACATTGCCGATTTGTACTGTAGAGCGTGCTTCCGACACAACCCGTCTCCCCCCCGCACTCCCCTCAGTCCCTCACTTCAATCCCAGTGTTGGCCGCGGGAAAGAGCCGGCGAGGTCTATTCAAATATCCCCTGTCTGTTCACACCCCTCCCCACCCGCCAGCGCCTCGCAGTCTCGTTCATATTTCGTGTTCCTATTTTGCGCAGCATCCCCGGGTACCCAAATGCAACCAGCAGACTTCAATCGGTCTTAAGCGTACATATGCACATGACAAACTAGACTTTACTTCAACGTCATAAGGTTCAAAATGTATTGATATAAAATTGTACATTTCAGCTCTAATGTGCGCAGACATGATTGCCTCCCGATGCCCGGAATAGGGGTAGAGATTCAGTACAAGTAGCGCGTAGGGGCGCGGCTCGCCGCAAAGTTAGACGCGACTGAGCTCCTGCCGATAACGACACTTCATGTTGATTGAGTTGAGAATTTAAAATTTTATTCTAAAATCGAATAGAACAAGACAGCGAGGACAGGATATTCAAGGTACGTTTATGTGTTGTATTTTGGATTTTTTCTTCAAGTATCTTCAATGGCCGTGAGGGGCAAAGTTTTCGTATAATTTGATTGCGTCAAACGCTCCCTAATGCTATTTGGTGCCCTCACCTTAACCCCGCGTGAGTCCTGACGTGTACAAGTGTTGTTGACTTGTTGTTTCTATTTTGTTTTGAGTTTTATTTAACTGGCATTATTTTGTCTGCACTTTCTTACTTTCTGTGTTACATTTAATCGTCCAGTTAATAATGTCTATTGTGTTATTGCAGATGCTGTGTGCCGTGTTTGCTATGATCATCACTGATAATTTGGAATGGTAAGTTGATTTTCGTTGTTTGTTTTTGCTTTTGTTTATTTTTGCTACAGATTTTTCCTTAAATTATTTATATTTATTTACTGTTTTTCGTTAAATTTCAATGAGTTTTTTTTTTGCTAGCGGCTATAATTATTTGCTCACACGAAACCAAAATATTTTCCATTTTTCATATAATTTTATTTTAGTTCATATTGTTCATGTCAGTATTATGTTTATTTATTGATTTATATTTTTGATAAAAATTTGTATTAATTGATATCATAATTATACCGATAAATAAATATGAAAACATACGGCTTAATAAAACTCGTATTTTTTTTGTCTCGGAAACATTATAATCACTATTCAAATTCAAAATCAAGCTAATAGTCTTTATAATAAAAATTTATAACCAGAGAGAAATTTCTTATGATAAATCTAGACTTCATTTATTAAAAGAACCAAATAATATAAATGATACCAAACAATTACTGTCTAGTAACAATAAGAAAAATATAAAAAAGAAAATATGTGTAGGTACCTACATAGATTACAAAGCTTATTATATTCTGTTTCAATATTATCTACCTAACTGTACGGAACGACCCCTCGAGAGCCGTATTTATGGAAGTGACGCAGAATGTAATAAGGAAAGCAAATAAGGACTTTGCGATTCTATGCTTTGTGTTCGCAGACAGAGGGAATAATATTTGTGTTGCTATTAATAGCATTAAATCCACTTTCATACTTTGGTTATTATTCTATTTGATTAGGCAAATATGTTGTGGTGATAGCCATTATTATAATTATTTTAATAGGTATCATTGAGGTTGTTGGACTGAAGGTTTTTTTTAATCAATAATGTAAAAACAAAGAAAAATTAAAAAAATATTTCATCGTTTTGTATTTCTCTTTTATTAGCTTTTGCACTGATGTTGCAACTTGCAACTACAATCGCGGAGTGCAAATTGATCCATTATACGACAACTTTTCAATGCATGCTTTGGAGTCTGTTTTAGGGTTCCGTACCTCAAAAGGAAAAAAAGGACTCTTTATTTCACTCGTGTCTGTCTGTCCGTCCGTCTGGCACAGCCAATTTGCTCCGAAACTACTGGACCGATTGACGTAAATAAATTATTTTATACAACGCCAAGCGGCCACTTTAAGGGGGTAAATTAGAAAGTTGAAAAAAAAGTTTTGCAAACTACCTATATCTTATGATATATCAAATGAAAAGACTTGTAATACTAATCTCAAATATTTTTTTTATAATTTTCGGATAAATACTTTTGAAGGTATTTAAGCAAAAATTTACCATTCCCCCCTTTATCTCCAAAACTACTGGGCCAAAAAAAATAAAAAATTCAGGAAATAGTCCTTTACCTATAGATTACAAGAAAATTTATAAGAAGTCTATGGTATTTAAAGTAACATAGGAAATTACGGAACCCTCGGTACACGAGTCAAAGTTTTGCACTTATGCGGTTTTTAACCCCCGACGAAAAAGAGGGGTGTTATTATTTTTCTTTTGTTACAATGCTTTACGCGGCGAAGCGCAGCGAAACTTCTATGGTTTTAATTTTTCAAATAATAGTGGCACCAAAAGTAGAATTTCAAATTATATTTCGATTAACGCTTTTAACCATTCTTTGGATACCTACTAAAATATATTCATTGCCTTTAGGTAGCAACAAATTGGGTCTTTTTTGTAATATAATAAATAAAGATTCATTGAACGGTCTGAATGAATAAGAATTTTAACCATTTCAATAGATAAATTAAGTTAAACTTCAAATATTTAATTTTGTTAAGCAGTTTTCATAGCGGTCACGCGCGCGCACAGAAAAATAAATGAATCTAAAATATTTTTTTTTAATTCAAACAGGCATTATGATCCACGCAAAACTCGATCCATGGGATGAAATCCTAATTTTCTTTTTAATGGCGAAGGCACATGAGTAAATAAACAGTAGCGCAGGTTTCTCGCCCCAGAAGAAACAAAAGAAGATTAGATTATAAAGATAAATTCAAAAACTAAGCGCAGGCATATATGAATTTGTCAGACAAATGACTCGCTCAATAACGGCTGGAACACTTTCATGATCAAAATGTAATGTCGTATTAGGGTGCAGTGTAGTCTGTGCAGTTCTATTGTATGGTCTAATGGTAATCAAATTAAGTCACAAGTTATTGAATATTTTTCAATGAGACATATTTAATAATAAAAACATTCCATTCATTGTTGGAGAGAGCTTTATGGTACCTTTGAACTTTGTCTTATTTGTTTGGATTTTTTTTAGATCAAGGGCCGCTTGACTTTGTTCTCAAATATTATACGAAATTAGTTATCTTATAGAAAATGGAAAAACCATGTGTGGAAAATGTATTTATATTTATTGATTTTTACAATTCAGTTTTGTTTCCGTATGTGACATACATTTTGTCAAAGGTTAACATTTTGACAATCGTAAGTATAACAATCTAAGTACGTTTAGACATTTTAGTTCAACAGTTACAGTTTGCACTTTAGTTGAGTTTCGGAAAAATAACATTATGTTATTGGGATTAGAAGTAATTTTCAAATGTAAGACAACTGTCAAAATTAAGAAATTCTAGATTACCTGACTTATTGATGAAATATGTTTTTTAGAAATTATAATTCCAATCATTGTAACTTTTTCTTCGGTAACATTTTGAGAAATTCTAATGTTACATATTTTTTATGTATTTATCGAAAATACCAAGTTTCATTAATATTAACTGAGATAAACAGATTTTCCTGAAATACATTTTTATATTAACTTTTTTCCAATAGTAGTATTTTCAAAATAATTATCGGAGGATGAAATATCGAGCCCCACTTGTGAAGTTTTATCTTTCAATCAATCCTTCAATTATCAATATACTACGAGTATCTTACCTATAGATGTTTCTAGCTTTAAAACTAGAAAGTTATGGAAGTTAATTATGTTACTTGTGTGCAGCTTGTGTGCAATTATCAACTTTATTATTTCACCAATATAAAGTTCATAATCATCGACGAAGTAACGATGACATCATTAGAGCATCATGTATAACATACATCCACATAGTTTGTTTTGATGACCATTTAATTACAAAATTAGACGAAGGTAGTTCGGAGTCGAATGATAGCAAAGGACATCTTCCAGCTATTTGGCAATAGGTAGCCAGTACATCACATTGACAATCCAATTAATCCAAAGACAATTTGTAACCCTACTCCTACAAAACTAGAAATTAACATCCATACATCATCACTTGCGTAACACGAAATCTCTGATATTGTAGAAACTTGTATGTGGTTTCTCAAACTTAGTTGTAAGCTGTAAGTAAATTGTATCTTCGTTCATTCTCCACATATTGTATGTGTTCATGTAACAAACAGTTTTCGACACTACACAGAGGTTGTTTTACCACGATTGCCGAGGCCATTCATTATAGTGCTCCGCCGGGAAGAGCCCAAGATTAATATCCTATACGACTATACCTTTCCCGCTCGCTCCTCAATGATTCTACGAAATAATTCTTCAGCGCACGCAACGCACTGATATTGCTGAAACAATTTGGAACAGCCCTTTTATAAGACTCGAAGGAATCCTTCTGTTAACATGAAGAGGAATGAGGCATGGTTAAAATACTATGAGAAACAATTCTATTTTAGCAAAATGGTTGATGTTAGAGGAATGTTTCGTCACGTGAAATAATTAAAATGAGATAGGTAGGTGTACTATTTAGGCACTAATTTGCTTTCGTTGGTCAGACGCAGGTATACCTACTAACCATAAAATGACTCGGTTACATTGCATTAAAATGTGGCTTGAGAGCCCTCTGCGCTCGCACATTTGTCCGGTAAGGTTGATGAAGCCATCAGCCATTAAAAACCGATCAAAAAATCGGTTTATCGTGATGAAAAGTTGGTAATGAATTTGGATGAACTACATGCATCTTATTTAGTTTATCTGAATTCTGGACTTTTAACACAGCTCTTTAAATTTTTCTGCTGCTTATGTATAGCACCCTTATATACGTTTTAAAGTTGAATTAACTCATTTTATTAACGTTATTTGAAAATAAATCATTTACTGACCAAGGAGCCTTACATTTTAGCTGTATACTTTATTATCTTGTCGTAAATCCGCTGCATCCTAAATTCCCTTGCTATTTTCTCAGCGCATTTTATGACACTTAAACTTATATGATGCCATTTCCTTCACGGATGATCAGCTGTTTGCGTTGAGTAGTTTTCATAGAGGACTTTACTGTCACTCACGTGGTACTAAAATTTTACATTCCACAATAGCGTTAAGTGTAACTTGTATTATAATGAAAACAGTAAAAACGAAAATGAAAATGAATAACTAATGAGTGCGCTCAACAAGTCCTACAAAGGGATCTTTTATTACGGGTAGGTACCGCGTAAAATTAGTTTTATCTTGGCCAATCTTCCTAACATCTCACGACTTTAATTTTAATCTGAAAACGTAGTGAAGTTACTGTTTTATTGTTGAATTTAAATATTAATTTGGTTTTATTTGACCTTGGCATTTATTAAAATGGTATAAAATTACTCTCACGATGCTCGTAAAGACAGTTTTATTTTCCTCTTCACAATCGTTTATAATTGTTTTACCCTGTGGGCTATATAGTTCTGAATGTTAGGGGTTATAGGTACTTACCTCAACGTAATTATTAGGTACTTCAAAATAAGAGTTTATGACTTTTGAAATCTTGTTAGTGTCACTCCAGAGTTTCAGAGTACTTCAGGTTTAAAATTCTTCTACTAAGTTATTTTAAAGCCAAGAAGCTGTTTTTTTTATCTCCGAATGCTCATTGATATTGTGGCTGAAAGTGGAAGCACACAAAGCCATTTTCAGTTTCAGGGTGATAACCAGCCACATGGATACTACAAAGTACCCTACCATAGTACCTACTATAGTTTTTCCACGTTGTTTTCTATCACTGATTGTATGATTCGAACCCGCGACCTTTGTCACTGCTTTTAACGCCACCATCACTGAGCTATCATCGCCTTTGTGTCTTTTTAATCGACAATCAAATCAAAATTTGTATGTAGGTATGTTTGATATTAAGGTAAGTACATAATCCAATCAGGAGGAATAGGAATAAAAATACGATGAATAAGATGCCGTAAATCGTTTACTTGTAGATATTCAGACAGCTTCATCAAATCGAGCTCAAGTTTTCATTACATCCAGGAGAATTAATCAGTGTTAGTTTTCTCATTTCCAATCGTAAACGATTGATTGGTCTACATTATCGTCTGAGGTTCGAAAAAGAGCTAGAGAGGGAGCTTTATTATAGAATAAATTACTGGGGAAATATGTTTATAAAATTTGGTTGACATTTATGAAGAATTTTAATGCAAAAACATCTGTGCTTCATAAGTTATTATATTTTTATAATATTTATAAATTACAGCGGTTGAATCATAACTCACACTAAAAACATGCCAATAAAATCAAAAGTTGCATAATAATAAGAGTATCACGAAATAAGAACAATGAATTCATCCCATAAATATACACTTTTGTACGACTTGTAGTAAACATAATATAATCATGGAGTTTTCTGAAGTCTGTCTAATTTCCCGGATAGCCGGGATTTGTGACTACGTAGGATCGTGTACAGAATTTTGTCCTCGCCCGCGGGTCGCGCAATCTAATACGTATGCTAATTTATGATAGCTCTCTGGAATTATAGATGTCGCCCGGGTGCGAAATTACGTCCCCTTTTCTCCCTTCGTTTTGCCATTTCTGGCCGACGACGACGCCATCTTGGCATTTGATTCGACGCGCGAGCACAATTAAAATGCAATAAACCTAGACTTAAGTGCTAATGCTCTTTTTAGGTGTCGCTTCCAGACTAAAAACGTTTTTTGTTGTGTCTGTTCTTCCAAATTGCTTGGATAAATTGTTTGTTTCAATTTACTTTTTAGTAGGTTTTGGGTTTGTAAAAAGATATGAATATTTTCATATCGTATAACTTTTATAATTACAGCAGTTTCCCACGGTTCCCCGGACTCCTATGATGAAAAGTAGCCTGTAGTATTCGCGGATAATGTAGCTAATATTTTTACTTTTCTAGTCAAACTCCTAAGTATGGATACCAAACATACACCTAAAATCTATTTCACTTATTACAACGGATGTGGGCGGCCATTTTGCAGTTATTTGGATAAACTCATATTGAGCAAACTGAATCAGTACATTTATATGTTACGATCAGTCATATTTTAATGTTAGCATTATGTAAAATATACCTTCCCACAATTCGCCAAAAGTCTTACATAATCAATTGTCATATATTTTTATGACATAAAAATAAATAACATAAAATATGGTTGGGTGAAAATTTGAATAGAAACCATGTAACATCAACTTGTTTTTATTCTGCTTACATTGTGTGAGGTAAAAGTAGCGCTGATCCCACTGCACATCAGCGAATGAAGTTATAAAACGTAGTCTAATTGTGGTAATGCTAAACAAGGTCTACATAGGTCGTCGACGATTACTGTCTTCATTTGTCACCTAAGTACCTAGCTCTTACTGTTTGAGTTAAGTAATAAGTAGATATCCAGGCATACCTACTAGTAAAGTCCATTGTCCAGAATGTTTATAGTCTAGTGTGAGGACATAAAGTTAGGGGGGGTAGAATTTAAAACGTACTGCCTGTAAACTGGTCGAATGCTTGTTTACGTATGATCAAAATTTAATGGGCAGGGTGTCTGTACGTGACTGAGCATTGGTGATTCAGCTTGTTTCAATCGCGTGTAGTTGACCGTATTGGTAATATGTATTTCCAGATTAAATTCATGAGGGAATTTTGAATAGGCTGTAATCTATGTCCTGACTTTTTTATGTGACTTTTGAATAAGAGGATAAGATAAATGTTGGTTAATTTTGGACAACAAAGGTTGGATAACAAATTTGGTTTTAAAAGTTTTGATCGAAACATTTATGGGACAGGTATTTGCTAAAACTTCATTTTATAATAAAACTATAGTTCGTTATAAGTAATTACCTAGTAGTATAGGTATTTTACACTGGTTTATTTTGTATCGTATCGTCATCCAAATCGATTCATCCGTCGATGCGTGATTCAGTCAAAAACATCAACATTTTCTAATTTTTATTATTAATGAGATGAAATGAGATGGTGGCAATGGTAGGACATTCTATATATTCGTTATAAATTATAATGATGAAAAGATTATACTTATAATATTTTACTGTTATGACGTAATCCCCAGTAAATATATTTAGATTTGAATCTAATCAACATTACTTTTTATAACGTGGGAAAGGCTTACCACCTCTAGTCGCGAAAAAATAATATTTTCTCATATTAGGTGTAACCTAGTAGGTTTTTAATGGTTCCACTTCTCGCCTTCAGTCCGAACCACACAAAGAAATGAGTGTACGATATGCAAATGCAATTTGGACTAACAGCACTCGAGCGAGCTTAGCGTAAAGATAGGGCTCCATTGCGGGCGAAATAGTCTGACAGTTGGTGCACTATCAAATCTATTTTTGGGTATTTTATGTTCTACAAAATGTTAGTAAGGAACGCTTTTTGTATAGTTACTTAAATCATTGTGGTGCGATAATAAAGTGTTATTTATCGTTCTATCTAGCTTTGCAATTTATTTATTTGCAGATATTTTATTTCCAGTAGAATATTGTTCTTTCTATACAGAATGTATTCTTCTTTGTGATGTTGACGGAGTAATCTAGCTCAATAAGAACTATTTAACACATCTAGTGAGTGTTAAATTAGGTAGTTTAAATCTATGTATTCCCACTTGTTATCCTGGAATAAAAAGTATCTTATACTTTATTCTGTGAGCATTATAGGTATGCCAATTTTCATCGAAATTCAATCAGCTATTACACCGTGAGTATAAGCATAAACCCAAACATAATAATTTTTTTTGTCAAATTTCTGAACAATTACCTAAAAATTTATATTTGTGTACGTTCCTAAATCTCCCCGCTTGCAATAAATACGTACCCCATTAGGTCTTGTATGCACAGCCGAGTTTATTGCCGTGCAAATGTGCACCGAGCTTAACCGGGCTAGTTCCGTTATGCAGATAAAGCTACTGCAGTTTGGAACTAAATTAAGTTCATACGATTGTCTCAGACACTTATGTAATTTATACATATGAAGCGCTATGTAATACGAAATGGTGCATTTAGAAACGTTCATCTTTATAAACAGAATATTTTAATTTTTCTTTTATTTTATTTTTTGTAATGGTTGTTAAGTTCAAGATTAGGTATACTTACGTAGTGTATAATAATAATAATTTTCATATTATATTCCATGATTCACCTTTTAATTTGAAATACATTCTTGGTAATTTTCTCATCGATGTGATGATATTCGAAAATGTATCAAAAATGTTAAAAAAACATAATGAATAGGTAGTGTGGAGTATGTACCTGCATATTCACGTCATATATTCACTGCATAGTCACATAACTCTAGTTGTATATGTAACACCCTTTTTTGTAACATAGATTTAGTGCAAACAAATAAATAAATTTATTATTATTATTATTATATTATATTACAATTGTAGCATTTAATTGTAGAGTTCAGTAGGATATTTTCTTTTATATCCGTATTTTAAATTTCAAACATGTTGGAGCACAAAAACTGAACGTTACGAGCGAGTTTTATTTAGTTTTATTTGACACCACGTTTAATTTCCTCGCCGGCAGACTTCTCCCTTTGTTTGTACCTACTTACTTTAAAGAAAAACAATTTTGAAACTTCTATTTCCCGTCGCTTCTTTTCTGGTTTGAATTTTGCTTTTCGTATGTTTATTATTTTTCTTATCCTCATATTGCATTAAATGTATTTTTTTAAGTCAATTAATTCTGAAGAGTGTAATATCAAACTCAAAACTGCCCTGTTAAGGCTGTTATGAATGTCGATAGTTACAATTTTTACCACTGGTTCGGAATACACTTAAACTGAGAAAACTCCGGCAAGAAATACAATAGAATCCAAACGTATTAGACATCTTATTCGTCGTGTATCTGCTTTAATAATTATAGCCTATAATTTCTATTTGAGATTTTACGTCCTGTAAAATATTCTAAGTATGGAGCGTCAAGCGTCAACTGATGCGGAGTTATCCTATCCCACATGATAGAGCAATATTGATCGAAAACACGTATGGAAATATATTTGCAAATATAAATCTCATGTGGTGGCCCTGGCTGGGTGCCAAACGCCCATCGCGACCAGCCCTAGTCGTTTTATGCAATATACTTTGATTTAGGTGTTAGTTAATTAAAGTTTGGACAGCCCCTTGTTCGTTTTTGGTGAAACCATTTTACTTTATATTTCGTAAACTTCGGGAAATACACGATGTAAATTATAATAAAAATTTTAATGAGTGTAGAGAAGTGCTAAAAGTAGGTACAGTATGACACAACTTAGATGAAGCATCGGTAAAATCGATCATTCTCGAAAAGAATGCGCCTACAACATTACCCATGTTTATTAGTACTTTAGGCAAAAATTATCTTTTTGAACGTTGAATGGCGCGATAATGAGTGATTTTATTTTTTTGATTTATTTTGTTGTGTAAATCGGAGGTGAAGTGTAGATTTACGATTTGCCGATGCTACATCTAAGTTGTGTCATACTGTAACGGCTTTCGAAAAACACAAATAAGAGGTTTTATCAAATGTACTAGCTTATAAGGTACCCATTAAATTTGTGGTGATTAGATGAATACATCCAATTAAACATAATATTGTATCCACGAATTTTATAGAGCACAAAATTAAAAAGAAGATTTTTTTTATTGCTTTAATGGTTTTATCAAATCGTGAAAACTTCACATGATGTTTCAATCATAAATGGTTATGAATTATAATTATTATGGCTTACCTTATGAGTCAAATTTTAATTATGTACCGACCTATGTAATAGGCACTTACCATCTAAAAAGGATATTATTATGTCGAAAGTTAACTCGTTAGCTGACATATTAAGAGCAAAGTTTTTGTTTAATGGGAACAAGCATAATGTAGGTACGCAGATTTTGTGATGTAATCTACTGTACTATGATGAAATTAATGTTCATTCTAGCTTCATTAAATTTTCTACAATTATTTTAAGGAAGTTAAAGAAAACCATAATATTTAATTCAGCACGACGCTCCTCGATGTTTGTGAGAAAATTGTTTCACATTTTGGTAAAAATATGTAAGTTTAAGAAATCACATCCCGACGGACTGATCTGCCAACGCATAGCCTGAACCGCTGGGGTTAGAATCTACAAATTTTGTTCACAGGAAATTTTCCTTAAATAACGTAGACTAATAATTTTAAAAATTTCCTTACCGGGTAAAAATAAGGGACCGCCGTTGAAACAGCAGAGCAGCAAATAGTTACTGTGTGTGTTAAGTTTGCTGCTAAATTTTTTCGTTTATTTATATTTGTGACTATTTTGCAGTACCTAACCTAATAAGACCAGAATTTATTAATGTCACGTCATGAATTAGCATTTACATGACTACGATCAATACGAATTTACCATAAAATACATCTAAATTGCTAGGTTAAAGGGTTCACTTTTATTTCAAGAAGTAAATCACAATTATTTACATTTACCTCATGACATTGTTTTGGATCCAAAATTTTCTAAATATGAAATTATGTCCGCTGACACATATGGAGAGTTATTGCCAACGCATAAAGTTTGGAATGGGGTGAAGTAAAAGTAGCTTTGTACCAGTCAGCATATTGAAATGTAACATTTGGCCCCGAATGTTCCAGGAACGCGTCTGGGGAAAACACGCTGATATGAAAACACCGACCGGTGAACAAAAACAATCGAACAGAGGTAAGATTTAGTGATATGGCATATGTAAAGTTACGCGCCCCTTTGGCTTAGGATAAGGTTGTATTTGTAGGATAAAATATGAATATGGGTTCCACAGTATCGAAGTATTTTGATTAAAAATATTTAGAATCATTATAAGTTTGTAAATATGAACTTGGGGCTATTTTTCCTATGAAGATTAAACTACGGGGTAGTAAACAGTTGTAATAATGTCTCAGATCTCAAGTCTGGATATTTAACAATTTATGTATAAAGTATAAAAAGTAAAACGCCAAGACGTGTGTACAAGGCTTTACCTTGTACACACGGCCACAGACCAAGGCACCTTTTTGTTGCAAAATATCTCCTATTACAACAGTGTAAGGTGCCGCAGTGTTTACCTTGAATTGTGGTCGTCCGTACCTACTATTTCTTTCTTTTTACAAGTTATGGCTTAAAGACGAAGTACGGTTACACCTACCTATATTTCTAGCCTGCAACACCTAGGTGTAGGTAGGGGCCGGTAGCAGTTGGTTAAACTTAGGTAATTATGGTTTATGCAAAACTGTTTTGAGAACAAAACAAAAATAACCATTACTTACACTTCAACAGCTTCTAACCTAAAGTGTCCGTGTCGTTTTTGAACGGAATGATGAAATATAAATAAAATATATACTTAATATAAATAATACCTATTTAAATTGGACAATTAGCCGGCTAGAACTAGGTGTAACCGTATTTCAACTTTTTGTCGTAACATATTCATAAAAACCTTTATCAAAATATAGGTACCTACTACCTATACCTACTATGATTAGGTACTGCGGAGTTGTAGAACATAATATTACATCTGAAATATCCAATTGAATAGATAAAAAGAAAATGTCTTCGGTTTGCTGATAGAGATTTAAGAAAATCTTCGAGTTGTAGATCTTGACAAAATCCTCCAATGACAGCTCTAGGGATTGCATGAGTCGATAAAATTAATGGATACTTTAGTATGAGTTTTTATATGATATTTTCTATTTATATATGTATATTTTATTTAAATGGAAGTATTCCTCTAATCATCACAAAAATTAAGCTAGTACTCAAAAATGTTATAATATTTATTTATTATTTATATTACTATTATATTATTAGGTATTTTTACCTAGTTGATGAAAATATGTAAGCGATGATTATACTATTTCATACGAAAAATAGTATAATCATCGCTTACATATTTTTTGACTCATGAATCTACAACATAAAGGATCCTAAGCCATTAACTTGATGTAAATTAATAATTAGAAATAAAACACGTTTCTTAGCTTCACAACGATATTTATCCCAAACATATCTTTAATAAATTCTATTCGAATTGCCGACACTCAAATACCATAATTATAATCCAATTAATTAGGCACCGCTGTTCGTTTCCTTTACAACGGAGCCTCCTGGATGTTATCGTTCATATCTACGATAGTTTACTTATATTATCGACATCGAACAGCTCTAAAGTTGCTCTTAGAGCGAGGACGCTGTTTGCTCGGCGGCGTGCAAGATTAATGATGGCAGGAGGACACTATACAGAGCCCGAGGGGGTGTTGGGAGGGGGTGACTACCTACCGGGGATTTCAGTTCAATCCCCCGCCAGAACACAGTAATACGCTAGTCCTATTTGGGCTAATTGCTTGTAGATATTTACGTGAATACCACCTATGCGGGCTCCTTGTAGGATTTATAAATGAGCTTCAATTAAATCGTAGGTAGGTACTCAATTCGCAAACACCGTAAATTCAATAGTTACCGTACGGCAGAGAGACCATTACAGTTTGTATAGTGCAAGTGCTGTTCTGTTTTCCGTTCACTCAGCGATGTTTAATGCTTTAATTTGCTCGGTATTAGTTGCTGCGCGTTTCGCTCTCAGCTCGGGATTCTTTAAAACGTTAGTCTTTAAAGCTCTCTCGTAAGATGGATTAATGATGACATGATTGAGTGGAATGTTCTTTAAAGTTTTGCTATATTTCATAATATATATAGATAAATAAATCATATATTATTTGTTCGGAATTAGTTCAGCGAATCTAAGTCTCAATCGTTCTAGCTCCGTCAATCTGAGGAAATTGATGAGTCAGGCGATCGGGTGAGCTCGTACAAAGGCCTCGCGGGGAAACAATGCCCGCTCGCCTTTCAGCGTTCTTCCCTCGTGCAATTAAGTGAACCTTTTTGTTAGAGCCCGCTTTCCTCTACTACATTATCGGGTGTACAATGGTCGCGATGATTTGCGGAAATTCGCCGAGATTATTTTTTTTGCGGTAGATCCCGCGAGAGTACGATGCCGATTCGACTGATTTGTGATCCCTCGTCATGCTTTCCGATTAAGTAAAAGTATTTTATTGCTGTCTGCAAATTGATACTTGAATTCTGGATTTTTTTTCTATTGCTTGCTTTCGTAGAAAAACTCAAAAAGAAATATACCTTTTCTTCAATGAATTAATTTAATAAAAAATATATTAAGAATCTAGGTACAGGATATGTACCTACCTTGAGATAGCATTTTAGATTTCGAAATTTAAGTAAGGTTGTCTTGAATATGAGCAACATTTGTTATTAGACTGAAAAATGTACGAGTAGGTACGGTCAGCCAAGAAAGTGGTGTACCACCCTAAGGTTGAATGTCGCTTGCAGATTGCAGAATGATTAGTTTCGTTTGCAGATCAATCTAACAACTTACAACATTTTGTTTAATGATTGTTACGTGCCAGCTATTCTTAGTTCGAACCTTGTTGTAAATGACTAGGAAACTAAATTAAAACTAGCACACCACTTTCTTGGCCGACCGTACCTATAGTTTAAATCTAATATTTTTGTATACTTACTAGTTTTCGGCTCCCAGTTTCACCCGCAATGTTTCCCCGGGATAGAAGGTACCTATTCTATGTGTTATTCCACATTTATATATCACTTTCATCAAACAAACAAATTAACTTTCGCATTTATAATATTAATTAAGATATGTCTTTATGGTTGATGTAAAAGTTTTGTGATAGACACCAATTCAAACTACTTATTACATTTCGATACCATTGTATCTTTATTACGTAGATATACTTAAAAGTTAGGTACCTAAATACAATACCTATATATACCAAATTATTAGATCTCTCTCAATTCACAAGCCTCTTAGTATGCGTACAGCACTGGCTTGGTATTTGCCAAGTAATAAATGATAGATTACGTGTGTCACGTGTAACGAGATTTCCATATTAAACGCCCGCCTGCCGCTGTCACGTTAATTACGCTTGTGATCGTGTTTGTATCGCGTGTATATGTAGTAGGCTTTATCTAAGCCTGCCGCATATGGGGCCTAAGCAGCTGTTTATATTTATAGAGTGGAGATTAAAAAGGGTTTGGTTATGAAATTCGTATTATTCTAGGTTATATTATAATGTTTTTAATTAAACGTCTATACACTGAAGCATTTTGTTTGGGGTTTGCTAGGCTTTATAAGCTTACAGTCTTCGACCGCATCGTCTCTTGCTATGTTTAGATTTCCTATGGTTACACATTTGGTACTAAAAAATAAAAATGTGAAGCAACGCCGGAAGCTAGTATATAAAACCGTTGAAATATTAGACCATGATATATATATACAATCTTAATAAAACTTCAACATAAAAACAACAAACTCATGTTTAATAACGTTACAAAATCACAACAGACAAGTAAAAAAATAATAAATGTTTCCAAGTTTCAGGTCGGAACTCCCAGAACAAGTATCAACGGATGTAATGAAAAACTTCACGTGGAGCTCTACGGTCCTACCGCTGAAACTCGAAGATAGAAGAATATAATGGCACATTCGTGATCTACCCTGTAGATCCGGGCTTTTGTAGTTTAGTTCCACATCAGAAGCTCGTCTCTACAGGTATCTCACGGCTGGAAGACCTCGCTACTTAATCATCATTCAACTTTTTGAAGATTCGAGAATTACCAGTAGTGGTTTTTTTTTAACATAGACTTAAATAACTACATGCAAAATTCTGCTACAAAAATAGTTACAAATACTCGTATTCTTGTATCTACCGTTAAAAAATTTCATTGCTTTTATCCTTTTTAATCATGGATCACTTTAGGAGAGATAAAAATAATATGTTTGTGTATAATATTTTATTTATTAATTAATAACTATAGAAAGATAGTTTGTTTTTGATAAATATTTTTTTAACATAATAAGCATACATTGATGTAACATAATATTATTATGAAGGTTCCAATACATTAAGAGACAAGAGGAGCCCTTGCGCTTCGCTTGGGTTGGTTGGCGGGGGCACGACCGTGCCCCCAGATAAATCATAGAAAACACTAACATTTACCTACACATATATGTTTTTATGTATACCAGTCCGTTTCAAAATAGAAATTAGAACTGTACAGTTTAATTCATGCACTTAAATTGTATCTAAAAATATATTCTCAGTAATACAATAGGTATAACCTAGTGGTGAAGGTATCCTTTGCATTTCTAATTGCACGAATACTGCACAAGAAATTTCTTAAATGCAGACTTGGAGTAAAAGATAGTGACTCGCAGAACTCGTTAATTTAATTCTAAGTACTATCTTAATTATTATTACAGTATTATCGCTACTGACTTTTTATAATTTATATAATTTTAGTAGGTACTTATAAAACTCTTTGCTATCTTTTATTCAACTTAACGCTACATTTACACTTATCTGCCACGTAAGCGTCTTAGTGTCCGGTTGATTCTTAGTTGTCTTACTATAGCAAAAATGCCTGTTCGTTTAATTTAACTACATAGCAGTTTATGAACCGAAAATTGTTAGAGGGGTAGCTTGGTTTTAGATAGACTTAATTCTTTAGATATGAAGGTAAAATTGTACGATACAGTAGGTAAGTAGTAAGTAGTATGCGTTCCTTAACATGAAACTTATTCGACTGCGATGAATATTTTTAATATCTATGCAGTTAGTATGTTGTATGCGCAAAAAAATATCGGAGAGTTGGAAAAAAAAGAACCATCAAAATAGAAACAAAGAAAGAAATATATTAAAACACACACAATAGAAATATAACTACCTACCTTGTTAAAAGTTATGCGTTGGCCTGTAGCCATCTACTTTATTCTTTTTTTCGGTTGATAAAAGAGGCATTGCAAAGTACGCCAGACATTATCTGGTTCCATAAAAAGGTAAGGTGAGATAAAGCATACAATGTAGTCCAATACACGAGGGTAGAGATTGTTTATTGCTGTGAAAGCATTTAGAAGGCTTTTCCACAATTTATGAGGTTAGGCTACGGTCCTTAAGAGCTTTAGTTGCATTTCATAGTAAAACAAGCGAACTCATTCGAGTACCTACTTCTTTATTGATGTGATATTAAAATGTCATTCAAACTCAAATTAAACTCAGCTTATTTTTCATACAATGTTTTAAATGCAACTTAAGTAGGTTTGTAAAATGAACAAATGGTATTTCTACTACGAATATGAAGCATAAAGATTATGGGATTTTTTTTTTTTTTTTTTTTTTTTTTTTTTTTTTTTTTTGAAAGGACTAAAGTTGGTAGCCTCTGATGGCTGCTCCAACCTTACCGGACAAGATTATGGGAGTACATACTTACTTGAAATAATCATTTTGAAATATATAAAATATTATTTATATCTAAAAACTTTGATGTTATCTTATCAAGCACCTAGCCTGTGTCCTGTGTCTGTAACTGTATATGAAAGCTCTTCTGTATTCACTTATCATATTAAGTTTATGTTAATTTATGAATGTTGTTAAAACTCTAGTTATATACAGGGTACAAAAAAAAAAAAAAAATCAATCAACCTTGTTCTATCAAAATAACGAAATTATTTTTGAGATTAGTACCTACTTACCGTAATAAAAGTTGTTTTATACTTATATGTATTACTGATGTAGTAGCTGAATAAAAAATAAAAAACCCTGTTTATTGTGATTAGTCAGTTAAAATTTATTGCATTTTTTTAAATTATACATTGTTGCAGCTATTGTTCCTAGTCAATTTTAACACATTATACCTGTACCATGTAAACATAATCTTGTATTATATTGTTTGGTCGTATTTTTATTGTCTGTTTCAGATATACCATCTACTGCTCGAGACTGGCATCACTTTAATAAAGAAATAAACGAGAATATTAATTTTATTTCCTGTTAATAAAATATTATCACGTAGGTAGGTATCCGAAATATAATGATCCGTGGATAATATACGAAGCAATACAGAATATGGGTTCGACTCCCACTCTTGAGGTCTACTAATAAATATTCACGAATGAAAAACACTATTAAGTACCTAAGATATCAAAGAACATATAATTCCTGAAATAGTAGTAGGAGGTGTAAGCAATGAACGCAATAAACAACAAAGTTATATTTGATCTACATTTACTTTATTAGGTTCATAGTTGCTAGGTTCTGTAATTTATGACTCGTTTATGGCTGTAAATAATATTGAGTAATTCTAGGTTTTAGATAATTAACCCTTATCGACTTATGTACTAAAAGTACACTGCAATTTAGTTAGCGTTTAATTCGTAAATAGGTACTACGCCTAGTTAAACAAGACGAGTGGAATGCTAAGATATTAAAAGACAGTGGCCTCTTTTTGTTGTTGTCACAAAGGCCTTCGTAGACCTTAAAAAATCTTCCAATATCCCTGAAGCCAGGGAAAAGTCTCCGTGTTGATCAATTGATACATGCAACTTCGTGTCTAGTTTTACTGTATGTTGTATTGATTAAATGCTTTCAGAATAATTCATTTTTGATTTTCTTATCTATATCTAATAATAAAGCTGAAGATATTGTGTAGTTTGTATTGCCCAGCTATTACAATGCCTGGAGGCAATTTACAGACAAACAAATACTAAAACAACGACAATAAATTTTATAAGCATTTATAGCCCGGATGGATGTTACCAAACTACTTAAATAATAATAATAAATAAATAATAATAATTCACGGTATGGTACTAACCATCTTACTTATATCCTAATCCACTGGAATAACAACAAAAAAATCTAATTAGTCCGTCAGTTAGATTATCAAAAAATATTGGATACGTATTTTTTATTTTATCAAATCAATAAGAAATTACAAAGATAAGTCCCATCAAAGTGCAGGATTGGGGCTTGTGACGTCATTGTACAACTACTTTTTAGTACACTTTTTGCAGACCGGAAAATTTTAACGCACTGTATCTTCGTTATTTTTTGTTTTCGGATCTAAATAAAAAATACATATCCAATATTTTTTGATAATCTAACTGACGGACTAATTAGATTTTTTTGTTGTTATTCCTCATTCATGATTAATTTCTAATTTATTTGTGAATATGAGTACCTAAGAGGTAATCCGTAGCTACATAGGTACTGATACTATTTTGAAACTTCTTTGATTAATAGGAAGCTAAATTATTATTATTCTACTACATTATTTTAGAGTTTAGTATATTCTATATTCTTTCTTTATTTTTAAATAGCTTCCACTCCGCAGTTTCACCCGCGTTCCTGAGCGATTTTATGTTTTTCCAGGATATAAAGATATGTTATTCCAGGGTATGATCTATCTATGTGCCAAGTTTCATCTAAATCCGTTTCGGAGTTGTTACGTGAAAGTGTAACAAACATGTTCACATCCTAACAAACTTTAATTTACAAATAGTAAGTGCCTAATTATAACTTATAGTGGTGTAGGTATATAATAAAGAATATTTAATTCATTCATAATCCCTGAGTGTCAGATGCTCCTTTTTATCACATGAACCCAGGGGAATGCCTAGTTTACATATAGGTAATATTAGTAAAATTTATAGGAATGTTAATAAATATGGTATTATTTATAACTATCATACAAACTATTTAAATATAAAACAGCTCAGCTTGAATACCGACGACGCCTATAGCAGAAACGGGAAAGTCCAATAAATTTTCAGGAACGAATTTTCATCTGCTACTCGCCACTAGATGGCGTTCATAGTATGTTACAACAATGACTTAGAAAATTTTACTACGTTGTTGTAACGAATCATGTCTCCTACTCGAGTGAAAAACTTTTAGAGTGAAAATTCGCTAGATGGCGCAACATTGTTTTTATAGACTGAAATAAATAGTAGGTTTTCTTCAAATGTATAGTTTGATACGATATCCTCTATGATATTAGAAACTTGAAACAGACCATTTCGCGTTACTAATCTCATAAGGAGTTAAATTCCGAGAAAAGCTAAATATTAAAAATGTAATTTATAGGTATCTCATATATAGATGAAGCCGCATGATACTTATGAGCTAGCTCAGTTAAAATGGTTTTTATTTATGTATCCTATCCTACCTATGATAAAATTATAATTGCGAATGTTTGTGTGTCGGAACGGGCGAAACCCGGGGAATTGCTAGTTCTAGATAAAACAGTTCATTTAGCTTTCTGACACAAATATCTTATCTTTCAATCTTTTGTCTATAGATCAATAGATGATGTGTAGAATCATAATAATATTAACACTTTATTAACACGCTACTTTTGCCCATAGATACTCGTGTATTATATAAGTACCTTACATACTAACATAATATATTATAATAATATATATTATTATATTATGTTAAAATATTTTTTTTTAATAAAACATAGGTACATATAAGCATTAATGAGTGTAAAAAACTCACTCTACATATGATTTTAAGTAGGTAGGTACCTAACGATCAAATCTCCTCGAAGCTCTGAATCGCATGATGTCCCGATAAATGTATTGCCCATTGTCCAGACTACGTTGTCAATACAACGGCCACTATCGCCCATCGCCAATATTACTTAACCAATTAACTAGACCTACGTTTCCCCTCTTGGTCACCGAATAATAGATGACATAAGGAAACCTAGAAGCGTTTTGAGGGGTCCATTAAAATTGGTTGTGTTAGTCTTTCAATCGCATTTGGACTTATAAAATAAATCACCCGCCTTACAACATAGACCGCCCATTTTGAGTTGCCTTATCGAACATTGATTAATAGCTTGTGACAGGGTTATTTTTTAATAGTTACCTAAAACTGTCTCTAATCAGAACCTACAAGAGTCACGACATGTGGAATATAATGAGATGTTTGCGTCATTTGGAGATATAATAAAAAAGACATCGTTGCTACAAAATGTTAGTAGTTACATAAAGTACCTACCTACCTATAATTTTATTTTTTTCTAAAATAGAGTAGGTATTGAAAAAATAAATAAACTGAAATCTTGTGAATTAAACGTATTTTTTTGAGATTGCTGACATTGTACCAAGGAATAAAAAATAATATTAGGGCTTTAAATATGGGGTGTCAACATCTTTATAGATTACCGAAGGAAGCAACAACACCAGAACACCGTCTATAGTAGCCGATAGGCAGTTGTCACCGCTGATAACGAATTATTAATGTTGAACATTTCGATTCCTCTGCGTTGATCCAATACAAGGAGGCGTATCTATATTTTAATGAGTATTAATTTAGATACACTTTCATTGATCAAGTTTAATACGCCTGTAGATATGACAGTAGCTTAAATTTTACTGTTCTACGTTGAAGGGGTTAACAAGTAAAGAGAACATATTGAACAAATTTCGTTTCACATGTAGTCCTCATAATCATTAGTTATTAACTCCCTTTAGGACCAACTTATTAAATATCATTAACCAAAATACTGCTTATATGGTCAAGCATGATATGTCCAACATAGAAATTTATAAAATTAATTAATAAATGTATTAGTTCATTATATACGAACATAATGGTACGAATCAAACTCAAGAATTCGCAGTGGTAGACAACAACCCTCACATTGTCAGGCTTCTATGTTACTACTAAGTACATATTTAATCATTTCACAATAAATAGCTTGATCCGAAATGTTAAGCATTCATTCACTTTATCTGAAGATATAAGGCATCAATGCCTAGATAAAAGTAATAAGTCACTGAAGAATCCTCTTTTATAGACTTTAAGAACACTTAATCGATCCCCATCAATTTGAATTTTGCACCTACTTTTGAATTAACGTTTCACTTGAAAGTTTCCTATTAAATTGCTTCGTTCAAAATCGCGAGACGTTCGATATAGAATGTGGGGCCATTTTGATTAAACTTCAAAACTTTATAGCAAAATGGATCGAACTCAATTTGATAGAAGTTTACTATTAAAATTACGTATAAGCTTAAGTAAAGAGTACGTAACGTAATAGGATCATCATTTTAAAACTAATCCTTGTTACTTGATACATTTGTAATTTTGACGATATAATATATCGTCTAAACAGTTCATTTATATATCGTCTAAACAGTTCATTTAATCAGTATGGTAAAATTACAAATGTATCAAGTAACAAGGATTAGTTTTAGAACTTCTTTGGAAGCAGGAAACCCTGTTTCATTAAAATATGATTTACAACAAGTCTAAATAACCTAATAAGCTGATCATTTATACGTTATATTAACAAAAAAAATTGGGTTTTACAAGATTTGCTTTATAAATAACTTAGGTCCTACTTTTCAAATCAAACATACTAAAGCAAATCTAAAGATACGCATACGAATGAAACACTCACACTCAATCATTTTAATATTCAAAATAAACCGGATTCCTTTAATAACGATAACTTCTCGATGCGGGTGAAAATTTGCAATACTTAAAATTCATCTGATTGATGTTGTTCATTTATCACTCCCCTCGTTTGTGCGTCTGTATAAAACTTTTAAAATGGGTCACAGGGTCTCTGTCTTGATTGCTTCGAGCCACTCACCGTTTAAGTAATTAAAATTTGGAGATCGATGTGCAATTGCTCTGTTTGGAATCGGTCTTTTGTAGATGCAAATGGATTCACTCGTTTAGGAGTAACATGAAAAAATCTTGCAAAGTGGTTTGAAAAAAAGTAACTGAATGATAACTAACAAAGCTTGTTTATGAAAAAGTTTGGAAATAGGTATCTGGGTGTATTTAAAATATCCACTGCTGAAGATTATACTTAGGATACCGAAAATGTCTGAAGAACATAGACGAATAAAAACTTCAGAATTTTGTTATCGTTAAAAAAATAATGAGTATACTTTTTAACCTTTCCTCCACTAATCTTAAAAAACGAAGTAGACACAAAATACACTAGTCCAATAGTCGTCATAACGATTGGTTGCAACATAAACCAAAAATCCATATAAAAGTACTTGAAGGCCCTCGTCAAAACATTGACGGGTGATCAGCCACGTCACTCCATCGATGGAAGATGTTATCACTGCTGATGTGGAGGCAGCGCCCCCGCGTAAACTTGCAGGAATAGATCTGATGATAAGTCAATCAAGGTACAATTCAGGTCGTCCAATTTGGAGCAAGTTTGTCGCTTGTTGGTTAGTTGACGAGTTGGTAAGTTGTTGTTTTAATAGGGTCTGACTTCTACTTACGACGGTCTACTTAGACATTTCATTGGAAGTGTTTATTGTAATATCATACCAGGTATTTTCGTCTGTATGTTTTTTTCTTTAGATGAGCTTGTTTTTGCTAAGAGAGAAAAAACAGCGTTGTTTTGCTCAAAGACCGGGGAAGTACTTCCACCTTACAGAATACATAAAAGGTGTTGATTTCGTGCGCGTGAGTAAGGTTGCCCAAGCTCTTTGGGGAGTGGGAAGGATCGTTTCTTCAGTTGACATATTTCTAGACTGCCAGGATGGGCCGCTTGGAAGGTGCTAAGTAGTCATACGGTGAATCCAATTTTTTTATTTGGTATCCGAGTTAGTTCCGGAACTTGTATTGAATTCGAAGTCACGTAGAAAATTACAAAACCAAGCAACTCGAGGTAAGACTATGAAAGAGAGTATTCAACTATGTGCCCTACTAGCTGCCACCCGATATCATTAATTTTGATTTTTTTCCGCTTAAATGTGTCTTTACAAACCTGTGTCAGTTGACGCACAAACCAGCTGGTACAGTCTGCAAATTCATTTAAATGGGCTACAAATGTTGAGAAATCTGATTGATAGCACAAAATAATTATTTAAATATCCTACAGTAGGTATCAAATATGATTAAAACTACAGCAAGTGTAAGTATTGATATTCTATTTAACATTTTACTAATTTTTATTATTGTGAGAATCGAATGTTATACCGCAGGTTCTGCGAGTCTTGCAAAAAAAGGTTCCATACATCTAAATATATAAAAGGGAAACGTGACTGACTGATTGACTGATCTATCAACGCATACCACTGGATGGATCTGACTGAAATTTAGCATACCTACAGATAACTATTACGATGTAGGCATCCACTAAGAAAGTATTTTAGAAAATTCAACCCCTATAGGGGTAAAACAGGCGATTGCGGGAGAACCTCCGGACCAGAAACCTAATATGATTGAGTTTTACCCTTTACAATATGACTAATACTTTTTTGTTACTTCCTACATATTGTGTGTGAGTAGGTACTAATTGAAAGTATTTAAATCCTTTTGATCAAACGATAGTGGGCGTGGGCTAGTGACTCGTGACTTTGCCAAATAAAACAATTGCCAATATAATTACGAGTGTGTGATTGACAGGTTGGCAAGGTTTTTCTACATGTATCTTACCTACATATGGACGTACAATAGTGCTTATTTATCAATAGTGATTAGACATTGTTATTGTGACAACACTGTGTGTTCAATGTTCAGGCAGTCATCAAGCTCTCTTATAAAACACGTTCCTCTATGAAATGGAGGTAAATAACTTTTGTGTGATTTCATAATTCATATGAATTATACTCATTCTATGGCTGATGAAAAGGTAAAATTTTATTTCAGCGATAAATAATCTGTATAGATAAAAAAATCTATACAGTTTTTTTTGTAATGAAAATATATGGATAAATTTTATTACCTGATTTATATTTATTAATACTTGAGCCATTATTAATCTGTGGGTTAGTGCTATACGACGTTGGTGAAATTGGGCTTGCAAAAGTTAGTATTCTTTGTTAAAGCTGTATAAGAAATGCTTTGAATCACAGTCATTTATTCAATGTATGCCATGATGAGGCACATACCTAAGAATGTTTAATGTTAGTTGAGTTTACCGTCTATTCAAAATCCTTATACTTACTAATTTTATAAATAAGAAAGTGTGTGTTGGTATGTCCTTTCATGCAGCAATGAACCAACAGTTCAACGTGATTTTTGGCATAGAAATAGGTTATTTTCAACAAGGGTAAAACTCCTGGGCGGAATGCTTGTAAAAGAAAGTAATTTTTCAATAACTTTTTTATGTCAGTCAGTAGGTTGACAAGCAGGCAGGTGGTCCACCTGATGGTAAGTGGTTACCGTCGTCTATCACCATTTGCAATACCAAAGTATTGCCAATGTGTTTCCGACCTGTTACAATGCCAAGAAGGCAACTGGCTCTCTTGGCAAAAGTGCAATTGCCGAAATACACCAATAGGTGCTTGGCGACTGACTTTCAACTTGAAGGTGGTAGTCAGGTCAACGGATACAGTAAGTTTTGATTTTTTTTCCTTAAATAAAAATCAAGCCATACTTGTTTTGTTATCTCTACAGTAACACACAATAATTACCGTCCTCCAATTCCGTGCAATGTCGCGCTCGCGGCTGTATCGAAAAACTTTTAATTTAGCCAAGTCTCCATTGTAAGTCTTTTAAAAAGCTTCAAGTATTGTATGCATTTAACAAGGAGCCGTGGTGACAGTTATTAATGGATTTCCTACTATTTTTCTCGGCTGCTGGTGCAAAGGATCGGCTTAGGTACCTAGCTCTTTTGTTCCGTTTGCTGGTAAGTTCAAAGAAGATTTTTACTGAAACTATATTTCGTAGCGTAGGTATAGTAATTATGTAAGCGTATTTAAGTATAATAAACGTGCCAATAGATTTTCTGAGCATTTTAATGTTCATTAATTTTAGCGTTTATGCTATGAGTTAAATTATGTAATAGCTTCCACCAAACTACGTTAAATATCAGTTACGATTAAGCCTTTTTCACTTATATATTTTTTTTAAAACGTTTAGATTTGTTTCAATTATTTTCTTTTTTACTCGAGCCGAAGCATTATCCTAAAAAAAATTAGTAATTTCTGCAGCAGCGGTATCTTTGATACTTTCTTCGGTTGATGTTCAATTATACGAAATTCAATCGTCGTCATTGTCTACGGGTGTGACGACGAGATATTTTTCGAAATCCTCGCTTCAACTGAAGGATCATTAGTCATTCCGGAGCCCGGTGCAGAGCGAAGCTTTTTGCGACTACATGTACCTACCACTGATGCAACTTAGACTGGGAAGTGGATTCGCGAAACGATTTCTGACGAGTTTGAATCACTCACTGACTTATACTTGCGTCGTTTCACTTGTATTGTTATTTAAAATAAAAAAGCATTTTAAAAAGGCGATTTTAAGTAAGCCTTTAATAAGTAACTCGCTCGCGTGGTTATATAGTATGTGTATAGTATTTTTAATTAAATCGAATTTTTGATCTCTCTGGTTCTCAAAAATGTCATATTTAATAAAATTAAGCCTAATACGTAGAAACTATATTGGTATACCTACTTATGGCAGGCTTCCGAGGGTCGCGGTCTCGCGTCCGATGCAGCTGACGTGCGGCGTTAAACTCCTTGCCACGATATAACTTTACCCAGTAAACTGACCAGACGTAAATTCTGTGCATTTCTATTGGGTAATGAATAATTTGACAACGATGATCGAACTAAGTTTTACGGAGTAGGCCCTCTGGATAGATCTATCGGATCGTCAGTTATCACAACTGCTATACACAGAGCAATGACTAAGCAGTTAAGTTAACCCAACAAATTTTGCATTTCTCTTTATTAGGTAGGACTGCTGATTTCATATCCCAAGTGGCATTCCTTTGAAACGCATTATTGAGGTACACAATCTTTTGGCTACTGTTTGAATTTGAACACCCTTGAGAGCGATCTATCAAACGTCTAACTTCGATATTAAGTTTTTGAACCCCTCTAGAAGGGAACTTAAATTCACGTTCAGAAATATTTGAAAACCGATTGTTTCGTCATACGATGCTCGGATTGTGTCAAAATATTTACGGCAATTCGGAACGATTTTCCGGGCAATCGATCAGTTTGTTTGTCAGTTAAACATAGTGCGTGTTAGAAAGTAAGATGCATCACAACAGTCATGTGTGAAATTGGTGTTTATAAGAATGTTGTAAGTCAGCGGATTGATTGATTGGATGCAAAGTCATGTATAAATGTGATACAATTTAAAAATAATAAGGAAATATGTAGGTAAGCCAAAGTTAAGCATTGAAATTAAAAAAGGCCTTGCATTTTTCTCACATTTTGTCTTTGTTTGAGTTTGGGCATTTTAATAAAAATGAAAATTTTATAATAATGTCAATAAGTTTCTTAGTTTTGATATTCGAATGATACCTAATTGTTTTGAAAGTGTTTATGAGAATGGCTTCAAAGAGTTTACTCCCATAAAGTCGTGCCCAGCACATTTTTTCTCAATACTGGGTTGGAAAGTATGGATATTATCTATGTTTTATATCAAAGAAAAATATATATTTCACAAAGTTTAATTAAACACGAATCGATAGTTCTTCCTTAAATAAGTTTTAAAATATATTCACAGAAAAAATGTATTAAAGTTACTATTCAAAATGGTACCAATACTTTCTTAACAAAAGCACATAAATTCACGACACATAGTAGATACCGAAACACAATATACAAGAAATTAAAAAGCAACAACAAAAGAAAAGTCTTCACAGCGCTCCCTATTCACCAGAGGGATAATTCGCAGGATAGAGTGCAGAGTGACTGAGGGGAGGAGATAAAAGATATATTTATCCAAAGACATCGCGAGATGGGTACATGGGTTCAATTTATGCATTGAAATGCAAATTTTTCGCTCATGCTTTTAGGGAGGGCTTTTTGCTTTGAAATATTTGAAACATAATATGGTTAGAAAAGATGGTAGGTAAATGTTAATATTGAGAGTACTCTATAGGTATATTTAGTAATCTAAAATCACTTTCACATTTTTTTTTTCAATACAAATTATCATTTAATTCCATTGAAAAAAAAATAATCCTATACGTTATATTATTCAACAGAAGTTTTATAATATATATCCTACGTCTTACTTAAATACATAAATTAAAACTGTAAACTTTTCTATTTGTAATTTATTTTTATTAATTTTATAATTATTTATGATTTACTTTATTTTTAAATTGTAAGTAAGTAGGTAGTTAGATTTAAGTTTTAATTTATCTAAAATTTAGTTTTTTTCATATAGAGTACCATACACTCATTGCGAAAAAATTAAAAGATCTTGTCGTTCATTCTTATCGTTTTCTTATTATTTTTATTCCTTACTAATATTCCATAACGAAGCAGTGGACGTCAATCCGTGACGTGATTGGAAAAGAGATAAACTATGAGTCGGAGAGTAACAAAGGTTAGGTACTTACCAACTCTGTATCCCTGAAACCGCAGGTAGAAGCTAGTTTATAATAAAGCCGAATAATTGTACCTAGTATTTGAATTGGCACACTACAAAGAAGTTATAATAAATTGCCTTCCAATCATTTCATGCTACTTATTCTACACAATTTCCATATATAAATTTTCCATGATTGCATAACTAGAGTACTTTCTATTGATTCATGCGACCACCCAGTCTCCACCGAGTTTCCCAGGAAATCGTGTCCAATATCCAATCTAAGGGCACAAGAGGAAAAAAATTGAGCCGCGACGCCAGCGCTGCTGCACTGTCGCGACTGTTCGCTGATTAATGAAAGATCTGTTCGCCCATGTGGAAACTGATCCAAGTAACACACATGAAACAATCTATACTCAACTTACAGGTCAAGGAATAATGTTGAATTTGCTATGAGATTTTTTGAAATATATGACTTTTCATGGTACGGAAGTCAAGAATACCAAACGTTTCCCCTCGACGCTGTAACATTTGACGTTTTTGTGAGACATACCTACATATACATAAATGGCAAAATATGAACTTTAGCAATTTGGAAGACAAGCTATGGTAAAATATCGAATGAATTTGTACAGATTTGAAAGTCTGACCTATATTTATATAACTTAATGATTTTGTAATCATGTCCTACCTCTTGTTTAATAGCAAATCTAAGCCAATATATTCAGGATAAAATGCCTTTCAAACTGCGAGCAGGCCCTTACATAGTAAATAAATTTTAATATTATCCTATGAATTCTAATATCATAAAAATCTGTCGAGGAAAATATAATCTCTCTAAAAGCTCTTAGGTAAAATATTTCCCTTGGCCGTAATTTTTCAGAGCACCATATACGTCAATTTCAGCGTGAAATTTTGATGAGACATCAATATAGTTTGATACGGAACCTCCTAAATTATTATTCTCCAAGGTGGGTGATGTCATCTTAAGAGGAGAAATGTGGGATGGGAGTGAGGAGGCGAGAGCGGTGTCGGCTGTCAAATGTCTGACATACGATGATGTGGCCGCGTCAGATACTTGCTCGTGGCTTTAAGGAGCTAGCTAGTCTCAGTTCCATAATTTGCAAGTTTATATCAAATTATGTTATTTAAATGTTTGGAATGTTTGTTTTTGACAATAAAAATAAGATGAAATGTTTATCGAGTATCCAATAAAAATAAAAATCAATAGGGTGAAACACATGTGAAGCATACATATGTACCTATCTATCCTATAAATTTAGTTGGGACCTGGCACTCGCCATGGGAGGGGCGAGACGTTGCAAAAAACGTCGGCACTCGGTTCAACAAAGATAGGAAACGCAGCCCGCCATTACAGAAAATTGGCTATGCGATCCCTTATATCGGGAACCACACTCAATTAAGATTGTATTTTTTGTTCTACCTCTAATCATTTCTACTCAAAATATAATTGAAAATCTTAAAAATGTAATTATAAATGATCTCAATAAATACTGTGTTCAGTTAAATAACTCCCCTTGTTTCAATGCTGAATCCAAAAGCAAAACAAGAAACAAATAATACGATCAAGTCAGCTAAATAGGTTTTTCTCCAGCTGAGCCTTTTGCTACGAGAAAGTCTTATCAAGTTTCAAATCGGAACAAAATATTTAGATCCCTAGAATTTTAGCCAGAAGGTGCAAAACTGTGGAGCAGTAAAGTTAGGAAATTCAATGTTTGATTAAGGGCCTGTCGTATTGTTCATTAAACTTGGATTAAGTTTGCGTTGGATAGAACGAGCTGGCAGGCAGTTAGCGTCACGAGAAAAAACAACTGAAGGAGGGCGAGTAACTTGCTCAAGAAAGTTTACGATACGAACATCTTTATTAGTCGACATTTTTAAATAGCTACTTATGTTCATTTCATCATCATCATTATCATATCAGCTGAAATACGTCCACTGCTGGACAAAAGTTCCCTAAGGATCACCAGGACGGCTGGTCTTGCACTACCCGCATCTAGCGGTTTCCCGCCATGCACCCTCACAAAATCGTGAGTCCACCTTGTGGAGGGCGTGCCCACGCAGCTTCTTCCGGTTTGTGGTCGCCACTCGAGAACCTTTCTACTCCAGCGTGCCGAGTTGGATACGACGAACCTTCTTTAGAGTGGTTGTGGTCATCACTTCAGGTGTTGGTGGCAAGCTTCACAACACGTCGCCACTCCTCTCTGATAGCCGCCTTTCTCATGCATTCACTTAGTGATGACGAACCATTGGTGAGTAAATCTAACCGAGAAGAATATAGAACATAGCTAGAGCTGTTTAATAGGTAATGTTAGGTAAGTACATGAAGAAAGGATCTGCTACCTAATGAAGTAGAGCGCTTTATTTTACAGATTTGATAACTAGTTGATACATTCTTGTCCCTCTGTATCAAATCAATGTGACCTACAAAATTCATGGTCCAAAATCTAACATACCATGAAACCTAAACGTTCAAGATACAAAAAGATACGCGTCTATTTATTGATCAAACATCCATTGATCGGGTGTTACCACCTTTTGTGGCTGCAGCCGGTTGGAAGCCGCCGCCGTGACTCAGCAGATCTGTCCACGGATGACCGTGATCGTACCATTGTGATCCTCTAATTCAATAAAATCACCGGACATTTTTGTTTATTTGTTGTCTGAGTCGGCTCCCTTGTCGGACGGTCTTACTTTTGTATTAGCGGCTTACGTTGTATGATAGTGTGTACTCGCACCATGACTTGTAAATTGTAAGTGGTTGCTTTGTTTTTATTGGTTAGTTAAGTTTGGACGGGATACAATGAAGTTGTCATAGGGATTACTTCAGATTACACGGTTTGTACAATATTGTATTGGACAACATTTTATGCTCAGTAGGAAGTAGGTAGGTCTACCTTAAGTTAGCATTTACTCTACTTTTCATATTTTATGGCATAATACTTTAAATGACACTAGTAACAGAATTTCATAATGGACTTAGACATTTTAAATCTTCCAAGTCATCTAATAACTAATATTTTAAATCATTTAGTATGGTCACGAACGACAACTGCCAAATGCAAATGACCGTATAATGGCCGTATCGGCTCGTATTAAAAGCTATTAATTTAAACCTAATTATATCTCACTTGTCGTCCATTAAAATAATGAACTGTACTATAGTGAAAAATAAAGGAAATTGCATATTAAATATTTAAAACACCCGTGTCGTTACCAACAGAGACCATGTTCGTTCTGTATTATTATTAAACAGCTTCCTAATCTGAGCGATAAACTTACGGTGCTCTTCGTTCTCCTTCTCTCACACATAAAATTACCTTCGTTAGAAAGAGACAATAGTATGAGAAGAGTTCGTACCTTTGTCGACTGCTTATACTTCCATTTCGTTCGCACGTATTGAGTTATTTGGGAGTAGAAGGGGGAAAATCTTTGTTGCGGTTTGATGCTTTTGATGATCATCGCAAGTGAATATGAGCTTTGAAATCTATATGTTAAAGTAGGTATTTATTTGAGTAAGTTTAAATAAGTTTGCAGAAGAACAGCTCCGCCTTAAAAATGGAAGGTGGTATGTAAAAATTGATGAACATGTATTGGAGTCCTTAAAGTGACAGAGTGCGCTGGCGTGTTGGGCAGTGTATATTGTCTCAAAATGTCGTTGCAGGATAGCGCGCCTCCAGCTTCATTGTTTATTATCAAAAAGTGATAAATCAAATGACTTTGCAATAATGTTCTATTAATAAACTTTTCCGTTTATATATTTGTGTTATAGAAACTAAAGTGCAATAGTGTTGTTATAAAAGTGAACAATAGCAACTGTAAGTGAATATAATTGTGTTTTTTATCAAGTGATAATCATAACATAACGTGATTTGAAGGCACAAGTGATTTCAAGGAAAAGAGGTTTGTGTTGACTGCTAACGACTGGCAAAAATATTAAATTAGCTGAAGATTGGTCATATATTAAATGACACAAAATTGTAGAGCTTAGAGACATTATCATTATTGAGGATCTTAATGCCATAGCACCATGCTTGACTAAGCTTTGATGAAGTCAACTGAAGATATAGTGAAACATTTATCTAAGAAAACAATAAAACACCTGATTATTTGGTAAAAACACACAGACAAAGCGTCGAAAAAATATAAATTATAAAAGACCATACTTTTAAAAAAGTGTCGTATATTTTCTAATTAGGTGACATTGAATTGAAATAATAAATAACGAATTTACGACGACATATTCGGATCTCTAGTACTACTGTTTCGAACTAGAAAGTTTGAGATCACCAGACTTCAGATCTGATAGACCTAATTATCTTCCTATTAATGTTTATGTTATGATTATTGCTTTTAGGTTATCAAATCATTATTAAACTGGGTATTTTACATAGAACTGAAAAAAAAAATGATTTGGATCTAAATGGCGGCCATATTAACAGGCGTGAGAGTTAGGTGATGCGCCGACTCGACCACGCCCACCATGAGTTCCTTTCTCATGAACGGTGGGTACCAACCGCAACCAGACCCCAAATTCCCACCTTCCGAAGAGTACAGTCAAGCAGACTACATACCGCCAGGGGAGTACTACCAGCATCAGCATTTGCAATATGGTTATCAACATCAATATGCTCCTGTGCAAATTGGGACAGGCTATGGCTATGGGGGCTATTACCATCCTTTGCCTCAGCATCCACCTGTCGCTCCTCCACCGCGACCCCCCGAGCCATCTCACCCATCAGATGCAGACCACGGCTACGTGCCACCTCACAGTGAAGTGGCTCCAGGTTTAGCTGAACTTGGTCTTAGATTAGAGAGACATATTGAAGAAGCTGCACCAGCTGGAAGGAAATTACATGCACTGGGTCGCGAAGGGTCACCTGGGTCCGAATTGGATGATGAAAGATTGTTATTGGACAGTCCGCCTGTTGAAGACGATGATTCATCCATATGTTCAGATAACACTGACAGGGTTATTTATCCTTGGATGAAGAAGATACATGTTGCTGGCGTGTGTAAGTATAAAAACTTTTATACAATGTTCTAAGAATAGTCTGTTATTTACATCTTTATGAAAATGCTTAATTGAACACATGGCCAATAACTGAAACGTCACCACACTTAAGTTATGCTTTGATATTTGATGATATGGGATAGGGGCTTCTCAAGTTTTTAAGATGCTTCTAAAATGTGGCGTCTCAGTACTTGGCCGTATATCTAGTTACTATAGATGGCCAATCCTACTAATATTATAAACGTGAAAGTTTGTATGTATGTATGTTTGTTGCTCTTTCACGCAATAATAACGGAACGGATTTGTATGAAACTTGGCATAGAAGTAGATAGATCATACCCTGGAATAACATATAGGCTACTGTTTATCCCAGGAACGCGGGTGAAACCGCGGGGGACAGCTAGTATTCAATATTTGGCCATCTGTAGTAACGCGTACCTACCTACTAGATTAGTATAGGTAAATACTTTCTTGTGTAATCGCGCGAAACTTATTTTGCTAGGCCAATTCTATATAGAGGATCGAATAAGGGACACATGCAGTATACCTACCTACTTATCTATTTCTTGATAAAATTACATTGGAGACTTGAAAACTCATAAAATTTGTGAATTCTGTTTAAAACTATCAATTGCATGATGGTTTTTAAACAATTTCTGTTGTTTTTTCTTTTGTATAATACATATAAAAGATAAAAGATAGACAATACTGATAATATCAGTTTTTAATATTTCGATCATTTTGTTGTTGAATAGTTTATGAAACTTAAATCTAAAAAGTCTTTCACAAACTTTTGACCGCATTTATAATGACCTACTTAATCTAATCTTAACGTTTCAATATAATTTTAAATTGTAAGTTTAATATGGATGTCGATAGGAGTAAAATACTTGTACTTACTCAAATATAATTACAAAAAATCAACACTAATCAATGCATAATAACACACAATATTTTCAAACCATTTTTTGTTGCAACGTAAAAATATTTAGTAAAAAAACACATTACTTATTTTGTTTTATAAATCTTTGGAAACTTTGTACAAAACTCTACTGTAGCTTAGACACAAAAAAAACGATGTCTCAAGAAAATATTTTATTAAAACTTTTAACGAAAAAAATCATATCCTTAAATGATTTGTGTAAGCACATTTATGACATCCTTAGCGCTTCTCATTGTATTTTTTTCAAACACAAGTGCAAAATAAGTTTTTAAATTGGTTTAAAACGTTCGCGGCGTGTTACATGAAAGAATTAACAAATTGCCTCCAATCAATAACTAAGGAGAAATGTTTATGGATACTCAAGATTCTTTAGGCGTGTGTCCCTTTTGATGTGTTTTGACAGTTTACTAATGTCATGTCATTAAGGAGGTCCTGTTAAGATGCCAGGACCTTGTGGTATGACAATAGGACCCAACACTCATGTTAATGAGCGTCATTTATTTTTATAGCTTTTAAATAGCAGTTTGCGGTTGCGCATTTATCGTGGAGATTATTGGTGTCTATTTTGTTTTGTGATCCGGCCCTTTGATTTCTTTCGTTTGACATGTGTTGATGGATGTTGTCGTCTCTTCAAGTTTTATTCAAATCGTATGCGAGTCTTTTGCATTTTTAGCTTTTGTGTTTTTTCGTTTCAAAGTAAGTAGTAAGTGGTGTTACTAGTATTTTTTAACAATATTCGTTTGGTTTACTTATTGATGTTCTGAATTTTGTTCGAAATTACTTATCGGATCCATGCTTTTATAGTTTTATAGGTAGTTAGTATTTTATTATTAGATTGCAATCGTTATTATCATAGAAATTGCTGACTTCCTATTTTTTATAATGTCAACTTTAAAACCTAAATAATACTTAAATAATTAAATAATATTCTTTATTACCCAATTTTAGTGCAAGCACGTTTATAAAATGTGTATGCAAATGCATAACTTAGGTATTATGTGAGCAGGTACATTCTGAAAAGTCTTTTGAGAACTCTTTTTATTCCTCTTCTGTTATTGAGTAAATTTTTGAATTATGCTCAATTATTTTTTCACGTTTTGATACCTAAGTACCTACCTATTAGTTGGAAAATTTTAACCCTTGGAGTTTTACGTAAAATTGATCTAAAGTAGATTTGGGTAATTAAGATTAAAAAACTGTAAATAGTATACTTATCTAGTTTTTGAAAAAAAATTGCAGGCAAAAGAAATGTACCATGATATGTTAAATACACGAAAATATGAAAGGCCTTTTGGGTGACTACTATTTAAAAAAAAAAACATATTTTCGATTTGAGTATTAGGTACCTAGTCTGTGACTTATATCACTAATTTATCATTTATTTTTCTGGACAGTAACAACTATTTACAGCGATACTAAACAGTGAATCCAAAAAGCCTTTTGTTGTACCTTTGAGTCAACAATAGGTACTTGTATCGCTGACAGATTTTTCAATCATAGTACCTATTCTAAATTATCTATGTACCTATATATGTATTCATTTTACTACAAAAACATTGACCCGTGTTTTGTACGACAAGTCGTTTGAAGGTTACACGAATGCCATCATCACAAAACCCTTTATTATCTACACACTCGAGTCCTAAGGCATTCTCATCGATTCTCCAGGTCAAGAACACTAATGAACCGGTCCGATTTGATTGATCACCGATGAAATTGCTAGCATCATATTCGCGCTAAACTTTAACGCTGGACTAAAATTACGAATGTTCTGGGTTTTCTTATCGACACCTGTCAATGGAGTAACATTTTTCACTGTACAACAATAGTGGGACAAAGAGGCTTTAGATTGTAAGTTGAACGTAATGAGGAGGGACCACCGGGCGGGCTGGATAGCGCATGCGTCGCAAGATCGACTCGAGATTAACAGATCGCTCATGAGACCACACGTTCGTCGCAGGTAGCCCGTAATTCAATTGAGATTGTCATCGTCCTGATGATGTGATAGTGAGGCTAACGAAGCGAAGATCGAACGTGTCGCCTCACCGGTAGCGGTGTAACGGGTTCCAGTGTTTCGCATCCAGTGTTATAGTAGGTACCTATAATAATGAATGAGTCGACGTCCTCGTCCAACTGGTTATCAATATTTTAAGAGGAATGAGGATAAATAATTGTCAATTTATTATTACAATGTTTAGCAGCTTGTAGACTTAGCTTTGCGATAGTTGAAATATTATGTTATGATGTCTCAATTACTTTTACTAAGTACTTACTAATCAACTTTATCAACTTTAAAAAAAAGAGAAATCCTCGTTCAATGACCGTAAAATTAATATGGGACCACCTTGGAGCTATACCGAATACAACGCAAAAAGAAAAGAATTATTAAAATCGGTTCATAAGAGAAAAAGTTATGCGTAAACAAACATTAAAAAAACATACCGTAATACCCCATAACCGAATAGAGAACCTCCTCCTTTTTTTTGAAGGAGGTTAAAAAGTCATCGCACGATTATAATTTATCGGCCCGTTTCCTAGTCGGTGAACATCGACTCTAGTATGATCACCATTCTAATCTCTCGTTAGGCAATTTAAGTTTTTGAATTTATTGTAACCATTTTTTTGGTTTGGTTCAAAAATACACTTCCAAAGTCTAGTTTCTAAGCATGACAATGAAACCAGAAGCTTATAAGGTCAGCGCAGCCGTCATTCTCAGAGTAACGTCATTGTTCCGGTTCTCATTACTTAAAAAAACCGTTTGGATTGAAAACAATTAATATCCTTGTGAACTTGCTGCCATTATATAAATCAGTGCGAGAAAAAAATCTGTTAGCAATAACAATCGACTATGTAATCATAATTTGTCAGTTAGTAAAGTAATTAATTATATTGAGTAGGTTGTTGATTTATCGGCTAGCTACCTACCTATAGGACTTATTAGATAACGATTTGATACAGACCAATATTACTGGTACTCACCCAGGTAGATTATAAATGCGATAGTTCGTGGGTATGGATGGATGGATGTTTGTTACTCTTTCACGCAAAACTACTGAACGGATGTGGATGAAATTTGGAACACAGATAGTTTATAACCTGGATTAACACATAAGATACTTTTTATCCCGGGAAACGCGGGTGAAACCGCGGGCGGATGCTATTACCTATTATTCGTATGCTAACAATATTTTTCGATTTATATACTCGTACTAGCATTTCCCAGCGGTTTTACCGGTATTCCCAAGATAAATAGTAGCTTAAGTCCTTTTCAATATCATAGGCTATCTGCGTGCTAAATTTTATCTTGATCGGTTCTGCGGTTTAGGCGTGAAAAGGTAACAGATAGACAGAGTTTCTTTTGCATTTATAATATTAGTGTGGATTTCTGTTGTGCTAGTATGTTATGTTTCATTGTTGATCATGAGCTATTATAAAATGTATTTGAAACGATGATGGTCCAACTAAATTTGAGAGGTCAATTCCTTTTAGGCTTTGATCGTTTACCACTAAGATACATATTCCCCATGTCATCAGAATCGTAGTCATTAGGTATTTATCTTTGGAACATAGGTCGTGGGTTGATTGGCGGAAACCATTTACTCTTATATACCTACCAAATAAACAGCTATCTATCTCAAGACCCGGATCAATGCGGCGATGTCTGCATGACTGCGTGACCACTGTGGAAATCTCGGGAGTGTACCCGTCGACCGCACATACCAGCGCTCGAACCGCGGAGATTCCCGAAGACATTCCTGGACGGTCCCACTCGACTGTTGTTGTCTTTGTCCCGCAAAGGCGGCTTTCTTTGTATGTGCGATAGGTTTTATTAAAATTGATACAAGCTTCGTTGTATAGAAACTGGGTTTGGTACGTTTTCCGCTGGATCTGTTGAACTGATTACATACTTCGTTAGGGATATGTAGAGTTATTAGGTATGTCAATCTATAAGTATTTAAAAAATACGGGTTTATGAATAACAATGTATGAAATCTAATCTGACAATGTTTTGAATTCAAGTGAAAAAAAAACTAAGCTCGTGTTCCATAAAAACATATCAAATTCTAACAAATTGAAATCGCTAATTTCAAGGGATCTATGTTTATAGTAATGTAACGGGTCTATTCGCGCATAGAATATTATAAAAATATAATTTTGACTAACCTCGACTATAAACATGAATTGTCTTCGCGAGAGTTTAAAAAGTATTATTTCAAGGGATCTAGTTGATTTTTACACTTTGGCGGTGAATAAGAACCCATACTAATATTATATACCTAAATAAAATTAATGCGAAAGTTGCTCTATCTGTTTGTGCCAGTTTGGTTTGGTCATTTAGATTTTTTTCTGATATAGGTACTTAAGTACTCTCAGCTACAAATACTTTTACTTATTAGTACTATATATAGTACAATGCCCCATCAAACCTTTGTCATCGACTGTTTGTGGTTTTGAATCGATGAATATGGACTAGCTAGACGATGCGATGGATATTGAAGTGTGGTTGCCAATATTAGATTATTGACAAAAAACCAAGATGTGAGGGCAAATTTTATGATTATTAAGTAGCCCGAGCCATTGGTTACTTAATCGTTGATGTACTCCTATTAGAAATATTGAAAGATTTTTGAATAATTATGAGCGTACCTACCAACCTATTCTTGATTGAAATTTTATTTTGCGACTACTGTTTTAGTAATTGTCTCATAAAAGTTAGTCATTGGATATTCATATACCTAATACTAGAACAAAGCAAAAGTGTTTCAATGAAGATTATAAAGAAAATTACAGGTATTGAAATATAGGCACTATGGCTGGCCCTTTTTGTGTATGAAATTAATATTATTTTTTTTAAATTAATGTTGGTAGTGACATAAATCATTGTCATTAATCGTATTGTACATTAAAAAATAGTCTAGAAAATAAATAACAAAATTTGCGGCAAATGAGACATTAGGCCATTCAGTAAGCTTCCTTTGACACCGAGTATAAAGGCAATTTCCTTGAAAGGAAATTAGGAAATTACTACGAAGTTTTTGACGACAAAGGCACTATTCAGTGTCAGTAAGAGTATTAACTCGATTAATCGCTTTATTACCTTTAAGACCATTGAATGTATAAGACCAATTCTGTTACAATTGTTAGGTTCTTAAACTGAGTCTTTTACCTGCTTACATTCAATGAATTATTGAATAGGTATGAATTAAACTCTGCTGCAAACTTTCCTTCTTTTCCAAGAGATTGCATGATTTTTGAGTATGCTCTTGTTTTTTTTTTCAATTCCATGATAATCTCCTGGATTATTCATAGCTTTTGGAGCAAATTCTGTGGTTGCCAATGTATTAACAGTAAAATGCAATTCAAGGCATGAACTTGATTGCATATGACTAATATTAAAATAAGTACCTACGAATAATTCTAAAGAAAGCAAAAAGTATACTTTTTTTAAATTTTTTGGATTTCTGGCACAAATATACTTCTTTGTGGCAAGTTGGGGTTTGCTGTCGTTATTAATGCTATCTGGCTCCGACGTCCAAAATCTAGTTCTGCTGCATAAGGTCTGTCAGTTAGAGACTGACTATCAAATAAAATAAAGTAACATTAATATATAAAACAACCATTTATTATTAATCGTCATCACATTTTTCTGATATACCTACGTGAGATCCTATACTTATACAGATTATCTATACTAATAATATAATAATAATAAATATTATAAAGAGGAAAGATTTGATTGTTTGTTTGTTTGCATTGAATAGGCTCCGAAACTACTGAATCGATTTGAAAAATTCTATCACTAATAGGAAGCTACATTATTCCCAAAGGTTATAGGCTACTATTTATCCCGGGAATGCGAGTGAAACCGCGCGGAACAGCTACTTATAAATATGGATATTTGTGTTTAGGTATAATCAAGACAATCAAATCGTAATAACTAAGTTGATTTGGAGAACACTTATATAATTAATTGCTTTTTTCTATTCCTGTAAAACAATCAAACAGGTAAATCCGCGGTTAATTTTAAAATGAGTAGGTACTTATTATAACAGCGGAACAACCTTCTGAAATTAATTTCGTTGCAATAGGGTAGTTTCCTGGCATATCAAATCAGCAACCTTTTAATAAATGTCAAAACGATCGGTTACATGGAATATTGTACGAAATACTAAGCTATGACGTCATCGTTTCACAGCATCAAATGATCTACTCTTAGTGGTTCTACTGGTAATTAAAAATCATAGAAAGCATTAAATGTACAACATATTTGATGTTTCCACGTGTTTTCAGATGTTTTATGCATTGGTTAGTGTTTGGTCATTTATTTTTGACACTGTCATCTAGCCTATTTTGAGTTACTGTTTTAAGAATAGAACCAATATTCAAGTCTTCTAAGCTAATGTATCTAAATGTAATGCCTACACTGTTAAAATAAAACTAATATAAAATAATGGGCAAGTACACTATCGTATATCCACGTCAAATGGCTACTCGTGCCGTTGCGTGCAGCACCGTACATACCTACCTACTGAATAATTTATGTATAAACAACCTAGACTGTGTGTTAATTAATGTGCATAATAATTACACCTGCGAGCATGAGCTTCCTTTTTGTTTTGATTAATTGTGGCTAGTAAATTAGTTCGTTTTTCAGACAATATCGTTGGGAAAGTTAGCACATGGGTCGCACCCGTCTACGGTATTACTTTATGCTGGTAATACTATGGCTTATAACAGGAATTGCAATGAATTATGTTTTTTTAATTGAAGAGTTTATGGGAGAATAATATTGGCTATTGGTTAGGATGCACTAGGCAGTTTGTTTCTATTAATTTGTTTAATCACATGTTGACAAACATACGACCTATTCCTGAGCTGCAATTAGCAAAAATAAAATTTGAATTTCTTAGATAACAATGAAAGAATGTTTCGGGTTAGCTATGTCCCAGGATATTTATTTATTAATGTGTAGTTAGTATGGATTCATCATCATTTAATTTTCACTACGGTTTCTTCATTTTCTGATCGCATGTAAAATCTTCATTCATATCATGGAAGTTAATTATATAGTTTAACTTAATTAAAAAAAACTGACTTTAATTATTTGGTGTATGTAAAAGATCTGCTACGATTGTCCGTATTTGAAATTAAAACACCCCATGGTTCAATAAAAGTTAGTGATAATTTCCTTCAAACAAAGAACGTTGGAAAGCTATTATCACTGTTTGTATGAATCAACTATTAGTACTGTAGGTAATGGGTTTTCATATGAATTACAAACTGCGATAAATGGGTAATTTTCTAGTCGTATGTACGCTTATTTTTTGTAAGCTATAAAGAAAACAAACCTAAGATAAGCTAGGTAATTTACGAGTTATTTTGATTTATGATTTTAAATAACTTGTGTAATATTGATTAGGAGATGAAGTGAAATATCACAGCTGTCGTTAAGTCGTTGAAATAATGATTATAAACATTTTCTACAATATACTTTATTGTTACAGCAAATGGATCATATCAACCCGGAATGGAACCTAAACGCCAACGCACAGCATACACAAGACACCAAATATTAGAACTGGAGAAAGAATTCCACTATAACAGATATTTAACGCGAAGAAGAAGAATAGAAATAGCCCATACTCTAGTCCTATCGGAGAGACAAATTAAAATATGGTTCCAAAATAGGCGGATGAAATGGAAGAAGGATAACAAACTACCCAACACCAAAAATGTGAGGAGAAAAACCAATCCTGCCGGAGTAACCACAACTTCAACGAAAGGAACTGCACCAAAGAGTAGATCAAATAAGAATACAAATAACAATGATAAGAAGAAATCGAACAATAACGGTAGACCGGATAGTATAGAGAATGTAACAGATAACATCATGAACGACTTACATTGTGTGGGAGCGCAGAATTTGTCTCACGACCAGGCAATCAGTCCGATGTCCCATCCTGGCAATCAAATGAATCCTGGGCATCCGATGACGCCGCATCACCTCCATATGATGAGTCTGCACGCAGGCATGGACCCGGGAATGGTTGCCAACCTATCAACACATGGTTCACCCGTAGTCACGGCAGGTTGCGGCACAGGTATCAACCCCGGGACCCAACCAGTCATCAAATCGGACTACGGTCTAACCGCCTTATAATCCTTAGAAGTGTAAAGAAGATACTATATTTTTCATTATTGAACTTTGTGTAATTCAAACCATTCCTTTGTGTCGATAAGGTGTAATAAAGTGATGTTTAAATTTAAATAATTTAAGTATATTTTTTAAGTTGTGTAATTATAATTAGAGTAACAGTCATAATCGGATGTTTGGATAGTTAAGTGGAAAACTTTACAATGTCAAAAGTGTGATTATTATTATTTTAGGGTAGGTTAACATCTTCTGAGTGTGGGATTTGTACATTTTAAGTCATTGTCGTTATATGTGACTTACAATATTTATTTATTATATCAGCCAGTTCCTTTATAAATATTCAATTATCTTTGTAGAGAAAAGTTTAATTAATTTGGAACTTACTATGAATATTTTAGAGTTACCAATTATATATTAAATTTTCTTTTTTTTTCTAAATAAATATGTCGTCTACCAATCTGTTGTAGGTATGTACTCTATTATGTTGTATGGATTTACTGTTACAATAATTATATTCCAGTTTTCATGATTGAGTAGGTATATTTTGTTGCTTTTAAGACTGAAAATCCAAATGAATTCGTTAATGATTGTTTGAAATAATATTGATAATATTAGTAATTGTTATATTTTATGTTAATTTGCCATTATGTTCATTTTGTAAATGCAAAGTAAATTTTCAGATTGGTAGGCCAGTATTGTATAATAAAACTATAATAAGTCTATATGCGTTCATAAGCAAGACTTATGTGAAGTAGACAATGACTTAGGCTTAGGTACAAAATATGGATTTTAATTATTTTAAATGAGAACATTGTTTTGTAACTAAAATAGGAAAACTGTGAATACAAAACCAATAAATATAGTAACAATAAGAAACTTTGCACAATTTTATTGGAAACCCTAAACATCAAAAAGGCAAATAGGTAGCAGTGCAAATAGGTGGAGGTTAGTAACTCAGCACAAAGATCGTGAAGAATATAAGTAATCAATACAACAACTTAAAAAATATTACTACATACATACCTACCATAATTCATAATAAATATGTATACATATAAAATAAGCGAGTTCTAAAATTCAGAGTCCGTTCAAATTAAGGGTATACCTTCGGTTGGAGCGCGAAATTCAAATTTTATCACGTTTTTTGCAAATTGCAGCTTAGTTATAGGTCGTAAGTTATCAACATGTTATTTGCGAGAAGAATGGTAGTATATTTACTGATTAATAACAAAAGAAATCATCAACATATTCCTCCAAGGAATATTACTGACATATACGACTATTTCATGAAAATGTTACTAAGTAAGGTCATTTCAAAATCGATGTAACTAGGTATCAAGTAATCACTGTATTGAATTGATTAAATTATAACTACTTATTTATTAAACTTGGGTTGGTACGTAAATTTGTAGATAAATAAGCCCATATACCATGTACCTATATTTTATACATGTATTCAAAGTAATTTCAGTAAGCCTAACTCCTACCCACACACTGAGCATTCGTTCGCATCGATATCATAACCTTGTGACATTCGGATCGAACGAAATGAAAGCACAAATCGTAATGTATTCGTTCAATGCAGGGTCATCAATCAATGTCGCCGGCTCATTGTGTGGCCGGCACGCAACGTATCTCCAACTTATTTTATACAACGAACGCCTGACGCCGACTACGGTTTTATCATAACATTGATATAAAGCCAACATTGAGATATTGTACTTTATTTTGAGATCACCACCGAGGCACCGATGGAGTATTGGATCTGAAATAGTAGACATTTTGGTAAGTAATCTAGATGAGTAAGCTAATTTTAAAGTAGGTATTGGAATTACGAACATTACACAGTTACTGTGCCAAGTATTGAGAAGGGATTATGCTGATTTCAAAAGACGTCATGTCATTATGTATTTATGTGCTTAAAGATGATCCTTGTTACATTAAGAAATTAATTCAAATTCGTACATTATTAATACTTTTACATGATTGATCTGTCATTATAATTTACAAATTAACCATCGCTATCTTCTGAAGTCATTATGATTGACGTTATTAGCAAAAATATTAAAGTACTTCAACAAAGAGAAACAAAAACAAAGTAATAATAAATGCAGATAAAAAAAAACATGCAAAAAATCAAGAATTAGTCGCAGAATAGATTTATGATTTACAAAAGACTGTCAAAGTCGTCTGGACAATCCTTTAAGTTCTGCCCTTTGCGCAGAGCGCGTCAAAGAGTTATTTTTTTTGCAAATTTTCGTGACAACTAAACAAAAGATGTTATTGTTGCAGAATTTGTATGCAAATAACAGATATTGCTACTGAACCGTTCTCATCTCTAGTGAAAAAAACTGCCGCTTGTTTGAGATCTTTTAAAATCCTTCGGGACCCTTTTGTCAATCACATTAGCCGGTAGCTCTTTCCTTTTACAGTTACAACATTTCTTAAACTGATTTGTTTTTTTTTTGGGATTTCGAAACCGAAAAAAACAATGCTGTGGCAAGGTCCACGTTAATGCGATAAGCTTGTTACGGATATTGAGCTACATATTTTTTTAAAGCTTGTTTACCTTCTATAGACTTTAAGATATTTTATTTTCTACTAGCTTCCGCCTCGCGGCTTAACCTGCGTTCCCGAAGATCTTATATTTTCCAGGGATAAAAATTGCCTATATGTTAATCCAAGTTTCATCAAATTCCGTTTAGTAGATTTTGCATGACATAGTAACAATCTTCACATCCTTATATTTTGAAATCCACACAATCTTTCACATTTATTAGGTATATTACCAAGATGTATTGGCCTGTGTTTGACCACAATCTCCTGTAGGTTCTTGGAGATGTATTTTCAACTTGAGAGTGGTAGCCAGCTAGACGGAACTATAAAGTATCCTAACACCGTGCTATGGTTTACTCTCAATGTTTTCTTCACCGAAAGATCAAGCTCATTGTAAGATTCAAACCTGGGACTTAACAATGGCATTCGATGTCACTATCTATCATTGCCTTTAAATTGATCCAAAAACATGTATTGTAAATAGTCAAAATCTATTCAGCAACTTGTATATTGATTGTCTAACCGGTAGTCACGTTATGATACCTAGGCTATAGGCTAAGTACCTTGGGTTTATCTTTATACAAACTTTCATCCAAATCGTTAGAGCCGTTTCCGAGATACCTACATGAAATAAATACATACCTTTACCACAAGAATTTCTTGTTTAAAGTTATTAGATTGATAGTTTTTGAAAAACTTTAATCATTATCTGGCTAAGAAGTTACGGTAAACTTGAAAGGACACATACCTATCAACCATTTCTTTCCTCGTGAAAGCCGCAGACCACTGGGACCATCTATTATTTAGCAATCCTTTTAAGAGATGATAGCAGTTCCCGAAACAAAAGGCACAGCGGTAAAGTAAAAGGGATCTCAATCTAGAGATCATTCGGCAGGTGAGTCCCGTGAGGACTGCCCCAAGGGACTGTTTGTAGGAAGTAAGCCGAGCCCGTGACTTGCCGAACTTGGTGTTTCGGTAGGTAATCAGAGATCTGGTGGATGAGGTATTTTTACAAAAAGTTGCATGACTTTCATAAGTGCCTTATCAGGGCCTAAACTGAATAAATTAGTTTGAAGGTTGTAAAAAGTTATAAGATGCCATATCTTATATCGTTTTAGAACTGATAGTCATAAAATGTTGAAAATAAGGTACTTCAATGATAAGTAATGTTTGTTTTTAATTTATAATAACAAAACGTGTACCGATTTTAAAGTAAAGCAAATATTTTTATTTGCGTACATTCTCTACATAATTTCCACTTTGCATGTAAATATGCAGACGTGGCACATGTCGTGAAACATATTGGGTATATATCATGAGCGACAATAGCTGTAATATGTGCGTTTCATGTTAGCATAACAAGAGTCAGCAACTTTATCGTTGTGAAGTGAACCGCCCAAAGGGCTGAAGGGCTGAATTCTGAAGCCCCGTCACCGAGACGACAAATTTCAATACATCGTCTGAGAGACGTCGCGTTGCGTAGTACACCCCCCTACGTAAATATGGCGGATATTTTAGGTTTGGTGCAAAGGAAAAGGCATTAGCGTCTATATCTTTAAAAGATTCAGAGATATTGTATTTAATCTGTCTTAGAACAAGATATATTCTAATTTAATTATCAGTTGTTGTATCAGTAAATGGCACCGGAATACCTAATGCAAATAACAGTTGTTATATACCAATGAGTACTAACCTACATCCCTAATGTTAATTATTTATTAGTATACAGACTTAAGGTAATAAGCACACAAGCCTAGAAGGGTGGTAGTAACCAGTAAATAAGGCAACAATATTTGCTTCACTGAAAGCTCATGCTCAATGTAGGATCGAAACCGCGACTTTTGTCTATACCATTAATCTATTATTATTGCTTACTAAAATGCAGAGGTGGATGAAAAGAGAAAATATTAAGGGACCATCTTATGAATGAGGCTATTAAGTTGAAATTAGAATGTTGCTTATCAGGATAATTCGTATCTTGTAAATAAGATTGTCATCTTTTGAAAACAGAACTATCCTAGAAAGGTTTATTTTATCCAAAATAAAGAACAATCCAAAACGCTTAGACTTTATATCTTACGCCCAGTTATTATAGTTGGTGTAAGGGTGGCTCAAGTCGTTGGGTGGATGTAATCCATACTAGAGTCGATTTGAGAGCTGCAGAAACGTACGTGACACGACGAGATGTAGAGAAAAAGGGTGTCTTTGTGAAGTAGATTCCATCGTCTTGATTGTTTTTGTTTGGATGAAACCAAACAAAACCTAATACATGACTTATTCACTTTAATATCATTCCTTATCACCAAATAGAATTAAGTATAATAAAATAAGGTAACAACAAAATATTATTAGGAACTTATTATACTCAGACCTATTTACACTCTACAAAGTTCAGAAAATAGTAGAATAGAATGAACTAAATAATTAATTTATGATATTTGCAAGCTAAATAAAATTGTAGTCATTTGTTTTCAATCACAAAATTGTATTATTCAATTCATTCAATAAAATGCATTACTTATGATTATTTTAAGAACTCAAACAAAAATGCTACAATATTCTCCCTCTCGTTATAACTAATCATATATCACACTCGGTATGTACAGCACATAATATCTTGCCGTCGGTAGTCAGTCGGCCAAGCTTTGTGCCCTTCGATGGGGTACGTGTACGTAGATATATCTATGTTGTGTGCGTTTGGGTTGATGTGTGTGTTGATTTCCCGACGCCCGTCGCCGCGCCCGACCGGTTCGGTACGGCGGTGTACGGCTGCGAGTAAATATCTATTGGACTTTAAGTATTGACTTCGACTCGTGAGTTTTTTATATTTCGTAATGTGGATGGAAATAATGTTACTTAAAGGCACGCGGTGAAATAATTTAGCTTATGTGCTTATTTTTAACTATTAAATTGTTAAACGATCTATTTCATTGGTTATATTTTTTTAAATATTTACCTACTGCTTACTCAGAGTCAATAATAATTTATGGCACCACCAACCACCAAAACTGCACGACAAATCAGCGGACTTTATATTTTTTTTAGTTTTAAAAGACCTTGCGCAATGACACTAGCATTATAATATATACTAATATTATAAATGTGAAAGTGTGCATGTGAGTCTGTGTGTCTGTTTGTCCGTCTTTCACTGCAAAACGGAGCGACGAATTCACGTGATTTTTTAAGTAGAGATCGTTGAAGGGATGGGGAGTGATATAGGCTACATTTTGTTTCTTTCTAACCCTCCACTTCCCTAAAATGGGGGGTGGAAGTTGGTATGGAGCATTTCGCAATTTTCAAGGTAGAAGTTTTCAAGCTAAAAATCGGTATGCGGGCTATTTGTGAGTAACAAAAAAATCATGCATATTTTTTTTTGAAAATCTGACACCAACCCCATAAAAGAGGGTGTGAAATTTTATATAAGACTTTTTGCAGTTTTCAAGATAGGAAGCTTAAAATCGGTACACAGACTCTTTGTTACCAACGAAAAATACCTGCCTTATTTTTTTTTGGAAATCTACCCCCAGTCCCTAAAATAGGGGATGGAAATTTGTGTGAGACTTTCCGCAAAATTAGTACAGAAAAAAAAAGTTACGTGGAAAATAGTTAGGTAGTTGTAGGTAGGTAGGGGTAAGTAAGGGTAGGTAGAAGTAGGTAGGGGTAGTTAGAGGTAGGTAGGAATAGGTAGTTTGGTCCCAGTTTTTTATTTGTTCTCAGGGCAGGACAACGTCTGCCTGGTCAGCTAGTCTACAAATAAATTACTATCACATGTTATAAATTAAATTTACCTCCATCTCGCAGAATTTACTTTCAAATTTGCACACAAAAACACGCATCTCACTCGACGCGTTCCAACAAGTTTAAGCAAAGTTAGAAACAAACACGATTGTCAGTATTTCCATACTTTAACCATAAATTTATCATCAAAGTCAATGTTGCCTAAATATTAAGTTATTTTTGCACATCAAAGGTTATGCTTATAAATTATTATTTGGGCAAAGTTTACCTTGGGGGCAAAGTTGGCATACAAAAACACAGATGAGATAGTAAACGATAGTGCGGAAATATATCAAAAGATTCTCACAAATGCTGAAAAAATTATCAGGACAGGGAAAAAATATCAAAAAGGTAAAAATTGCTAAACAAAACGAAAAACTTAAATTAAACTGAAACCTAGAGCAAGTTGGACCTATATTTTAGTACCTAAATGATTTTCTTTTAAATCATTTTTTTATTAAAATATATCCCAAAGGCCACAATTTCTTTCACTCATACCGAACTGTCAGCCGTTTCGTTCTGAGGGCACTCACACATACAAAGCTCACACTCACACGAGGATAGAGCCAAGGGGTGCGCCGGGAGGCTTGGTGGGGACTGTATTAAGTTCCTTTCTTTTCACTAAAATAATTTTAGGGGATGGTTTTAGTTCGATATTTTTTTCGGAGGGTCCTCAACCTCGGGCTTCTGTTGAATGCGCTCAGCCGTTCAATTTGAGAAATGGCTGCCTGAACCCGGTGCATTTTCTCGTGGTAGATATGTTTGCAATTGTGATATATCTTTGTTAAGCTTTTTAGGTTTATATGCTTTCATGGGGCACATACATAGGGCAGATTATTTATTGTTTAAGTAGTTGCCTTAGTTTATTGTACAAAATAAATAGAGTAAAGAAAATTATTTTTTACTGAGCGTTATGGTACTTTAAAACTAATTTATTGAAAAAGTAAAATAAATAGCGTAAGTTATAGTTAGGTAGTTTTATTTTACACAATTTTGTACATAATTTAACTTTGTAAATATAGGTTTTTTTAAGAGATTATTGAACTCATCATTATGAACAACTTTTATTATGGGACCAACCCTGAAATCACAAAAAAAGAGTGCAATAATCCCTGAATATTTTTACGGTATTTTTAATAAATATATGCATTTTATAATAAAGTAACGAACTCGAATCACCTAATGCATAACACACATGCTTCCTTATTTAAAGCAGATGGGCCGCTCCCAATATTTTTGGTTTAAAAAAATAATAATATGAAGATAAAAAAGCTCTAGTGGCCGATAACATCGCGCCAGGTCGCAAGCTTTCGCTGAAATATTTTTAATCAAACTTTATACCTGATACCGGCCGGAGGCGCGGCGGGAACCGACCTGTCAATCTCTCAAATGTTAGATTAAAAACATCATCTTTACTTTTTTTTAGCATTAAGAGGATCAGGGAATTATGTTCGAGTAAAAAAAAATAAACTTGTTTCGGGCAAAGGTGTATGATTATAAGGATACGTTAGATAAAGTTTTGACGAAGGTCGCTCTGTCGGTGGGAATATTTGACTATGTATTGTGTTTATGTGATACCTAATCCTTGTACAGGTAAGGATTTCTATATCATTACATAAAACATAATTACGTACTGTACGTACGTAACTAGATAAGTAATGTACTGTGTGTGTGTGCTGTAGATACAGTAGATGTTGGAAATGTTATTATCAATTTGCAATCTACATGAATTCAAAAGATTATGGAAAATAAAGAAATTATCCAATTGTCGATTAATATGCATCTATATATTATACTGGCTATTGGTAGCTATCTATGATTTTCCTCGCGTTTTTCAAGATTTATGGAGCTATAAGTAGCTCTCAAGATTAATATATTCGAGAATGAATTTTCAGAATCGGATCAGTATTTTCAGAGATAACTTCTTACATTTAAGCTTATGACCTTTTGGAATATAAATATTGATTATTATTTTATTTTGTATTCCATACTACAATAAATATCTAAAGCAGGTAGCATAGAACCTAATACAGGTACCCCATTAATTTTTTCATTAAAAGGGAAAACGCCATTTGCATTCACAACAATTATTATAACAGCTGACTTGTTATGCAATAAAATTGATATCGCAATTAACAATAATGCGATGTCGTTATCTCAAAATAACATATACATCCCCAATCATCCAATATGCCATAACCATTCACAGAGATTATATCCGTTTCGTCCCTTGCATTAAAGGTTATATTTGAATGTCCATGTTTAACAATAAAGTTTTCTATAAGCGATTGCAGCTCGGCAGGTGTGCTGAAAATTGCTGAGTCAGCACAGTGGCACCGGTAGTCTGTGGTAGCGCGTTCGATTCCCGGTCGATCACGATTTACATGTCAGTCTCACCGCTTGATATCCGATTGTGTCTAGCTTTGTACTAGACGAGTCATCCTACTCTATGGTTCTACGAATAAACGATTATGGTAATTCGGATTTAGTTCGTAGGTAGGTATTAGGATGACATAGTTATAGCATTGATTACAAAATACTACCGATTTATATTTTTATTCGTAAGAAACTTAGTTAACTCCGTTTTTTTACGCTTGTGCATAAATAGATGTAGGTATAGGTAATGGTACCACGCAAGTAAATAGAATTAGTACATTACCTACCCTTTATTTTATTTTACTCAAAGACATAGGTAATGAAAAAATTCTATAATAGGTATTTAAAGGTAGATTTTTGCTTAAACTTTGCTTTCTTGACCTTACAAACTTTCAATAAAAAATACACGAATACTAAAGACGATATTGAAGTCATATTAATTATAACAATAAAACTATCTTACTAAGTAGGTACTGCCCTAGTAGATAGAGTACCTACATTCGTATGCTGTTTTCGAAACCGGTGCCCGAGTTTATTTCAAATGTTCTACGGGCTCTGATTAAACCTGTGACTAAAATGGTCCAAAAAAACGTTGTTATCGCTCAGTAGCAGTCTGTATGTAATCCAACGGCTTCCGTTATGAAGACGGACATGTCAATTTAGCCAATAAATATACACCGACGATGAATGCCAGCCAGTCTTGTAAATGAAATGAATATACTTACTAGTACATATGTACATAATGTTGTTTTTATAACGGACAGATCATTTTTAATAGGTTACAATACCTATTAAAAATAATCTGTCCTAGCTTCCGGCATTATAAATTCGAGAATATCTCTGTTTCATACCTTTTCACGCTAAACCGCTGAACTTTGCCATGAAATTTGGCACGTCTATTGAACAAGGTTGAAATTGCGGGTGACAGTAGCTAGCTAGTATTTTATAATTAAAAATATTTATCCAAGTTATGATCTATGAGCGTAAGATTTATACATTTTTTTTTCATTAGGTATAACGTAATTGAGTAACAGAGTCACTCAATAGACATAAATTTTATGAAAATCAAATCAACATTAGAGAAAACATAAATTTTAACCGATATTATCGGTTCAGACGTTACTTCTACTGACGAAAGAATATTTTTTTCACTAGCATAAATAGTTAGCTATTTATAAACATGCAACATTTTTGTTCACATCGTGTGACAAAAATGTAAATGGTACACTTTACCTCACTACAAAGTGTATTTAAGTTATTAGGTACGGAAATTAATTATCATTATATTTAACAAAATTAACTAAATTAAAAATAAAAACAAAACTACCTAACTATAAATAGAAAATTTGAGTCAACTCGCTGCCCCGCGGAAGTGTGCCAAGAAGACTGGCAGCATTGCCACGCTGGATGGCAATTCTTCCTCACTATATCATCATAGATAAATCATTGACTCATGTCAAAGATTTTAAAAGTTCTCAGTTGGTGTCTAAACCTTGAATACAAGGTTATGTCAATGATAAGAGGTCTTTCAAAACTTCTTGCTAAATCAGCACCTACGAAATCACAGGTTATTTATTTTTATAGCTTAAGAATAGAAGAAACATCAAGAAACCGGATTTTATTTAAATATATTAAAATCACGTACAGTACAGTAGGTAGTTATGTAGAATTCATCACAATTGTATTCTTCATTGGCAATCCAAGTACGCCATGACCCTATGAAGCAATGTCTAAAAACTGAGGCGTTAAAAGACTAGGCCACGTCTTTCATAACTGCATTTTATTCAATTTGCGCATCAAGGCTTTCTTTTTGAAAGTCATGCCGACAATGATTTGTCTTCATTCATTTGACATCTCAATGTTGAATGGTGTGAGACCAAGCAGAAATCTTGCATTAATAGCATTGATACAGCATTTGGAATGAGACAATAATGTAAATTAAAAACAATAATGCCATGTAGACACTTTATTAGAATAAATTGTTTAGTAGTTATATTTTTTTCGAGGTTTAATAAAAATAAATAGATATCAAGCTCAATGCTCTTCAAGGTAGGTATCAATACTTATAGAATTGTACGGTTTGTTGATCAGCCATTACCTTTGAGCACCCCCTCATTCATTTGAGAACATTCTATATATTTGGTGTTACTGATCCGGTTTGAAAAATTATTTCACTAATAGGAAGTTACATTATCCCCGAAGGTTATAATGTTACTTTTTATCCCGGGAACGCGGCTGAAACCGCGAGGAACAGCTAGTAAATAATATACATCCAGATTCAGCAAATGTTTGTCCTGTATGGGAATCAAGTGTGTTTGAGATAAAACATGTTTTGTAAAGTTTATCAATCTTGAGAAAACTTGATACCACACAACAAAAAAAACACATCTGTCCAATTTCACATTGTCGAAAAACATGATAAGTGTAGGTACCTACCGGTGTGGGGCACGCACGTGCTCACTGACATGCAACGTCATCGGGCAGTCATTATCAGAGGTCAACGGACCGCTGATTACCTTCAAGCACGCCCTGTCGTTCATCATTATCCTAGGTTAGGATGTTTGTAAACATAACCTCCATTCACTTGTTTTTTGGACCAGCTGCAGATCAGATCTTGCGTGTAGCTACTGAGATGTTGATTAAACTGTGTATTTTTTTTGTCCCTAGTTACTTTGTGCCTTGGTATTCGAGTCGCAGCTGTGAAGTGGTAGTTAAACAAATGCCTGAAGATTGTATTCTGAATTTAACTTTTGAGAGTTCAGTTTTTCCCGTAAATAATAAAATAAAATGCCAGAATATAAAAAGATGATCGATAATTTTAATCACGTAGACAAGGGTAAAAATACCATCTCTATTAAAAATACTAGTACGATGATATTAAAATTTTGATTATACCTAATGAAATGATAATAATGTGAATCACAAGGGAGTTTTATTATTCTAGTTATGTTGATATATAGATGAGTAGATACTATTAAAATTTAGAAGCGTAACTCTAGCAGTTGCTCATGAATAAAATTCAATCAATAAATCAAATATTAAATTATGCATTCGTTATAAAGAATGTATTGCCTGTCATTATTGCGAGTCAACTACTTAATCAATTTACTGCGATTTATTTAAAAAAGAGCAGTTACATTTGACCTATAACCTACCGTTCAAACTTACACACGAATTTAAAATGATACTTAATTTATTTTACAACTCGTATTAGATAAAGTTCACTCTAAGATAAGCTCTGAGATAGAGTTATATTAAAATTGATATTGCATGAAAAATAATGAGTGAAAACTTGCAACCCTGTGGCAAATATTCATGATATATAGTTATGAAACAAAGGTACATCAAATATAGAGATTAGACTATTGAAGATGAGACAAGCTACAAGTTTGTGTGCGTACGCGCATACTTGACGGTTAATAAATCAACGCACGATTCTGCATCAAATCAGCTTGAAACCTCACGATCGGATCTTGTACCTTTTGTTTTGTGCCTTGTACTTAAGAATAATGATTTTATATCCGTTAACCTAGTTTCCAAATGTTGAAATAATATTGTGGACTGTATGTTTTAAGTAAGAGTTCAAAAAATCAATTAATTTTAACGGTATTATTTTATGATAATTAAAATCTGCGGTAGTCTGATATTTTCCATGGAACACGAGCTTTCGCTGATTTCAAAACAGTGTCAGATTAGAGTTTTACCATAGTAGTTTTATATTTTTTGTGTTTTTAAAGGCGGTTCGCTTTCGTAAAAAATATTTTATATTCTTTATGAAGTATTAGTAAAATATTATAGACCTATATATTATTTGATTTCATAATTATTACATATCGGATAGGTACTAGTTATCCCGGAAAAACATAAGATACCTCGAGAACGCAGGTGAAACCGCGGAGCGGAAACTAGTTATAGGACAAAACATTTTGAAAATATTTATTACTATCACCTAGAAAATTTACTCGTAAGAAAATTTGTCATCAAGTAAATTTTCACGCAATGTCCACAGCTGTAAAGTAAGTATCATAATTTACATTTGTAGTTGCGCATGAGTGGCCGGGCGCTTTGATCTCCATTACAATCGGCTGTAATTGATGATTGCGCGCTAACTCCATATACAGTGAAACCAATCGAATGCGCGCGCCGCCGCTGTCAGTGCAGGCGCAACGCAAGTGTTGCTCAGAGATACCGCTCACTACTTGCTACGAATGAAATGCAGCGATGCTGGGAGTATGATATCATACATGACTGAGGAATTTTCCTTGTTATGTGCCTTCTTCCTGGATTCCTCATTCGAACTGACTGCAGTTTTGGTAAATAGCTTAAAGTTATTAAAAACTCTTTTTTGATATTTATACTCACCTTTAGTGAAGAGACAAAGAGAGTTTATTGATATTTAATTATGAAGTGTATAGAGTTGGGGCATCAATAAATGCACTCGAAATTGTGCTTTGGAACACAGCTCCGAGTTTCAATCTGTGTTGTGTAGGACTCACACTGGCTTTTTTGTAAAGAAAATGAAAGATTGTAAGAATGTAAGGTGTGGAGAAGTGCAAGGTATGGTTAACCCAATCACACTGAGTGTCATTGTTAGTGTGTGTGGTGTGGGGCTTTAACTCCACTTTCCCTCAAGTAAGGACTGGCTCATGTACCAGAAATGAGGACATAGATGATGTTAATGATGTAGCAGGTGGTCTAATGTTGAAACCTAAAAGTGTTTGTGACAGTACCTATTATACGTAATGCAAATAAATTCAATTTACTCAACTTTTTATAAAACAACAACTACATGGTTTGTTTTTTAATTAAAAAGTCACCAATATTTGGAAGTTTAATTTTAAATTGACGGATGGGTAAGTACTTAAGTCCCTAATTGATCTTTGTTTGACGCATGATGTTAAGCGCAGTGAAATTAAGTAAAGTTCAGACTTAAAGTATAAACCACTTACGTAAATAAATTACTAATTCTAAACTAATTTGGTGTGGTCTCCGGAACAATCCTGCTATCCTTATCCTAGTATCAATCTAGTTAAAAATTTACTGGCAAATCTGTTTTCGTTATAGGTAAGTGAGAAAGTTCGTATTATGTACCGGGTATGTTTGTGACCTACCACTCGGCTCCATAACGGCATAATAGATTTTCATTAAAGGTTACTTTAGATCCTGGAATAAGACATACTGTACTGTTCATCACAATACGGGGAGAAAGCTACTTCTTAATTTAAAAATTGGAAAATGTCTGTGATTAACCTTTATGTACTTCTGTAGTGAATATTTCCTCGAGTATATCAACGCAACAATATTAATTTTCAATTCTCTTTAGAAGAACGTCTTGCGGTCATTACGGTATAGAAAATTGTGGTAATGAAGTCATTACACTCGAGAACCATCAACGTAATGGATAAAAGCTCTTAAAAGTTAATCGATCTTCACGTTTTTAAGGCGTGTTGCAATTTAAAATCAACTATGTTTATTTCTGGAAACAATTTAGTAATATTGGATATTGATATATTGCAAAAAGTTGATTGTGTGGGATCTAGACCATATTACAATATAGGTATGTTTATGTTCGTTTGAGTTGAATTGATAAAGTTTAAGTAGGTACGGCTACTTGAAATTATACAGTTTATTAGTATATTTTGTATTTGTGTTTTTTTTTACTTAGAGCCACACCCAGGCCTCCTAGTTTAGACCACTATGAGGCAACCGAGGACAGGGGAACATGGAGACAACTTGTGACCAATGTCACAAAGGCGTTTCAGGACGGAGACGACTTTCAGCAATGAACAGAACGAGTACGAAGAAGATACTTAGGCCTGTGTAAGACCAGAATGACACCGTATTTAATGCTAAGCTGATGGTAAGTGGGCCTAGAAGCGAACTTTCAAGTGCAGATTAATATCCTTTGTGATAGGTAGGTTTAAAGCCTTGCTCGCTAAAATATTAATTAAAAATAAAGATTATGTATTAGACGATAAACTTGTACTGTACCCATCTATTTCAGTTTGTAAATACGTATCAGATAAACTATTCAGTCAGAGTTTCAGTAGAAAATTTCAAGTGTACCTACGGTTTGGTAAATCACAGTCTAACCTAAAATATTATCCAATAGGTGACCTTACGCAATTGAATAATATATTTATTTGTAATTGTTTCGTTACAAATGAATCATTGTTGTATTGTTTCGTTCGAATGAAACTTCGTCTGTCGTGTTGTGCTTGTGGCCCAGAGCGACGTAACCAAAAGTCGAGCACCAAAAATGTAATAGCTGTCACTGGTGATGATTAATGCAATTAATTCCACAATAGCCACATCGCATTGGCGTACACTGTGTGCCATTAAAATTTGAACGTGCTCACTATTTAAATAAAAATATTCTTAAACTTACTTTTAATTTTAGTTTTAATGTATATAGTTTAGTTAAGTTATATTTATTAGAGTTTACTTAGACTGAAAACAAATCTGTATTTATATAGTAAAGCTTGAAAAGTTTGTTTATTTGAATGCGCTAATCTCAAAAACTGCCAATCGGATTTCAAAAACATCATTTTGTAATTTATAGCCTAATTATTAAGGAGAGTTATAGGCTATTTAATATTATGCTAAGATCCTTAGGAGTTGATAAAAAAAATATAATATGAACGTAATCACGAGCGAACGATGCAATGCAACGCGGTCAGCTAGTTTGAAACTTGAATAATGTGTGATGCTTTCCATTGGTACAAATGATTGTTTCTGATGGAGTCTTTTCGTCTTTAATTGCTATAATTTTAGGGGCGGAATCTTAACAATATAAATTATACGTACTGTAATATCTGAATTTTATTGTAACTTACGGAAGGTACACCTAATCGAGTTAAATAAAAAAAATATTAAAAACGCATTAAAATTAATCAAATCAAAACTCTCCACTCTACAAAGGCCGGCACAACAAACGGATAGATCAATCCGCTGTCCGATAGATTTCATAAATAACGTGTAGAATTTTTGTACATAGATTTATTACGTTCGGCGAGCGAAAATGGTGGGAGATTGTTTTTCAATTTAACCGGAGGTCTCCTGCTGTGTGACATGCCGCCTGGCGGGTGTACCGCGGCCGAGCCTTCCGCCCGACTGTGCTGTCTACCTTTATTTACCTACAGGCATACCTACCCACATTATGGATACATAAGTTTATATTAAAACCATGGATATCGAATCCCTTATTATTGAATCTTTACTAGGGTAGTCATGATCATAATATTGGTATCGATAAATAAAATTTGCAATAATAGGTTACAAATATGGTGTATAAACTATATACCTATACCTATTTTCCGTCACAAGAATGTTTTCGTCACCTTATGTAATTTAGATTATAGAAATATAGGGTACATTATTATTGTATAGGTATTATTTTGAGTATGAAAATTTATTGTATTGATTTTTGACTAATGCTCAATTAGGTACTTTATCAAGACTTAGGTAGACTATAGAATACCTAATACTTTGAAATAGTTATACTAAAAAACTTTTGTTGCATATGCTAATGATAGCATTTTATTTATGTAAGAAGTTCTTAGTAAGAAGAAATTAGTTTCCCTAGAAGAAGTTAAATTCCCTTCTTAGTAAGAAGAAATTAAGATTTAAAATGTTAATTTAATCAATATTAGCTTTGTGGTCTATTTTATATAAGTATTTATATTACATACTAAAATGTACTGATTAGCAGAGGTTGAAAATACTTACCTAGTTATAAATATAAAGTAAGTCAATTTGTATCGTAAGTTAGCTACAATAAAATATATTTAAAATTTTATTCTAATGACTTTTTAAATAAATAAAAGTGACACGATTGGCAGAAGTTGTATTTCATAATGTGATAAATATACCTACATAAAAAATAACCTACATAATCTACGTAAGTACTACCTACTCTATCTCCATCAGACTTTGTCAATTAAACGTCGAACATGCGATACGAATACAAGATCGTGATCAGCACATCACTAAATTGTAATAAGTAGCAACAAAACTCATGCTTAGACGGCGGCCGTCAGCATCCAATAATGACTGACAGCCAGTTTCCATGAACCGTTTCGTAATAATAATATGCATAACACCTAAATGTATGTATAGTTCTTCGGTATCCGTTATTTGCAAGAACCGGTCTGCTTGCCTCGAAATTAATTTCAGATCAATCAATGGTTTTGGAGTTTCAAGTTGTATGACGGACGGTAGAAACGTTGAGTTTTACCAGGATGTAAAACGAATTTTAGTTATCAAAGTAATGTATGTAATATCTCTTATTATTATAGCCTTGTCTGATTATTTTATTTGATTGAACAATCAGCATAATGTACCTACCTGTGCAGATGTGCAGGTTTACATTTTGATGTAGAAATTCCATTTCATATAATTATATTCGAACGGACTCTTGAAACCAGAGCTATATTAGGTGTGAGAGGCATGACCTTTGTTAATTTTATGACGATATTTAATCAATAGAATATGAACGGATGCGATCCAAATAGTCCTCGTGATTGAATCAAACAAGCTAGTTATGAATCAGTTCAGTTGGGTGTAAGTAATATGTCTTGCAAACACTTCATACTCAAATAATGAATGACTACTTTATTACTATTTTAATTGAATTGCAAATTGGTTGAAAAATAATAATTAAATCATTAGAATCATATTAGAACATTTTTTCAGTTTAGGCCTTAATTATGAATGTCAAAAGTTTCAAGTGTAACAATAGACTCTACCACCGGTTTGGAACACAATTAAATTTAAATTGCGTTTTAATTTTCAGTTTAAATAACTGATGAAAAAATACCATAAGCCATTTGTATTGCTAGTTTTAATGTGAATAGAGTACTTAAGACAGTTGGTCTTAAGTACTCTATTCAAATTAAAACTAGCAGCTTTATTCGCTAGGAATAATTCAATTAGTTAGTAAGCTAGTCAGGATACATTCTTAGAAGATAAACACTTCTGAAAATAATTGTCTAAATACGTATAGCAGTAGAATTTCAAAATATAGAACGAGTTTCGAGTGTTTTTGCTAGGTATATTTGGCTATGGAATCCTAAAAACTCACATAAGCAAAAAAAAAAGTTTTATTGTAGGAACGTACAAACAACCAATAGCGTGCAAAGCGTAAAAAATCAATAGCCATCTCTTAATGAAATGTCACCGGCCACCAGCAGGGTCGTCGCTTATATTAAAAGCCCTTTATCAACAATCTTTAATCCAATTAAATACTACCTCTCACCAGGTAAAGCTTCAATGAATAAAACAAAAGTTGTTGTTAAATACCGTCCATTTCTTCTAGACCTTTTATCTTCTTAGTCATTGTACCTGGTTTTCCATTATTTCAGATGAGTTTAAGGGACGGGGAGGTTCCATTAATTTGGTCAGTGGTCACTCTGCTGGACTTTAGGGATTTCGAGGGTGATGGAAAAACAACAGTACGTAAGCTAGGGTTTGAAGGTTAATGGACTATGTTCGAATAGTCCCTGGGTATTTTCACAATTAATTATCACCTCCCTAGAAGGGTAGGTGAGGTGGGCTCCAGTAATACCAGATAAAGTTGTTATTAAAAGTTTGTGGATGGTATTAGAAGCGAAGTTTATAATACGAAGTCGAATCACAGTACCTAAATTCGTTATTTATTTTAATTAATTAGGTATTATGTAAAAAATATACGTAAAATATATATATAGCCATTAATTCCAAATAGTTTAATGTGTCGTATGAAAATATTCCTGATACATCCTACTTCCTATTAATATTATAAATGCAAAGTCAAACTTCATTTATAAAATTTAGGCTGTATGAGCTATGGGTTTAGGAGGTCTATAAGGCACTTATGAAAGTCGAAAGATACAATTGACTCACGAAAGGTTTTGTGAATGTGTGTGTTGGTATATTTTTTACCACTCAGCTCTATAACCACTAAACGTAGCGTAAGGTATAACTATAATCTTGAAATATCTTTATCTATTTACTCTACCATTCGAGTTAAAAACAAACAGTAAATCTAAACAAACTATACTATTACATACATATACCCTTAAAAATGTAAAGCATTTCAGAACCCTCCGTGCGTCCCTCACAATTCGTCGGGCGTCCATTTTGACTCCCGCTCTTTTTGATCGTATCCTTTTGTCCCCTATCCGGGTCCCTACATCCCTACGGTCCAGATATCCCCATTGTGCAGGAGTGTTGATTGGTACAGCTCTAGTGGATTAAAGGGGGCTCTGATGACCACTCGGCCCTAGGGGAATTGGGGGATTAACACGAGATTGGGTTTTTAGTTACTTTTATGGCAAAACACACATTATCATGAAAAATGTAACACGTAAAAAACAAATATTATACCTAAGATTGAATTCCAGTAGCAGTCCGAACGCATCGCGTTTTTTTTTTTAAATTCTCTTGTAAAATAATCTTGGAAGTGAAATCTTACAATAAAATATATACAGGTACAATATCGTATACCTACTTAAGACATCATCGATCTTATACAATTTTTTAGCAACAGCATAGACACAAATGTCGATACCCCTCAACCCTACGTCAAGTCAAATATAATGAAATCGTTTTTGAAAACAAATCGATTTATTTTATTCGATACGGACGCCAACGACTCGATTCATTTTCATCTCGCGTCGAAATTTTCGAATGCTACAGAGATATTTTATGACGCGTGAAATCGTTCCATTGAACGGATTCCTACACACGGACCGGCGATTTTTCCATTTCCACACCAACAATACAATTCAGTTTAGACATTTTGTTGTTAATGATTCAACTGGCGTTATTCTCACGATTTTTATACGAAAGTATTATTTTTTAAAGCGTTTATGTTTCTATTAAAAAAATACTATTCAATTTATAATAAGATTTTTCTTGAATACAGCAGAACCATGAGCAGTTTTTAAAATTTCGTAAACGTGTCAAATACATAAATAAATTACATTAACTAATAGGTATTTAAGCTAAATCGGCAATGTATCATTGTTTATGGATTTCTTGATCATAATTTGGCAGCAATGTCATACTTAAAAATAAGTTTATTATTTATAGAGACACGTAAACAAAGCAGTTGTTAATGAACTGAGTTGGAGTCACATTTTGTACTACGATTATTTTAGTACTCAGAGATCGGAGGCGGTCGGCGGCCGTGATTAATAGTGGGTGATGTCACATGGCACCGACGTCACACAGTTCATCCTGAGACATGCATAACTTATTATTTCAAGACATTCCGCACGGAAGTGACTGAAAATTCTATGAATACACTCTAGGAATCGTAGGTATCTAATATTCCGAAACAGTTTTTACGTAAGATGGCGTTTCATCATGGATGGTGACAAAAAAGTCTTTTAAGAAATATCGATTTGAAAGAAACAGTGTCGAAAAAGGAAACTAGTTAGAGACATTTTTTGGCAAAAATATTTACAAACAAACATGTCGAGTACTAAAAAGCACCGAGTTAAATGGCTTTCCATAACCTGATATAGTCTACCTAGAATATTAGTCGCCAATAGCCGAGTTCAAATGATTCAAAATCATTTGCGTTTAAATCCATGAGATATGTCTATTGGATTTACAACACCTTATCATTATTCTCACTATGTAGGTACTAATGTTTATTGAGGATTCAACAATCACCGAAACATTTTCGTTAAATTTGGTACAAAGCTATAGGAACTAATAAGAAACGATAAATAATCCTGAGACATTCCTCACACACGATGTATTCGTTCAATTAAAATTCTATCTAAATTCTAAAATTTTGACGTAAACAATGTGTCTTATAATTAAGTATGTTTACGTCAGAATAGCGTATTAGTCTTATGGCGCGTTAATTAACAGTCAGTAGGTAGCTAGACAAAGCATTATGTCCATGAACCTATCACCTCCCTTTTAAAAGCTTTTTGTACTGCAGTAATACTTCACCAACCATTCATTGGTAACCCGTTGACCTACATCCTTCAATCATTTTGAGGCAATTTTTGTATCGTGCTGCTTGAAAAATAGTTGTGCGAATGAAAAACTTGGCGTTTTTCGGAGACAAAAGGAGCGCGTGGGCGATTTGAATGTTAAGACGATCATTAGTGTGCCATTGTCGAAAATGCCAGCCAGCTCTGACGTGTGTCAGCGATTCTCAAACATTTAACTGTTAGGAATTCAGTAAAATAGCGAGTATTCCATAGAAAATATAAAATTCTACTAAAATGTAGGTAATATAGGTATGCTATCGAAAATTGTTTTTGCTGTCTTCAAAATAATGCGATAGAGTTCATGTCGTACTTTTTAGTGTAAATTTACTTTAAAGGAGTTAACTTTTTTTATTTATAGTGTATCTTATCTCTAATACTAAGTGTTAGCAACTAGGTATCATAACATATAAAATAACTCAAGTTTCTTCTAATTAATTATAAAGTTTGAGCACCACTGACTAGACGATACCATTACAGTATCGACACGGGGAGGCAGCCAGTAACTGACCTACAAAAGCTTATGACTTGCAGAACTTCCACCATTGTCAGAAGACCACCTATGTACGCTACCATAAATTATTTGCAAATAGACAAAAATTGTAACAGTTGACAAACGGTAGTTGGCAAAAATTAAAGGGTTGTTATTGTTACCCTATGACAATAAACATTTTTGTTCTCATTAGAAATCTTTCATTTTCGTACCCTTTTTTAGATGCAAAAGAGATATTTTTAAATTACCGTAAAATTACTATATACCTTTAGTTTACAAGGTTTATACTGCAATTTTATTCAAAAGTTTAAGTTTCTATTCGACCAAAATGTATGAAACAGCTGATATTATTTCGTAATATCCTAGTGGTCATTCTAGGTTGTGTATGCATACTAACATTAGCCAGATCTACCACGGTGATTATTGTGGTCAAACTAATATAATTACTTACCTAGCGTAGGTACCTATATAACCGCCGGTTATAAAACTAGTAGAAAGCCATATACATAAAATATTTAACTATCGTATCATAACACCACGTGTTTGTTTATATTTATTATTAGTAATTTGTACAAAGAAATTGAACTCCATATGGCGCAGTGATCGGAGACCGTTAACTACTGTTCAATAATATTTGGCTCCCTTTGGATCATGAGTCAGCAAACCGACACTGTTAGGCTTAGTTTATACTATTGGGGTACTGGGGTACACTAAAATAAAACAAAATAGGGAGAAAACTGAAGCTTTGGACTACCCTTACCACTCTCCATAGCAATGTGATAGCAATCCAAAATATATTATTTTTATGTCAAAAGGCTGATGAAGATGATACGAAGGAATACAGTCCACTTGACAGTAGTGGCGTAGTAGAAGCATCTAAGGTCATCGTCCCCTATGGGCATTAGATATACCACGGGAATTACCAATAACCTATCTTATACATAAAAAAGCAGATTTTTCAAAATTCTTTTCATTAATTTAATAGCAATTTAAAAATCTGTCGCCAAGCACCTACGGTGCGTTCCGACGGCTGCACTTGAGAGCCAGTTCTCTTCACGGCTTTGTGTACTAACTACCATCGGCCATATTACCACTGACCACGGTGAGATTGTGATTAAACAATACGGCTGATTAATTCAAGGCCAATACCTATACATAGTAAAAAAAGTATTTAAGTAAGTTTATATTTATTTTATACCACTTATGAGCATACCTTTGCCTTTGCCTTGTAATGTCTAGGTATTTGACTTGACGCCCTAAATCCATTAATATACCGAAAACATCCTAAGTATTTAGATTAAGACTAGATAACGTGGGTTGTGAATGTATTAACTAGATAATATAAAGCAGTAGCCTAACTAAGCATATTTAATAAGCCTTGGTTTGCTAATACTTTACACCATTACATAATATGATTGACGTAGATAGTATCAACGATAGTATCGAAAATTGTATATTCTTGATATTGCAATTTATTGTTCCTAACTTATTGGTATTGATATAAAAAAAAAAAATTGTTTTTAATTATGTTATTGTTTCTCGCCAGTTCTTAAAAAATATTTTTTTTTTCTTTCTTTTCTTTTTTTTTTCTTCTTCTGCTGAAGTGTTTTCCGAACCGAAGGTAAAGTCGATTCTAACTTGTGACGTGCTTACCCTGAATAAAAGTTTTGAGTTGAAGACTGACTTCTGAAGACACTCATGAAGGTCTAAAGGTACTGAAGGGAGTTTAGGCTCTGGACTTTGACTATATAGAGAATAAAAAAAATACCTGCTAATGCTAATCTAAAGTTTATTCATGTAATGGTAAATTACAATAACCATTTGCAATAAATACATTTTATATTTATATTCAATTGTTATTGGAATTAGTATTAAATATCAAATGTTTCAATTACGACCTTTCCTGAATACATTATAATACCTACAACAAATAGAATAAATACCCACAGAAGTGTAGGTACTTATTACATAGAAAATGTTGTAGTTAGGTGGTAGTGTTGTGTTGTGTGCAGAACGTGCAGCTAAAACTTGTGATTAATGGTGAGCTGCCCGCGGCGGGCGCCGGCCGGCGACTGCGGCCGAGATACGGGCATAGTTTAACAATGCAGAAGGTGCAGTCGGTTTATAGTAGGTAAGTACTAACACCTAGAGTTTTATTTGTACAGTCTAATCTATCAATCACAATATATACTTCTTTATTTCGAGCCTTTTCAGAAAAAAAACATCGTAAGCGCCCAAAAGTATTAAAAATGTTTTTTGTATTGGGTCTAAACAGACGATTTTACACCTTATTGCGAATACTCCTAACCTTTATTTCTAATTGACAACACTTATATGAACAAGAATATGTTTTTTTTTATAAAAATATCATAAATACTTTTGAATTCAGAATGGAAAAAATGTCTCCTGGTAAAACGCTTATAGGTAGGTACGATGTTCTCCTTGAAACGTGAAACGGTTCGATTTGTACACATTTTCATATTATTGGTTTATACCTGCATTCTTTATTGAAGGAGTAGATGAAGAAGTTAAATTGACGGTAGGTATTGCTAACTAATATTTTATGCCCGGAAACGCTTCTGGGCCACGGCACCTTCTCATACTCGTGAAAAGGTTTTTACAATTAGCTCGTAATGAACTTTGTTACACACTAGTTGGCCTTTGACACGAAGAAGTAGATTTTTTTTATGTTGGTAAAGGTACAAATAATTTACGTTCACATTACCCATGACCACACTCCGTTTATTTGATTCCTTATTCTATGATCGTAGTAAATCGTTTCTCCAGGACTTGATTAAAAGTTTGCTGTGCAATGTTGCAATGGGATTTCGATATGGAAACTGCAATAAGTCGCCAGACTTCACAAAACAATAATGTATTTTTTTTATTATTATTATTTATGTGTAATTTATTTTATAGCTTTGGGTTATATTAAATATTATTCAAATTAACACAACAAAAGTTGTACTTTACCATTGTTATCCTTAAATCCCTAAATAGTGAACGTCAAAATTTCTTTACATACAAGCCAATTCCCATCGGCTTACCTTTTAAGAATCACAGTCCCACATTTTCATCATTTCAAAGCCACTTTTGATGCTTAAAATACACTGTAATTATAAAATTACAGGTGTTTTTTGAACGGCTTACCCTCGCCATAATTTAACCCCTCGCCACTGGTATATATTTAACATTTTTTGCATGAAAAAACGGTAAAAGTACTTACCTATTTTGAAACCTTCTGACTTTGTATTTATGTAGTCAATTGTATATTACTATCATTTTGGTCAAAAATCTTATTATCCCCATCTAAAGTTAAGATCAAGTTTTTTTTCATATTTAAATACTTAATTAACAATTAAGAACAAATAAGAACACAAAATAAAATTATTAAAACTTTATTCCACTACCCATACTTAACGCCCACAAAAGAATTATATGAAAAAACTAAATTATATAATCTCAAACAGCTATATACATATTACACCTGCATTCTCATTAAAAACATTGCTACTAATTCCATTCAAACCAATATACAGCTACATAAAAAAAATATTACCCACAACCTACGCAATAAAAATAAATTAATTCTACCTAAGGCACGGACTAATTACGGAAAGAAAACGATATTATTTGAGGGAGCACAACTGTACAACCAATTGCCAAATGAAATCAAGGAATGCGAAAGCTTAAATATATATAAAAATAAACTCAAGAAATATGTGTTAACACTGTAAAGTATTCTATGTACTATAATATTTTGTTCTACTAGCTTCAGAGGTAAACCTATCAATGTAAAAATCTCATGTATCTCATTTTATGTAAACTGTAAAGTTTTTATGAGAAATAAATTTCTTTAACCCTTAATTACCTAAATAAGTACCTAAGTTATAATACCTTACCGTAGTAGATATCTTTTTAATTTAGGAACCGAATTATCACCTACTATCGTAAATATTATTAAAAATCAACCCTACTAAACAAGTAGACACGTGTGCCGATGAAAGGAAAGTACGAATAACAAAAGGTTGCTAATCGAAAAACGTTATCCATTTCAATGTGACTGAGCGTGCGAGCGCGAACCAACGAATAGGAGTGAGCCACCAGTAACTTTTCCCAGGGATTCGCCAATATAATAATATTGCGAAGGTACCGCTGGTATACGGCCGACGAATGGTGAAAATATCAAAAGAAATGCAAGAAAAAACACCGCCCGAATTCCGGAAAATCGTATACGTCCAATTTACCTTGAACCCTCTACGAAGCATTTGCAACCCCTTATTCTATGTGATTACTATATTGTAAGAAGGGTGCGGCAGACCAAGTTAGCTAGTTAGGTTAGTGTGTATCAAAGACGACGCGAAATCCATTTTTGCAGAAAACATTTTTTCGGTAAGCAACGCGTTTGCTGAATCTTTTTTTGTAGGTAAAGTTAGACTCCATCTATTGTACCTATAGGTACTTACGTTACTTAAACAAGTGTGATTATAATTATTGACAAAATGAGTTTGTTTAATCTTATTTTAATGTATATGACGAATTCAGCTAAAAAAAAGATTCCGAGGAATTGTTAACCTCCTACTTTTTTGAAGTCGGTTAATAAAGCTCTCCTGGTGGTAAGCGGTGACCGAAGCTTATAGATGCGTACAACGGGGCACAGATTATTTAATAGGCACCCGGGTTAGTCATCATAGACTAGATTAAAAAAGCAATAGAGCTTCATCAATACAATGATATAAATTGCTCACGCGTGTTCATGACTTCCCAACCGTAATTAAAAGCAGAATAAATTGCAAGAGTAACTAGTATCTATTTATAATATAATCATCCCAAAATGAAGTATTGTGAGCAAAAAATATTTACCCTTATGATTCGTTACGGTTAAGTCTGAACTATTTAAAAATTGCATACTAAGGCAACACTTTTTAATTAATAACATAAAGAAGTCCTTTCAAAGAAATGTTCGGAACGTTTCAAACGTAAACGGCATGAATAATAGTTTTAAATGTATTTGAATAAGCAGTTCATTAATTATATGTCGGGGGGTATAATAGTAATTTTTGACGTGGCCCTTCCTGCTTTCAATGCCTCGGTTCAGTTACACAGTTTTTTCGGCGGGGGCTGATTTTAAAGAACGCTCGTTACTAAAAGTGCAAAATATGAAATTTCAAATTATCATCAGATCATTTTTAACGTTTTTTATTATCTGTGGCTCTTGCTGATTAGTGTCTTTATTATATAATAAGTAGGCCATAATATTATGTAATCAAGACATACGTAGTTTTGTCAACTAATTTCAAATTAGCAGAATCTTTTTTTTCTATTTTCTTAGGTACCTACTTTGTTTTAAGCTAAATTACCTACCTGAATACAAAAAAATATATAACATTGCGTTATTAATTTAAATATGGTTCTACTTATTAATTCTTTTTGTAGTAACCAAAGTAAACCGAGTTTTATTCCAAATTGATCTAAACTTTGCTATTCCACTCGAGTGATTTAATAATAGGTACCGGCTATTCTTTTTCACAAAACATAATCGTTAGTTTTGGCACAGATGCAGGGCCCAAGATCCTACGTCTTAAGAACTGCTTAAGCGTTAAAGCGGCTTGAGGGTTCGTGTGATTAATAGTGTTCATTACGTGGAAAGGTGAGCCCCTGGATATGTTAGATTTCCATGTCCTAACACATGGCGTATGTCCGTTCAGCTGAAACTTTGAAGCTGCTGAATTTAGTTTTGCTAATTGTGCGTCCAGGTTGGTACAGACGAGGGTAACAAGTCTCTAATATTATAATAACATAACAGTAGAATCATTTTTCAGCGTAAAAAAATATACCTACTTAAAACGGACGATATTTTAATTTTTATTAGAAAGTACAAAGTGGATTAAAATAACGTACATACTTTTAACGGCAATGAAACCATCGACAATCTTTTTCGAGAAAAGTCTGTATACGAATAGGTACCTCAGACGAATCCAGTCTAGGAACTCGACTTACAATTGAAATTAGAAATATTTGAGTATTTAAAGCAGGTGTAAAATCCAGGTAACACATGACCACACTCACTAGTTTCCTGAAAGCTGAAAGGGCGCGTTCGGCGGGTCGGGCCAATTATGAAAATAGCACACCTGCGCTTGTCAAACGCGCCCGCGGTTGTCGGCCGTCCTGCACTTATCATTAATCTTCCTCGCTCCTTATACATTCCTGGTACCTCGCCGGCTCTACGCTGTGAAATTGTTCTCGAATCTGAATAAAATCTATTTCAAAATAAAAAAAAATCATATTTACTTGAAAAAAACGTAGTATCTAAGCATTGTTTTCACTACATAGTCAACATCATTTATAGCCCACATCTAAGTAGTAAGTGATGCTGAATTATAATGATCTTGTAGTGATCACATACAAACATGTCTAATAATAACCCCAAGTGTTTACAATTTTATTTTTATAATTATAGTGGTGCAGTCTGTCTACATAAAAAACTTAAAATAAAATTGGTTGTGGGTTTATATACCTATACCATATTTTATGTCTAGCTATATTAAACTTTTGATCTTCGTGTCAAACATGTAATGAACCGTCATGTAATGATTATTATATTATTATTAATCTTCATTAGGTTTTAAAAAGGTATGATAATTTACGAGACTTATTAAGGTTTCGAGCCATGTGTTTAAGATTTATTATTATAATAGACATTATTAAGATACAATTTCTATAGCTCGGTTTATCAAAACCTTAAGGTTTCATTATGTTCTTCTTTTTAAATATATAAATTAAGGGACGTGTCTGACTGAACTATCCGCGCACAAATCAAATCACTGGACGGATCGGGCTAAAATTTGGAAAATTTGGCTATTTAACGTAGGTAGGCAATCGCTAAGAAGGGTGTGGTGCCACCACTTTTTCTGGCTTACAATTTGTACAACAGCCGGTAAATTACATCAGCCGGTATATTAAGAAAAAGCTTAGCTTATTATTTAGAGTAGGATTTATATTTTCTTTTGGGTCTGAGACCTCTTATAAAAATTCAGCTGTGCAACAATTTATAGCTTTTTAAGTTTTACTGTACTGTACTGTAATTGGTAGGTACATAATTATAATTTTTGTTCCAAGTTCGTCTTGACAAAAATGATCAAATTATCGTGTTTTCAGAAACCCAGGCCCTCTAGTTTCATAATGGATGAATTTCATCAGTCAGCGCCATCTATTGACCAATAGCACTTGCTTGAAAGCTCCAAATGGTTCTAAAAAATGTATATGATAGTGCCATCTATTATCGAATAGAAGTAACAATCGAAGTTTCAGTCCGTACTTATCCAGATTCCTTCGCGGTATTGATTTCAGGAGCTATGTACGCTTTTAGCGACACGAGGCATACTATTAACATAATTTACACATTACCTCCATTTCGATCAATTATTACCTACTGGCTTTATTCCTTTACTTACAATGTACCTACCTACCTACAATCTGAAATTTTCTATAAGGTTCTAAAATATATCAATTTGTTAGTTGGCAGTAAGCACCACTTATTTCATAAAGTTTAAAGCTAATCTCTACATTTTTAACGGTTTTTTTCTAGTTACCTATTGCTCTATAATAGATTACTTACCTACCATAATTTGAATAGCGAAAATGCTTATTATGGTCTATGTTATACCTACTCTCTATACTAATATTATAAAGAGAGTACGTACATAATTATATGAGGTTACTAATACGAAGCTGCTAAAAGTTTAGTTATTTTTTGTTTACTGCTGCTGAATATCATCTTTAGGCACATAATTATCATAATTTGACTTGCTCTGGTTACTATTGAATATAGGCCTCCATTATATATTTTTAGATAGAACAATTCTGGACGCAGGCAGTAGGAACAAATCTCGGTGCTGTATTTTGTACTTTTATTAATATCCTTGACAATGTAGGTAGCTGCAACATGCAAATAACAACACATAAAAATAAAGGATGTAAATTTTATTTAAAAAAAAATATTATACCTACGTACATAATTTATTATCTTTCAGAAGATCGTGAAGGAAGAGCCCAAATGACACAAAACTCTTATTAGAAAATAGGTACTAATTATAAACCCCAATCTTCTACAGCTAATCAATACAATATTAACGTAGGAACTGAAAAACAAAGAACCATGGAAGGATGAATTTTAAAATGATTACTTAAGCTCATAATATCGCAGTTTTTTAATCGTCATTAACGACACTATACTTACACACAATTTCACCAGTGCATTGAAAATTCATGTTCATAACGATACACTTGCAAAATGTGTTGTATAAAACTGCGATACACGTCTCTTGAAACAGCCAAATTATACCTAATAATTATTGAAATTTTACTAAAATAACCAATTAACTTAAAAAACGAATACCAATAAGTAAGAGATAAAGGCAATGCAGTGAGCATTGCTCAATAAACTATCATGTTGAGAAAAAAGCTTCACTGGATTTATGGTTCTCATTAGGTAGGAGATTTCTTCTAAAAATTGGAAAAATATACTCCCTTGTATATTTTTAGGCTCGTTCGTTGTTTAGGCTCACCAATCTACATATAAAAATTATTTGATTGACATTAATTTGTTCTCATTTGAATACTACAGGTAATACTTTGAATAATTCAATGAAGCTGATTACCATTTTCTTACGAGGCGCTTGGAATTACTGGAAGGAATAAATTGCATTCTAGTAATGCAAGCTTATTATTAAGGAGATTTATAGTAAGCTATCATGATATGAATACATGATATAAATACTGGGCCGCAAAAAAAGGGTCGAATATAAAAAAAGCGATAACTTATAAAATATTTGAGCAATCCTTTTAAAATAAAAAAAAAATATTAATGTTTATTTCATAACTAATATAGGAAGAAGAAATTTATTTTTGATGATTGTATTAAAACAAAAAATATTGGGTATTATGTTGTTATTGAGGTTTTTGTTACCGACCCGCTTTATTAGAGGCCCAGTGCTAGATGTATGTTAACAATCAGTGGAAAAAGAGATTAAATAGGTTGACCAAAAAGGTAACAGCATTCTAAATTACAATATTAAAAAAATATTTAATTTATTTCTTAGAACGTGTATATACATATTTACTAGTAAATAAAATAATATACATTTAAGTAATTAAAGTTATTGTGGCTATTTAGACATTACATATTCTTAGCACGGTAATTCGAATACCTACTTTTTAATAGCAGGATACAAACAGGAAACACGTTCTTTAGGTGCTAAAATCAGAATCATATTTCCATTAATTCTTTGCACATAATTGATTATTCACTTGTAGGTAATATGAAATATTATTGCTGTTAGCAAACGGGGTACAATATATCAAGTATTCAAAGCATGACAATTTTTTTGACTGTTTAATTCTAATACAATAACATGTACTAAAGAACGATTTTCTTTATAGAAATTCAAACAGTAAAAATAAAAAAAGTTTTATAGCTATTTTTTTCGTTCTTGAAATGGTCTTGAAAGACGCTGTGCATGCACCACACAAACCTCTCTAGAACCGAATTTGTCGCCTCACTTCAAACAAATTCGGATCTACAGGGTAGATGTAGGGCACTAATAATGATGCCGATGGGCACCAAATGAGAAATCCTCTTCAAAAATATATCTGAATCTGAAATCAAAAAATAGCATCGACACTTTTCGAATTAGTTTTGCCATTTCCACTATTTTCCACGAGTCTTTAATCAGCAATTTTAAATACCTAAGAGACCCATTATATAATATAATACCTATTATTCGGATTGGAAATGACAACTGTAATTTGACTATTAAAATTTTTGAAAATTTTTTTGAACATAAATAATAATTACCTATTGTAGAAAATTCCCAGAAAATATTTTAAATTATTTCAAGTTGTATAAATATTTATCACTGCTTTAATAATTATTATATTTCAATGAATTCATCATACGAGATCTAAATAGATATCTATCAAACTACTTCATGTTATGATAATTCTAAAATAATTAAGTATTGCAGCATGTTTTGAAAACATTACTTAGGTACTTAGATTCCTTTATTGTTTATAATATTTCTCGTTCTATTAGCATAATTATTGCAAATAGTAAACATAATAAAGGGAATGGAATAAAAACGAAGGCTAAATAAATATCTCAGTCCTTTGATTACTTTGTTGGAGGGTCTGCTTCTGAAATAATTAAAAACAACATCATGGGCTTATTTAGCAGGCCTCTATACTATATTTAAAAAACACCAACTAATAAACAATTAATAAATCATGCTGTTTGGGACTACAAGAAAGAACTAGTCGTCATACACAAAATACAATCAATCATAATTAATAGTGATGTCAACGCGCCCAAGAATTTTATCGACTAATACTAGAATCACCGCATCACACTGGCGTCACCTACACAATTGAATTCCTTATTAAGCGTGTAACCGCGCACGGTAGCAGTCTGTCGTAATCGATCATCGTAATTGCGGCACTTTATCTGTAGAAGTGACTACTAAAATAAACATTGACGACAAGTGAGGACGTCGCTGTTTGTACAGCCTTACACAATGTCCACAGATGAATTATGGCTAAGTCGTGATCGCTTTAATGCGACAAAGCTGAAAGTGATACGCCAAGGGAAAGTTGTGCTAAAAATTCTGCATAATATTCCGTAATGATATTACATACGTATCAGTTAACGGAAGGAAACAGTTAACAAGTCTAGCAATGCATTTTAGACATAATATGCTAATCAATATAAAACAATGTTTGTTATGCAGCTGGGCATTTATGTGGTATTTCACAAGCGTTGCATCACCGTGAATCACATGAGCACGTTTTTTACACTTTATTAAATTCGTGTTCCTAAAATTACTTGTGATTCAATCATATAAAGTATAACATGTTTACAACTAATACGGCTGAGATGACCAACATATCATTTTATTAAAGTGGAATATTTTTTCGTAAAGCTATAAAACTTTAAATTACTTCAGTTATCTACACATAAAAATATTCGTAACCAGATCATTACTTTTGACTGTGCAGTAGGTAGTACTCACGGAATCTTTTGGCACATCAATTATTATGCTTGAAGTCGACGACGGTTCGATCGTAATGATTATTTGGGACACTATTTAATGAGATCTTCGACATCGATTCTATATTTGTGATATTCACTGTTCATCGAACTTTCCTAACGAAGCGACGCGTCACTACGTCTGTGCAGGCCGCGAATTCGTCCGTTGATTCGCCAACCTTGGCGTAACGAGGTCGCCATCCCATCCGCCAGGCATCGGCAGCGGCGGCGGCGGCGCGGCGGCGGTGGCGTTGGCAAGTGGGTCAGAGGACGCGCATGCGCTCCGGACACGAGCAATGAGCGCCGCCCCCGGCCTGGGACCAAATGAATGGCTCAGACCCCCCCTACTTTATACTTATACTGCAGCCACCATTATATCCTGAACTCCCCTTCTAGGAATCTATTTACGACAAATGGGGAAGCTCAAAGGTTAAAGGAGCTCTTTCTTGTTTGGTCAATAGCTCCCAAGCAGCTGTTGTACAAATCTGTTGAGCGCTCGGCCCACTAGTTGCTAAGCGAATGTTGGGTTGTTTGATTTGATCCATTGTCTGTGTAGGCATTTAATTATTTCTAATTAACATACCTATTAACAATAAGTAGGAAACATTGATTTCCTATTCTTTGTAATTATTATCAAAATGGTGTCTAGTTTGAGGTTTTACTCGTGGTCTTGTAAAACTTCGAGATTAAAATCAAAAATATTTTATTCAAAATGACCAGGCACTTGACTAGTCTGATTCTAATAACGGTTCAGCCTTTGCTGATGAGAGACAGCAACAAACTTAGAATAATTACAGTAATATTTATATTACTTTCTTGCAGATTCTATTCTTTCTTCAAATTAGGTATTGGTCCATTTATGCATGACTGAGTTAAAAAAATCAATATTTATAATATATGTTGGAAGTAGAAATTTCAAGTAATGTTCTCTTCTATCTTCGAAATCAAAAACAATTTTTTACAGACATATTTTTGTTACGATAAAACAAATGTATGTATCAAATGAAATTGAAAGTAAGCAAATCCCAATAAAAGCGTCGCTAATAAATAATAAAAGACCAAATCTGTTTGAGTTTTGTTGTTCTTGAACTGGTTTTACCGTCGACCATCGCATAACTGTCGAATATGTTTACTACGTAAAGGCATGATTCTACTAATGACGACTTATCGATTGGGCGTTTCTAAGAGCGATATTTTTAAAACATTCGGACTATTGCTTTAATGAAACGTAATAAAGAATGTAATGTACAGAAGAAATCATGAACCTAGTTTAATAAATAACTTAGGGCTGATTATTAAAAAATCTCAGTTTAAGTGTATTCCGAACCGTAGAGTCTATTGTAAAAATTGTAACTATAGACATTCATAAGTGCTTTAACAGGGCCTAAACTGAATAAATGAGTCTTGAGTTTGAGTTTGATATAAAACAATACAGCCTTGTCAATAAAACGCTATCTAACTTTGTAATGCAAAGGAACAATGAAAAAACCTGATAGAAATAAAAAAATGGAACAATGAGCTTTAGATTTAGTTGGTGATTTTAACTACATTCTCGTAGACGTTAATATAAATTTAATTCGCTCTAAAAATATTTCTACCCTGGAAGCCTGCACTGGTGCCCTACTTGTGCCAAACGTCACGAGTGATTAAATTTATGGACTGATACAACATAAAGTTATTTACATAAAATAAGTAGTTTAAAGATATTTCTTACTAAGGCTAATTTACTAGAATAGTTAAAAAAATACTATTGGTATAATTAAATAAACTCATACCTGAATTCCTATTAACGTTCCAGGCTTTGTCCAAATAACTGAAATTTAAAAGGAAATAATTAAACAAAACCATTTCAAATTTAATGAAATTTGAAATTGACCTAAACTTCACAGGTTAAAACGATGTGAACACAACGAGAGCCGATCTCGGTATGATGAGTTCCTACAATGTATCGCTGGAAGCTATTGGTGATGAAAACTATTAGTAAGCCACTAATTGTGCAGCAGCCTACATAGGCGGCGGTAATTGCTCCATTTACACATATTGTTAGTCTGCTCTGCATAATTGTTGCCTGTTTACATGGATACATGAGAGATGATGTGAATGTGCCGACAGCGAGTAAAAATTAGGAAATGTTTTAATGGTATGCAAGGGAGAAATCGAACCGATAATTAACTGAGCATGCGCCCAATTCCATAGCCTGTGCTATTATATATAGCCTTCTATGGTAATACATAATAGATTAATATTAAGGCAATGGCAAATTTAGAATATCAAATCAATAAAAATCCATAAACTTGAATTTTCAAAAATACTTATGTAATAATATATTTTTAACAAAGCAGCATACAATTTCAAAAACTATGACCTTAGGTCATCTGTAAATTTTTACATTATACTTAAACTACCAAATATCTACTCAATTATGTGGGTGACTGGTTGCGAAGGTGTCATTTGCATTTCTGTTATTGAATATGTTTAAGAGACAATAGCATTACTTAGATGTATTACAATAGTAAGCACAGCTGTTCCATGATGATGACGGACAAAGGCATTAGGTAGCATTCAAATTGCAGATGTATTAGATGCATACAAAGTTTATTGTACAGCATTAGTTGATATTGAAGCATATATTGAAATACTTAACATAATTAACAGTCTATTGTTTAGATGATATTTTAGAGTTCCTGGTTAATGAATGTCATTAATTTGATTTGGATAATGGAGGCTACTAACTTAATAGAATCTATTTTGTTTCTATATGGTTTTTCAAAGAGACCAGGTTTGGAGACAGTTTTCATGAATTTAGCAAGTCTATGGGTACCAACTGTCTTAAACCCTTTGATTTACTAACTACTAATTTTGACAATATGATTAAAAATCCAATTAAATTAGGTACTTTTAGATAAGCTTTAGCAATAATATTATTTATAGTATTTTTAAATAAAAACTATGCCATAGATGCCAACATTCTTATAAAGCTAAAATTTACAAGTGCGTGTTTTATAGAAGCCCTTTAAAAATACCAGAGGTAGTGACTAACGTCGGAACCTTCATAGTTAGAGCGCTAATAAATACCGACCCACAAAATTTGTTCGGGTGTGAGCAATTAACAAAGGAATGCTTTGTTTTTTACGTACTATAAATAGACTCTAAGTATTGTATTGCAAGTATCTATTATACGTCTTATAATAGATACCGTTAATAGATAATAGGACCGTTCGGAGCCTTTTATTTATGTTATATTTACGTTACTTAGACCTTACAAAAATTGCAATAAAATCATATTAGAGCAGGTTTAAAATATAAATTGTTGCTATAAAATGCTTTGATATAATAATATTTTAATCAACGAGGGGCTAATAACGGATGCAGACAATTGTATACATGATATGAGTAGACACATAACTATGTACGTATCTTGGACCAATGCCAGAATAATGAAAACTTTCGTCCAATTAAAATATTTAATGAAGATTAAATAAGCAGAATTTACAAATTAATGATGCAATTAAAGAGAAACTTACAATATTATGAGATATCCAAATGTTCCCCTGATCGTTCTTAAAGCTGCGCCATCTGAAATGATTTTTACACAAATATTTATTATTTATTGGAAATTATTAGCTATGTCTGAGGAGGAAAACACTGCATCATAATTTAATAAAACAGATTCTGCAAAAAGCTTCCAGCGAGGAAACCGACCTTGTTCATTCTGCTTGATACGCGCCAAACTGGCGGGCGTTGAGTTGACAGTCCCGCCAAAAATGGCTGCCGCTCATGTGGGAAGCGGAAATACACGAATTACCACGAGCCAGAAAGGATAGAACAATCATGCACACGTGTAAAAAAGAGACAGACGACAGATCCTGGCTGTTCGAACTTATAGACAGAGGTAGCGATATGGAATTTGACAAGCGAGTGAATGGGTAAGAATTTCATCTAAACCGTTTTTAGGGTGGAGCTGTCTGGACTTTCGGGTCGGCGGCGAGACGCGCAGATGGTAACAAAAAGGGACCAGTCGGGACTAAAATTTGGGCATAAATTGAACGACATTTTTGCCACATTGCTGCGAGGCCGTCCGTTTCGGGAATGGAAGCAGAAACATTTTGGGTCTTGCCAATGTAATTGTTACGTGCTGAATTACAAAACGAATATGCTACTTTAATTTTATTATGCGTTTATTTTGTTTAAGATTACAAAAGGTTGAATTTGACTTATAATTTGAATTATATTATAGGTATATTATACTTAACATTGTTCATAAAAAATACTTTTGCATAACAAAATAAGCTAATGTATGATGTATTCTAGTCACGGGTCACTGACTCAGGATTCATTGTCAGTTTCCTGCCTTTTTATTAAACTTAATATTATTTTCCCTAAACGCGAGAGCGTCTGTCAAATTTGTCTTCCGTTTTATATTGGTGCAGACTTCTGTTTTGCTAAATTGTTTGTTTATGGTGACGCTCTTCCTTGAAGTAAAGCTATGGGTAATATTAAAATACGCACACACAAAAATTACAAATTAAATTACAAAATATGTTAATGATAGATAATAAAGAAGAAATGAATATCTTTTTTTTTCAACAGGACGACAAGCAGGCAGACGAATCACCAAATGGAAAGTGACTTTCGCCACCTATTAAACATTTGCAATACCAGGGGGATTGCCAAAGTGCTATTTATTACGCCTTTTTTAAAGAACCTCATATCTTTGCGCTTAGGGAATACTGTCATGGTCTCAAACTCCACATCCGGATGTTCAACTAACATACAACTAAGGAACAAATACTTAGGAGCTCAAAACCAACGTAACATTTTTGAGTTGCTCCTCTTAGGCGTATTTTATATACGTTCTTATTACATGCATTATTTCCAAGAAATTAAGATAAGATTACCGATTATTATGATAACCTGGTTTGTGGTTTATTCATTATCTCCCAGATAACAGATTAAGGCAACGGAAGCTGCCATATCAATTGTTTGTTTTCACATTATAATATCGTATCATGGGAGATTAGAGCTGTATATTCTTTGTCACCTGTTTCAAAGGTGGCTGATAAATCTTATTTGACTTAGATAAGGTTGGCTATCCATGTCTTGGCAATATTATAACTTAGATTAGGTATACACGTGTGAGAAGAAAATAAATTTACTTGTTTTGTTATGTTTGAAGTGAACTTCTTCGTTAGAGATCATTAACAACTCTATAAGTAACAAAATAAGACGCCAGTTGGCGTGGTTGGTTAAAGTTCTGGCAAAATAAATAGATACCTACTAAACAGATTCGTAAAATATAGCATAAATTCAGTGCACAGACCTTTTTAATATCCATTACCTATTTAGTGACAGTTAAGTCAGTAACGATAAGTCAAGTAAAAATATCAGAAGAGGCACGCGATCCTCAAGAACATATTATTTATTTACAGGGCTGTTTATGAACTTTGAAAGTTTTAATGACAATGAAAATAACTTGGGCGGGTAATAAAAATACATTAATTCTTATATAACTTTGTCACGCGACTTTCTCCGTTGGGGCGCGTACCTACTTTAAGCGAGTTTTCATTTCTTAGATGCCTTTTTAAACTTGGCGAGTGCTGGTCTTGGCCGCAGCTGTTGCCATGCTTGCAGCGCTAGTCCTTCACCCTAATATTACTCGAAAGTGCCGAGCTCAGAGAATTTACATGAGGTAGGTAGAGTAAGAGTATTTTTATGTAGCAATGGTATCTAAAATCGACATTACTGGAGATATTTTAATACCTATGTGGCGTGGATACAATATACTTAGGTTTTTTTAAATATAGAAACTGTTTTTTTAACATCATAAAAGAAGAATAAAATAGCCTACAATTTAAAAAATACATAAGTAATTTATCAATTCATTTAATGACAGTAGCAGCTGTATATTCATAAATAATATCTGAAACCTGTAAAGGTGAAAGCAATTAGTCCAATTAAAATCATTGAAATGCTATATGTTTTTGACGACAATTGTCATCAATATGTTCGATATTATTAATAAGCACATTATTCCTATATCATGATACTCAGTCGTAAAATAAAAACAATTCTTGTCACGTCGTAGTTTCATTCGGTGTGAGAGAATTGAATGTTGAATCGCGTGTAATGGAAATGTACCTTTACGATGCATGCTTGCCTATTTCCGGACGTTTCATTTTATCATGTTAGAAAAAAAAACCGTTATTATTATCTAGGTACTTTTAAACTGTTATGCTAATTTGGGTTCTATTAGGTTAAATTTAGTTTAAAGTATACTTTACTGGTATCTTGTTTTAAAATTTGCAGAACGTGCAAGAGCTAATTCAGCTTATTTTTTTCACTGCAAGAGTAAACCAGCGTAATAAATGCATAATAATTTCATGGAATAAATTTACTTTTATTCAAATTTTCTTATTCTATACCATTCGCTTCCGTTTTATTAGGTATCTACGCAATTTATGTAGAGAGTTTAATTTCTTCTAAAAGGTAAAAAAGAAGGTATACTTACTAGGTATTTATCTATATATAAACGATCTTATTTGTTTTATTAATAACCTAAGATATTCCCAAACTAAAGAAAGCTGTAGTTTGTACTAGCTGCTATACCTACTACACCTTAGGAGTTAAAAAAAACGTGAAATAGATAACAGATGAACATAATTAATACATGACAAGCTTTCCGCCCCGCGGTTTCACCCGCGATCACCTATTTTACCCTTGGGGGTTGAATTTTCAAAAATGCTTTCTTAACGGATGTTAACGTCGTAATAGCTATCTGTATCCAAATTTTAGCCCGATCCATCCAGTGGTTTGAGCTGTACGTTGATAGATCAGTCAGTGAGTCAGTGATCCAGTCAGTTTCTTCTTTTATATTAGAACACAGAACCGAACAGAAGTTGCGTAGGTAGTTTAATACATGGGCACATTATTTTATTTACAACCCAAATATAATTTTATTGTTCCGAAATTGTTAAATGATTCGAGGGGCGTTTCCTTTCCTTATAGAATTGAATAAAAATTCGTTTTATCAAAGGAGTTAAAAATTATAATAATGGTGGTTTTTGTAACAGCTAGCTAGTAAATTGAAGAATTAAATTATTACTATCCGACCAATTTCACCACGTGAGTAAGAGCATAATTTATTGTCACCGCGGAATATAAATGCTTAAAATTTAACCAAAAATTAGCTCTAATGAAAAGGTCTGAAGAGATAATATGTATTTGTCAAACGCCTTTAACGGTGAAAAGGGGAGACAGAAAGGTCAGACCTTTTTGATATCACGCATTAACATGCATAAAACGAGAAATCAGAATATTATCAAAGCACTGCCAAGGTTTCCGCACATGCGTAGAACGAGGGTCGGTATCGACGGGCGCGGTGAGGCTTCCGCGGCGCAAACTCCAACATAAGTACCTACCCCCGATAACGTAAATAATACAATAAAAATAATACAATCCGACCCGATTTGAATGTCTTCTGCTCTCCGTTGGTTTGGAGGCAGCTTGGTGGACTGTTACGAGGTAGGTACCTACAAAGTTATTTTGTTATTATAGGTAGGTACGATTCTTTTACGACAACTGTATAATTGATGGGCTGACCTCGTACGAAAACGGTAGTTTGTATCAATATTGACAAAGCAAATTTGGTTAGATTACGTATCTATGCTCAAAGTGGACTGAGTAGCTTAGGCATTGAGTGATGTGTTAGACAACTAAAATTATGTTTTTATTTATGACCAATTTTCTGGAAAATGTTAGAGTACCTGTATGGAATTTACAAAATAATTTCGAGTACAAAATATATTTTAACCAAAAAATAAGAAACGGGCATAAAAATGCAGTTCTTTCAAATGCAATTTAATTACTAGAGTAGTTACTAGTAATAAAATTTCAGTCGGTAACCTATTGATAATCTTCTAAAAAGCATAAACATTACCCAATGATGAAAGATATTCCAAGCTGTGTTTTCGATACAGAAGAAGAGTAAAATAATTTTTCGAAGTGCAGAACAAAACAAGAAACCAAACATACATTTGCGATTCATCTGTCAAAAACATTACAAGCCACTATTTATGTGACCAAGTAGGTAGAGCCAATTCCATCAAATATGTATTTGGTATATTGGATGGAATTAACCAAATTTAATTTAGTAAACCGGAGACAGTGATTGCTTATATCTACGGAAATGTGAATATTCAAGACATTTAATTATTGCTAACAAGTTTTAATTGAACCTATGAGAAACCTCAGAATATTATATTAATTCATTTGATTTCTCAGATTCTTACCCCGTAAATTCAATATGTACTTTAATATAGTAGCTTTAAAGCTATCTCTGCGTCTATCACCATTTTAAATTCCAATACCTTATTGCTTTATTTACTTTATTCTACATAAAAGAAACTGAAATACTAGGTGCATACCTACAACACAAATTTACATTACATATAATACCTAATAATACTCAAATAATGTATGGAAATGAAATGAAATCATTATACTTATTTATATTCGTGGAATTAATATGGCGTGATTTAGCAACACATAAAAACTTTATATTAGTTGGTTGAATAATGGTTATGTTTAGAGCAGAGAAAGCTGCGACAAGTTATATCTAGACTTGTTAAAGCACTAAAACATGGCTGCCCCTCGGGGGTGCTGAATCGATAGAGGGCGACGGCGATATTAAAGGGGCGTTGAATAAAATTAAGGGGATGGTGGGAGATACTACGGAAAATATTTACATTTAATATAATATTGTAAATATAATTCCTTTTATTGAGAATTTTCATTGCTTTTGTAGAAGACAACGTCTGAAATAGCTAACAAGGTAAGTGATGGTAAATGGTACAATAAATAAATTAAGTAGCTACCTTTCAGAAATTATATTATTTCCCCAAATAAAATAAAATATCCAAACTTGTTTAATTAAAAAATTGTAATACTATAATTACATTGAAATAAGATATTCATAAACAAACTAAAAAAATTTGGTGTCCGAATTGCTCGTTCGTAGAAAACAAAGGCATAGGTTAGGTACATAACCACGCCTTTCTGGTTTGACGTCTAAAACAGCTGACAGATACCGGTTTTAAAAGGTAGAAAAAATATATAGGTACGATTGTGTAAAATTAAACTAGAATAACCAATATTACAAACTATACTTGGGTATAATAATGTGGATTAATAAATATTTACTTATATTATAAAATTATTACTTACAAAAATGGAATTAGGTAGTATATTTCTTTTGTAATATAGCAAAATTGTTGATGGACAAATAATAAACGAGTTTTTTTGATAAATTTTACTAACTAGAGGAAAACAATTTACCTTGTGTTTGAAAAATAATTTACCATTTAAAAAAAAGATTTTTTATTTATAAAAAATAAATAAAACTTTAAAACGAAACGTACCTACGCCAAAGATATAAGAGGTAGATAAAAGATATAACAAACAAAAGAAAAAATATAAACAGCCAAAATAATAATGATCAATGCAGAAACAACAAAAGGAATCTGGATGGACATGGATTCAAATATAGAATTCGAATTCTCACCCGGTACTGGTAGAAAATGGAGGCGCGCGGGGCAGCTGCGCGTTGCGAAGTGCGACCGACGACACAAGCCTACTACGTCACCCCCCCGCTCGGTGCCTCCCACCCTACTTCAGCTTACAGATTTGCCTACACATCCCCTCGCTGCAGGGGCTAACAAGAGCATGGACTAAGTAATTATATTAAAATACTGCATTTAATAAACACGACGGTAATAATTATATAGAAAATTTACTTAAGGAGGACATTTGATAACATTTACATATTTAAATTTTAAACAAAGACACAAGGAGTGAAACAAAGGTTCGTGACGATAGAATTACGCAATTTTTTACCGTGTAACTATGTACAAAGTTGGACAAACAAAATTAAAATACGTGCTCACCTATTGACAGTGAAACCGTTAAACGTAGCCGGGCGTAGTGATGTAACCGAAACTGCCTGCTGGTTCCGGAGGACGTGTACACGCTGGCCGTTATTTAACGTGCGATTTATTAACTGCCAAGCGTCGCGAATGTACGACATGTTAAAATAAGTTTATACGTTGAAAATATGTAAATAATAATAATAATTACTTTAGGTCACTGATACGCTACTTTAGGGCTGCATTTAAAGGTTTATTAAATAGTACCTACTTAGTTTCGGTAGGTATAGTTAGTGTTCAGTTAGACAATTTTAACAATTTGTTTGGGATCAGTTAGGCATATGATATTATGTAAAGAAGTCCAAATATATTATTACAATTAATTTGTTCATTTACAAAGGAGTGATAGAGTTCGCCACATGTTTAAAGGGTTTGCCTTAGATCCACTCGTAAAGGCAAAAAACGAGGCTATAAAGACGAAGCACGCTTTTTTATTATCTATAGGCCTATGTTCGATCGCAGTTTCAATGAAGATATGGCCCATGGTGGTAATCACATCACACAAAACCTAGAAGGGAACTGGCTCTCAAGTGCAGCAACTTTTGTCCACAACGATGTATTTTTGTCACTAGTTAAATAAAAATATCAGATTAAAATATATGGTTTTCACCTTAACAAATATTTATACCACTTGAGCTGTAAATAAATTACTACGGTACTGTAGAGATAACATAATTAGAACATAGTTATTTATATATAAGTTCTGTTAACTAAGGTCCCAAATGGTCTATGGTATATTTAAGAGTTATTTTGCGATATCAAAGGAGCACTGTAATGCGGATGTTTTAGTAATTCGGTGTCGCAACTAATAGGAACACAGTGTGAACTCGCCTCAGTCGTCGTGACACGTCCGTCCGGTGTCTATGTCTAACTAACAAGACGCCATATGGTGTCTCAATGTTCACGGGCCGATGACTCAATAATACATACTCCTACCTACTTTTGTATGTAATTTTTATTGTCGAACACGAAACTAGTGAAGCATGTGAAATAAATGTGTTTTATTCATTAGGTAGGTACCTATGTAATAGAATTTCTGAAGGTATTATTATGACTGCGACCGTCTTTTGTTTCGTAAATCAATTTGTTGTTTTTGAAGTCAACATTGCAATGATTGTAGTAGATACTAGTGTAAAAAATACATAGGTAAAAGTGTTTAAGCTTCTATCAAAACAAATTACAGTCAATTTGTCATAATAATTTCTAATTTACCTTTTTTTATAATTTTTAAATAATATCCAGTAGTTTTTGAGTTTAATCATTAAAAACAAAAATAGAATTTAATAATATTATTGTATGGCCCATATATTGCGCCAGCGCCACAACGGTGAAAAAGTATGTAATATACATAGAATTACTAATCGGCAATCTACAATAGGCGTTGGCACGATTCCATAAAACTATGAGGCTTTATTGAAACTACAAAAATGAAAGTGCATGAATGTAGGAATAGACTGGATCGAGTCGCCCCTTGACGTGTCCATGAGGCTTATATTTACAAGAAAACTGACGTCATTGGTTGGCAAGTCAGTCTGTCCGTGAGTTTTTCTATGTCTATGGTGCTGGTTTAATTAAAGATATGAAATTATTTTTTTAAAATTTCATTTCAATAACTGAAAAAAATATGCAATTTCATGAGACGAGGTTAAAAAAACAAGCAAGAAAAGAAATCTAAAATTATTGGGTTACATTGATTTCATAATGCGAATTGATTTATCACAGTAGCTTTTACTTTTACAACCATTGAAATAACCATCAAACTTATTTTATTACCCAAAAATAAAAAATATTAATGTATAATAATATAAGTACCTACTGTAATTTTATATAAAGAGGAACAAAAATAAGGCCAAGTGAGATTTCTAAAATATATGATAGAAAAAGTCAGTTTGAATTCTTTTGCGAAAGTCCAAATACAAACTGCAACAGTGCAGTGCCCCATGACAATCAACCCGGATTATTTTACTCGGACGCGCTGAACCAATCCGGCGTCACCCCTCCCCTTATTGGTGTATTTTAAAAAAGGAATTCCAATTTAATCCGCTCCCCTTTGAATATAGCTGACAGGCGGCTGTTTGCTGACTCGCGTTGAACGGATTATTGGGTGTTCCTTTTTTTAAACATATTAAGAACATTCGATATTTTTTAAATTGTACTATTATGTCTTTTGCTTTTCGTGTTTAGTAGGATTTCGAGTTTGGTTGCTTTTTGTTCAGCCTTGCTCAACAATTTTGATGACCTTTAAAAATTCATGTCAACTACCTACAATTTCCAAGACAATACATATTACGTCATCACAGATCGCCTCAGCATTTTAATAGCTAGTTTACGTCATCAAGATCATGATATAGCCCTGTATAAAACAAATCTGCTATAAATGTTATTTTGCAGGTGATACATCTACAGGATGATAGAGAAATTCGACCTATTCCTTAAAATTGGAATATTCTATTCTAAGATGAGCAAATTAAGTTTGCAGTTATCTAATGGTCAAAACTGCATGATTACCGAGTATTAACGGTTCTGGATTTTTAGGATTTCTTCTGACTATTATATCAAAAAACAATGAGCCCAAAACTTTCATAAATAAAATCTCTGACCGGGCGGTGTTTTAGATTTTTACACTAACGCGTTAGCTTGCCATCCGAAGAGGAAACGCTACCATCCTTTCTGGAATCCTTACCGTTGATCGGCAGCAGCGGCCGGATCGATGAATTTATTTATGTGTAGATTTTATTTTGTATATTTGTTGTAAATATTATTGAACTTTGGACGATTCATAACAATATCTTATTTATTGATAAAATAATTTTTTAAGTTATCCTATAGGTTAACCTATCAGTGACCCAGGTGTTGCAGACTTCGGTACGTTACGGTAATCACTTAGCATCAGTCTTATGCTAAGTACTTTACAGATCTCGTTATAAATAAAATGAAGCTTGAATCGCAAAACTAAACAACCTACATGAATCAAACTGTGTAGTTTTATAAAATACCCTACTATTTTTTTTCAAAACTTTCTTTCATAGTTTTCTGAAAATAGCTATTGAGCAATTTTCAAAAAATAATTTTAAGATAATTTTAAACAATGTTTTTAGTTAAATTGGTAGTGACGATGAATGCCTTGGCAAAGTGGCGGGTTCGAATCCTACAGTGACCTTTGGTGAAAGAAAACATCATGAGGAAACTATATATAACACAGTGGTACATTGTTGTACCCGCCTGGAGACCCGGATGATTACCACCCTCAATTTTAAATTCTGTCATCCAAGCACCAATCGGTGTGTTTGTGGCAGTTCTCTTCGAGGCTTTGTATGTTTGCCATCATTGGCCACATCATCACTGATCATGGTGAGATTATGGTCAAATATAGGCCGATAAATAGAAAAAAAAATATGGAAGATATTATAAGATTTTTTTGGCCATTTGGCTATGGAACCCTAAACAGAAAAATGTATTTAATTAATTTTCCAAAGAAATGTATTAAACACAAATTGTACTTTAAAGAGTATTCAAATAAGGATTTTAATTTGATCGTTAATTGTATTTGTTTTTAAATTCCCAAAAAGATTAATGAAAACTATTTATTAGATTATTATTATTATATTATTTATTTTATATTCTTTCAAACTTTAAATTTATTGTTCGTTATTGCAATTCAATCTTTTATAAAATATCGGAGTGTGATTGTAAAATGATATATAGTATTTATGTGTACCTAGTATTTACATACAAAAAAAAGTAGTATCTGTAGCATATCAGTTATCTGGTTTCCACAGTTACTCTTTGTAATTATAACCTCTCTGCTTGGTTTGGGATTCGATAGGCCATGTGTGAAGAATGTCCCAGGATATTATTATTTTAATATAAATACATAGCCAAAGAGTAGTTCAAGTAATTTCCTATCTTGATAAAGCTTTAATTTTAAATAAAATATTGTATATTTTAAACTAATTATTTAATTAATGGTAAATTTTGGTAACTATTTAAATACATAGGTGTTGTTGATGAATTTTTTCGGTCAAAATCAATTTTGATTACTACTGGAATTCGTGACGAACCAAACTCGATTCTTTGTCAATTTGATCTGATTTTAATGTAAACAATATTCTGGGCTACTTTTATTATACTGTGGAAGTACCTTAACTTTTATCATGGGACCAACACTGAAATATCGATAAAAAAAAATCTTTGCATACAAATATCAGTCTTGCTCGGCCAAAATGTGTATTTCAAATGAACTGTTTGGAAAAATAACTGTTCTGGTATTTTCAGTATTTATCCTTAAACTAGAATCCTAATTTTAGTTCTGATTTTATTTTCTATTTTTTAAATTATAATGATATAAAATTCTCAAAATAATGAATAACGTATTATAAAAACAAAGTAGGTAGGTACCTACTTAAGTTTTCTAATTGTCAATATGTGTAGTTTTAATATTAATCGAAATCGAGATGAAACATATTCGAAACCCCATAGTAATATTCCAGAAGTTACTCCAGTTTAGCTTGTTCCCAATGCGCAAGTCCGTCTTCGGCGCATGCGCACCAGAGGTGCCTTTGTGGCGGCCATATTTTATTGCTTTTTTTTCGGGACGACCTTTAAACAAAAATACGCCATTCATAGAAGTCAGGTATAAATTTCGGTCTAACAGCTTTTATGTTTTGCTTTCGAATGCAACGGTATGCTGCTTTTGTTAATTATAAGATCAGGAAAGTTTTTTACGTTCGTTTTTTTTATAATTCGCATATAATATGTTTATTTGCATTAGTTGGTAAATGTTTTTTTAAACAATTTAAGAATTTTGAATTCAATTTACACTTAATTCAATATTATGTTTTAACAGATTTTTATTCCAATGTAAGATTATAATATGAAATTACAACTGTAATATTTTAATAATAATTATTTTTTTCTGTTAAGTTTATTTTTCGTACAGGTTTATAATTATATTATTTATATTAATCTATACTATCCACGCTAATTACATGGTAAAATATTTTTTCATAAAATCCACAACAACAAATGAATAATGCTCACCGTACAAGGTTACAGCAGATAAATCAATAATTTCCATGAAAAAGAACAAAAGCTGTTCATCGTAGTTTAATATTGTCTGTCAGATACATTTGAATGCGCCCGCCACATACTAATGCGGTAAAATTTTCAACATATTAAGCACTTTATACTGCTTAAAAATTAATACTATTTTCAATACAATTTTCGCCTGAAAATATTGCTACGATGAACAAATAATCTTAAAAATAACACTCACCAATGAATATTCTTCTGTATTCACGTAAATCTTTAGTAAAATTAGTTATGTTTATAAAACTGTCTGAAACACGATATGCGTCTTCTTCACGCTGCTAAGGGAGCTTTTTGAAAGAAAGCTTTATGCCTGTCGCTATGAAATCGTTGCGTTGACTGCTTTACCATCAGAGTAGTTAGCTAACTACGCCATCTGCTGAGGAATAGAAACACTAACACATAGTGTCACAACGAACCTTTTCTTATTAGAAATGGTTTCCACATTTTCCGATTTGAATTGAATACCTACTAAAAAAAAAGAATACCAATATTTTTAATCAAATTTTACTGAGGATCTATAGTTACCTCCATAACAACAGAAAACGATAAATTCAGGCATGAAATGATGTTTTTCTAAAAGGAAAAAGGCATAGCGACATCTGCGGAAAAGTTTTGCAACATTTTATGTTGTTAACTAACTAGGCTATATTACGTTTTGAATTTCCACCTATAGATGGCAGTACAAAGAAAATAGCTGAGTGGCTACGGTTAGTATGAATCAAAAAGTTTCTTTAGTTGTCGAATAGATGTCATGAAATTCAGTATAATATAATAATAGGTAATAGTAATAATGCTTGTAATCTGCTGTATATTGAATACTTAAACTAGGAAAAAGGTATATGGTTAGGTATCGATAAAAAAAACTACAAAATAGTATCTGTTACCATGCACTTGCGGTGTGCAAATAAGGTCCCTCTGACTTCGCTGTTGCGCTTGAGAGCCAGTTCTCTTCTAGGCATTTTGTGCCACCTTCAGCCACATTATCAATGACCTTCGTGACATTGGGGTCAATCTCAGCCTATAATATAAAGTAAAAAGTATATTCAAAAAGAATTTTTAGCAGAAAGTATTTTAGTAAGGTGCGCTCAATAATAATGAAGTTACATGATTGATGAACTTTCACCGGCTGCGATTGTATTCAATACCTACTCCTTTTATAACATTTTCTCCATCCATCGAGAATGAATTTGTACGCTACAGGGAGTTTCCCTACTTAGAAAGTTTTCAATGATATCGAACTTTCGATATTGTTAGTTTTATTTACTTAAATGTAGGTTGTATTTAAATGCTACATATATAACATACTTACCATTTTATTTTCCTTATCCGTGTCTTTGTATTTTTCGGCATTTAGCTTACCATCTACGATCGCATCATCATGTAGGTACTTACCAAAGTGAGATGGTGGTCAAAAGCAACTATGTGTTGTACAAGGATATACCTATATATCAATTATTTTTTAAAAGTTTTTTTTTGTTTTTTATTATTTTTATTTTATTATTCCATACTGTAGGTACCTTACCATATTCTTATAGACTTAATCCGTATAAATTCCACTAGCAGATGACAAACATTCATTATTAGGTCTTGGTCTACTGCCATATTGGGATCGGAAGGCTAAGAAGAAAATATATGCAGAAAACACATAAATTTCAATATCATTCGGACCAAGTGAGTTATTATTACCTACTTTAGTGATATTTATATTTATTCGTATAATAATATATAGGTTTTTATGATATAGAGTATTCAAGTTTACAATTATTTACATAAATAAAAACTAAACTAAATAACTACTAATTACAAAAATAATCTACTTCAAAATTTGGCATGGTACCCATGACACTTGCGGCGTTGCCTCGCTGAATGATGAGACTTAGCCTCTGGGCAAAAAAGTCCCTGGCTCTCAGATCCCCAGAGGCCAAGATCAAACGCTTGCCTATGTCTTGAACGTTTTTTTTCGTGTCAGATGATGATGATATACGACAAATAAAATTTAAACAAATATTTGATCAGTATGGATTGTGATATATCAAAACCTCTCATACAAACCACGTAATACAATAACTCAAGAACTGACACAGAATCTTATCACGAACTTCAGAACAGTGTCATACAGTATCCACACTAGCTTGTATTGAAAAATGATTCGCGACAGTGAGCACACCTTAATGTAAAGGTATCTTACCATCGTCCACCGTCCACAATCTGTGGGGCACATACATTAATAATATTACTCATTGTAACGCGACACGACGTCCGATATACATCTCTCGAATACCTTTTTAAGTATTTCTGTATCGTTTACTTGCGTACTTGAAAATGTATTCTACTACTGATTCTTCTGGGTTTGTTTTGTAAAAAAATATTTAATTAATTGAAGGGGTAATATAAATTACCTGAACACATTTTTTTATCTCTGATAAGATTGTTTGTATACATGTGATAATACTTATTCAGAATAGACAATATACGAGGTTTCCACGAAAAACAAGGCTTTACTATGAAATTTATTTATGTGCTTTTTCTTTTCTTGAAGAGCTTTACTACACTTATTGTCACTACTTAGGTTAGATTTACTTAGTCATATTTAAAAACGTACTTGTAATATCGTACTCGATAATTTGGAAATACCTACCATATTATATGACTGCTAAAATTAGGTCTTTAATTTACAATGGAAAATCGTAAGTCCTTCATTCGCAAACATTCATATTCTAAACTCGGTTTTCCTACGGCTTCTTCTGCATTTCCGGAAAATGTTTATTTCCTGAATCCAAGATAACTTGTTAGTTTAGGCATAAACATAAGGAACTCTTCACTGTCTGGTGGACTTGAAGTATTGGAGAAAATATTTCTAATAATAAACCACTTCAAAAACTCATTGCGCAGTTATAACAAAGGTTGTAATTTGTTCAAGTGGGCACTTTAGGTATTATCGAGAGTTCTACTGGAACTGTACCAATCTCAAAACAATTTTAGGTTGATACGTTCACTTTCATAATTCCAGCCAAACGGATCTGTACCCTGTACCAAAACAGCGTATAAAGCGAAATATTCCGTCAGAATGATTTATAGGTCCAGCCTCCGATACGTAGCCCGCGACCTACAAACTAAGGCAACCTTCACATTTTTCGACACTCCTTTGTTGGCGGCACGTGGTGAACGTTGCCGTGGCGCCCCCTCGCAGGTTCGGCTGTCATGTCACTGCTATGCCGATCATTTATCATCGCTCAATACTGCCATCAAACCGAGCGGTGTGCGGCGTCTAGCTGGCGCTTGCAGCTACCCGGCATTCGGACTAATACTTTACCAACTTTTGCTCGGCTCTGATAGTCGGATTTATTTGAATATTTCAATGAATCGCTTTGAGAGTGATAGTTTTTCAATAAAATCCTCATGTATCATCATAATTTATTTTATCATCTTCACCAATTTTCAAATTTAATACATTTTATTAATACAATACAATAATTTAAATGATCAAGTAGCATACTTTCCTAGAGTCCTCATTTAAATTGGAATGAACAATAAACATTATTAATTAGTTAAAAAGAAATAACATAACTAAAATAAAGAAGAAATATATTACAAATGAAAAGAGAAAGGTTACAGAACAAATTAAGCCACTTCCTATTGCACAGTTTTTACAATAATTCATGTGATGAGAAGACATTTATGTGATAAAAATTTGAACATTTTTTTCCAGTTACACTAAGTAATATCTAATATTTACAAACAATAAATAAAGCAACAAATGAACCAGTCGAGAAAATCAATTAAGCATTACAAACATACTTTCTGAATGAAACCAAATATACCGAACAAAGATCGCACTGTTTCACTTAAGAATAAAATTTAACAAAATATCACAGTTGACCACGACATAAAATGTGATAACGAAATGTTAAGAAATGACATGAAATTATAATGAACATGGAAAATAGTCTTGAAACAACTGGAAGTATTAAAAAGAAGGAAAATAAACATCTTTAATTACTATCATTATTTTAAGTACATTTTACAAATACGACATTAAAGATTTTAAAGTACGCAATAGAGCCACATTAAAAAATCAATTGGTATCTTTTGTGGAAACATTAAAAAATCACTATTTATAGGTAATCTTACTAAAGTTAATTACGTATGTTAAACGTATTTATATTTATAGTGCGATAAATATTTTGTTATTTACAAACTAAGGGCAGGAACATAAAACAGTTCTTCGGGAAGTATACTGAAATATATTAAATTTCTCATCGTACCTACTAAACGACAAATTTATTTACATCAATAGGAAGGAATATCTACCTATTCACAGTTATCTCTATATAGTTACTGAGCTTATACCTTCTAGTCAAGTTCACAGCGCTTTTACAAGCCCTCTCTAATCATCATTAATTTATATTCATTACTAGTTATGGTGCCGACATGTCCTAAATATTTTTTTGATACATTTCATTTGTATTTTACAGTATGTTGTTTTGGATTCACCAAGTTTACTCTATCCCTGTACAATTCCGAATTTGTTATATCTGTGATGGTTGCACAGTTTCGTAACTATACACGACTATCGTATGCTTGTATCAAACCACTCAGCCGCTGACATGCCAGTATATAACCATCATGACGTGTCCACTATTCGGTATTCACTTGTTTTTATCTTACAACTTTAAGAATAATAATTATGCAAGTCAATTACAGCTTATGACTAGGTAAAATTTTCTCTACTTTAAATTTTAATACAACTGCATCGTAATTAATGTTCGTAGGATTAATATCTTCATTATTGTAGTAAGACATGGTGATGTTGAAATGCATGGATTTTTTATGTTAAAATCAAGAAATATTTAGACAAGTTTGATACCCAATAAACCTATGACGTTTAATTATAATACGTATATCTTTTCTTCACAACATAATTTTATTGTTTCTTTTACAGTCACCACTATTCGATGCCACGACATATTGAAGCACAGTTTCAAGTTTTAGTGTCACTCATAACGTCACAATAACAATTTTAACAAAATTACGCTACACTATTGAAATTTTCCGAACAGCGAATAACTGACCCAGTCTAGTTGCTGTAGCATCTGAATAATAATATTCAGATATTACACACAACCCCGCATGGCACGGTCGACTGTCTATTTTAATAAATCAGTTATCCACTATTCGAAAAATTCCACTGATCCTATGCGGAGAGGTGCGCAAACTGACTGGGGTGAAGGTCGAACTGGTAGGGATGCCCATACGGATTCATATGGTACGGGACTATGTTCATTGACGCCATCTTATGCTCTTTCTTCCACTTCATGCGTCGATTTTGGAACCAGATCTTAATTTGTCTCTCGGTGAGGCACAGTGCGTGCGCAATCTCGATCCGTCTCCTCCTCGTCAGGTACCGGTTGAAGTGGAACTCTTTTTCTAACTCGAGCGTCTGGTATCGGGTGTAAGACGTCCTCTGGCGCTTCGTTTCACCATTCGCATTCACTGTACCTGAAAATAATAGACAACAAACATTACTACTTTGTCAAAAGATATAAATGAATTAGCTTGCATTCATTGCATAAGTTCTTTAAGTATTATTCTGGTCACAAACGCAAGACGCGTTAATATTTAGATCTGAATGTTCGTTTGAGCGCCAATGAATAGTTGGCTCGATCGACTTCGTGTCTTGCTACGCTTGCTCGATTGTGATGTACAGCTCGCGGTAAAATAGTCGCGCTCTAAACGGGATTTCTATTCAGAAATACATATACTATTGTGCAATTAATTTTAATTTATTTCCCGAAGCTGTCCCATTTTTCTTAATTTATATCGTGCGTCCCGACGCACTACGACACCTTTTCTTATGATTGTTTTGGCACATGCTCGTTTCTGTTGGCGATTGCAAACTATCAGCCAAGATAAACTTTTCATCGGGTTTTCATAATTTAACTGCGCGCGTGTTTCTCCTGAAAGTTACACGTGTTTGTTGCATTTCATTGATTTTATTAATTATTTTAGAAATATTGCGCGTGACACTAAAATGTTTATTCATGATACTTGGGCGTATAAGAAAGTTGGTATGTCAAAATCAAAGGCGGGGAGTGCCGTGACGGTAGTACGTCAGTTTCGGAGTCATGGGTTGCATACCGCACCTGTCACGGCGTGTCGACGGCACGGCCCACCACTTGGTCCGCCTTGGACGGCCGCCAGTGCGCTCATGATAGATACGCGCCGTGTCTTGGGTGTGTCTACCAAATTAAACTGTGCCATTTATAATCATTTCTTTAAGTAGCTTCGGCCACTAATGAGTTAAGCTTCTGATAATCATTATTGACCCTAGCTATTATTATAAGTTTATTTTGGGCTCTAATAACGACGGGATTGCAAATGTTTCTCGAAGTGGAAACTAATATTTACAAAAACAATTGTCTGTTAAAGAATAAAAATGTAATAAATTCAGTTGAAGCGTTTGATACTTTCCCTTATTCCCTCTCAGACGTCAGACCCGCGTCAATAAAGATGTTTAAGAGAGTATAAATATTCGATTTTGAACGAGTCAGAAGACAAGTGAAGCCGCAGCAAAAACCCTACAGAATTGAAATGTTAGTGACAGCCCGATGCACAAACAACAGACGAACAGCATTATTTTAACATAATCCTTGTACAGCAACGAAACGAATGGACGCAATACGTACCCATTTGAATTTCAAAATGAATACACGAATATATTGATTAAACGTTTACATTAAATTATGTTGATTAAATGACGTTCAGTTGAAGTGATAAGATAATCAATTGATACAAATCTATAGCAGATGCAGCTTAAATAATATGTCAAACTCAAATTCATTTATTCAGGCATAATATGAACGTTACAATTGACTATATCACCAAAACTCTTAAACTTAGAAGAATCTAGCAAGAAACTCGGCAGGGAATCTAATAACATGTACCTATCTTTGTAGTATGTTATCTATCAATATTTTAGACATTTTATCACGATTTTATAAAATTAGGAATAATGATTACAGAAAAATTGTGTATTTTTCAACAATGGGCAATTTAATAGTACCTTTATTATTTTTTTTTAAATGTTAAAACTTTACACACATTTTTTTATTATTTTGTAATGTAATAAATGAATAAAATAGGTGCCAGGGGTTTCAACTGATCTGTGACATTAACTTATACAGGGTTACTGGTAACTAACGCATAACCTCTTGAAGGTGTCTTAAGTACAACATCAAGATTAACAAATTTTGTTCTATGACTTTTGGCAAAACGTAATACAGCCAAATTTTTTTTAGTTTTAGTGGTTATTTCTATCAATCTTTATTAAAATCGAGCTCTGTCTTAATCTGAATTTGTTTTTTTGACTACGTTTCAGTATGCAATTAAGAGGTTGTATCAGAGGTTTTTACAGTAAAACACTAGTTATTTAATATCTTATTTTTGACATTATTTAAAGAGTTTATTCGCTGCTAGTGCGAATATGACACTCTGTAAACTATACAAAATTATAATATAAGTTAAACCAAGATTTACGTAGATACAATTCTAACATTGAGGGCCGTCTTGACCATATTTAAAATTGTGACGGGACACCCAACTTTTCTTAGGATTTCGTTTCGGACACATCTCGTCATTATGCATGCGTGTCATCACATGCCTATAATACCTACTGAAAGTCATAATATTTTTTTGGAAATAATCCTATATAATGATGTAGGTACTATAATATACGCAGTATTCCGTAATATACCTACCTAATCAAAATCAGCCTGTAGGTATGTAAATAATATTTATGTAACGCCTACTTTTTGTAAATTATAAAACTGCATATATATATATTTTTATTTAAATATACTTTTTTATCACTACGTATATTCTAAGCAACTGTTTCATCTTAAATATATTTCAAATAATTTAAATAATACATAATATATTTGAAGCTTGAATGAATCTAGATTCAAGTTTTACAAAATAAATAAAACATAGATGAACTTATTTCAGTATTTTTTGAGCTAATATTTAAGGGCGTTTTAAAAGTTATTTTATTTATTTGTAATATTTCTTGTGAATAATTAGATTTAGGTTCTGTAGATATCACCTGATAGTCAATGTTTACATTGTTCTGAGTATCATATTTTTGTAATTTTCAATAAATATCCTGGGACATTCTCCACACACGGTTATCTGATCCCAAACTAAATATACTACTTTTTTTTGTAAATATATACTTATATAGATATTTACACCCAGACACGCAAACAAATGCAAATGCAAAATGTTTGTCCTGGATGGGAATCGAACCCATGACCAGCAGCGTGATAGGTGGTGTCTTAACCAACTGCGCCAACTGACTTTTCAGTAATTGTAATTTTCAATGTTTTATACCTATGAATAAAATATTTTTCATAAGTCGTGGACACTTGCAATATCGCCTAGTACAAAAACGATAGTCTTCTTTTATATAAAGTAGGTAATTCTAGGTCACAGACCATTTATATTCCGTCTAGACTATTGCATGGTCGAATTTTAAACGAATGACATCGCATTACTTATGGATGAGACTAAACAAATTTAAAATCTAAAGCAGCTTCTGTCTGGATACGGTTTTCGAGAAAACGTGATAATTTGATTTATTTTTGAAATCATTGTTTTAAATTTTATCATGAATCCATTATCATGAAAGCATATTTCATGGAAACAGGTGAATTAGCTTACAGCCACTTTGATTTATACAGTATTCAATTGTTCACATCCTTTTTGTAAGATATCAATTATGAAATATTAACTTCCTCATTCGAAATTTCTAGATGTATTTTAAACAACTTTTTATAAAATTAAACTTTACTTTAAATTAAACTTAAAATTCGTAAATATTTTACTGTAACAATACAAAAAAAAGTGACTAAAAATATTGATATTTTTATAATTTTAATTTAACGCTTCCTTAGAACCATAATTGTTTGGGTTACAAAAAATTAAATTATATTTTTAATACTACGTTTAATTTTTTTGTAAATCCATTAACAACGACAATAAAACTACAAGTGTAAAGTATCAGTCAAACTATTTGGTGCAATTTTTTTAACAAACGTTTATATCACTCCATCAATGTTGGTTCTTAAATAACGGCACAACTCTAGATATGCCAGCATAAAAATGTTTAGCGATAAAACATCAAAGAGAACTTGACTAATGATATCTAGATGAAAACAGAATACAAGCAATAAAAATGTCACATATAGTTTTTATTTGTGGCTTATGTAACCCGTGTAATTGTTGTTTTTATCATTTCGTGAATGATTTTAGCATTATAAAAACTGTTGCTTAAGACTGAATTTATGAGTGCTTATAATTAAACCGTCATATTTTCTATGACTTCATAATAAGAAATATATTTCTGAGTAATCTTCAGGTTTTAGTTTTCTTTTTTATTTAAAGGCTTCGGTAGGTATATTGAAAGCAGTAAAGTCGATCTTTTTATGGTGTCAATAAACTTTTCCAACCTTAAATCAATCATCAAATGATTGTTAATTTCATTCAAATATTTAGGAAAGTTCATAATTTCCAGCTTTTAGCTGAAATTAATTAAAAGCAAAGAAACCTAATAATTTGACGTAATTACCTAAACTATAAAATATCTGTATATTAGTTACCACTTATTGTTAGATCTAAAGCGGTTTTTCATGAAACTATGTTAATTGTTACTTTCGGTCGTGGAACAGAATTAAGTACTTCTAATCCCGGAAACGGGTGAAACTACAGAGGACACCTAGTAAATTATATATTCAACAAGTTGTACATGTATGTATAATGTACACAATTCAATCAGTTGCCATGGTGTTGGAGCTGGAATAGCGAATGTATAACATCTGCCCATTACTTGAAGTCGGTGCATCGTCAAACAGGTCATCCGACAATATGAATTCATACTTACAAACACATTAATCATGACTACCGGGGAATATTAAAATTTTGTGGATATCACTGTTTTGTGTGCTCCTGCTAGAATATAAACATGAATTTATAGAGCTGCATTTTTTGCTGTATTGAAAATTATTTTCTTAGGGTTCCGTCCCAAAAGGATTCCGGGGCCTATTACTAAGCATATGCGTTTTAGCTGTCTATGTCACAGGACTGTATTTTTAAACTAAATATTATAGCTAGTTGAAATTTTTAAATAATAATTTGAACATTAGAATAGTAGAGTCTATTGTAAAACTGTAACTTTTGACATTCATAAGTGCCTTATTAGGGCCTAAACTGAATAAATGAGTTTTGATTTGATTTAGAACAACTTAAAACTTAAGGACTTCCCAAAATTCTTAAAAAATGGCAATGTCAGTGAAGAAAGTCGTTGACTATGGCAATGATGAAAGTTATATAAAGTAAGGAACCCTCCGTGTGCGAGTCCAAATTGGACTTGGCCGGTTTCAATCGAATCACTGATGTCATCGCATTATACGTATTTTGAAATGGCATTGTTCTTATAAGTATTTTATATTCACAATGCAATAACGCCATTGAACTTAATAAACTGGGAAATACAAGGCTGTAACTGAAATTCAATATGACTACCTGAAAAAAAATGTAGGTACGTTTAATTTAGTGAAGACATAGTTATAAAAAGTGGACGGAAGGACCTATTTATTACTATGAGGGTCCCATCGTAACTATCGAATCACAAACTTGCATGAACTCTCACATACAGTCTCACATTTTTCATAATTTCTACATTGTTCCCTAATGTTTTATTATAAAATCACTGTAATGGAAGGCACTAGGCTCCTAAGATACAGATATTTCTAGTTTAGGACCTAAGGCCAAATTAACTTAACTAGACCTGACTTCAGAATTTTAACTTCAATTAGTTGCGTTTATCAAACGACCATTGGAAAACCACCTTATATTGAATGGTCCGTTTATGTTATTTAAAAAGCGTGAAATTATTGCTCACTTTCTTGAATACTAATGATGATGGAGTAAGTTCACCTGCATTTTGAGACAAAGCGTCGCATGCGCATGTCCGTCTTATGACTGACAGTCGCAAGGTGGCCTTAGACATGGGAATTTAAAGCCTTCCTGTTCCTAGCAGTCAGCTACCACTTTACATTTACTTATGACAAAGTTATTTTTATCGCAATTTGAAACCTTATGTGTGCAGGTATAAGGGAGAGGCTTAAACTCATGAATTTGCCATTTAACCTGGTCTGTAGCTGCAGGAAATATATCTATCATTATATTGATGAATTAGTCATGTTGTGTGGTGTCATTCATTATTGATTGTAATATTGTTCGTTTAGTATTGACGTAAACAAGTCAAACTGTACTAAAAGCTTTAAACTATTTGGAACTTTTAGATGTAGTTGTCTATTATAGGTAGGTATTCTTTGCTAAAAAGTACTAACTATTCAAAGACATGAACGTGAACATTTGTATAAACGAACTATTCTGTAACGATTAATATAGATGTGGTACTGGAAATAGGAACCTATTTAAGTATGATACTTCATCGAGGGTTATTTATTGACCTAAAGTCGTGAATCATTACCTACCAAAAATAGTATTTACATAAAAAAGGTATATTTGCAATTTGCATACAGGTTATTTACTTAGTTACCAACATGAAAAATAATCGCATGAGTTTTAAATTCAAGCTAAATTAAAATCTACTTATGTAAACACACGATCTAGATTCCAGCGCGGTCGGCAATCACATGTAGTCAACCAAAGTAAGCAATTATTTTTATATGTCGACTACCTATCGCAAGCCTGCTTTAGAAGCGCTACCCGCGCTTCGTGTCTTAACTTTTATTTCAAGATACTGCTTTTTTTCACCGACCAGTACCTACGTATCTTCGTTGTGCTATTATCGCAATATGTCAGCCTGTCCCTTGATGCCACTTTACGAAACTTTTGATTCACTTTAACTTAAGTTTACTTTTTATATCTAATGACATCCCTTAGGGGCAACATCTCAAAGCTTAAAATATTTTCAATAAACTGCTATATTTGTTCTTAAATTAAATAAACGGGCTAGGAAGTTACGTTGAATAAATTTATATTTTCATGCAAGAGCCGAGCTTTCTAATCCTTTTACCCACGATTATGGACAGGCATTTTAATGAACCCTTCCTTATTTAATGATAAGGTTACTTATGTAGTACATATAAAAATTTACCGATGGTGTTGTTATTAGTCAGGCAGTTTTTTATTATTAACAATATACTCTTATACCTAACCTAAGTCAAAACCTACAAGTACCTTCTATAATAAATTTAATTCAATGACTTGTCATATTACCTGCATACATCATATTTTTTTGTACTCAACAATTAAAATATTAATAACTTATATCACACAAAAAACCGTTACGCGCGTGTTTATTACATAGCACACGAGTTTACCCACTTCACTAAATACCTATGCCACACACGACTAAGAGTCATGATAGCATTAGAAACGTAATGAATTATAGCGATGAAGCCAGTACCGCACGCATGTTTCAAATTATGTCATCAGCCAACCCACCAGATCGTGTTATGCTACTCCAAATGTCACAGACTCTTAGTCGACACTGGTTATTATTTGGCTCGCTGCCTTCCGAATATTAACTCTAATTTAAGAAAATAGTTAATCTACATTTAACGTCAAAAGGCTGAAAAAAAATATAAGCGAATATTTCATGGGCGCGGTGCGGCGCACATAATCTTCGTTCCATAAAATAGAATCCGAAGATTGTCCGATTGGATCCCGAGCAAGCACGAAGCTGACCGCATTAAGAGTGGATTTCTCACGTTTGTGGTGAGTAGGTACTAATCACGACGTGGAAATATTAAGGACACTAATATCTTGTACACATTTACATAACACGCAATAAATCTCTATGTGCGCGGGCGCAGCGGTGCGTTTCAGACGGCGTCGCCGATGATAAATTCCTATTGGTGGTTTTTTGATGGTTTATATATTTCTATGAGACGGTGGCCATTCAGATACGGTATACAATTGATCTCTTTTTACCATTTGTAACAATTAATGTTTTTAACGTTAACTCAACAGATTTTATTTAAAGTCTGTTTAAAAATAAACACATTCATTCTTTTGTTTTTGGTTAATAGTAATTTGAAAAAGATTTTGGGTTTTGTTATTTAAATTGCGATGTTCAATTATTCTTTAAATTCCAAATAATTGTTTTGCTTTTAGATAGTTAGTAGTTTAAGCTTCATCTATATACTACAAGAGTTGGTTTGTTTGTTTGAACGCGCTAATCTCTGGAGTTACTAGTCCGATTCGAAAAAGTATTTCACTAATAGGAAGCTACAATATTTCCGAAGGTTATAGGCTACATTTTATCCCGGGAACGCGAGTGAAGCCGAGAGGACCAGCTAGTTTTAACATAAAGCAATAGCTATGCCATCCTTTAATTCGAATTCTATGATAGGTACCTAGTTCGTTTATTACAAGCTTAAGCCTAGATTACTTATCTGGAAGACTAATCGTCTATCTATCTCCGTTTACTTAGTAGCTTAGCGAACCGAACCGGTAATGGCAGCACAAGCTGTTTAAAGGAAGTACCTAAGCATAAACCTTGGAATGGCAAATATTATGTATGATAATTTGTGATTTATTGTCTTTTGTCCTTGTAAATATTAATCATAATTTATTATTGATGTAAATAAATTAAGTATTATCTTACGTGATAACTTTTTCTGATTTCAAATATTTGCACTGTCCAATGCGTGTTAGGATGACAAAAATGATAAATCATAATGGCGCTTAGCATATGAATTAATGGTAGAGATTTTTTGAGGTTTTGTAAGATAACTTCCACCAGGAAAGAGAAACTTTATTTAGTTAAAACATGACTATTTAACAGGAGGTACTTTGTAGCACTTAAAAAAAAGAAAATTACAACAGCAATGCAAATGCAATGTAACAAGTTGCATTAAACAGATGCTTGAATTACAAAAAAAATAGAGACTGTTCGATTCGAAGTTCGAACGCATCCCAAATTGATCTCAACACAATTACCGCAGACGCTGGAGACCGGTAATAATTTTAAAAATATCGCCCAGTAAATGATGCCATAAATTAAATTTAATAATACGTACGCCCAACGCAACGGCATCATGTGCGGAAAGCTAATTGAATATTAATTTCATAATAAATCTGGTCGAACCAGTCTTTGTAGGTAGATACAGCCTTTATTTATAACTTAACTCGAGAATCGTTTGGCAATACTTCCCATATTAATAGATTTAAATTTGTTCAAGATTTATTGTCATCATCGGCAGTTTAATTATATGTTATTTTTTATTTGCATTAGTTAAAGTGCATCGCCTAATGTAGTGAGCCACACCTCTGGCGGCGAGCAATACAAACACCTTCCGTTTCACTTAATTTATTAGTTTTATCTCGAGCACAGTCGCGGTCACTGCACACAAACAAACGACATCTCCGACAATAAGACAAATCGACCGATTACGAGACACTACCTACCTGCTCGTGGCGGGTCCGACCCGATGCAAATTTTCAAACTTTTTTCCAAAAACAATGTTCTTATCACACGCCTTTGAAGAAAGTAAAAGTACAAAAGCGACAGTTCAATAGATGCATTAGTAAATTAATTACTGTGGCATTTCGCAAAGAAAGCCTTTCAAACTTTCTTGGACAATGGTACTAGAAGTGAAAAATAAATCATTGTTCCCGATTTGAATGCAAGTTGACCTTGCGCGCTATGCACGCTAGCCGTTTTGCAACATTTGGTAATTTTCGCACAGACTCATGATTTATGTGTTTTTGCGAGACGTGTTTTGTTACAACATTGAACATCGAAACCGAGTTGTTTCTTAAAGACCACTTGCGGTGTATTCGTAACAAAATTGTATTGTTATTAAAAAAAATAAACTAAAGAAACCATAATGAATGCATTAAGTACCACAGCCGTTCTTATTGTATTTACAGATAAAGACACGAATGTGTACTGAGTATAAAGACCTCGACGTTAGCACGGATGGAAATATTCGCTATAGTGGGCCAGGAATAGATGATGATATCATAGTATCTACTAGGCAATTTGGCTATGATCCTATCAACAATATACGAGCTGGTAGATATCTATATGAACGGCAGACGAATGACAACACTGCAATGAGTAATTCAAACACGGGCCCTAATAAGTAGCAAAACAATTGAGTTCATGCCAGTGCGTCGGCGATTATAGAAAGAACTGAAGTTTATCAAACATTAATCTAAGACTAGATAAAGGCCACCACACGCCAAGCGAGGCATTGTCGAAAGAAATCTCCATACAGAACATTACTCCGGTGTGCTGAGCGATTTATGCGACGGCCTGCGGCCTGCGCAACACCGTGCGCTCCTTATTGTATATTATTGTAGTGACACCGACTAATTTGTTGGCCGACTGATGAGCCAACTGCGGGGAAAGAGATTGTTTATGTTTTAAATACCGCTTTACTAGATTAACTCTCAACATAGAGGGGAGAAAGATAATCTTACTCTAAAAGAGATCTAGAAAACTTACGGTATTATTTCAAATTAATACGCTTGTAATATTTATAAATAATACCGTAGATAGAGCAACGTTTTGTGCACGAGCAAACGATAAAACGTTGGGCTATTAATATGAAATATGATTATTATGATTAATAGGGTAATAAGTATGGATTGAATCTACTTTACATCGGCTTTTTATCTTAGCAGGTGGATTTATTTAATCCGCGGTTCTGCGTAGAGCTGTCGGTGCGGACGTTGTCGGCGAGTGACAGCGCTGGGTGCGCACGCGCGCCTCGCTTCACATCTCTAGACAGTAAGAACATGGAGATATAAAGCCATCAGATATAACATATTACAACACAAATTTAAATAGAACATTTAAAATGATTTCAATTTGCAGAATTAGTTGGCAATGCCAAATGTGATATAGGAATGATTATTATAAATTTCGTATCTCAATAATAAATAATAAAAATAAACTTGATTAAAAGATTCCATACAATCGATTAGGTATCATGATTATTTAGGTAGATTTTGGGTAGTTTATGCTAATAAATATTCAAACAAGACATCTACACAAAAAATAATAAATGATTATTTAACAAGATGACACTCCAACTGGTAAACAACAACAAAAGCTAGTATTTCATGTCACCAATTTTATGAATGAAACTCTACAATTACTTCAATTACATTCAACATACGAAGACGTGTGGGTAATTTTGTAAAATATTCGTAAGCTCGAACGTATTCATCATGACATGAAACGAGTGGCTCGCAATAGCCGCTCACGACATTTCAAAACAAACCGATCTTTCTTCGGAGTTCAACGTCAGTATTTGGACGTATGTTCCTCACGGCATCTCCATTTTGTTTGTACATATTTTGACTGGCTAAATCGGTGTGTAAACTACTATGCGTGTTTAATAAAGTTTTCGATTAAAGTTATTATAGATTTGAAATTGTACTTTTTAACTAGATGTTTAGTTTTTCAAAAGTTTTCAGCAAAGGTAAGATTTAAAATTTTGATTAAAATAATACTAAAGTATAATTTTCATTGAATATAATATTTTCTAATAAATCGCTTTAATTTAAAATAGGGGATGAACATTCGCAGTATTCCCTTGATGTGTCTTGATGACGCAACTAACAATGTGTTTATTTCACACCAATGGTGTTATAAAAAAGTTTAAGCATTTAATTATGAATTGAATGTACATTACCATAGTCACCTCGTGGATCCCCGTGGGCCGAGGGCTAGACGCATTAATCATAAACATAATGACGTGTTTAGAACTTATAGCGGTTTTATAGTGTCCATCATTATTTATTATAATTTTTTTTTTCTTTTTTTTTTCGCATCCAAAGAACGATTCTTCAAGAACTTTATTTACCATGAAAATTTTTTTTAGTAAAAAGTTTGCTTCTTTATTTTATTTTTTGCAAAATTCGAGGATTAGGTGCTTCAATTTCAATCAATAATTAAAACACGCAACTAGTGGCGGCCACTTGCAGCTAGAATACATGAATTGGTGGTCACGTTTAGTGGTGGAGGAGGCTTTCCGCGAGGAGGATTCCGTCCCTTACTATAAACTGACGGACACAATCAAGACAGGAGAGGCGCAAATTTTATTAAAAAAGACAGTTTTATGTTATTTAAAAAAAAACATTCTTAGTTTTAAAAAGGGGCATATTCAAGATTTTTCACTAACGTTGCTGATAAAAAATTCCAATATAAAAAAACCTCGTCACATATTCTTTTACAACAGTATTTCCTACAATGAGCTTGAGCTTTCGGTGAAGGAAAACATCGTGAGGAAACCATAACACGGCATGGCAAGCACCTTCCGGTGTGTTCCGACAGCTGCAATTGAGAGCCAGTTCCCTTCTAAGCTTCGTATGCTCACCACCATTGGCCACATCGTCACTGACCACGGTGAGATACGACAAAATAGACGAAAGGATTCGTCAAAAAATCTGTCTAAACCCATCGCATTTTTGACCCCAGTTGAAAACAATTTCCCTGGCATGAAAATATACCTACCTCAAATGACTAATCCCAGATCCTACTCTCTGGTGTTCTGGTGCAATTCTATTGTTGACTTTCACTTCACAAATATAGCCTTCTCTAAACGTAGGCACTACCGCGATATCACGTCCTAGAGTGCACGTGTACTGGTACTGACCACGCCCAGCCAAGTCGATAATAATTAACCAATTACAAAATGACAACCCATCGCCGCCATTTTAATTGGCTGGCCATTCGCTATGCATTGATCCATAAATCTATTAGATAGCACCCGATCGAGTTGTTGCAACTGCGTATTGGCTGTTTACGCTTTATAGGATCCTGGTATCTTTATAATTAAGCTGCTGATTTGGTAGCCAATCACTGCTTCATTAAATTATTTTTGACATTTTAATTAAACTCCTAATAAATAAATTGACCTCATTATCAAATCAAATATAGGTATAATGAAATATGCAGTAGATACCTAAATAGCAAACCTAAAATAATACTATTTACGTCTCAATTTATCACAACGTATCTACTATCTACTTATTGTCCATTAGGCAATGATTTCCTCTGCAGGTGCATAAAATGTTGCTAAAAGCATTTGATAATATCTAAATGTTCGTTGTGACGTGCAGATGAATTTTGCATGTGATTAGAAAATGTATATTATGTAAATTGATTGCTATATTTTTGAAATCTATATATAATCGGTGTAAAAGTAAATTTTATTTCATACGTTTTTATTCGTATGTAATATATTTTTTTTATTTATTCACAGATATAGCCCAAATAATGCAAAATAATCATTAATCAAATCATCAATCTGGTATTGACGTTTTAATTGCATACTGTTTATTGCGCTTTAAAAGCTAGGGAAACGAAAACGCAACAATATTTTTTCCATAATCATTAATAACTGTCGCTTTGTTTCCTCCGTGGACGCAGCTCGCCCCACTGTGCGGTCGAGGGCTAGTTGAATTTGCGTCCAAACTGACAATTGTTACGTCGATCCCATATTTTATTCAAAGGCTATTATTGGAATATTTCTCTTTTCTCTAATGCTAAGGACAAAAGTATTAAGATTACAGATAATAAATAAAAAAAAAACATATAGGTAACGTACGAAATAAATGACTAAAAGTAATAAAAGTCTTAAATATTTTTGCGGTCCAGTAGCTTCAGAGCAAATTGGCTGTGATAGACGGACGGACAGACAGACACACGAGTGATCCGTTAAGGGTTCCATTTTTGAGGCACGGAACCCAAACCTGTTGACTCGCAGTTCAGGGAATGAGTGGGAAAACTTTAGTTCACCGAGCAGGTTCGAATGCCTCTATTTCTGTTGCATACATTTTTCCTCTTCAATATGTGTCCCTAAAAAGCCAGTGCCAACCAACAATTTCTGAGATTTTTCGTATAATTCTCCGTGAGTACACATGCCTACCAATAATATCATTGATCACTTCTGTTCAAGAATTAATGAAGCAGGCATGTCGACCCCTGTCACCGGCTGACATCGAACCTTGTCCAACTCCTGGCTCCATGTAATGTCACATGGACCTTCTGTCGGAATGTCTATGCGTTACGTGTCGAAATGTACCTATTTACTTATTGATTTAAAAATACCTATGTAAATTAAGACTATGTATATTTTAAGGTGGTAGCTTAGTGGAAATCATGTCAAATGCCATGGACATAAGTCCGTATCCTACAATTCATTTTTAAGCTACTAATTAAACAGCGATTAGACAAAGGATTCGACATGCCCTGTGACGTGATAGGGCACTACCGCCATAAAAACTCTATGCTAAATTCTGTTTTGCTAGCAAATTATACTTATAATATATAAATCTTTGATGGCATAAATTCACCTTGTATAATTTATAACTTCTACTAATGTATGTCGTTTAAACAATAAATATAATTATTTTCTATGTTACTACTTTTAAAAGTAAAATAAGTAAATAAGTACAGAACACTGCACGATCACAAAGGTCATGGAACTGATGTTGAGGCTAGACTAACCGAGAATTTAATTTTTAATCTGTTCCTACGAACAACTTACGTTGTTTCCAATCTAGTATGTACATCGCAGTGCAACACCGAGTTATTAAAAATGTATTAAAATACTGAACATACTGTTAATATCTATAGGTAGTGTTTTATATTTATAGCATTATTATGCAGTTTTGAGCATGCATTAAAATCTGTAATTTTCCCAACGTTGGGCCAACGTAATTGGTCAGGTTATACTTAATAATTTACTGGATATTTATCATTTTAATCAGTAGGTAATTTTGTCAAAAAAACGTTTTGTCTCTTAATAAAATTTTATATTAGATTAACTTTATGTAAACATTTGATTAATATTTTTGGAATAAATCAACACAATTAAATACTTAACTATCGTTGAATCGTTTTTAGTTTATAACATTTTATGAAAATAATTTCCTAGACAAAGTTCGCTAAACTTCTAATGATTTTTCTGCAACAATATTGGAAAATTGACTGTGAATTTCACAGGAAAGTAGACTTTATTTTTATATGAAAAGGTTTTAATTTGCAATGTCCGGCTAGGGAGTTAAACCTTTTGTGCATTGGCAAATTCCGGGCGTTCGCGGCTGCGGCACTAAAGGCGTCTTTAGACTATTTAAATTCCGTTTCGGTTCGTTGCTTCGCTGGTTTATACCGAGCAGTTAATTTTAGTGAAAATTGAACTAGGGAACCATATTGATTTTGTCCTAAGAATTTGTTTGTTTTTCATTGAGAACACAAAACCAGTTTGTGTGAAGGATTTTTTTTAATAAACTACTAGGAAACTAACGCCAAATTAGAAAATTGAACTTCTGCTTATTTTTGATTAATTCCCCTTGTTATTATTTTCTTTACTTATTTTGTATTGCTTTCGCTTCATTTTTTTCGCTAACATCAACACAGTGTCAGATTAGAGTTCCTACATGCTTAGTTATTTTATACTTTTTAGTGGTTTTGAAGGCGATTGATTCTCTTTTTTGTAAAAAGTAATTTATTTTTTAATGTTTAGTTTGCTTATTTCCTGGAATCTCCTCATCAGATCCTGATTTGGTGATAATAAGATCACCTCAGCAGTATAGGTAATCTTTCAATTGAAAAATTTTTTTTTTAAATCTGTCGATTATTGATAGAGATCGATAAACATACAAAAAATACATACAGTTAAACATAGAACTCCCTTCTTTTTTGAAGTCGGTTAAAAATCCGAAAATGGAAAACTAGGTATGCGCATTAATAAATCGGAGCTTGATCAAAAACAAAGACCGCTTAAGGCAGAACACAAGTGCGCACCGGATTACTTTGGTTTGTAAAAGAACAATAAGTCTAAACTGCTATCGTTATATCTATAGCGTATGAATCGCTTATTAGTTACCTAAGCTTTATCATCATAAAGCCATCAGCCGGAGAGACCATCGTCTCTCCGAAGAAATTGTATATTAGCGAATCTATTATTCTAATGTGATTTCATCATCATCAAGAAAATAATATTTTACATATTCTGGGTACCTACCATCATCAACCATACCGGAGAAATTTTCATACAAAAAATCTTTTTGGATCGATCGAAATTAATGAAAAAATTTTTTTTCAGAGTTACCTACTCTCGACCAAAGAAAACTTTATTCAGCGTGACAAAAAGATACCACTTGAAAATATCCACCTCGTAAAAATAATAAATTAATATTTTGGTAGATTGTTGATGCGTTGATATTTTATTAATTAATTAAATTACGTCACAAATGAATAGCAGACGTCAGCCGCTGACAGATGTTTTGACAGCTCCGATATTATTAATTGTGACATTACACTGTCGTTAGGGCTTCGTCCAAAACGTTCTTCCGCTTCCACGTCATTAATAAAATGAGCAATAGTCGAAATATTTATCAATGGCATAATCGATACAGAAACAATTATAACCACATCCATCAAAATTCTAAACTTCGCTTTGCATCGAAAGAGTTCGAATTCTTCGAGTTTGAATTCGATAATCAGCTCTACCTATCAGTAATACAGTTCAAATTCAGCTGATTTATAATGAGCTGATATAAAATGTAGCAATGAACCGTAACATTGAATATTTAAGTCACATTTTTCTCTGAATAAATGTAACCAATGTAATAACAGTGGTATCGAGTAACATTAAAATTCTTATCTCTGGTCTGTCAAACAGCGAGAACGTCAAAGTTCGAAGTGAAGAACGCATTATAATTAATAGTCGATGATACGCGAGGATCGTAAACAAAAGCGGTGATAAATGGATTAAAGTTTGATACTAGATAATACGAACTGTGGGTTGTAAATCGTGCTTTCGTAACTGGTGGTCAGTTTTTTGAGTTATACAGTGACCATCTGTTATACAAATATGTAATTCATTTGACGAATATTTTGACGTAAATTCGAAAAAAGACACAGGCTCTATAAAATGTCACAATTACTTTATATACTAAATAGTCACATGATTATTAGTTATATTGGAATGTTTCAGAGATTTTCTTGTGATTACTAAACTACCCTTAGTATTATTGTTTGAAATACTCATTATTGATTGAATGATACCATTTTACCACGAAATAAAACGTTTTTTTACCCTTTAACCATGGTGAAGATGACGCTGATGATGGCGAGCACACAAAACTTATATGGAAAATGGTTCCAAGAGTAGCAGCTAGAAAATACCAGTCATTTCAACGGCCAATCTGTAGGATTCTACGGCCTGAGTACCACAAACGTGCGAATAAAAACCAACATTTTAATGCTTGACTGCTCGAGAAATCATAACAATGCTTATTAAATTAATAGCTTCACAACTGAAACATGAAACATTGACAGTGCAATCTCTTTGTTTATGTTACATGATGGTGTAACAGGCAGACACGGTCTTATATCATAGTCACATAGTAGTATGAATTTAATGACATATTGACTGTCAAGTTATACTCTGATACGTTTGAAGGCGTGACGCCATTTGATAAAAGGTATCATTAGAAGTCGAATTAGGTATACCTAAGTATTATTAATTGAGTTTGACAATATATGTACATTGATATGCTTTTGATTTTTTGTGGGAACTAGGTCGGGGGTATTAATATTCAAAATTGAATTGTTAATATGCGGTTGGAAGTAAGGGTAATGGTAAGACGTTAAAAATATAGTATGAGGTGCAAATTCTTTAAATTTTTATTTGTATGTGCATTTCATTTAATTTAATTTCATAGTATCCAAAACAAGTATTATAAAGAAGATACTAATAGATCAGATCAACGCACAGCTCAAACTTCAGGGCCTAGCTAGAAACATGATATTTGCACATTGGTTTCTATTAGATAAACGCAGACGAAACATAGAGATCTAATAAGGAAATGCTTTTTCTAAATGGATGAAGCCGCGGGACAAACAGCTCTAGCTGTGTTAAAAAAAAAATTATTTTTTACAAATTTTACCAAGGTGTAAGGTAAATTCATTGAATTCAACACTAAGAAAATTGTTATAACGAAGACCATAACTTGAATACATAACGACCTCAACACGTGTGGCTCCGAAATCAAATTAAAATCATGTTTGATAAGATCGAGTGGCGGTTATGGAAATTTATGACTATATTACCTGCGCGGGCGCATCGCGACCGACAAAAACCAGGGTCAGACTACGCAATTATTTATGGAGTCCGCAAATGATTATAGTTTACGAGCGTTTGACTGAATACGCCTCTGGCGCTTGGTAGTAGGTACTTGGTTAATATGCTGCAAAAGTGGTGTCATTTACTGTCGATAAATACATTTAATTAAGAAGGGTAATTTAAAAAAATAAACTAGGTTCACATAAAAAAAATCTTGTATCTGCAAGGAACTCAGATTAAAACGAAGAAGAAAACGTGTTGGACTCGAAAGATACAGAAATAAATCAGATAGATGACAATTTAAAGTGGTTAACCCACTAACTGTGACCATTTTAGATACTTTGATCAGATCTTGTCGAAACCGAACTTGTTTCATATGAAGTGCAATCTTTTAAGTCTTATAACCTTTTTTATAAAGTTGAAAGTCGTCTGACTATATTTGCTAATAGTGGGTGTTTGTTCAACAGTTTTAAAGTCACGGTAGAGATTTATGTTTTTATTTAAGAATTAATGGTTTAGTGTGAGTAATCGCCGTTATTTTAATTTTACGCATTAATGATAACTGATTCAGAAAAAAGTTTTTTTTGCATATTTATGTGGGCAGTTCCCATCGTAAATATTGTTAATTATAGTTCTATTCACACTTCCGATAAGTAAAATTGATTATTGGAATCGATCGATATCTGCATATTTAATGACGTTGGAAATATTGCCTTTAATCCTATGATGAATTATGTTATGTGTATAAATTTGTGAAGGACCTAGTCCAATACTTAATTCTTAAAAAGCTGTAATTTTATTCAATATTCCCAACAAAATTATATCAAAATGCACCTGGCGCCGCCGCCGTCCCCTAACCCAGGCACGGTCTACATACTTTACGATCTGCTAAAAGATCGAATTCACTGTCCAAATTAACACGAAATAAAAACGGAATCGATGCCACAAAAAAAAATAAGCAAAGGTACAAGATAAAGCTTAAAAAAGGCCTACGTCAAAACATTTGATTGTATTAATATTTATAGGCCTCGTACAGCCGCAGGAAAATCGGCTCGAGACGGATGATATAAAAAAAATGTTTATCAGCCCGTTTAGCTTTTAAGGAAACCGCGAGTCTTTTGTAAAAAGTTATTTATGGCAATGAAAACAATTGTAGTGTTACCATTATATCACATTTGACAGCAATAACTGTATTATTGCCGTTTTTGTTCGAGGACTCGATGAAGACGTCGACTTAATTTTGAGATCATTCAACAATAGTTTTGTATTGTGCTATAAGTAAGCCCAATCTAAGGACATTGATTTTATTATCTTTGAAATTTCTATAAAAAACAGTCTTTCACAATTTTTTTTAGAAAAAATCTCTATAGACTATTATTATAGAAGCCGATTTTCTCATGCCGAAAATTATTCTAACTAAACACTTGTACCGACTTGGTTTTTAATTTATTAATGTTAGTTAATTTACAATTTAATTGGATTATTACATCTACTATCTAGCTTGTACCTACTTGAATAATTGTAACTGTGGGGGACTACAACAAAATAATAGTGTGATTATGTGAACGACTGTTCGAGATAGTGTGGTAAGGGTCTTGAAAAATGTTGACAAAAATGAGAAATCAAAATAAAACTCAATTAAATAAGAACAATCTTTGAAGATTTGTTTCATCGTGTAGGTATTATATTCCTAGAATAGACACCTTTAAGAGACATTTAGTTTGATTTAAAAATATATGCAGCATGAGTTAATAAAAACTAACTTGCAGAACGTAAGTGAATAGAAAATAGTTAACATAAAAACTGAAAACTTAATTTAAAACTTCTTTCGGTATTATTAATTACCTACTGTAATTAATAATAAATCATAATAGATAATTACAAACCATCTCACACTCAGACGTCCTCACTAGTGTACATTAGAATAACATTGCGGGATGCCTATGCTAATTCTGAATGCACAGTATTATGCGCTTGCGCAGGACGCGAGATCAGTGGAACCCTTATGGGTAAGTTAATCATTGTCGGTGCGGCGACACGGGTTATTGAAACGAAATTAAAACATTTGCTTTTGCCTCACTGGTTTATGTTTAATTAAATTTTCATATACTCGTACATACAAAGGTATTATCGTATATCAATACGTTACGTTTGCATGAGTATGTAAGGCGTCATCTTATTTTAATGACCATCAAATTTGGAGCTTCAACTTTATTTTAAGTTTTCAGCTTATTTCGTTTCATTGTATTGTCTGGTTATATGGTGCGCAGATTAACAGGTGCATACGCCTATATTATACTGTATTGTGAACATTAGGTACGATTCATGGTTATAGTAAATTGTGTCTCTTCGATGTACTTATCAACATTGTAGGTAGTCATTATATTATTTTGAGATGAAACAGTAACCAGTCCCGATAAGCAGGTTTTGTTAACGTCACATAGATCGAAAAGCAGTACATTACACACTGCTTTTGCTAGTCACTCAAAGACCATTGAATTAAATGTTTATTGTAAAATAGTCTGATAGGTATACCTACCTAATAATGTGTGCGAACACAAACACACATACCTACCTATAGTTTGATGTCTTATAATTTATAGTAGTAGTAGTAGCTTATCTATAAGTCTTAATAAGACGTGATAGATAAGCTACTTTAGCTATTTAAACTAAAAAGCTTTCAGTAAAGTAATATCAACATCACGGCACCACCCTTTACTTACTATGCGAATATCTTTCCTTCCGATGTTATTTTTGATTACATTCATGATTTTTACCGATATTAATGCAACAGTTTATAATGAGATAATAATACGGTTAAACAAAGGAAAAACGTGTCGATTCAACAAGATACAATGAATATATGTGTTGATGTAAAAAGTGTAATTATAAGGCATAATTATTTAAATAGCCGTCATTGAAGTAAAGGGCAATCCAACAATTATTATAAAAAAAAACTGAACGGAAATATGTAAAGGCATGTATAAACTCATGCGGTGGCCAAATTTGGGTGGACAGTCTGTAATCGATCTGTCATTCATGGTATACAACAATGCGGATTGAAGCAGTATTCTACGTTATTAGCATAATTTATTTTACTTTAATTATCTTTTTATTTCACAGCAAAATGTTGCATGGAAGTACTTACTGAAAATGTTAATGTAATGATTGACAAAGTTAATTTCTTGTGAAAAATTCCAGTCGTAGTTACGTAAACTCTAAAAAGATTTATATAATTATCTTCAAATAATTATTATTCAAGTTTATCTTCAAATAAATTTGCTACAGTATTTATAAATTACACTTTTGCACAAAATTACAAAAGGAGAAGATCGATATATTATTATATTATAAATAATTATATCGATGAAATCGATTGATCACTTATAGATAGAATCACCTGCGTAGGTACTGACAGACTCAATATTTATACTATTTAAAATTAATATTAATCCCAAGAATAAAATTGCAAAACCTATTTTGAAAACGCTACCTATAAATTACTTCACAAAATAAAAGCAACGAGAAGCAAACTGGGTACAGGTTATTTAAAGCTAAACCAGATGAAAAATAGTTTTATCTTCCCCTATATTTTATACCGGCTAAAAGTTGCCATCAATAATTGAAGTTGGATCCCTAGGGAGTAGGGTTTACTTACTGATACTTCTGATGTGTGTACTTTAGTGTGCCTGCACATTTATTTTACGTAGTTGACCTTTGAATGTTAAAATTGCAATATGTTATATTCTGGTTGTTTGATAAATTTTAATCGCTTTGTAATTTGATACGTTAATATTTGACATAGATACGTACATGTTGCTTTAAATAACTCTTTAAGGGTGTTTCTCAATAATTAAGCATAGGTATTTATTTAATCTTGGATTTGTTGTAGGTATATATTTTTAATTTGCAATATACAATTCAGTTTAAATTTCAACGAAATTTATCATGCAATGATGCAATCTGCAGCCTACATGTAATGAAAAACCGGCACAGCCATAGCACTTAGTGAGAAATCCAATATGGAGGTCACAAATACAAACACAGGCGGCTACATAAGCTTGTATGCAAGTCAGGGCCGTATTTTAGCGAGGAGATTTCGCACAATCATTGACGCCATTGCTCCCAACGAGCCAACCACACGCGGCTCCTTACTAATCCTTTTACAATTTTTTTATTTCTTTTTGAGCCATTCATGTCTAAGGATTTTATTTTTATATACCCTTTTATGCATGTTTAACTTGTTTGGGCCAGGCGGTGTTTCGTAACAGGATTCCTGCTTTGCGAATTGCGATTATATCTCCTTATTTTATGTTTCTCATATACCTACCTATGTAAAGCGTTGTTGTAGTAGTTACGATAATAGATCAATATCTGATAATGTTAAATTATAAATTGCTAATGAATAAATAATCGGTACATTAAAACCGGTTATCTGTTTTGACCTCACGCCATCTCATGCACCGTTGCAAGCAACGCATTCATATAATTCAAAATCCATTGTTAGTTGATCCATCATTTCAAAGTCGATTGGTCACAACCAAGCTCATTATATTTTTGTCAGTGCCAAAATCATTAAGATAATTATATACTTTTTTCATCTTTTCTTGAGATTGCACTTTACTTTCTAGAGCCTAAGGTAAGTTCTTAAGGTTGCGTGTATCTTACAGTCTACAATCTAGACTAACTGACAACCAAAACCTATATTTACCTATATAATAAGTATGCATGCATCTTGGTGTAACCTTCCCCACTTCATATAAGCCTACATCGAGGCCATCATTCAGGAGTTATCTAGGTGTTAAAGGTTACCTTAATTTTAATTAATTACATAAAATCATTTAGAGGATAATAATAAAAATAAATTAATTTAAAGGATGTAAGAAGAATAGCACAAAAGGCTATATAAATATAATCTACTAAAAAAGCTATTAAAACTATAATGGTTGGATTTATTGCCTATTTAAAAACCGGTTTTTGTCCCATAAAAATTAGTAGCAAGAAACCGTACCTACAATCAAAACAGTTCACATATAATTTGTATCAATTTATGTCATAATTTATTCTGAGCAAGGATAAGAAAATTGATATTTATTGAATTATTCCGATTTATATTTGCTTATGAACCATTTTCACTCTAGTACTGCAAGTAGTTTATATAATAAAAAAAAAATCTTTGTTGTTCCTACTATCTAAAAAATACATACCTACCAAAATAAAATATTGTCCTAAGAACTACTAATTCAGATTTGAACGTGGTGGTACTTCGTACTACAAAAGATTTGAAAAAGGAATTGAAGAAAATAATGCAAGCAACTGAAGTTCCTTAAAGCGGCGTCTACACGGGCGTGCCTTTAGCATAATATTATTTGAGTCATAATTTACTCCGGTCGGTCGACGCGACCGATCGGCTTGATTTATTTATGAACTAACGCTGACTCGACCACTAATCTTTACTGGAATTTAATTCGTTATTTATTTACTAATCGCTTCTAGTGTAACTCAGAACAGGTAGAGTTTGCATCTGATTATGGTACAGTGACGGATTGTGGTATTTATTCTTGAGGTATCTTGGCTTATTTGAATTCTTTAGTAAACATATTTTGCTGTTATATTTTATACTTATGTAGCATAATCCTTTGAAAAACTGTTGGGTACTATATACATGCCTACCGCATTCACCCGCATGTCATCTTTTTTCGTTTTTCTCGCATTAATTTTCAAGTGCAGTTGTCGGAATACATCATAGGTACTTAGATAGATAGATTTTCAACATAAGGTTGGTAGCGGCGGGTACAACAGTACTCTACGACCGTGTTTATATTTTTTCCTTCACCGAAAGCTCAAGCTCATTATATAATTAGAATCCACTACCTTGGTCTCAACATTCGACGTCACTACCTGCCACTGAGCTATCATCATCGGAGTTTCTCAAATGCAACTAACTATAAGGACTCTCTTATTCCTACACAGGAGCTAGAAGACATATTTAGTTTCCTGTATGTATGTTATAATCCTACATAGCAAGCTAGTTCATCGTAAGATTTGGATCTACCATTATCGTTTAATGTGACATCACTAATAACTGCTCTATTTTTAATTGTGCAAGGGACAAATAAATTTCTAGGAAAGATTTCAGTACACTTTTGATATAAAAAACGATTTTATTTAATACTTTAAACGGCTATTTACCTAATTAGCGAATTTACATCATAAAAAGGTCCATAGGGTTACTTAAATGAAAAGGTTTCCTACGGCTTAGCAAAAAACCTAAATACAAGAATATTCATTCAGTAAACATAGTTCTTGTACAGTAAGCTATAGCTAATTAATTGTGTTAACCTTCTGAAGTGATTAATTCAAATTAATCTTTGATCGTAGATAAGGTAACTATGCTATTTGTACGTACCAACTTATCTAATATTTAGTTGGTCGGTATTTAGTTTGCGTGTATACTAGTCTTATCGTTTATATTATTACAATAAGTACAAACAAATTTCATAAGAACACAATATTGTGTTCTTTTAACATAATTGTGTTTTTATCATTAATTTTAATCTTACCCATTTGTTTAAAAAGTCTTTTAAAAAACTGGCATAAGAGTGATATTTATGTTAATAATCTTATTGAGATTCTAGCTCACTTCTCCTTTGAAATGCTTTTAAAAATTGAAACGGTAACGGTAGTAGGTAAATTCACTTTCGTACCCTTCTATATCCTATCTATATTATGACCTATCTGTATATATAATAACTGAAGTTTGTTTGTAAACTCTCTCACTATTAAAGAAGTTACATTATCCCCAATTGTCCTGTGTGTGTAGTGTGCCTAATTTTCATCCGAAGCGCGAGTGAAACCGCGGGAAACAACTAGCACTGAATAAACAGCATTTCTGTATAGCTTTAGCTGCCAAAGTTTCTGATCGTTCAAGTTTTGCACGTCATCAGATCACCAAGCAGTCTTTACATAGGTAAGTAAGTTACTGTACTTGCCTACGCAGTACACAGTCGCCAGTTAACAACTCGTCTACTCCAGTGATTCTACGACGGATATGGTCTACATGTATTTCAGTACTCTCATCTTCCGAGTTGGCTACTTTAGCATTCTGTCGGGTTTTGTACTTCGAATTTAATACAGACACAGCAAAACGTATTCCCGCTGACAAGTTAATTTCCATGCTAATATGATATTACTGCTCACTCTACGAGTAACTAGTGTTAAATAATAGCTGTATTGAATACTTATAAGTTTGTTGGCACGCACAGAGGGCGGTAGCTCCACTTGAGTTATTACCCCAAAACATGTAAGGGTCGCGACCTATACAAACCTCCTGACTTTATTTGCATTCGGTTACTGCAGACGGACGTTACAATATATAGATACAATGCCTAACTGTTTGAAATTTCGACATGCAATGGAATTTGATTGCCTGTAAGAGTTTTTTAAAGTAAGTATAGATAAATACTACAATGTTACAAACTTAAAACCATCAGTTTTAGCAACAATATTTTTATCTCATTTTGTAAATGTTTTAAAAAGAGTTCTTAATTGGATGATTAAATATCGAAAGTTATTTTCTTGTGCAGTAGGTATATTGCAAGTAAAGTTCGCAAGCTCGCCTTCTTGTTTTATTAAAATATACGAGTTGCATGTATTGTATATTTTGATGGAAAATTTTAAATAATTTGTTTAAATCCTAAAATAATATTTGCTAATTTGTTAATACGTAATTTGTTTAATGTGGACTGACTTATGTCTACTTCAATTAAGAAAATTTGACGTTTTTTATGTACTCCTATCTGATATTATTTATGTTTATAAAACAGTTCCTAACTTTATTTTAGACATTACCGGCATTTAAAATTGCTAACTAAAAATCATCATACAATGTAAAAGCTTGAAAGAATTTTTACTCAAAACAAGTTTGTTAATTTACGAAACTTCCTTCCAAGCAACATAGAATGCATAAATCTTAGAGATAATAGTTACTTGCACGAATCTAAAGTTTTTAGTTTTTTTGTTAATTTAAATTTTCTACTACATATGTGTGTAGGTGAAAGAGGTGATTTTGACAAATTGTGATTAAGACATCTGCGCAAAATTGAGTAAGCTCCCAACTCCAACAAAAATAAAGAATTAAATTAAGAACACCCAATTAAAACTGAAGAGGATAATGCAAGTGTACGCCTTGACAAGGTCATGTCACCTAGGATTTGCGTGTTCATGAATACAATACAAAGTCACGGATGATTCCAGGAACATCGGGAAGAACATCTGCGCCTGTCTTTATCTTCAGACATCTACAATGTGTGACAGGGTGTTGTGACTGTGTCATTTCGTTGTGTTTGTAGTTTGTGTATTTATTATCTCTGTTTTTAATAGCTGTGGTGATATTTTAAGAGCATTTTTCTATGTTTTAATTATCACGAAAGAATAATGATAAATACACTTATCCAAAATTTCTGTTAATCTAGTCAGAATAGTTTCATTAGTTTAAGGATTGTCCCAGGATATTTATAGATCTGAACTGGCTACTTCGTGAACATCTGTTTCTAAATAGAACAAATAGTTGACCGTAAAAAATCATTTCCAATTAAAAAATCATTAACTCTTATATGTTAACCCAATTCACGCTTAATACCAGAAGGTCAGATTCCTTCAATTCACACATCACGGTGACGACGCGGTTTCCCCATCATTAGGAATTGAGAAGAAAAAAGGATGTACCTACACTTGTAAGCGCCCGCCAACAAAACCATTATGCCTTATTATGGACACCATCCATCAGTCAGCCATATCGATCCAACATTAATGCATGCTAATGCTTTATAAATAGATATATAATTTGTTTTGTCTCCACCTCGGCATCCAATTGATGGATTGTTTTATTTCTATTACATCAAACTGTTGGTTTTTAACGGAGGCGGGGCTACGGCTGCTGTTATTAGTTCCGTCGAGGAAGCAAACTCATTTATGATTTCACGCCACCAGTAAAAAAGTGTGAATCGCGTCGTTTGTAACATTGATTATTCTCGCGTCGGAATAAATCATTAACTAGACCGGAATGTAAGCCGTTAGACAAAGAGAATAAAATCGAATAAAAATTAGCCATATATAAAAAGGTTCACTTACTTTGTCCAAGATGTACTCTTTTCATCCATGGATATATTTGCGGAGGATTTGACGATGTAGCAGATGATTTAGAATTCTTTGCATTATTTGAACTAGAATTATTAGCTTCATTGCTTTCATTGCTGGAAGTGCTTGAAGCGGGACTTGAAATATTCTGATTTACACTAGCTTTATGCTCTACAGGAGATGCTATAGGAGTCGTCAATCCTAGTTTAGTGCTGGTAGTTCCACTAGAATTCTGACCTACTACGCTTCCAAAAACAGGAGACGTTCTTCCCGGTCCAGAGGAAGTGGAAAGGTCTTGGGGAGATGCTACACCAGTAGTGGAAGTAGAATCAGCAAATTTACAACTAGCTCCGGCCGCTTGACTGGGCGGGGTTGTCATCAAATTGGGTGATAAAGCTCCAGGGCTTGGATTAGAATGTTGGTGCATATGAGTTGCTGTGCTACCAAGTCTCTGAGGATGTAGTTGTGTATAATCTATCATAGTTTGTGGTTGCATATGTGCTCCTGATGCAGGCGTAGCATATGGATGCTGGGGATAGTGATGTCCAACTTGCGGAGGCGAGTAGCAGGCATTTGGATAAGCAGTTGCTGCTGCATTTGGATTATAGTAATCTGCTCCCGGCGTCGGTAAACCGGGATGCCCCGTCTGCTCAACAGGCGTGCCAGTACGTCCTGGTGCCTGATTTCCATAACAGGAGGCTAGCGAGTTGACGAATTGGTAGGAGCTCATCCCGGCGTTATAGTTGAGGTCGTTCATCGATAACAGAGTGTTGTTCCCCTTTTTCTCAAGATCACTCAACACTTGTCATCGTTTGGATGAGCACTGAATGGTCTAGTTGGACATGTTAAGTGCTACCGATGTTCGTGGTCCGCTTCAATTGTCCCCGTGGAGTGGAGCTTGATTGATGGACCTGTGATAAAATGAGACACATTAGTTGGTCAAGTGCGTCGCCTCGTTATACGTGATGAATGTTGTATACGAGAACGAAATGTAGGTATGTTCTAAACTGAACCGTTTATTTTTGTGATTTTGATAAAGTTTTTTTAGAAAGTACCTGACTAATATAACGGTTTTCATTTTCATTGATGTCATAACTCTTAATCATAATATGATATACATTTAATTTAGACATTGGTAGATGTTGATGATGATGATAATGTAATGGAATTAATTTAACATTACAAATAAGTATATTAATAAATGTAACATTTGCTATTTATGAGTACTGTTATACAAAAACACATTAATAAGGGTTTAGCTAATAAAACATAAAAATACATAAAAGAGATTAAATAAACCTACGTATTTTTTTAATAGAATAAGATTAAGGTTATTTAGAAAATAAATAGTTTATTTCTTTTTAATAGTTATTTATACTTGTTTGTTCATACTATATCACTCTGCGGTTTCAAATTTCGTTTGCGATATAAATCTTGCATAAAATAACAATTAGGTACTTACCAAACCTTAATTTGTTCTTTGAGATTCATTTGAAATGCTAAATTTATTCAAATATTGAAGTTATATTGTATTTTTAAACCGTATCGGTTTTTAACAAACTTGCCGCTTTCATTTTTGCGCGAGCATGTTGTGTAATTCAGAGAAACAAAGCCACTCACAGGGGGTCTATTCTAAAACAATAAATTAATACAAGGATTTGACTTCCTAAAGCGTTATACACATGTCAAGTCATATGCGGAAAAAAATCCTGTCTCCGCCACGTGGTTGGGCTATAAAAGTGTCCACAGAGGTTTATGGGTGTAAGCGGTAGGCCGAATGTGACTTCGGCCGATTTATGAACTCCGCTCGGTGCATACGTCTTTATGAGCAAATTAGCAGTCATTGTGTACTCGATTTATTTGTAACATTTGCTCTGAGAATGATAAATGTGAGAATTTTTGTGGTCATTCCAAATCATGTGCGCATAAATTAATATTTGTGCATTTCATGCGTTCTGTTGATGAAAGAATAATAAATGTGATGTTTTTTGTTGCGTTTGATTATTTATTTTGATCGGAAAGTCTCATGATATTTTTTTTTATTACACTACGTAATGACTCAGAAAAACATGCCATCAATATTGACTTTTAATAATGTAATATTATAATTGATTTCTTACTATTTTTACCTTAGTGGTATTCTACCTATTATCGGTTAGATCGGTACTTTTTTTTAACTAAAATGTTAATTCCATAACGGTACACTATAATATGTCAAAAAGTTCTGCATTCATAAGATAAGTTGTATTTTTCTTAGAGATGATAATAACACAAATAAAAGTCTTAAACAAACCACAAAGAAGTTAGTACCTAAAGTATTTAACTCTACCTTTGTGCTTGTTTGTCTGACAAACTGCTTTTGCATTGTTCTAAAGGGAATCATCAATCAAATAATCTAGAATCTACTACATACTGAAGCAAAGTTTATACTATTTATAGGTATATAAAGCAATAGGCACCTTGGTATGATGACAAAATCACTATTATATTGGTAAACGGCTGAAGAAGAAGTGAAAAAGTACATTAATCCTAAAAGAAAATTACAAACTAATTGTGCAACAGATTCAATCTGACATTGGTAGTTAGCTAGTCAAATACTAAATAGCACTACAAAAATTGTAGGTTAAGGCAATAATACCTAAAAAATACTTAATCTATATCTATACTAATAATAAAGCTGAAAAGTTTGTTTGAACGCGCTAATCTCCGGGGTTACTGATCCGATTTGAAAAATTTTCACTAATAGGAAGCTATATTATTCCCAAAGGTTAAAAGCTACTTTTTATCCCGGGAACGCGAGTAAAACCGCAGGGAATAGGTAGTTTTTGATAAAGCCTAAAGTAAAGTATATTAACTTTATGGACTCTACCTACCACCGTAGGTTTCATAATTATGTGGTACCACTGTACCACAATAAATTGAATTTCAGTGATTAGGTGATTAAGTATTCATCATTATCATCAGCCTATAGATCACTGTTGGACTGCATTTCCCAATAGTTACCGCACTAAGTTTATTAATGTATTATAATATTAAGTTTTGAATACCTACATTGATATGAGAAGATTTCCGGCTAGAAATTTAGAGAGCTCTATCTTAATCGTCTGCTGAAATTGGAAATGTTAAGGTTGATTAAAATATTATTTATGAATGATAATTAAATGTATAAAATCTAATGAGTTTTTATATAGCACTTGGTAAGGTGTATATAGAGTATTAGAATTTATTACTAATGCATTTGAGACCATTTTCGGTATATAAACTTATATCATATTATAGGTAAAAATTTGAGTGATAAATTTTGATTTAAAATTTATCACTCATCTCAGCTTCTTATTTTTATGAAATTTGTAGGGAAGGTTAATATTTTATGATTCTAGTAATGTAAACTATACTTTAGTATTCTTGATATTAAATTGATAATATCTTACTTACTAATATTATAAACGTATATGTTTGTATGTGTGTGAAGATGTTGTGTCACTCTTTCACATTTTTGTTACTTTTTATTGCGGTAAAATATAAGATCCCTTGGGAACGTAAGTGAAACCGCGGAGCGGAAGCTAGTAGGTAGGTTATAAAACTAGAATCATTTAATTTAATAATCGGGTTTTCAAAGGATATTTTCAAATACTTGATACATTTTATTGAATTATTGTAGATATATAGTATATTTTTATTTATTATATTGTAAGTTAATGTATTACACAATGAAATAAACAATTAGTTATATTTATTTTTGAGAGACTTAAGACATTAGTAGGTATTTTTTGCTGCATGCAAATTGTAATCTTATGGATAATGATCTTCAGTTAAATCTTTAAAACTTGTCATATAGATATTACATACGAAATTAACAATACCTGTATCACCACTAAATAAGGTAAAAAGGTTTTTCTTCGAGAAAAAACGGATACCGAATAAGTACTGTCTAAAATATTTCTAAAATGGACTCTGATAAAAACAGTGGCTACTCTGTTAATATTTATTTTATCGATAATTAATTTTCTTTTTATTTTGGAAATATATCGCTAAAATCAGCTTAGAAGTAAAAAGTAGATCTTTGCAATGAAATATCATCTCAAGATATTTATTTCAAAGGTGAAATACCAATTTAGAATTAAAAAAGACAATGCGCAATGTCATGGTACAATATTGGCCTACAAATAAATGAATGATTTAATTGTTTCTCTACAACATCATGTGACATACAGACACATGTGCACAGTTTATTTCAGTTTAGAATTTTTGTCACTCCCGTCCGGTCGACATTAAATGGGCCGAACGATTTCATTGCTTTTTGTTGTTTTTCTTAGCTTTTTTTCATTTTGACGTTGTTTATTCCCAGACATCCTTTGATGAGGGAACGTTTTGGGTGACTGTTTTAATTTTGTGATATTCTGTATGACACTAACTTTTAGTACTTTATTTTCCAAATCAAACATAAAAAAGATCGTTTTGATGTCTGATATGGGAAATAAAGTTTGACGATAAAGAGATTTCGCAAAATATTTTTGATTATTAAGTTGAATGTTAATAATGGTAAATAGTATATAATGTTATATGTATTAATAATTACTATATAAACCTGAGTAGCGTATTAGTACGGTACTTTTTTGAGGAACCTAGAGGTTTTTTTTTGTGGGCTAGGTACTTTACGGCAACTTAAAGCAATTAGTTCTTAGGTATTATAAAGGATATCTAATGTTATTTCTAGCTAATAACATCTAAAAACTATTTCAATAGCATTAAAGTTAAATAGTTATAATAACGGTTAATGTTCCGTGTCAAGTGGACAGTTTCAATCCACAAAGTCCTGGGAGATTTACTGCGATACGCTTTGATTTAACGACATCGCGGTCGTACCCTTACTGATATAACTACATCAATTGGCGATAATTTTCTATATTTATATCTAGAATTTTAATAGAAATACAGTTTTTCAATTGTATATACTCACTCCAATGTTATGTTTTAGAGTGATCAACAGCAAACTGTTCGACAAATCACAACCAAGAGAGTCGAAGAAAAATCACAAACATCCCACAAGTTTATGTTTTCCGAACACTTTTCACAAATATAAAAAAAATCAAATAAAAAATAATATAAGAACAACTTTTTACAGAATGAAATAGACTGCGGAAATAAAACTTTCAAAATTCAAACGTTCGAATTCCGAAAACTTCGGTGCGTATCGTCGCGGCGGAAAACGACTCGTGTTTTCCCGGCTTTCGAGCGTCGAGTGCAGCGCGCGTCTGACGAAGAGGTGAGCGGTTGAGTTGACGCGTCAAGCGAACGGCGGCGGGCGGGGCGAGCGGGGCGGGGCGCACCTGAGTCTCGCGCCACGTGTGCGCGCCCGCTCCCGCTCCCGCTAACGCTTCGCTCCACTCGTTCGATTAGCGTAATTAGGGTACACCGTCGAAACACCACGTATCCGATTTCAATGGACCGATTGATGATTATGGATGTTGAACGATTGTCGGTTGTTTTGCAAACTTTTCATTCCATGACTATTAAGGCGGTTTCTTTTGTTATGTTTTTTTTATTTTTCTGTTTGATTTTTAAACTTGTTACATATTACATATTGTACGACCTAAACAAATATATCAATAAATGACCTTGATATCCGAAACGATAACACTCAGGGAGCTTTCGTAGCACTTTCGTAGCAGATAATACTAGTACATGTTCTCCATAACAATAAGTAAAGCAGTTTGCTGTTTCTTTAATTAATTACGATAATAAATATAATTTAATTGTAGTGGACATAAAATCGAGCGAGTTTTTTTAATTGAAAAATGTACGTTAACTGCAAAATCGTTAACGATAAAAACTTACCACCAACGAAGATATAATTAACATTTTATATTTTGTAGATTACTAAGTACAGTCAGTCAAAATAATTACCAGTATTATATAAAAATTAATGTATACAGATGTCATGAGTGATACTATATGTCTTTCCAGGGTGTACTTAGTCCAAGTCTGAAGAAACGGACACTCGCAATGCATCACGCGTGACGTTTTGTGACGTCTCGATGAAGAATAAAAATTATACTCTATACTTAAATATGTAACAAGAGTATTTTATTTCCATATTATTATGCACAAAAACGGTTGCTTATTATTGTGTGGGAATTATAAAGTCATTAATTATTTTCTGAGATATTTACCTTTTCTATGATTGACAATCGGCAGATATTGATGGATGAACAACCTAATTTCCTATTGCCATAATATATACCATATTTGGGATACTTCACTGTGATAACATATCTACAACTACCTGAGAGAAAATATATCCCAGGATATTTAAAACTATATTTTACGTAGGTATCACTACAAAAATATTGTACTTGAACGTAATTTACTGTGTAAACTATCAGCATAGTAATTTAAGATATTATTTAAACTACTAGTTATACCTAGTATCAAAATCAAATACTCAGCCGCATGCTTTTATTAAAATCCTTATTAATCGAATTTGTTTACTGTGTGATTAAATTTTAATTTTTATAGTAGAATCATAAATAATATGTATTTTAAATATAAATTATTCAAAATTAAAACCTTTTAACTAATATTTCAAAGAGGAAAGTTTCGTTGTTACTACTTACTTTGGATGTAATCGGTAATCTCTGAATCTACTGACCCGATTCCTGAATATTTCACAAAAAGGAAACTGCACTATTTGAGTGTTCTAAGGCTACTTACGTTCTGGAAATGTGAGTGAAACTGTGGGGTTTATTCAGTCAATAACATATTTTTTTATGCGACACAATTTAACAATCTCAGAATTAAACATGATTTTCTTAGCTTTTACAGACTGATACATTTTTCAGATTTTTTACTCGTTGAGATGAGATTTATTGATAGTCTAAACAAAAACCTATCACAATTCATAATTTTGGAACTGACTAAAGAAATGGTCAAGCTATAAATACTGGTAATTATTTTTGTCTTGTTTCTTATTGGTATTAATGTCTGACTTGAAGTATAAAAAGTATCAGATAATAAATTGAATCGTTAAACGAAATACAAATAAACTAGAACTTTAAGTAATTATTTTATAAGATATAGTGATTTCCAAACAAAAACATTCCTGAGTTTTGTGCCTGAGTCTTAGCAGTTTAAGTGTATTTCCGAACCGGTGGTAGAATCAATTAATGCAACAAGTGATGTTAATTTTATTCTATAACAAGGCTTCATCATTATCTACGTCATCAGCCATCAGGTCGATTGCAGGACATAAGCCTCTCCCAGAGCGCGCCACTTCTTCCAATTTTTTGCATCCAGACCAGCCAAGCCACCTTATTAAGGTCGTCAGTCCAGAGTGCTAGAGGGTGCATTACGGTTGCCAAGACGTGGTCTCCACTCTAACACTCAACTGCTGCATCTACCGTCCGTTCTTCAACAGACATTACTGGCCCATTGACAATTTAGTTTGTTAATTCGGAGAGCTATATAAGTTACCTACGTTCTTTGTCTATTGGTAGAGTATATGTTCTTTGGTAGAGTCTATTGTAATGATTGTAACTATCGACGTTCATAAGTGCCTTATCAGGACCTAAACTGAATAATTGAGTTTTTTATTTGTCGAAAAAGCCCTGTTGGGCTTAAACAGAACTCAAACCCAAAACTCATTTAGATTCTTGGGTTTGAATTCAATATGTTCTTTGTAAATTTGGAAAATTGTATTGATATTAACTTAAAAAGTTGAAAATTGAGGACTTACCTAGTATTAAGTAACTTTATTTTAAGTAATAGAATATTTTATACACCTCTGTGCAAGGTCGTAACATACATAAAGTAATATGCGCAGACGGTGACGCTCAGTTATTGAATCCGGAAACGTAAGCCAGTATGTAAAACAGATGCATTACTGTTGTAGGTAAATAGAATCCTTATTGCCATACCTACCTATTTGCTTATGCGTAAGTAGGTAGTATAGGTGATCTAATAAACTGTGTATGCAACTATTACCTACTCACGATGAGATAAATAATTGTATGTCAAAGTATACAAGGTTTTCTAGCAGATAATAATATAGATCACTCTTTAAGATTTATTTGTGTAATACTGAGGTATTTTGACGCATATTCCTTCCTATAAAGTTTTACTTAGGTACTCACTTCAGAAACTGTGTATTCTAGTTGATAGGTATTACTTTTAAGTAGCTCTTCCTTTACGTACATTACGTATTTCTTGTAGGTAACTTTTATTTACATTCCAAACAGATTTAATTGCCTTCCTTTTGTGAAAAAAGACCTATGAAAGACAATAGGTAACTCGGTATCAAGCTTAATTTGATTGCTACGAAGGCTACGAGCTCTAAGTTGGCTTCCATTGAAGAACTTGTTGGCATTATCAAAAATGTAGGGAGAGTGGCCACCTATCTCCCAGAAGGCCTTCCCTCATCCCATGGGCCATAAAATTTATTACAACTTAATAATCAGCAGGTCACGCGACAACATAACACACATGTTGCCAACACATAACTCAGTTGAGTCACCTCACTGACTTCCAACATAATTTACGACTTAAGGGTGACTCTACCTGTCCCGTTCTCTTTAAACATACAAGAGAAAGACACAACACAAATATGTTTATTTAAAAATCGTTTATTGGTATTTAATTATGTTACGTGGTTACAGTACAGGCATTTTTTTGGAGAGCCACGTTTAGTCATGTAGATGTTACCTTGTACAGGTGGTCGATAGTTAATTATTTACCTATTATCTGGCAAGATTCATCTTAGGTACTAGTGAATTATTCGTACATAAATTACTCTCATAGATATGGATTTATTTATGATAAGTCCTGTTTGGAATTTTAGTATCAAACCCTACATAACAGTTCAGTAAAGGTTAGAAAACATAATCAAAGATGGTAAAAAAATAAACTGAATATTTATTATATTTTAATAAAGGCTTTATTTCTTTGAAGCTTGTACTTAATGACTTGTTATTTCTTAACCCTTCACCGTAACTCCTGTGACACGCATTCATTTCACATAAACGACAACGCTAAATCGTGATTCCACATAATGATACATAATTACTTAATGCAACACTTAATTTGCAAATGAATAAAAAATTTGCATGTAATCATAATGGCAAATGTGTTGCTGTCTCTAGCGCACATTGCTGTTTTGTATGGGAGCGAGTGGGACGAGGATTTCATGGGTATTGCGCTGCAAGTGTAAGCATGCGTAGTGCAGCGGTGGTGGGCGCGGCCGTTTGCGTGTTAAACTGGCTCCGGATTGGTCGATTTGAAGTTCGAAGTGGTTGAAGTGGGGTGAAAATGTGTAAGAAACTTCACTGAGTTTTATAGTTGAAAACTTTTTGAAATTATACAAATTTTCTTTTTTGATCCTTCTCGAGAACGTGATTGGAATCGGCGGTGGAGTTTTCAAACAATAGATAGCGTGCTTGGGTGCGTGAATACCGGGTGAGAACTATGTATTTTTTTTGTCTTATCTACGCAATCTTTGTATTTTATGGTCTTTTTCCACATTTTTTTTAAATGATAAAAAAAAATAGAAACAAGCCTGCAAATGGAATAAACAAATATTTTTAAATTCAAATCAATAGGTCGGTACTTAAATAGCATGTAATACTAACTCTATATTACCTTGTTTGGTACTTTAAATGCATGTGTCCGAAATCTTATCATATTATTAACATCTAATGGTCATTAAACTATTTAAAAAAAAAATAAGAATATTGTTTAATCGGACGTATGTAAAAATAATAAGTAGGTATTCTACAATTATCAATCCCTTCATTAGTGTTTGAAAACGTAGATACCTATTATATTATAGGAATAGCTTTCCATGAACAATATTTAGTTTTTTTATTTGAATATTCTTATTAGAAACAATCTTGCATAAAATCTCTAAGAAAGTTAGAACCTACTTACCTATAAGAAATTTCTTTAAAATTCTTACATAGATTTGATAACTTTTCCCTTATTAATCAGCTTCAGTAATAACTATATAATATACTATCTCATGAGAAAAAATTATATTGTATTGTTATATTCCAGCGGCTTCACTTGAGAGCCAGTTCTCTTATTGGTTGCATGTGCTTTAGATTTTAAAATCACTTAACATAAGATTGTGGTTAAGCTCGTCTATCGACAGTAAAACCTTCGTAACGTTATACAATAAAATTTTGCAACCGTTGCATAAAGCGCAGTCATAGTAAGGTTATAGTTAGGTTAAGGTTATAGTTAAGTTTAACCGCTGAAAGAAAGCAAACTGGGTTGCTCGTGTCACTCTAACTAAAATTTTAACCGTAACCATAACCGACCGAGGGAGATCGGTCATCGTCAAAGTGACTCTACGGTCAAAGCATGGTAATAGTTAAGTAAACTTTGACTATAAATTTAACTAAAATGTACGAGCAACCGGCCCTTAAATTGACAATTATTTAAATAAAAACAATTGTTGGTAGGTACCTATATTGATGGTGATTTTGTTGCTTTTTATTATTTTATTTATTTTGGACAGCGTTTGATATTTACAATGACAACAATCAATTGACTAATTTGAAAGGACTTATACTACATTTGTTTATGCTTATAGGTAGAAAGAGATATAGTAAGACACAATTAATGCTAACTATGAAATCAACTTGATATCACTTTCATTGACTCAGTGTAGGTAAGTACTCGTAAAAATCCTTTCATGGCGGGTGCCTACACCTTAATAACTACCTGTATGCCAAATTTCAGCCCGATCCGTTAAGTGGTTTGAGCTGTGCGTAGATAGATCAGTCAATCAGTTTTCAATTGACTGATCTATCTATTATCTATTATCTTGTATATTTAAGAAGATCTGAGGTACCAGTGCCTCAAAAATGTTGGATGTACGTAACATGTAATGTAATGTATCTACCTATCTATTTGCGTTTTTCGAGTTCGCTAGCTTGATTAAACATCCAATGTGTGGGCTGGTAATTATACGATATATGATAGAGCCATAAATCAATTTTTATTCTATAAAAAAACGTTATAAATATTAGCAATATTAGAAAATGTAACCTAAAAGTGTAGCTAGTTTAAAAAGTCACTAATTTTGAATTTCCCCCTTGCGTCTTTTATGAAAAGCAAAGAACTTTCTAAAAGGTTGTAATTTTTTTAGTCTCTGTCACCGGCATTGAAGCAGTAGGTACTAGCTTAATTTAATGCATCGACTTTCATAAGTTATAGCAGTAGGTAGTGTATAAAGTACCTACTTAACGAAATACCTAATTATTAAAATAACCTAATAAAGCCGTGACCAGAGCTAGACACAAAATAATAAAATTTAGCGGAACAAGGACGATGCATGGTGAAGTATTCAACCACGTAGTGATTATATCCTTTTTGTATTCAATTCCTTTTTTATTTTTTAAATAGGAATCTTTACGTAAAAAGATAACCATGAAAATAAAAACTTCTTTCTTTTCCGTCACAAATAGTGGCGCCACTTGTAGTTTTCAGCAGATGAAACCTGTAAAGATTGTTTTCATAGATGGCGCTGTAATCAATTTAATACATGGCGCTGCTTGTATTTAAACCTTTTCTTGATTTAGTATAAAAAGCTCAGTCAGTATTTCACAAAAACCAAATCCTATTCTCAAAATACTGAAAATTTCACAGAAGGTTCCATTATGACAAGGAATAAGGATGGACAAGAATGGACTCATCGGTACGGTTTGTAAGAGTCCTAACTTATTACGCTGCAGGTTGTGAGTTCGACTCCCATTCAGGACAAACATTTGGGTTTATGAAATGTCTGGATGTATTTATCTGTATGTAATTAAATTTTTTGATATTAAGTATGCTCTACATCAGTTATGTGATATCCATACTATACGATCTGCTTAGTTTAGGATCCGATAGTCGTGTCTGAAGAATGTCCAAGGATATTATTATTATTTTCGGGTGTTTGTTTCAGTACTTTGACTGGTTTTAGCTACATTTACCAATTGTAGCCAAGGAAATAAAGCACAATCCTCTAGAAACTGCATGATTTCTAAAGGAAAAAACATATATTTTATTTTTTTAGGCTAAAGCATGGTATTTTTAACCCTTTGACTTTTCCGTTATTATCGTTATACAATGTGATGCTTTTTTTTCGCAAAGAGATTAGAGAGAGCCGATTTCCGTCAAGGTTTTGTTTGCATGCACCTTACCATGGCGAGTTTGTGATCAAAAAAGCCTTTTAATATTGACTCTGTAGAGAAATCTTAGCATCCTAAATCACTACACAGTCTTCATTGAAGAATATACCTTTTACTCATCCAAGTTTAATGGTAAAAACATAACCTTTGAATAATTTAATAACCGTTTTACTTCGTCATCCAAATGAGTCACTTGTCAATCCAGTTCAAATTCTTTCATAGTTTTGTTTTACTCTAAATTTTTATGCAATTTGCATACAATACTTACAGAGGAATAAACAGCTCTAGATTACACCTCAAAAACAATAGCGTTCACTCACGTTCCAAACCAACCAATAAATGTAGAGTCGACTCGCTACCCAACTTGCTACCGCGAAAAGAAGTCAACATTCTGCGCTGCTATTACAGAAACTTTGAACTTAACACTTTTAGTACTTTTTTATGTGATTAATTGATGTTCTACTAAAATTATAAAAATGAAAAATTGTGGATGATTGTCATCATAGAATTAGATAGATCATACCTTAAAATAACAAAACTGCTATACTTTACTATACCTCATAAGATTAAATCTGAGATGCAGGCTATTTAAACCACAAGACAGAATAGATGCTATTATATTTATAAAAATATTTTGAAACATTTCCACGCGAGGGTGAAAAACCATCTGAGGTTTTAACATTTCAAGCAAATTTTCTATAGTTTTCTGCATACACCAGTTATTCGTGTTGTTATTTTCATACCAATAACATACAATTTGCGCTTTGTAAGAAGTTTTCAGCAGCTATGTAAAACAATTATTCATCAGATTATTTAAACAAATTTTATTATTTTACTCTGTAGTCCTAGCATTAATTATTATTTTCAATTTAAACATAATATATTAATAGAAGGAACTATACATGACATTCCAGTAGATCAGATAAAAGTCCGTTCCTTTCTAGGTTCTTATCACCTTTGGCATCAAAACTAGGTACTTAACGAGGAGGGAATGTGTCAAACAGCAAGCCTTGTAAAAATGTACCTAGCTTCATACTTTACCAAATTGCACCGTCTCGATGAAAGTAAGAGAGTGACGTGCAACATCATTAGTCAAACCGTCGCCCCTTGTCAAACGTTCTGAACTCGCCCTTTCGACGCCCGACCTTAGACTAATACTGCTGCTAAACACTCGTACTGACTGACAGCGTGTGATGTTATTAAGTGCTCATGTACTTAATAGCATTCCGCGATATGCTCCAATATTTTGTTTTAGAAAAACACAAGCAAATGTTTGGGTTAACCATCTATTTGAGCATTAATCACGTATTTCCTATAATCTATATTTATAATGTGAACAGCAAAGTGAAACTTGCTTCCGGCCTCTATGTTCTGACTCTAACAACCAATGGATTTTTTTATTTCTGAGGGCATCATCTGAGCAAGCATATTGATTAATTTTCAGGGTTGTCATCAATTATCTAATTGACTTGAAAAATCGAATACTCGAAGACGCCTGGACCGATTTGGAAAATTGTTTTTTTGATTGAATTTTGGGGTATTCAGATATTTGCGTCTGGTAGTCTGATGATAGGTGATCCTCGTGTTGCTGACCTGATGATGGAAGTTACAACTCCAAAAAAATGGAAATCTATTCTACTAGGTACTATATTGATCGGATAACTATTAAAACCATTCGAGATATTTGAGTAATGTCTTTATTTTTCTAGAGCAGATGTTCTTTAGTAGACTAAACGAGTACATTGCAGGTTACCTGAAACAAACATAGGCAATTAGTACCACATTTTATCAAAGATCATATTTCAACCCATACTTAATTATAGTACTCAGGAATTAAAAAAACCGGATAAGTGCGTGTCTGAGTCGCGTACCGAGGGTTCCGTAATTTCCTATGTTACTTTCAATACAATGGACTTTTTTATATGTTTTCCTGTAATCTATAGGTAAATAACTATTTTCTGTATTTTTTTTTCAAAGTTTTTGTCTCAGTGGTTTTGGAGGTAAGTGAATTGTCAATTTTCGCCTATTTTCTTAAATAACTTAAAACTATTTTTTTTTAAAGGACTAAAGTTAGTAGCCTCAGATGGCTGCAACAACCTTACCGGACAAAGACTATTTTTTATTTTATAATTTACGGAATATGGAACCCTAAAAGTCTAATTATGAAGAAAATTATTAAATTATTTAAAAAAATAACATATGAGCATTTCAAATGTTGACAGTTTGCATAATTTCTGGTTGTAATGGGTCATTTTAGCAAAATGACATTTGTACGGAGAAGTTGCTGACTTGATGAGGTCCAAATATAGACTTATATTCCACCAGAAATAAAAAAAACAATCTCCACATAATTATGCATTTTATTTTGTTTAATAAAATATTTGGTTTACTCAAACCCATATTAAGCTTTTGATGGTAAACAATTGTTGACTTTAAAAAACCTTGTTCCTGAAAATGACTAATAAACTATCCAACATAAACGTTAAAATAATAAAATATTTACCCAAGTAAGATTAACCGTTTTCTCAATAAAAAGAAAAAACTGTTCACTTTTAATGAGATTTCTTAAGTAAATAAAAATGCCGAGAAAGTTTAAGAGAATTTCCGTGGAGGCAAGTTTTGTTTTGTTCGCCCGTCAATCCTTCGGGTTGTTCTCAACTTTTGTCTGAGAATTCAGACCGGACTTCTACCTAATTAATTTTCACTGAAAGCTTGCAGGTTATGTTTTTTTATTGTACACAGATTTGGGAGTGCCATGTTTTTGAAGACTCTGAAATAAACATTTAATACGTTAGTGATCCAAATTATAAAAAAAAATATCTTACATTTTAGATTTAAACAATGAAATATCTTTACTATTTTAATTTCAGCCAAATCACTAACGAAAAAAGTTCTTTAGGGCTATTCTACATTATCCGTAGTTTGAAATGGAGAAATAATTATAGAAAGAGCTGGGTTACCGAAGGCGTTGCGTCGCTCAAACAATGCTAACTTACATTTAGCTGTCAGTCAAAAACAATTTGGAATTTGGTGCGCGCGGAGGGTCGGCTCACTGTTGTAGGAAAATTGGAAATATATAGAGCTGTTTGCTACCCCACAAGATTTATTTTCTTTTATGAAAGTAGACCAAAAAATACCAAGAATGTTATACCTTCAGTACTACAATAATTTTAACCTCCTGTAATTTCATTATACCTATAGGTATATAGTTACCTTATTATGTATAACAGTATGTGCTACTTTTCGTTGTTTTACCCGTATTTCAAATATCTTTTTTTTTACTGATATATAAGATTGTTAATTTCATTGACAATAAAATAAGTGCTAAGTGTTATCAAAATACGATTACACTATAGGTACCTTATAAAAATCCTAATTTTACCGTGCCGTGCAGTGTTCTCGTACCCTTGTTCCAGAGGCATCTGTAAACATTTTAATGAAATAATGATATAATTTTGTAATGAATTGAACTGTACCACTACTGATTTGGAATGATGTAAACCTCACTTTTAGAAGTTTTTTACTATGTATTTTTTCATTGCCTACTGTTTCTATCAATTATAGTAAGTAAGCGCAACACGGTAACGAAATTCCTAAAGTACATTCTACTTTTATACATTTTATTTCTATCATCTAAATTACAGCTCTATATAAATCTTAATAGTTGTTCCATGTAACAGCAACGCGAACGGCTGGGTTGCTGCGCAATCCATCATTTCCTCCATCCACTCGCCGGGTTAAGCACATAAGTGACATTGACGCTGTTCCTAACCACCCTGACATGAACCCGATATTGTTCCAAATAAGACGTTTCGTTAATAGCTTCAGGGGTCTGATAAAATTGGTTTATCAGATATCGCCATTCTTGGGCACGTCATGTTATGTTACGGTCAGGTAAATGACGTTACATTTTGATTTGTACTGTGACTGACAACTATACCCTAGTCTGGGTGTGCCTTAAAATTGGAAGTTACAAAAACATTTTCAATATTTTTGTACATCTTTTTAATTTTATTTATTTAAATTATTTATGTAAAAGACATGTTTTGAGAAATACTCTCCGAAACTTCGTCTCTGTAGATTTTTAGGTAAGTACCTACCTAATAAGGATCAGAGAACGTATAGAACATTAAATACCTACAGTAACTTAGGTACGAACTTATAATGTCTAAATACTATATATTATTGTATAAGTATTATATAGGTAATATTTAAGTATTTCAAATTATTTTAACTGTTATTTTATACGTAAGCTAATGGTCATTAAATAGGCTTAAAATGAAATTCACCTACTTAACATTAAATATTTTTTAAAAGTTCCTTATTTTATTCATCTTTAATATTGGACGATCGAAATCAAATTTATTTAATGGGCCTTCCAACTCGAACGGAAGCTTTTCGCAATTTTTACAGAAACTATAAATTGAGTCATTATAAATTTTGCAAAGGCGTTAAATTGCAGAATTATAATAACGGCTATTAAACGGTGGCGGAGCAAACGATCGGCGTCTTTAATTGTGCATGTAAAGCTATCGGTATAACAATACAGCCTATAAATATTTATAGCCTGTACAATATTTTATATAGGTTTCTGTACTAGATATATAATGTGGAAGGAATGAAACTGCACAGTATATAAATGTATGCATGTAACACTAGCTGTTCTCCGCGGTTTTACCTGCGTTACTTAGATATATAGTACCTTATATTCTTCTCCGTATCATAGGCTATCAGCATACCGAATTTCATTGTGTTCGGTTGATACGTGAAAAGACAGAGTTACTTTCGCATTTATAACATTAGTATGAGTTTTTAAACCTACCAAAGGTTTAAAATAATGTAGCTTTCTATAGGTCAAAGAATTTTTATAATCGGTTCAGTACGTACTTTATAAAATTAGTGTAGGTAGTTAATAAAACTCGAAGAATGACTGACTTTGACATTTGGCACAGGTGTTCCTTTTATAACGTAACTAAGAAAGGAATTCCCAAAACTAAATGGTCACAGCTTTCTTCAGGTTGGAAAGCAATTATTTTAAATTTGGTGGCAGTTGCTAGACTTGAATTAGTTAACTAACATATATTTCTATCAAACTTTAGAGAAGTTATTGATTTTATCCTTTAATGGGAACAACCTACAACTTATATATCGGATTACAAATTCTGAAAAATATCACTGTACAATTGATACACTAGATACGTCGATATCGATACGTGGATTTAGGTTATCTAATGTTATAACTTCATACAGAAATGCGAAAATTTTAACAGTCAACACCGATCCCTCCAGCATTGATCAGGCGATCTGCTTTCGAACGATGCCACTGGAGCGTTCTTGATAAATGATCCCGCGGCCCGGGACAATGCGCTCTGCAGATTCTTTTGTTAATCCCGCTTTTTGTACGGCCTACGGACACTGATGTTTCTGTAACGTGACGTGCCCGAGACGTGTCCGTCGCCATTTTCGTTGGTATTGGTTTGGTGACGGAGGTTCGATAGGTTCGAATACAATGATGTTAACCTAATAATGTTCTAGGTATACATAGATATTAGGAATCTAGTATCTCACCTCGATATTTGTGACTCAATCAGGCATAAACGGTGAACGGATTTGCATGAAACTTGGGACTTTGCTTGCAAATTTGGACCCCATTTTGATTACCAACTATATAAATATTGTTATCTTTGAACTGAACCAAAATCCAAGCATTTGGTAGCTCAGAAAAATACTCATATTTACATACAATCGGACGCCATAAGGCTTCCTTTTTACCATTGTGTAATGAAACTCTAAAAATGACCTGAATGTATTAATTCAATGGAAAAGACCTATTGGTCTCTTCCACGAAATATCAATGCACCTGGTGATGCGACCAGAAGGTGCAGGTCATTTTTGGAAAGAAATATTTGATCCATATTGATAAAATATCGGCAGCACTTATTGTACAATAATTGCTATGCTATACAGCAAGCAGTATTTAAACGAAGATGCAATTTGGGTAGAATAATACATATTTTTTACACTTCATAATAGGAAAATACAATTATAAATAATAAATGAATACAACTTAATAGTACTTACATTATGATACAAGTGTGCTATGTCTGTCATTACCACTGAGGTATATTGCTACGTATAGAGAAGCTATCCTAAGCAAAGGCCATGGTTAATTTTGTTTGCTGCAGCGCTGAAACAATAATTAGTCATCTATATAACCAGACAGTTTAAACACATAGCGCTAGAACGCTTTTAAGATGTAGTTTTTTCGCGGCCAAAAAGTCGAAAGCGCCGTGATTTTCATTGCGCGTTTCGTGTTTCGGCAACTAAGTGAAGTGCGGCCGGAAGGCTGCACTTGAACGGAACATGGTGGTTATGTGTGGCGTCTTCTCTATACGTAGTAATATACCTCAGTGGTCATTACACAATGAGTAATTACCAATGCACAAGTATTTCATGCGACGTTTTTCAACTCACTTGTGAGGAAATAAGATTAAATTTCATGTAAACAAATTTAAGGGCAAGCTGTTTTTTATTCATCTCCATGATCAAACCAGCTCAATGACATCACACTTACATGCGTACTTACGTTGCACGCGTGCGTAATAAGCTGTATTATGAACCTAAAAGCAGTGCGATAAGATTCATTTTACGAGCGAGTGTGTTGATAGAAGAATTAGGTACCTACTCACCTATCGGTTAAAATGTACTTAATTCCTAAATTATTCAACATCAAACAAAACATAATCTTAAAAGATTTCTACTCCTACTTACATATTAATTGGTCGTTATATTTAATTACGTTGTAATTTATATTCATTGATAACACCACACTTTGATCATTGCAGTGATCAAAGCACTTTGGGGCTCTGCTGTTTCAGTGGCTGTTGATAAGATAGAAATAAATTATTGTTAAGATTCTGATATGTTAAATAATATTTATGAAATAATTGCATGAATAGTCCCCCAGATGAATGAAACATGATAATGGATTCCGTATTAAAAAAGTAAGACTACAGCCCTCTTATTACGTGAAACGGTTTACGATAAGACTAGTAAAACCCAGATTAATATATCTGTCACTTTTTTACTTAATTTATCAAAAATCTATCTTAAAACATAGGATTTATAAGCCCACGTAATGAGACATAATGTTTCATCCACTTATTATAACGCCATTCGAATTTGAAAAAGATTCAGCCACCTAGTGGGAGTAAATGTCACTGTTCGACGCAAAAAATATTGCTGAAAATTTACTCCTAAGGAGTGGCGGCATAAAAATCATGCCTTAGGGCTTCATTAGTGGAAAGAAAGGATTGAAAAGTTGCCTGTAGTCCATCAAAATAATTAGTTTTAATCTTTTTGTGCCTATGTACGTTTATTTATTTGCACGCAAAAAACTACTGGACATACCGTAAATAGGTACATCTATCATGTCAATTTACCTACGGGTGTAGGATAATTATGCCTTTTGTTTAATGTCTTCAGGCTTCCATTCGAAGAAAAAAGTATGCTGGAGCAATGTACGGTAGTAAACTTAGTTCATTATGTGTATTGTGTTTTGGTATGACTCAGTGTAGCTTTTTTAAGTCCTAAATATTCAAGCGCGATCTGTTCTAAAGGTAAATACATACTATAGTGGCATTCAAATACCCATTAGGAGGTTTCTTTTGATCCATCTTCAATGAACGCTGGCTCGTTCGACGTTAGGATTAATTAGACCTGCCATTCAGGCTTCGTATTCAATGTATGGACGGGCCAACTTAAACTTGCCGTTCGGGAACACCTATTTCAAATCTGAACTCCATTAGCGCCAAGATATTAATGGTCAAATATAAATGAGATTAGATCGAGAACTGCAAATAAACTTTGGTAAAATTGTAAAGGTGTTTCTTTACTGATCTAAAAGTTCTTGTTTTCGTTTGATATGTAACAAAAGATTTTTTTATTGAAAACCAAAACTGGTTTGAATTTGTTAAATAGATATCCTACTGACCATAAAAAAGTGTAATGTTTTTTTCTTGTAGGTACCTAATGTTGGTTCAAATGAGTCAATGACAATGGTCTTTTGGGGCTGATTAATTGACGTTAGTTAGAATTTTCACGTGACTTCACTCGCATTGATTTAATACTTAATATCAGATAAGTATATGCTTTTGTGTAAATGATTTAACCGCCGAAAGAAACGCAAACTGGGTTGCTTATGTCACTTTAACAAAATCTTTTACCGTAAACATAACTGACCGAGGGAGCTCGATCATCGTCAAAGTTATCCCTACGGTCAAAGCATGGTAATGGTAGTAAGGTTAAAGTTAACGTTGACTATAACATTAACTAAAAGTACGAGCAACCGACCCTAACAGTCATGTCATTGGCTTAATATTTAACAGAATAATTAATTGTGCACTTACAAACCTAATTCTTTTTAAAACAAAATTAAATATATTTTTCAATACATAGATAGATAGATAATGCTTAGCAATACAGAAGTGTTACAATATGAAACTAAGAACAATTTTAACAGAGCTAATATTTTCAGATATGAAATAACGGTGACTAACAGTAGTATCTCTAAATAGGTTTAGGTATTACAAATAAATTAAAAAAATATGTGATATTATTTTAAGACCTACCTATATAACAAATAGTAAACAAGTGTGTAGATTTTAGTATTAAAATTTTGCAGTTATTATTGAAACTGAATCACATAGTTTATACGTTCTACGAGTATAAATAGTAAAGTTTTACTTACCTAACTAGCTTTTAGCTATTTCAGTCCTTTTACATCATATTTTAATCAAATACCACACTTTCTATGAAAAATAAACAATATACGAACCAAACACTGTCAGCCATTTTGATTAAATGCCCGCCGCGCATGCGTAGACTCAACTCACCCTTGTCAAAGGGGATGATTGTTTTTCTGTCTCATTCATTTTTATGTTGCTGATATTATGTTATCTCTATCCCTCATGCTCTTTTGTTATTCTCTATTGAAAGGAACAGAGGGTCGACTTTCTAGTTCTGCATCACTCTGAAGTTAGCTACGGATGCTTACAAAATTTGCAATAAAATAGAATATTTAAACAAAAAAATATGGATGTAAAAACTTTCGATATACCTACATTTATCTACTATTTTATTTTTATACCAGATAACTATTTCATTGTAAAGCACGCCAAAGGGTGAAAGAGTGCTAAATCAATAGTTTCGATTACCTTAAATATGCCTTAAAACAATGAAAAAGTGCTTCCCAATTTGTCCAACGGATTGGGTGTCAAAATGGCACTTTAGCTGAGTTCATAAGAGTTACCTACGTATAAATATTTTCAACCTAAATAAATATGTAACAGATTATGTAATACTGAATTAAGAAAAATAATTAAGTATTCTGTAGCATTCATTATAGTAGAACTAAAAAAACTTTACATACCGTATTTTTTTGTAAATCAAAGGTAATTGTCGTAATTATAATTGGATTTAGAATAAAATTATCTCAACAATAAAACACTACATACAAAAACCTTGTTATCTAATCCAAAATCAAAAAGGAAACCGCAACCATAATCAATTATTCAAAGTTAAAATACAGGTAGCAAATCCCTGAAGGATTACTCAGCAACTTTTGGTCCCAAGCTTTTGCCAAATCCGATAAGTAGTCAAAACATGTCAAAATTTCATAACATTTATTTTGCACATTTACAAAACATTCCCCTGAGGGCTATGAACTAACTATTGGCTTACAGTATTTAAAACTTCGGACCCTTCAAAGGGTTTGCATTGTTAACAATCATTGCATTGTTCAAGGGCGTCGATTTAAACGGATCATATAGCTTTAGCTTTATTATAACGTGGTGTTTGTATATTTGGATATGTTACTTAAACTTAGATTTGCAAAAATATTAATAAATTAAGTTTTAAAAAAAATTGTGTTTGGCCATAATCTAACTATGGATAAAAAAAAATGATGTGGGCAAAGGTGGTGAGAACACAAAGCCTTGGTAGGAACTAGGTAGGTATTTCAAGTTCAGAGGGACAAATCACGTAACTTTGTTGCAATCAGTTTCTTTTGATAGAAACTAGAAATAAAGCGGTTTTCAATTATTTTTTTACGTTTTGTTAACTCCTTATTCAAACAGTACTACATTGCTCATGGAAATTTGTAATGATTAAAAGATTGAAACTGTTTGCAACAAAGCTATTTTATTTATAGCATTGCCTCATTTATAGTCCTCGGAAGATTTTAGTATGTTGTCTTTCACTGAAAGCTTGAGCACTGTAAAACTCACTAAGTGGTTGAAGAATATGTAAATAAATGAGCATTTAAAGAACTAATCTGTTAGTTATGAAAAAGAACAAGAGTGTAAAAGCCATTTATTATTTTTTTTATTTTTCTTATCCATTGAAAACTGAAAAAAAGTATCGACTTTCATCTTAGTAAAAAAAAAGAATAAAATAAAAAAATATTTAGTAATCAGGAATCTTCACCTCCCTTTATTAATAGCGCCTTGTGTTTGACTAGAGAAGTACAAATAATTTTCATAAATAATCAGCCTTATTACTAATCACAAATCATAATAGGAACTATCTATTCTTAAATATTATTTATGTACAAAAAATAACTACGGTAATAATAGATCTCACAACTTACCTAAAAATACTATAAGAAAATACAAATTTAGAATATTTAGGTAGATATCCTATCTATTAAAGTTTTGATATTATTTCTTTTAATTACAGCTAGGCATATATAAAACTGTATTGATACTTCAGCAACATACCAAATACAATCAAAAGTCACAACATAAAATCAACAAATGGCAATGAAAACAAAATATGTGATCAATGCTAGTAGTTTCAGCGTTGTACGCTTATTCTGTATTAGCAACGAGAATTGTAACTAGTTTCTAAATTCAAATTGTCTTCTTTTGTTACACGGTCACATTTTCGGAACCATACTTCCGTATGCTGGCACCATGCAATTTTGAGGAATTGTCCCTGGCATATGATTCATATTTGTTCCTGCTATCATATGATAATTTGAATATTCAGGTGGGCCTGAAACCTGCTGCATTGAATCCATATATTCTGGAATATTTCCTAACTTGGTTAAACCTAGATCTTCAACACCATATGGTTCTGGTGATGTTGTTAACTTGCCATCTTTCTTTGCTTTCATTCTTCGATTTTGAAACCAGATTTTGATTTGCCTTTCTGTCAATCCTAATGCGTGTGAAACTTCTATTCGTCTTCTTCTTGATAAATATTTATTGAAATGGAACTCTTTTTCCAATTCTAATGTTTGAAACCTTGTGTACGTTTGCCTTGTCCTCTTTGATCCTTCTTTTTTATCTTCACCTGCAACATAAAAAAAACATCGTAATATAATATTACAAACATTACAGCTCAACTAGAGCTGACTGTAAAAAATATACATAGGTAAGTACAGCATTATTTTTTATAAAAAACATACCACTAATACTTTTCATCCACGGATAATATCCTTGTTGTACATCTGTGGCAGCGGCCATTTTGCTATCGGCATAATCCGCACTGTCTCCGCCTGCTTCTACCCTTGTCATATCTTGACAGGACTCTACTGGATCCAGCGATGACTGTGCGCTTTCAGTCGCTGCCGGTGCTCCACCCACAGCATCTTTTTTGATTGACGTTTGACCCTCACCGATTTTGAATCCACCATGAAATTGCGACAAATTGCATTCCTTTTCTGTTGGAGTCTCATTTGTTTTTTGCCAATCAGTAGTTTCCTCCGCGTTGAATATCATACGTTCCAATACATTTTGTGTATACACCTGTTCTGATTTAACAAGATACGCTGAGGATTTTTTATTTTGAGGTTTTGTTAACAGTGCTCTTAAATTTGGCGAATCCTCTATTTCAGGGGTAACTGATTTTATATTACTGACTGCGCTTTGAGGTGATCCGTAGCTTGTATCTGGAATACTGCATTGACCGGGAGAATTAATTGATCTACAATCCTCAACTCTGTTGTCTGGACAAGTTTGATTAGAGCGTTGTTCGTATCCATACCTCACATTTTGTTGATGATGAATTTGATTATAGTAATTCATTTGTCTCCAGCGGTTTATCATTTCTATATTAGCATGTTGCATATTACCATTCATGTAGTTATCTGGATAGTTCTGCCAATTGGCGGGTTCCGATTTAACAACTCCACTATTAACATTACTTTGTTCATAATTTCTTGCACTTAACATATCGGTATAATCACTGTTTGGGGGATAATAATGATTTTGATAGTTATAATAATTAGAAGGCATCACTGGGTGTTGTTTATATCCATATTGTTTACTTTGTTTTACGCTTTGATCGTTAACATCAACACAATTATTCCACATTTCATTAACACGATTTGTTGTAGCAGCTGATGACATGACTTTCTCAAAACTCTTAACACAATCACTGATTTCATTAATATTAGCACTTAAACTGGACTGCGTGGGAGACGGTGTTCCGACTTCTAGGTTGACTCCGAAACGAATGAGTAGTGCATACAGGCGGCACGACCCTAACAAATGTAATACTTTTATGTGACCTAAAAAAAAGTTTGGGGTACTTTCAACAATAGCGTCGCCATTGTCCCTCTGCAAAGTTGTAAAACTGGGATTTCCATCTCGCTCTTTTATGATGACGTTCCATACATTGTAATATAAATGAAAGAGATGGATGTAGTTCGTGTATCGGGCAGGATATTCTGCAAATATTTCGGAAATGTTTATAAGCCTGATATTCCCAATAGCGTTGAATGTGTGCGTGCGCGTAGTTATAGGTAAATCATTGATTGTATTGAGTCAGTGTGAGTTTGAGAGGGTGGTATAGATTGATTTTATTCTATTATTGGTTTAGTGTAAAGCCACGTATGTGTGTCACTGTGCTGCATTTGAGATTGCATTTTATACAGGCTGTAGGTAGTAGTATGTAGACTACAAAACCAACCATAATTATAACCATATTTTAACCATAATTTTATGGTTATAACGATATTTGAATGTGTTATTTATTAGTAGTTATTTTAGTTTAGTTGTTTAAAAAAATCATTCTATAGGTATTTACATTACGTTTTACCTATAGATTGTTTGAAAGATTTTTTTTTATTTTAAAAAAAATTTTATCTATGTGAACACAATATCTCAATATTAGGTTTTCCAAATCATAAGTAAATAAAATATGATGCATAGTTAATAAAAGATTGTTTAATAGGTATATTACATACTAACATTCTGCTTCAGAGAATTCCCGATGTTTTTGAGACAACAGATTTTTCAAAATAAACTACATACGTAGATATTTTATAAAAAATATGAAATAAAATGGAAAACCTAAACAAAAGGAAAAAAACAGAACATCCTGTGCAAACCGTATCCGCCTAACGAACATAACTCATCCAGTCGTGTAACAGTTCAATCGAGGGTCGCGACAATAGCGCAGTATGTGACCGTGCGCGTGCGTTTCGCACCCGACACATCTTGGGACCTCAAACTATAATGCAGCTCTGATTAATTACATTAATTAAAATAGAAATACATTTTTAAATAGAATATAGGATTTTTTTTGACACTTGTAATGCTGCAGTACGATTTGATGTAAAGAAGCCTAAACGTGAAAGTTTGTTACCTAGCTATTCTTTCACGAAAAAACTACTGAATGGATTTTGATAAAACTTTGCACATAGATAGGTCATAGTGTAACTTATAGGCTACGGTTTATTCCGGGAAAACAAGATCCTCGGAAACTTGGTTTAAACTACGGGGTTAAGTTAGTATTAAACTTGTTATAGAGGTATGGAGCCATTCAAAATTGAACTATATAAGGGCAAGCTTATGAATCAGTATGGCTGTGAAGTTTGCTATAGGCTTTGTGTACTTTCCACCTTTAGCCACTTCATCAGTTACCACTGTAAGATGGTGGTTAGCCTATCTGACTAATAAAACTCTTCTAAAACAACTCCACTATAATTAGGTATGACTTAATTATATTTGATAAAACATCGATAGTGTCTTATTACATATTTTAAATATATTCGTATTACATTTAAAAATTAGCTTTATATTTAATATCTTTGAGTAGGTAACTGCAAATTTGCTGCTGTCATGCCACGTTCGCACAATTGAACGCCCAATAGTAAACCTTTGAGCACACTATTCAGCAGCACGACATATGGATTCTTTGTCGAAGCACACACCTCCCGACCGAATCAGGATCTCACATCTGTTGGACATGCGCACACCCACAAATAACGCGGCATTGTGTACTCCGCTTTATAGATTGGACATAAATAAAATAAATTTATTTTATTCTATATTAGTGTGATGCCAAAATAATTATATAATGTATGTTACAAGATATTTTCAACCTATGAAAGAATAAATACATACAAAATAATATCCTAGTAGTAAAATTAATTTAATATTGTTACATCTCAAATAAAATTTAAAATATCAATTTATTGGTACACATCAATTATAAAAACCACAATCTCATAAATTCATCAGTAGACTCAACATACTGAATAGCTTGGATAATCTTTCCATTACAATTACCAATTATGGCTGATCATTTTTTAAAGAGCAAATAAAATTAAGTTTTTAAAACCAAACAAATAAATATTTAATCATCAGATTAAGCGCACAGTCAATGCCACCTTAAACCGACTATGCTTAAAAAAACTTTATTTCAATTTCACACTGAATTCCAAAATCAATTTCTATCGGGCCCCAAGTTTGGCTGATTCATTAGCAAAACGCCGTAAACTATAAATTTTGATTTTATATAACATAAAACTTTATCACTCCGTAATACGTATACATTTCCATCGCACACGTAATAAAAACATTGAACACCATTCATTGCTCTGTCAGTTCAAAAAGATTTCAGAAACGAAATTTGTTAGTCCTTATTACACAGAAGATAAAACACATTTTGGTTGCGCAAATTCGTCTTACATCTCGTCATACTGTGGCGCTGACAATGTGCAACCATTAATCTTGCGAAATCAATCGATGGCTTATTCAGAATATTGTATTTGGTTTTGCCGCGGGGCTTTTGGTTGATATTTACTTTGGATCTTTTTCTTTAATTTATAGTGGTGCCGAAAAAAAATTGACATCTGTCGCTGTATGTACCAGCTAAAAGATTTTAGGCATCTAATAAATCGCTACAAATATTATTTTTGCTATCAATAGCTATTATATTCAAGTAGAAAATAACATTGAAAAACATGAAATTATTAGTAATATAATTTGTAATTAAAGCAATCTTTGTAAATAGCTAAAACAAATTTATACCAATGTTTAGTTCTACATACACACAAAAACAACTAGTAGGTATTATAGGTGCACATTTTCTGGAAAATATGCTATTCTTTTATATTTTTTATCTTCTTCTACCCGCGTCGGCATTTCAAACGTGTCGATAGCGGCAAACAGAAGGCGGCTTCTTGTAAAATACAAACATGCTTTCCTCCTTTTATTGGGGTCTTAAAACAATAAAATACTTTCTAGTTAAATCGCACGGTGGCTTTGAAAGTACCGCCAGTGTCGGGTGTCATAAAGTGAATATTTCTACCTGTCGCTGCCTCTGTAGTTTGCAACTTTTTTGGCTGTGTTATATTTTCAGAAATGGTGTTGTAACTTTTTAAAAATAATCACATCTACAAATTTGCAAAATTTCAACCGAAGCGTCATTTCGAATAAAATATTTAAACTTTGAAACTGGATGCAGATTACCCAAAACTGATCTACCTTTGTTGAAATCCATGGATATCTTTGGGTTTGATAATGATTTTTATAAAATTGCAAACGGCCTATGTCCTAACTAAAGTCTGAAATAATCAATGTAAGTTTGACATATCACGCCCCGTTTTCCCAAACTAATATGGACAAAGAAAAACAATATTAAACTTAGTCGCGCTTCATGCCAACAATTGGACAATTATCTGGACATTGTTTAACTCCATTATTTTGTCAACTCGACGACTGTTGACAGTTAAAGTGGTAAATTTGGAGATTTATGACTCACGTACGGAGAATAGAACGGGATCCTTTGGGATGTTCGGCTATAGGTACCGTTCAGGAGTTTATAAAGTTACCTACTGGAACTGATATTTGCATATTTAGTAGACACCGTTGGACTCTATTAATTTATATTTGTTATAACTGATTCATTCTTACGTATTTCGAAGGATAATCCTGAGCTGAGGTCGTAAAAGGAAGCTAAACAATAATGTGTCATACATATTAGGTATATTTTAAAGCCATTAAATTGGCCTATCAAGAAACGTAGGTACACACGGCCACAGATCAAGCTACATACTGCGGCACTTTATGCAGTTGTAATAGGCGCTATTTTGCAACAAAAATGTGTAGCTTGATCTGTGGCCGTGTGTACTATATTCTTTACAAAAACATGTTTTATGACTTCATAAGATTAGTTACAAAAATATTGATTTTATGACAATTAGGTATATCATCGGTGGTAGTTGAGGGAATTTACAATGATGAAACGTGACTCCTTGATGTTAATGTTTTGTTTTTCCCTATTTTAAAAGACACCCTTCATTTTTCGCAAAACTCGCGAATTCTTTGTTCCAGGCATCCTTGACCAATATTTAACAATAACCATTTTAAAACATTAACAAATGTATCTTTTAAAGCAATTACGACTTCCTAATAAGGGAAAAAATGCAAAGAAATACAACGCATCGGCGTCGTTCAAAGTAACTACGGATTGAATAGATTTTTTAAACGAACAAAGGTAAAATCGTTGGGTAAAATAGAGATGTGTTTCTTTTGTCTTTTTGTTGTGATTGTCTTGTTGATACGCTTATTTTGTCATAAAGTTACACGCGTCAATCATCATTATTACAGATCTCTTGCTGCCATTATAGGTACATGTGAGTTTTTTTCCAAACGGATACCTAATTTCGATTTGATCCAGGATAGAATACTAAAGCAATCAAATTTCCTGCCTGATCCATAGGTATTTACTTTGTGACTCCGATTGGACCTCTTAATATTATACAGAAATAACTTATATATAAGTATTTACCAAATATTTTAATATGATATCGCTTTAATGATGACTAGCTGTTCTCCGTAGTTTCACCCGCGTTCCTTAGATAAATAGTATTTTAATAATAGTATTATCCCTTATTACGAATGACTAACTGAAAATCAATCGTAAATAAGCACATTTCTTTTTAAAAACTCTAACCTTAGCACACTTATTTTAAATACATAAGTTTATGTTCCCATCAGCCTACAGCTACGTGTCCACGGTTGCCCATAGGACCCCATTAAAGATTTTAGCAAACAAACAGGCTCGGTCAACTGTATGGGGCATAATCTCTCGCAACGGCATTATGCGGCGATACCATCCTTTAAGGGAAACGTACAGTGTGGTTTCAAAACTAATATCGAGATGCTGTTTTGAGTAGTACATAGCAAATACATAAATTGGTATAATATTAATTATTTTAATAAATCCGGTAATCCTATAAATTATTGTCTAGATCAAAAGAAATCGACTATAAAAATACATTATTTATTGTGAGCCAATCAGTGGCTATATTATGACTATCGTAATATCCCTTTTCCTTACCTTACTTTTATCCTGCAGTTTCTCACTAAACGGAATGAAAAACAATTCTAAATACTAAATAAATAAAAAAAAGCACGTTAAAAGTTTATAAAATTTTAGTTTTAATATTCTTGTACTTACCACAATTTTATTATACTCGTTTGAGGTACTAAAACGTTCCCAGTGAGAGTTGACCCTAAGTTGTCCCTTGCTGCACAATCATTAATCAGAGCTTCGATCCTGGACTCCTTACAATGGGGAATGTTCAGAATGCCGCGTACGATCCATTAGAATAACAATAATTACTCTTCTATTCGCCACGTCATAAAGAATCTGCTCGAAAAAAAGTAAAATTTTCGAACAATGTACCTACTTGGTCACTGAAAATTATGGATGGTTATATATACGCCATACAACCCAACCTAAGGAGGTATTCCACTTTGCGCACCCATTTTTAGAGCACTGCCGCTAAGAGCACCAAAGATATTCCTTTTAGAGCACCCGTTAATATTTTAGCTGGGTGCTCTAAAAGGAAACAAATTTTTTATTAATTTTATTCCACTTAGAGCACCTAGATTAGTTAAGCAATTTATAACTCGAGAACGGCTGGATCGATTTTTATTATCATTGATTTGTTGGATTTTACTCCGCCCTTAATAGTTAAATAACTATAAAAATAAAAAACATCACATTTTAGTTATTAGCTGCTGAACTACCAGGCAGGATAGCATAAGTTCAAAGATAATGAAACGGACAAGCTACAATATTTTGACTAAGGTGTAGAGTTTGTGAAGTTAGGCTTCGTAGAGTTAGTGCGTGTAGAGTTAGAAGCGTGGCTCTACATGAGATAACTTTTTAACAGTGCGACCCATACGGTCTCGTCTTGGCAACATTTTACATGAAAATGATTTTTATAAAATTATACTCGAGTAAATCTATTGTAGTATGATAATAGTTTATCAATTGAAATTAGCACAATAGATTCCTAATTTATATTAATTATATGTCATTCCTGAAATTTGATTTAATTTAATTAGTTAAGTATTTATCTCTTAATTCTCATGGAAACTAAACTAGTGATAAAACAAATTCAGAAGTTGTAAATCACAATCTTAGAAGCAACACAGACAGGGTGTGCGTGATTCTAAACAAAACATGGCGGATTTGGCTGCTCCAAGAAAAACACCGGACGACTGATTTACGAGACAATATCATTCGAGAAATGTGGCCAGAAATAAAATTAAACGTGAAAATGTCAGATTAACATAGATTTGCATAAACTCGTGGAAGTTAGAAAATAGTTTATGTGAATGTGTGAATGATATAAATTATTATAATATTTATTTTGCTTCAGTTTTGCGAGACTTAAGTAAAGATATATTTTGAAATAAACCTAGCTGAAAAATATAATTTTATACAGTAGGTATAAAGTTTCATTATTATATTATTTTTTTTGAAGTATATTTTGTCAGTTCCATATTATCAACATTTTAGCTGAAATAAATGCAGAAATTCAGTATTCAGTAGCCGATTGAATCGTTCTGTTTTTTCCGAATACCTCAGCTATATCGTAGCTACTCAAGTGTACGGAATACAGATGACATAGAGTAGGTAAAGCCACCATGAATTATTTTTAGACTGTAGGATAGTTCAGAATCTGAAATTTAGAATCCGTTTTACCCTACATTTTACATATGAAATGCAATAGAATAGGTTCTCTTTATTTTACAACGTATATTTTAGAATATAATCCTACTAATATTATAAATGCGAAATTTTGAAAGTGAGTATGTTTGTTACTTCTCCACTCTCAAACGACTGGATCAATTTTGATGAAGATGAGAAGTACCTATGGAGGTAGCTGACAACCTGTATCAACATTTTTTATCCCTCGGGAACGCAGGTTTTTAAACGCAGGGCGAAAGCTAGTAATAAATAATGTTTGAAAATATAACGATATTAACATAGGCACTAACGCAGATGAGTGAGACAGAATCTGATCAACATTTTATTTTATAAATATAAATTATTATCTTCACCATATTCAGCTCCCTCGTAGAGTGCGTACGTATATGTGTGTTTACACACATTTTTCTAACGACTGTTGATTAATATTTTACATTTAGCAAATATTTTGTAATTAGACTCTATTTAATTAATTTTGTAATTAATTCATTGTTTGATATGCCAAAAATGCCAAGTATGATGTTAAATTTTCACTTTGGTTTAGCTGCTCATTCCAATCTCATGTATTTACAAATACGCTGACAATCATGGAATTTATCTCAATATACCCTATTTTACAAATATGAAAATTTTCAACGACTCTACAGATTTCTTTGTTCAAAAACATTCAGGGGAGGTTACAGAAACCTTGACGTGACGGCCTATGAAAATGATATCACGGCCGACATAGGAATACACTTAATGTATTTTTCTATCCCTCTGCGACGTCTTCACTTGGCTACGTCGAAGTAATCAATCATGTATAAAAATAGAGACAGTAATAGATCTTTAGGTGCTCAGTAACAATTAACTAAGTTGAGTTATTTGTATTAAAATGTTTCCTCATGAAGTTTGCAGCAGTGATGAAATTTTCCTGGAATTTATATTCAGGAATGAAACTTTTGGTTTTGTATTCGTTTATGATTAAATTAAAATAAATATCTTTCATGTGAAACACGGCCAAAACTGAACCCAATATAAGCAGTTCTTGTATTATGGAACCAAATAACTGATATACAAAGTTATTTATTATACTACTGACACATAATAAATAATAGTACCTACTACTACTAGACTTAAAACAAAGAGACATACACACAAATATTTCTTTTCGAATCCACTATATGTGGCATTGCATTCAGTTATGCACCTTCGGCAATCAGTATTCTATAAAGGTATATTTATAACCATAAAAAATATGATTTTACACATGGTCGGAAAAAAACTACAGTGGACTCCTTACCAGGGCAAGCCTGTATCATAGCCCCCAGAATTGTAGGTACGTAAAATGTTACCTAATTACCTAGTATTAAGGCAGTATATGGCCTGAAGAAACATTATGAAGACTAATGTTTATTTAAGAGTATATTTTTAGAATATTCACAGTAATATTGCGCCTATCTATCAACCATCAATAATCAGTTGGCTTCGAAGCAAGCGGAGCGGGCCGCAGACGTGCACCCACATTCACCTCGTAGCGTTGACTAACGACCTGCCAATCAGACCCTAACTTAATTGGAAATCCGTGTTTGTGGAGCCACTCCCCGTTTTCTAAGGCTTTGTTGCTAAAAATTAAACATTCTCTGGCGTGTTTGTAGGAAATAATTTGGAATATAATTTTAGATCGAAGATAAAAACCTGAAAAGTTTGATCAATCACAATTTAAAATAATATCAGTACCTATATAGCTTCTGGCTAAATGATCTATTATTTCCGAGATAAAAATCTTTTCCTATAGTGCCTGTGTGTTATTCCAGGGTATGATATTTCTATGTGCCAAGTTCCATCCAAATTCGTTCAATAGTTTTTACGTGAAAGAATAATAAACATCCATACATCCATCCTCACAAACTTAGTTAATATTAGTAGAAGAATAACCTAAGAAAAATTACAAAAGGTTACATGGAGAAATTTAAATTAAATTAACCTGTGATTATTTGTAAATTTGGTAATAATACGAGTACCTATACGAGTATTTGGTATATGGTACGAGTAGTAATAATTAGATGGCTCTTCTGAAAACATTCCAGAGCTTACATTACTGCGATCAGAATAGGTCTATTGTAAACCTGTGGTAGTAGTTACTTTAGCTAGACACATCATACAAGAGAATTCGTTCAATTACCTACGCTGTGATCACACGCACACGCAGCGAGCGGTCATTGGTCGATTGACGGGGCAATACTGTTACGTCACAAGTATTGTTATTGTGTTTCGCTGCAGGCAACGGTACATCTGCGGGGACGTATGAGTGGACCTTTTTTGCGTAAAAATACTCGTAGTTAGAATTCTTTGGTTTTATAAAAAAAAAAGTACAAAAAATCCAGCATTCGTTGAAGGATTTTGTTAAATTCAGTCTACCACTATACGGTAGCTTAGATACCTACAATACATCATTTCTTAGGGTCGGTTGCATAAAACACAATAAAGAGCGGTCATAATTAGTAAGGTTATAGTTAGGTTACGGTTATACTTAAGTTTAACCGCCGAAAGAAAGCAAACTGGGTTGCTCGTGTCACTTTAACTAAAATTTTAACCGTAACCATAACCGACCGAAGGAGTTCAGTCATCGCCAAAGTGACTCTACGGTCAAAGCATGGTAATATACGAGTAGTTGTACATAGTATATTATTTACTTTATTGTAATAGTTGACTATAACTAAAATGTACGAGCAACCGTAAATGTTAAACAATACGTAAATATTCACGAAGACAAGTGCAAGCGTCAAGTGTGTATGCTAATTCGAGCCAACACGCCACGACACGTATCGCTGTCAAACTCTCACTCACTCCCGAACTGTTATTTCGTTCAGAGATAGCATTATGTGGACATGAACTGTTAATTTATTAATCTTGAACAGGTATTTTGTAATTTATTTTCAGTTTATAAGTGTAATAAAACAAACCAAAGGGTGCCATACAATCATATAATTAAATCAATCTACACAGAAGCTACATATTTTTTAAACCCATAAAACGCTACATCAAAAAAAGTGCGCTTTTTGTTTTTAATGTAAGCCCGCCTAGTTTGTAAAACAAATTAAATTTAAGCTCTACCGTATCTACCAGGAAAATCGGAGGATTTTCAAAATTATCAAGCGCTTTGTTAGCTTTTTAACTGACTTAAAAAAAGGAAGAGGGTCTATGTTCAACTGTATGTATTTAACTAACTTCTTTTTTTTTAATCACCTAACTCTCACCCAAAACAATATCGATTATCCATGCCACATCCATACTTTTTGAACCCTTAAACGTCTCGCCTTCCTTGTTTGAGGATATTAAAAAATTGTTCCGGCTAGCGTGTCTAATCTACAACAGCCGGTGTTCACGCGTCCAAACATTACCCAATGTCAATGTTACAGTTTATACCACAGAAACAGAATATTTTGGGTTATAACCGGCTAGAACGCGTATTGTCAACAACACTCAAAGCTAAAAATCGAATACGTCTAACAACTAGTTATAGATAAAAAGGATTTCTCCAATTAAGAATAAAAAATGTCTTGAAATATTTCTTAATATCAAGAGAATGTGTTTCTGTTCAAGTCATATATATTTTCACCAAGAAAATATTATTCTTTGTACAATAAAATATTTTACTTGACATTTAAAGAAAACTTGTTTCAAAGCAAATATACAAAGTTTTAGTTTAAAAACAAAAAAAAATCTTATTTCAACATTTTTAAACAATTTAATCTATTAAAATTTAATCTTCAAATGAAGAATTATGTTATTTAAGCAAGAAAATATTATTTTATTGAGTACCAAAGTAATAATATCTTAAATTAAGATAGTCTTCTTTCATTGTAGTTTTATAGTATGTTAATTGGAATAAATAATGTTGTCTTAACTTAACAATTCCTATTGCTTCATATCATTGAACGAAATAACTTATAGTAAGATACATTTTCTAGATTAAAGGAATTACGGTTTACGGCAGACAAAATATGTTTTTGTCAAGACAATACCGCGCAACCAGCGAGCGGCCACCATGTCCATTCTTTCCGTGACCGGCCGGCCGTTCGTGCACATCTTGAAAGCAAGATGCAAGAAGAAGTTCTGCAAGCAGAAGCCTATAGTAGAAAGTGATAACAAGCAACTCCATTTGTGCGCGCAGAGGCAGTTTAGGGCCAATATAAATTTCATAAATGCTTTTACTGCAATGGACAAGGTGTCCCTCGAAGAAGTTTATTAAGAAAACCAGTAAACGAAAATCTGCTCAGCATTGTGCAAGGCTTAGAAAAATCGGACAGTGAAAGTAAGTCAATAAGTTTATTTTTAACCGACTTCAAAAAATTACAAGGTTCTCAATTCGTTGGAATCATTCATATTCTTTTGTTTTCATGTTCGATCCCCGATTACTCAAAGACGCCTGGACCGGTTTGGAAATTATACATTTAGATACATACAGTAGGTACTCGTACCTAGTACATCCCAAAAGTATTTTATTTATTTTAGAATATGATCATTTCATTACAATACATATGCATTCATCCACCTCTTATGTTTTATTTTGTCTGTCATACATTAATCTAGGTGTCATTTCTATAATATCGCTACGATCTGATCAATCAACGTTCTAATACATTTGTCTTAATTTTAGAATCCTGGTGATATTCCTACATACAAAAATAGAAGAACAAAAGCTGAAGGCTTCTGCAAGCAAACAAGTTAAATGTTCAATAAAATTTTACAAGGGAATTTGCACAAAGATATTTCAACCTAATGTGTTGATAATTCAATGACCTATTATTAATTATACTGTACTGACAGTTTTATAATGTTAGACATATTTGTCGACATAAGCATGCCAACTTTTAAAGAATAATGTTAAAAGTATCTAAATTATCGTTTTAGTTTTAAATAGTTATTAGGCTATTATTTTAATTTTGTAATTTTGTAATTAATCAATATTATTGACTGTTGTAAGTGTTATATGAGAATTTAAAATCAGTTTCTCCTATTATTTTTTTTAATTATGTGTAAATTAATAACATTATGTGAGATATGTCTTTATTACTTTAATAATATGATGTTATTCGTGTGTACAGCCAGTTATTAATATAGATTGCATTATATTCAAATCTGTTTTTCATTTTGATCGAAAAAATTGTGTGAAATAAAAAGAAAGTAAATTGTATCTTTCTTAGATGTAGTAAGGGTACTGTACGGGGACTAAAAGGGTTTTTATTATATAGTAATTATCTAGGATGTAAGTAGTAAAGTTAGCTTGTTTTGATTAAGGTCTCCATTTAATAATTTGTTCCTCATTGTGAGATTTTTGGCATGCTTGTATAGGTAGAAATATATTTGCTTAGTCTAAATTTAAGATTATATGAGTGTAAAAACCATAATGTATTCGTGAAAATTTATAACATTTTTTAGATGTGTACGAAAGAAAAAAAAAAGATTTATTTTTTATTTTCACGAATACCTACATTATGGTTTTTACACTAATATAATCTTAATTTTAGACTAAGCAAATATATATCTACCTATACAAGCATGCCAAAAATCTCACAATGAGGAACAAATTATTGAAAGGAGATCTTTATTTTTCAGAACAAAGTAACTTTACTACATCCAAGATAATTACGATTTAATAAAAACCCTTTAATTCTCAGAAGAAAGTAACATTACTACATCCAAGATAGTTACGGTTTAGTAAAAAATCGTTACGTTTTGCCACAAGTAAAATTTATCTCATAATGATAAAACCCTTTTTGTTGCTAGGACAAATAATTTTACAATGAGAATATTTTATTTCTGCAGAAGATTTCAGAAACTTACACAAAAATGTTGAAATCTTGAAAGAATCTATTATTTCTCTATGCAAGGCTTTTATTTGTTATTATAATATAATAATAAATTAAACTGAGATTGTTTTATATCATGTGAAGATAAAAAAAATTAAGATATGTATCACTTTCAAAATCCAAGTAAAACCAATTTCAAAACAAGATCGTTCTGTTTTGTTATACATTTTTATCACATTGAACTAAGAATATCATCTCTTACATTGATTCTGCATTTTCTTGATTGAACAAGTTATAAGTACTTTTGGATTAAGAACTTCAATTTCATTAGAACTAGAAAACTAAATCTCTTTGGTGGAAGATACATTGTCTTGGATCAAATGTCAATTGTCTTGTCACAAAACAATTGACATTTGATTTCTTGAATTATGAATATTAATCCAAAAGTTTTTTTTTCTTTCTACAAGAAAATATTAGTTTCCCTATATATGAAATCGCCACTATCTTGGTTCAATGCAAACTAACTTCGTGGAAGTTAAAATATCTTAAATGAAGAAATCCTTTTTATGTGTGTAGGGTGCATTGTACCCAATTTTATTAATGCTAGTTACAACGTTGGTGTAATCAGAGTAATAATACATAACTTCTTCTAGTATTACTGTTTCTTATTCTATGATTGATAGAATAGTAGAAAACAATTTGTGTGATAATAAATGTAATGAAATGAATCATTTAGTTACTTTTGATTATTGATGTGTATGACTCATTTATATGGATTTTTATTGAAATTACTTACATTTTAATAATAATAAAAGACTTCATCAACTGAAGAAATTAACAAAAATTCATATTTACTACACTATTCCCTTATTCCCAGCGCTCAACGCCATCTGTCATAGGCTTCAAACATCCGGGAATTGGATTAAGGTCCCGTGGCGCCATCTGATTAAGGCGTGTAGAACTAAATTCATCCCTTCGTAGCTAAGGGTTGCGAAAGAAAATCTGCAAAATGGCGCCACTTGCAAATAAAAAGTCGTGAAAATTGCCGGAAAAAATTATTATGGCAGCTGCATTTTTAATAACATGAATAATGTGGTGCTATTAATCTATCTAAATTCATGAATATACTTGTACGATTTGAATTTACTGTAAGTAGGTTTAATAAATTAAAATCGTAAAAAAAAACAATTTGGCATTTGAGAGACAAATTGTTATCTAATTAGTATTAATTATCAGTAACCAATTAGATTTGTGTTTTGTTTTTTATAGCTACGCATTATTTAGTACCTATTTTAAACAAAAGTTTATATGAAAATAATCTTAATGCATATTGATAATTATTGTATTTTTAACACCTTCCGGATATTTTGAGTTAGTATTTCGTCATAGCTAAAAATCACCAAGCTCCTATACGTAAGGTAAGTAATAACTTTTATTTTTCCAACATCAACGCCAAATAACCTTGCACAGAATCTACGTCGACACACTTCGAGACTTGAATTTAAATCTTTGTGATGTAAGAAAGTTTTTGTTAGAGCCAAATGGCAGCTTGAAACTTTAGAGTTTTAATGTAGAAGATTTGTGGTGGTAATGACAAGTCGTTAACTGGAGGCAAGCCTGTCGTCGACTCCAAGCATTGTCTTACAAGAACCTATGAAATTTAATTGCCTAATTTAGAAAACTAAAATCGAGAGTTGTATTGTTGTTGTTTTTACTAAAGAATTTAGTTGTGGTTTAGTTGACATTGAAAACAAAAACATGCAATTTCTATTATCTATATATACCTATACTAATAATAAAGCTGAAGAGTTTGTTTGTTTAGACGCGCTAATCTCTAGAGTAGAGTTACTGGTCCGATTCGAAAAATTCTTCCACTAATAAGAAGCTACATTATTCCCGAAGGCTACTTTTTAACCGTGGAACTCGAGTGAAGCCGCGGAGAATAGCTAGTAGTTTATATACCTAACCGAAGTGGAATATTTTTGGTAATTAATAATAAGAGACTATAGGTATATTTGAAACATACACATTTGTAACGTTAATCAAAATCAACCCAAAGGCATTTTTATTAAACTAACTGTATATTTTTCTAAAGTTATTAAGTATAATCCGTTTCACACACCCACTAATTATGCATGGCGGAAACAAATTAGTTATACCTACTTTTACAGACGGAAGTTGTATGTATTATTTAAGATTTTCCAATTAATTATAAACGGCAAGAGGCCAGAAGGTATGTTCCACATGTATTGATACACTTGCGCCATCTCACTTACCAGTGACATGTAGGGTTGCAGGTGCGGCTGCTTAAGAAAACTCAAAAATAAAAAATACACTTCCATGGGCCCATGAAGAAATAGTCGCTTGCCGATTTTGATATTATCATCCAAACTTATCGAGACTCCGGGGGACCGGCAGGCGGGGAGCTTATTCCTCCAACGCGTTAGCTATATTCGCGTTATAATCTATTTTCTCTGATAAGTCTATACAAAACCTTTTCTAATTTCAAATTAGAACAGATACTCCTTATTTGGCCATTGCTAATGTATTTGTATTTACTAACAATTTCATGAATTACAATATGGTTCTATATTAAAACAAATTGTTAAAATAATTAAAAAAAATATTATGAATCATTTCATAAATTTCAAAATGGAGTATTAGAAGTTACGTAGACCAAAAGAAGTAATAGATTCCGGTAGAAGATTAAAATATGTTGTAAACTGTAGGTAAAGGTTTATTAGGAAGAAGGCTCCCAGAGCTTGTAATCCAAAACCCAGAATACGTAATCAACATACCCCTATCTAGAGGTGAGAGAGAAATTAAAACCTCGAGAGAGCAGGCCGGTACACCACAAATCGCTTAGTGCTTCCCGCCCGTCCTAATGGCACGCCAATTAAAAGTTTGCACGCCTGCTCCCAGAGCGCGGATTGTTCGTACCATGCTGTAAAACTGAACATCGAAGCATAATGTAGTTTATTCGAGCTTACCCTTAGTTTGGCGTCTGAACGATTAGCATTTTGATGTCGCGCCAAGCCGATTGAAATGGTTTGGGATTTGTGGAGCTTATAATATTCGAGCAGAAATAATGCAATGTATGTCGTAGATATTTGTTTATAAGGTATTTTTGTTGTTATCGATCATCTGCATCATTAAATTCCTTAAAAAAAGGGTCAATAAGTTTAACTTACTAAATAGAAAAAACATTTATAAATTGACCCTAGCTGTCTGGATGGCTTAACCGTACATTAAAGAAAAAACGAATAAAAAGCTTTTTACCTACTATCAAAAATATAATTAAATGTTTCTCCAACTAATCATGTGACTTAATAATTAATCCATTAAGTTTGTAATGTCTTTGCTTGTTTTAGTATAATTTGGCACGACTTGGCACTCTGTTAAAGCACCTGGCACAAATACAAAGTTTAAATATCCCCTCCGTACTGCTCTACAATGAGAACCTACTTATTAGAATGTTCAATGATTGTTTGTTTGAACTAATAAGATCTATGAATAAAAGTTTGGATTTGGGGCAAAAGTTTTACTATTTGGAATATTAAATATTATTCATGTGTTCTTATAAAACAGGTAGGTACTTGACAATTATTATTGGAGTGACTTTATATAAGAATTTGGTGTCAATTGTTTTTTGTTTATTTTTACTTATTACTAGGTTACTAGGGTACCTTAAATAGGTATTCTAAATTAGTAAAATAAATCAATCCCCAACTTTTTTCGTAACGCAGTCGAGTTTTTTAGTATGTTTTAATTAAACGACTTGTATTAATTCTTTTAATTAAATTTTTGTTGAATAATTTGTATTTATGTTATTTGATTAATAGTAAATTAATTAGTAGGTTAAATGGATATGTTATCCAGATTCCTTTATTAATATTGAATATGGCAGACGTAATTTAATAAACACCCTAGCTTTTTAAGCACTCGCACTCGTATAACTGGCAACAAGCAACCCTTTTCCACGTTTTCCTCGCCGCAAAGCCGGTTAAGTGGATTTTCGGGTTGTCCCGAATTTGGCTAACGGCCGTGCACTGTCGAGTCGTTAGTGACAGCGTTTTACCTACTCACTGCAGGGTTGTCAACTTTAATAAATGAATACGAAGGCGGAAGATTAAGGCGCCGTCTCACTGTGATTGAGCTGTAGGTTTTTGTCGTATGTAGGTTTGGATATAAATGATTACTTTGGATAATTTATCAGACTTAATTAGTTCTAAGAGTTAGAGTTTTTGAGTAAAGAAAAAATGACAGGTTATAATGAAACGACAGGCAAAAAATATTAGTTTAACTAAATATATAATGGAATGGGGGATTAAATTTAAGTCATTACTATCTGTATATAGACATAATTTTGATAAAATAGCTACATGTGGTAGAAAGTCACATGTACCTACCTAATGCATAGGGATGTGCTAACCCTGCTAAAGTAACTTTGTAACTCGTTTGTCTTACGTAGACTAATTATTATATGTGACGACTGTACATTTCACTGTCACCACCCCACAATGATAAATAACTTCACATTTCAAGTGTATGTTTTTTTTTAAATTATGCATGTATATTTCTGAATATATTTACCCAAACACATAGGTACAATATAATTAAGTCGTGCGTATTACTACTTATATTAAAAAAAAGTATTTCTCTGACTGAGTTTGAAAAGTCTTATGTTACGTTATAGCTCTAGTTTTTAGTAGAGTGTGCTTTGATACAAAATACTATACAATGAAAAATCGTTGATGACTTAGTGATATATTTTTTTTACTATTCATAATTTCTTACTTATAAAAATGTTACTGTAATTTATTAAAAACAATTTTATGGCTACAATTTATTTTTCTAAGCATTTCGTGTCTACAGTGATTAAATTGATGACCCATTTTAACGATAATAACGGTGACTTCAAAATTCACAGACCATTGACCATTTTCTACAATTGATAAACGAGTAGAAGTCAATTACAAAATGCTCAGTAACAGGAAATGAATTAAACTAATGAATACTTGAATCGATTTCTAAACCGCATGACTACTGGTCATCAACGCAACGCACAGTACAATAATGCACTTTAGTTTTGTAGTACGTACATGTTATAAGAGGTGAGCACACGGAATCAAAAGACGGAAGAGCTTAAACATTTCACTTCAGAAATAAGTAACTAACAGAAATCAAATAAAAAGTAAAGATGGATATCTGTATTCAATTAGGTACACATAAATGATTAGGTAAACGGTTTGGCATGAAACTATATATACATAGGGATAAATCATATTATTATCTTGGAATAAAATGAAGTAAATATATTTCTGAAAAAACCATAAGTTCTCACAAAAATAGTTACTATTTATTTATTTATGTACACACAAAGGCACAAAGCTTATTTCTAATAGATTTTTTTCCCTCGACTGGAAAGTTGGAAAGATATGTCAGACACAGTGTGTAACAGAAGAAAGAAATACAAACATGAAACAGATATATTTTTATATGTACCTATATGTTGTTTTCTTCTGTTAGCTTATTTTATAACATGGCAAGTCTCTTGCAACTCAGACCAACATTTTCATACTGAAAGCACACCGCAAAACGGTGCGTTTCCACACCTCATTGCAAACCGGCATCGCATTACAAATAGCCCTATGATTATAAGACATTACTATAATGGACACCGCGTAATTAGAACAATCGACTGCAGTGCTGTCGCAAAAACTATTATACCCCGTATTGTAAAAGTTGTTCAATAAATTGTTGGAGTCATACTGTTTTATATTGTTGCAACTGTTTCTGCAATTGATTGATCTACCTAAGTATATACGTATTATGGTTAGTTTTGATATGTTATTGAAGTTGTGCGTGATTTTTTTTATTTGGATAGGTCCTTTGTTTGACTGTAATCTCATAATCAGATTCCTATAGATGATAAGCTCACAAGGTAAGAAGAAAACTAGATCTCGAGTCTCTAGGCAGTTTTCATATTTAAGGAAAGTATTCAACCATGATGGCACTACAAAGTTCCTTTCAACTGTGTTATAGTGTTCCTATTATGATATCCTTCACTGAAAAATCAAATTACAGTCCATGACTTCTGGTATCAAAGCGGCGAAGGTCGTCAAAGCAATGAAAAATCGCTGAAAATAACAGGATTTAGGTACATACTCACCAATCCGACTGAACTACAAATAACTTACTTCAGAAGTTCCACTTATGATGGTTGCGAGCGATCAGAGATCCCAGAAAAAAACAGTCCTAGATACTTGTAGGTATTATGTACGAGTATATAAATACAATAAGGTATGTTTTGTAAAATTGAATGTCTCCTTGTTGTTGATGTAAACTCCGTACAGGAGAACCTGTCTTGAAGTAATTTGAATACTATTATGACAATATTAAAAACCCGCGAGCACCACATAAAAAGAGAATTAATTATGTTAAATTCAAACTTAAACACGTTCGGAACAATTTTGCAATCAACTCGATTGCATCGAATTTTATCGATAGTCATAACTAATAACACAAAATTGGTTCTTTTACATAAATTATGATAATGAAAAAAGTCCATTTATACATACGCACATATTTAATATGTATGTGTGGCCTCAAATTACGGTAAAAGTTGACGCTAATGACTTTTAGGTAACGACCATTGGCCCACACTAATGATCTGACGGGCCGGCCCACTTTTTTACCGACAATCCGTTTTGGTAATTTACGTTTTTCTATACGACTACTGCGTAACGCGTAAAAACTATAACATTAGTTCCTTGGGCGAATGTTAGAGATCGGTCTTATAAAAATAAAAAAAAGGTAGATTGTATGTACTCAAGTAACAAAACCTTCTACTTGAGTACATACAATCTACCTCCTTTACGTCCAAACAAACTCCAAAAAGTAATCAAGAGTAAGTAGAGATTTTGTAGACCTAAAAAATAATGATATTTTAAACATTTTCTCGTACCATGCATTTGACCAACAACTATTCAAAAAAGAGGATTTAAAATATTAGATAAAAGGTACTGAACCCAAAACTCAAACTTTTTAATGTAGTACATCGCAACACCCATGGCTACCTCATAAAAGCGTGTATAGAATCAATTGTTTCAACATCATTTCAATTGGACACGCATGCGCGCCGATTAGTTCCCGTCACCCATTCACTACTGCCTTTCTAATCTTCAGGTAAAAGTAGATTACCTAATTTTTAAACATGAATTAATAATCTTATTGAGAAATTATTGCTACCTTTGCAAGTTATTAGGTACTAAGCGTAAGCAAGCTCCCGCTTCGCGGTTGTACCTGTGTTAAAATATTTTGTTTTCCCGGAATAAGGAATTAGATGCTATTCTAGGGTATGATCTATCTTAGTACCTACTAAGTTTCGTGTCCAAATACGTTCGGCTGGTTATGGAGCTGGGTGGTAACAAACATAATAATACAACCTAAAGTGGTAGAGTCAATCTTTCACAGAGCTTACTTGTAATATGTTACTTCACTGTTTATTTTGAAATATATTTCCTACCATAGTTTACTCAGCTATCATAAAGAAAACAAGAAAAACTAATTCCGTAAATAGCGTGAGAATTAAATTTACATTTGCATTTTGTTCATAAGTCGCTATAGAGCTTTCAAGGAAAAGCAAAATACGCTGTTAGGTAAGTAGTAAATTTCATTATAATAGCACATAATATAGAACGTGTTATTTTAGCAAAGGTTTCATTTCCTCGTAATTTGTTTCTTGCGTGGCTTGGACTTTAGTAGAGTTTAAAACCTAACACTGAACGCCCATTTACTCTTTAAAGCCAACTCTGGCGGTGGTTAGATGCTCATATTTATACCAAAGACTAAACAATAATAAATTCAGATGGTTCAACTGTTTGCATATTTAATCAATTAGAATATTGGAATAAAAATGATGGAAATAATTCTTTATCTTAGAATAAAACTTTAAGTTTATCATTCTCAGTACTTACTGTTTTGCTTACAAAAGTTTCATAGACTTTTTCAGAGGTCAGTCTACTTATTTTTTAATTCTCTAGAAGCACCTGAAGTTTCTTTCATATTTGATTACTAGTTTCATACATTGATTTGTTTTAAAAACTTCAGAGAGACAGTAGCAAGTATCCACAAATATTCAACCAAAATCTACTCTATGAATATATCAGTGTATTCTTCGTACCCTCAAGCCCAACGCCTATACATCAACGCTTACCCACGCCTCTGATGAGAAGATGATGACCGTAATTTGCGACGCACCAAGACGTCTATGTCTCGTGTTTTTTCACTGAGCTCAGGTATCACCCGAGTACGAAATTACATGTAATTTATCGCCCGTACACAGGGATAACAGTCTGCGAGTGTAAATAATTTTTAAAAATAATCTTTGAATTTTCTTGAAATATTTTCAAGGATTTTTCACTTGAATTTTCATCTATAACAAATTGATAGAAGACGATCATTCAGGTTGTAATAAAATAAAGTGCTACAGTACATTAGACATTTCACTAAATTACCTCGTACTTACCTATGTATCGAACTATTATTATCGGTTTTATAGCAGCAAATTCAGGTTCTAATCTTTTATATCACATTACCGAAATAGTTTTTGGTATAACACAATTCATTATATAGATATGTACCTATCTAAGTGTATAAGTCTAAGGTAACCTACTTATTTATATGAATACTAAGTAATATTAATGTGGTAGATAAAATATCTTAGAACTGATAGAGCGTGATATTATAATTTAGAATACATTTTTGTGATTAATACAACCTATATCATCTACCTATATTTCAAAATATAATTGTTATGTTATTCCTTTCAAATTGGAATGCATAAAATAAATTTATAATTTTTGGGTATTGAAGACTGAAAGGGTATTGAAGTCCTTATATAGGTCACCAAAAATATCTAACTACCTACAGATTAGTAGAGTATTAAAGTCGCAATCTCGCCACATCTCTACTTCTTTGAGTGCAACTTTGGGCTTTTGGTGCAAATTCAAATAGTCAAATTGGGGATATTCATGTCAAATTTCAGCAAAAATACTGTAATAATAATATCCGCAGTATTTTAGTCGTAATTCATTCAGACACTTTTAGTACCTCCTAGTAACTGATTGTTGAGAATGGCCATGAAATTATTGGCCACACTCACTATTCTGATATGAGAAGCCACATTTATCTATTAGAAAATAGGTTCCTAAGTCAAAGTCCAGTTTTTCTTGTAGGTAATGTAGGTGACACATAAGATGATGAGGAATAATTGGCTTAAAGGAAGGAACAGGCTTTTATGTGATGCAGTGTTGTATGAAAACAAATAAACTGCGCCTTAAGTGGTTACTATAGTAATGTCAACGTTTTTGCGGTAAGCACGAGTTGATATTTTATAATGACAGCCTTATTTTATTTAAATCGTGTCCAGCGTGGTTTTACCAACTGTTTATTTTGCCTTTATTCCGATTCCGACACGCCGATTTCGTGGTTTTATAGTATACTACATTTACCATAATGACCATTGCAAGGTAAAATATTTAACACAGTAAAACATAACTTAAAGTTGTGAGTATTAAGGTAGGTTTTCGTTTAGTTTGGCTACATTAACGATATTTTAATTGAGTCGATCCTGACGTAGAGTAATGATTGGATGTAACATCGATTTATTTTGAGTTCTCGTTTGTGATTGGCGGTCGCGATAAGTTTGTATCTATCAGGTAATGTTTTTATAATCGGTGTATCCAGATTTTCATCGTGTATTCGTAAATTACTGTCTCATAATATCAGATAAACTTGAATTTTCTATGAAGATCAAACGAGTACCCATCGGTCATGTATGCTTGATACCTACACCTACCTATTTAGTTTCCATTATTGTTTGAACTTATTTCGTCGATCATACGTATTTATTAACATTTATATCAAAACTGATATCCACTACTTGTCTTAGCTATGTACGCATTTACCGAAACTTTAACTCGTAAAAATCTTATTTTACAACTATGTATCAGAAATTTAATAAGTATTCTTATAATTTAATACCTAAGTATATATACTTTCTTCAAATTTTCTATTTTGATAACATTGCATGTTTACCAGGTTAGCATTGAGACCCTTAATCCCTCGGGACTCAACCAGATTCGACCCTAATGAGCCTTTTCTTGACAAATGGGTGTTCGGGACCCGCCCTCTATCGGTGATCAGTGAACTATCTCAACTTTGTCTTGATACACATTCTGTTAGAAGGCGTTTCGTAAAATAGATTTTTTATTTCACGTATTTTTCTACTATCTTAATATTATTACTATTGCATACCTGTTGCTAGTATTTTACTATTTAGAAATCGCTTGTATCGCTAAATTTTCATATAAAAATTACTTTCCAATTTTTTTTTTCTGTGAAGTTTTATCTCTGAAGGTTATGAATAATTAAAACTTTAAAATTTTCTTTACAGGTTTATCTCATTTATCATCATTATACTCATTGCTTCTAAAATAATATCCAAACAAAACATAATAATGCAATAATAACACCTTATACTTTTTGGATAGTCAACGTAATCGTAAATCAAAGGGTATTCCAAAATTTTACTACTCTATTCAACGCCTACAAATTCTAAGTTAAATTGCCAACATCCGTCTGTACGTGAGCCGCGAAAATCTTAATTAACAGATAGGCACAAGTCATTCATCTTGTCGCTATGTGATAAGGTGAGGGGAGTCCGCCCCTGCTCAGGTAACGATATCTCGTAGTGATGATGTGAGATTCATTATTGATAATGATTGATAGATGTATACAATCATTAATGATTCTTAGGTACGGTAGCTGAACGTTTTGAAGTGTTTGCTTTGTTAATTTTCCTTTAAGAATTTTGATGATGAGCAATTTAAAACATTTGGTTGATTAGGTTTGGAAATTTATAATTTGTCTTCTTCTTCTACTTTCGGCTAAAATATTCTAAATTATTTTAGAAGGTACGTGTTATAAGGTACTAATTATCCCTATGATATAAACAGGCGTCTTACATACGTACTATTTCATGTTTGGCAAATACGTAAATTTTATATTGAATCTGTATTTTTCATATTAGGTATAGAAAAGATATACAAGAAAAATGGATCGACAACTTTTCTTAGAACATATGTTATAACCGTGTTCATTATATTGTATCTTGTTCATTTACTATGATGCAAATTTTCTAAATCTAAATAGGTCCTATATAAAAGGAAGGTGTAACTGACTGATCTATCAATGCACAGCTCAAACCAGTGGACGACGACGAGGATTTTTGAAAATTCAACCCATCAAAGGGGGTAAAATAGGGGATCGCGGGTGAAACCGCGGGGTGAAAAGCTAGTAAAACTATAAATTATTTCCAATATCTTATTTGTTACAGTTGTGGGGAAGTACTTGTTTTAATATAGAAAGTTTTTAAAAGTCACAAGTTTCAGGAACAAATACTGAAGTGAAGTAAATAAAATAAAAATCCATCGACCAACTGAAGAGCAAATATTTATAAACGAAAATACATTAAATTTATTTAGTCAGTATTAAAAATAGCTTTAACACTAAACAAAATATATGATGCAATGAAAAATTACAACGAAAACATTACGCGCCAAAATTAGGCGAGTTACATTAGGGGCGCTCTCTATAATTAAACATCAATACCGTTACAAAAAGTAAATAAACAGGGTATATAGGGGGTTGAGGGGGGTACGGGAGGGGAGGCCGGGAGGTCTCGACTATGACTAATGTGCCGCGATCCGTCAGTGTCACTCGCGGGCTGAGGGGGGCGCCACTTTCGACCAGGGCCGGAGCGCTGGATATCCTTTCGGAATAACATTTTCCCTATTCGGATTTCTGTACAGATATGTATCTATATGTAAATTTTACTATGGAATTTAAGTTTGTTTGAACGTGAGATATAGAGTCGAGATTATTTTTATGATATCATACTTTGAAGGTTGGCTTACTGCGGTGAAATTAAATATTTTCAATTGTTTTGCTGTCTCATATGTAAACATATTGTCCTATGTCAAAAAACAAGCTGAATAAAACATTACACTAAACAGGGACACTGACATACCACGATTTGTTTTTATTCGTAAAAAAAACATTTTGCCATAAAATATTTTATTATATAAATAAAAGTCATCCGACTCTGTAGTTTCTGAGTCTTTTGAAATTGGTTTCCGCGCAGGCCAGCGAAGCAGATACTCCGCGACACATCACCCCATCTCTAGGGCATACCGCGGGCACAATTAGATAAAATAAAAAAAAGAAACGAGTAATCCCGCGCCCAACTAGATTGCTTTCGGGATCGTGGGGTTGCCGTGTCAAAAAAGGTATAATTTAAAAAAAAAACAGGATTAATTGGTTGCCTTGTCTCTTGTCAGACACAAAGCTAACACATAAACAATGACAAAAAAATCTTTTTTTTTATATAAAGATACTACGCAGATAATGTTATTAACTGCGCTGTCTTGTTACATAGCAAAAGGTTAACAATTTTAAATAAATAAATACTCTGAATATTATCATTATACCTACTATACAAGTGTCTATTTTTTATCAATAATATCATACTTTTATAAAATATTTCTGTAAACGTAAAAAGAACATCAGTACGGGAAGCGAACACATAGCATGCGAACATTAATTATTCATACCGCTTTTTTCCTTTTAATTTCATCAAATTTATTTCACTTGAACAAATGGACGAACATTAATATTACATTTTACGGTATACGATTATTTTACACCTTGGTTTATTCGAATTTATTTGGGATTGAGAAATATTTAAAATACCTTGGTACCTATTTCCAACGTAAAATTATTTTTGTATTTATGGTTGATACTAATTCTAAACAAAAATATTAATAAATAACTAAACTAAGGTACCATATCATATACCGCTCATACCTACACTGGGCAGAGGTATTCCACTTTGTGCACCCATGTTTAGAGCACTGACGCTGAGAGCACCAAAGATATTCTTTTTAGAGCCCAGCCGTTCTTGTTGTTATAAATTGTGTCACTAACCCGACATTGTTTTTTTATTCCTAAATAACATGTAAAAAAAATACTTTGGTTTTTTACTGGGTTTGCGTTAAAATTTAATTATATAATAACAGACAGCAGCAGATTTCGTCATAAACAATAAAGTATAGGTGTATAGTGCCCATGCTAAAGCTGAACTATTTAGAAAATTAAGATAATTATAGGCTCAGTATCCGCCTGCTTCGCTAAAATTATGAATATTGAATAAACATGCGCACAGTGAGATAAATAATTAAATTAATTAGTAACGTAGCACAAATACGGTAAGTTTTAATTCAATACCCATTGAAAGGAAAGTTTGTCGATCAAAAATCAACCAACGAACATTCTTTATAAGTTTCATTTTTCATTGTGAAAATGTTTTCGGAAGCTTACAAAATGAGATTTTGAATGGGCAATCGTGAAAGGACTTTGAGCCCAAGGGTTTAGAGACTTGTGTTGCGTAACTCGGTATCGGCAGAAGTTTTTGGAATCTGATCACGTTGCACCATAACAAAATGATACTAGAGTCTGGTTAGGTAAGGTTGAATTTTCAGGAGGAGGGTCATGAGTTCCATCTCCCCTCAACACACCTCAGACCCTCAGACAAATGACGTAGCATTTGTCCAAATGATGGCGCGGGCGGCGGAGAGAATGAATTTAAATTATCATTCAGTGGTACTAACATATACTGCAACAATGTCCAAATTCGGCTTGTGTGGGTGCACTTCAGTATTTCCTTTGAAAATCGAAAATAATTTTGTAACTGATATACCTAATACTCAGAGATCTCTCTCCCCTCTATGACCAGATTAAGAAAATAGTTATGCTAATGCACAAATTATGATCTTGAGTTATTTTTCATCGCGATGAAATTTACACTAAAAAAATCTCAAAGGCCTTCGCGTAGATCAAACGACATCCTCGCGACTCTATTCCGCCGCGCTCCTAAACGGCTTGTTTGAATTCGTTCTTCCTTTGAATTCTTTTTAGCCGCTCTTTTTTGGCGGCAAAGGAAATTGAGTAATGGCAGCGTCACAGATGGCATCATGGTAGATTGATAACGCGAATGAGGAGCGTACCGTTCTATTGTGCCTCCACTTTATATGTTACTTACGGATAGAAAGTTTTGTCGGCAAAAAACCCGCGTACCATATGACGCTTGTATTTATTTATAATAATTTATAAAAGTATAAGGCTTGAGTTATGGTTTGGCTGATTGATTGGATGGCTCATAGAATATAGTTTTTTTAAAGGAAAATAAATAAAAAGAGATGTTGAATTTCCGTATGAAATTCATCATACACATCACTTTGGTTTTAAGTTTGTTTTTACTGTTTGGTTTGGTGAACAAACAAACGACCTTATAAAGCAAATACAACTAATATCTTATTATCATTTAGTGCTATTAATTATTCTTCTTACCTTTGATACCAACATTTGTTAAGAACAATAGCCTCACATTGCAATAATATACAGCACAGGTGACACAATCATAAGCATTACTTATCCTATAGTATTTATAAGTACACCATACATTTATAGCAGCTAAGCCGTCGATGTGCGTACTGACAAATTACTATAGAGACAGAGAAACACGTTTCCCAACTACGGCCGTAACAGAAAACAATCCTGTGTGTGGTACTTAAAGAAAAAAAAAACAATAGGGTCGTGATGAAGACGTAGCCATTGTGAACAACGAGCGAGCCATATTTCACGGCTTTGTATGCCTTCAGAGCCCGATTAATTCTAGATATCTCCATTGGCCTATACGAAATAGTGTGATGAAACCTTTTTTTGATTCAGTTGATGTTAACAACAGATGCGTGGGATTTGGACATGTATAAAATATCACAATGAATTGTTGGTGCTTTCTAACATTGTTCTGTTTTGTGTTAAGTACACGTGTACCCACTCGTTTGCACTTGTCTTTTAGTTTGCTTTCTGCCTTGAGATCATAACACAGGTGATTTGGAAACGGTATACTTAGTAGGCCGAAAGGGAATTCATGTGTAACTAATGCAGATCACGAAAAAAATATTGTAAGTGGAAAACAACACCAAAAAAATTCCAAAATCACCTAATATATGTATACCTAAGTAAAAAACCAAATGTGATATTCAAAATTTATGCATGAACATTATTGTTTTTTCCTCTCTTAACTATAATTTACGTAAGTCTCCGACTCTTAAAAAGGACTGAAAAATAAATAACATCGAATAGCATCCCCATTCTGAGATATTTCCATACTCACCTACTTTAGAAAGCCGAACGACATTATGCAAATAAAGTAAATTGAATTACCGGAGTTAAATGTCGTATAAGATAAAAACGACGTCGCAATCTACAACCCAATGAGGAGACGTTGTATTAACATATTCAGACCTCTATTGAATATTTATATTATGTAGGATACTCCCGGACAACTGGTGTCGGCTCTTTACTCAGTCTTGTAGCACTAATGGACCCCACTATCTCTCCCGGGTACGCGTCAAAACAAAAACAGACAAAAAAAATAGATTAGCGGTCTACCTTTGAGGCTTTTACCCGATCTAATTATAATAAGAGAAAAACAAGTGAACCTTGGGAAATAAAACGTCAGGTAAAGAGATATAGAACACATGAGTGGTTTTTTTTTTAAATATACATGTCTATGGTGTTGAGCAGCCAGGTTTTATTACATATATCAGCAAGTACTTAAATTTTTTTACCATTTTATTGCTTTTATAAAATAATATTTTGTTTTTAAATATGGTGACATGCCTACCTTGTTTGTGATTAAGACGTGGTTGTGATTAAGTAGAAATTTAATTGTATTCTTAGTAAGGTAAGAAATTTAATATAGGTAATATTATACTTTATCGATTATTGCTATTTCTGACATCGTATTGATTAACGTTTTTCATTTATGTAAACTGGTGGGTATTCATGATCAGAATCTACGACAGTTTTATATTCTTCCTAATATAGACTTTTAATTAAACTTTATACCATCCTTAAAAGGAACCTTATTAAAAACCCATCAAACGCTTTTGGTTCGAAGAAAAGGTTGTTTCCACTTTGCACAAGAAATGTAGGTAGTATTTCTGGTCAGTAAGTTGGTAATCAATTGGACTTTAAAAAAAATCCTGTAAGACAAAAATATTCCTGTATTTTGGGGTTCTCAAGAACATCTAATTGGTATTGATCCTATTAGACAAAATTATCACTTTTTAAACTAGGTATCCTACATAAAGTAAATTGTAGTTTCTAATTGAGAGAATAATATTTTGATTAATGTTAGTAAGTATAATAGAAATAAAACGTGCGTCATTCTTGCCTACACACACTAAAGACATACATACATATTAAAGAGAAAACTAGAAAAAAAAATACTCACAAAATGCTGGCGGCAAGTGGAATACACCACCCGTCCCACTACGAAAAGTCGAACTCACGACGAAGCGGCGTGCCTTGTCGAAATTTATAAAACCCGGAGGCATTTCTTGCAATCACCAAATCCTGTTGTAAAAAATATACTTTAGTTTTATTTCACTTTTCAGCTTACTGTTCCGATTATAATAATTTTAGTAGCACCCACGGTTTCACCCGCTATCCTTATTTTACACCCTTAGGGGCTGAATTTTCAGAAAACCTTTCTTAGCGTATGCCTACGTCATAATAACTAGCTGTATACCTACCAAATTTCAGTCCGATCCATCCAGTGGTTTGAGCCATGCGTTGGTAGATCAGTCAGTCAGACAGTCAGTCACGCTTTCCTTTTATATTATTTAAATTGTTAAGACTTTTTTAACACTCTTGTTTTTTCGAGTTGTCAGGTCAGTTAGCAATCGTCGAGAATTTGTAGTTGCTACTAACCTTGAATACTATTAGGTAATAATTATATAGGGTTATTTTTAAATCACTAGTAATTTAAGGGGTGGAAGTAAGTAGTCACGTACTCATCAATATGAATAACTTCTCCTATGAGACCAGCTCTGAAATATCGAAAAATGTTTGAGACTGGGTACGGTCTGCCGATATTTTGTAGTTGGACCCATAGTAAAAGTTACGTTATATATTTATGAGTACTTCTACGCCTTAACGGAATGGAAATAAAATAAAAAGAACCCTCTTCAATTTTAGAAGCAATCTGTTCCAAAATAACACGATATAATATTTGTAGAGATGTTGCGAAAATTTATATTAAAATCAACATCAAATTCCGAATATTAAAGTCGACTCGTGCTCACATAGGCTCATGAATAAATAAACAAGTGTTTATGTAATGCTTGGCCGGGATTAAAATTCAAATATTCTGACAAGTCAATCTACAGCGGTCCCGGGCGGTCCCCGGTCGGCCCCAGCGCGGACACTGCGACCGAGTATCCTGCAGATCCTATAGTATATGCAGAATATTGAGACTATTCAAATCTAAATCATTTTTTTTTGCTGGCTGGACTATTTATCACTAATCTGCTAGTAAAATTATGTATGAAGTAATAAGCGGTTCAACAAGGCGATTAACTTAGAAATCTAGATTCCGCCCCGCGGTTTTACCGGCGTTTTCTTTGATATTTAAGGATTCTTGTTGATTCAAGGTATTATCTACCTACGTAGGTCCAGTTGATAGGTAATATTTATTAGACATTTGGTTACCAAGCTCGTATGGAATTAAATGGCCATGTGTAAAACAATTGAAGAGGATATTTATTTATTAAACTAAACTCAACAGTGGTCAAATTTAGATAGATGACGATGGATTCCAGTCATCTCAATTTATATTGAATGTATATTTATATTGTTTTTTTGGAATTGCATTTTTTGTACTAGGTAATTATTATGGATTTAATGTACCTATTAGAAATGGTAGGTTAGTGGATAATAAAATGCAGTCGGCGTTTATTTGATAACAAGTGGCCGTATTTGAAGCGTATCCTAGGATAAAATATGAATAGGTACCCTCGATTTAAATTTATTTCAATGAAGTTAATGAAAATTAATATGTTTAATAGTTTGCATAATCTTATTTTTTTCCGTATACTACGAACATTAAACACATACAGTGCATTTGCATACGTTTCTACACCGCGTACCTATGACTGCTGGATTAATGCTGTGTTATCCGGGGCCTTAGCTTTACACCTCGATAGAAAGCATGATTCACTGCGGAAATTTAATTAAACTACCATTATCATTTACAACCATCGATAAAGACGAAGCAATCAACTACAGGAAAGTATAATCATGCTAATTAAGCCATTAACAAAATATTTTTTTTAAAGCTTAAATAAGAAGGACCCTTACCAATACCGTTCCAAAACAGGTATACTAGTTAAATCAAACAATAAAGGATTGCAAGTAATTAAAAATACCAAACACTTTATTATCCAAAATTAAAACATCAAAATCAAACACAAAAGACGCCATATTTGGTCGGCAGGCACGTAGTGGAACACGCACCGCTAACAGAAAATAAGGGACACACAGAAAGACAGGAAGGGCCTGTGTGAGTGAGAGGGCATCAAAACAGGCCTTCGGCCGACAGGGAAGGCGATAGTGACGCGATGATTGAACGCGCCACAAGAAAAATGATCACCCGTCAAGCGGCGACTGAGAGAAACTACCCCTAGCGGGCGAGACAAGGATAGATATAGCCCCCGTTGATGAGTGTAAGTGCGACAGGTTGATCCAAAATAGGGGTGACGTACAGTGATGGATTATGCTTTTCTCTCTAAAGAAGGGAGGGGCTCACAGGTCGTTATGGAAAAAGCTGAGGGAAGTGGGGACCGACATGTGTCGGAGACGTAGACCAAACCGATGGTGCCCCTAATTGATTTCAGTGTGGGTCTAGAAATTTAGTTTTTGTTTTAATTACTGTTTATAGTTCTTTAGTAGGTATCTTACGTATTACATTCGCATTTTAAAATTATATTTTATTTTAATTTCTTTATATGTAATAAAAGTACCTACATTATTTTATAGTTATTTTTTCAAAGAATTGAATTGCAAATATAAATAAGTAATTTAATTTTGAAATTTATTGTCATGCACTGGTATAACTTAATTTTAAATATTTTAGCAGTATTTTTTATTTTAATTAATTAGTAATGTTATTATAGGAATAATATTGCACACACCGTTCGTAGTTCACTTGACAAGCCAGTCCACAGCTCTTACTTCTATTCCCATCCAAGACAAACATTTAATAAATAAATAAAAAAAAATTATGAGCATGAAAATGTCTGTTTGTCCTGATTCTGGGTGTAATTAGGTATCTATATAAGTACCTATGTATTTACAATGAAAAAATGTTAATGTAGTATATCAGTTATCTGGTTTCCATAGCACAAGCTCTGCTTAGTTTGGGATCAGATAACCACTAACGTGAAGAATTTCCCAGGATGTTTGTTTATATTAGTGTAAGCCGTAGCTCTCCTAAAATAAAGAGCATGTGGGTAATCTAAGTATGTGCTAATGTGTAGTTGACCCCAACAATCAAGTCTGAATCTTTCGACCCCGCGTATTAAAATTTTTCGGAGGGGCACCTAAAATGCCACTGACAGAAATGCCTTTGTCCACTTTGAAGGGCGTTTATTGTTTTATGCCTTTGTTGTGTGAGAATTTAAATCCTTAATTATTCATAGGATTGTTTTGCTCGACAATATTTTCACAATAGGCCCTCGGTTTTGCAAGGGAGGTAATCGGTTTGATTAATAAATTGTCAAGTTGAATCCAGCGTTAGAATATAAATTGTTACCACAGATATTTCATCCCATTATTATTGCGAGATCCCGCTCATTGTTTTACGAAATGTCATATCTCATTCTGTCACCTGATTGTTTCGGTAACAGGTTACAATGGTAGGTGTCTTACAGTTTGTGCTCGGAATTGAATGAATTTTGTGGTTTGGAATGGTATTTATGAACGAAGTAGGTACCTTTTTAGTTTGTGATGAAAATTACTTAAGTTGTCTAAAAATATTTGTTACGTTAATTTATTTTAATTTAGGTATAATTAATCCTCAATATTATGTTTGTATACTTATTTCCTGAAAATATTAATAATGTCTTAGGAGTCATATTTTATTCATTAGCTAGTTTAATGAATAATTAATCTCCATTTTTAAATTAAGTTACTAAAAATCAACCTGTGTCATGGATGTAAGATACAATTTTTTTTTATTGTAAACCTCTCCAGGTAATATTTTCACTTATTGGGTTTGTTTATTTTATAGTGAAGTAAGCACATACATTCTACTAACTAATATAAAACTTGCTGACATTATGAGACAATAACAGAAATGTTATCATATGAATCAAAATAAAACAAACAAAAATGATTTAGGATAACAACACACTTTGTATAATATGTAGGTATTTTGTTCAGCATCAAAGGCAAACATTAAACACTTTAAACATTGTTACAATCTGCCACCGTTCTTTAAAACAAATTAATTTAGACAAGAGGAAGATGTAAAAACTTCCAAACACCAATTACGTTTTATTGTACGCCATTATATTAATCATCGGCGAAATTAATTTTTCATTTGGACAAATCGCCGAGAGGTTGCTACAAATGTATTTGGGTCTTGATTGATAACTTGTTCTTTGGATAAGTATTTCCTCTCAGCATTGGAAAACAGCATTTGGTTTCCTTTTCATATAAATATACAGTTATTTAAACGTTACGGTATATTTATTTTAAATATTACTTATTATCTAGGAACTATTTAACATCACAACGTAATATATAATATGATACACTTAGTAAAACTTAATTAGGTAAATTGTTATTTCTATAATTGTTGCATATATAATTACAAATGTCAAAGGGCTAAAATGAGTGTAAACGCATTGTATAATTGATTTACCGGTCATTGTTTAAGTCTCAGTGCATAGCCATCTCATTAATGATTCAGGAGAGCAAATTGTGCTACCTAATTACAAGTGAATGAGCAAAGACAATACCGTATTTATGTTCTACGATTTATCACACAAAGAGACGATGTTTCGGGCAGCCAGTGAACACTGGCCACACAATGAAAACGAGAACCTTAAAATTGTGCTTAGAAAACTATTAGCATGATTCTTGACAAATGACAGACGACAAAACTATGACATAGCCTCGTGCACGCCGTTCACTGAAACAAAAGGGAACACTTAAAAAATATAAAGAAACAATTGCCTTTTATGTGTGTGCTAATGAGACCATTTTTCAAGACATGTTAATATTCATAACAAATTTTATAGTTCAAATGTTTAGCTTTCGATGCAACGATGTTGGACTATTAAGGGATGTTGTGTCAGTTATAAAACTACAGTATTTAAATCGAATGTTTCTCATCTTTCGAGTTTGACAGTAGTTAATCAAACGAAACATTGTTGACGCCGCGATCCATTATACATGAGCATGCGATTATTTTGATGAATTCCCTGAGAATATAAGCATCAGAACTCCCCTAAAATCTCGAAATCGAACAAAAGGAACATGTGATGCTCCCTTCGTATCCGAGGCTAATGCTCACCCCACATAGAGGAAGGAGATGTAGAGAAAAATGCGTATTTATAGCAAATACTCGTACTCAAACAGTCCTACATTGTGTACGAGTCAAATAAATGAGTCTCATTTTTCGTGCTGTCAAAAAAATCTGAATGGAAAAGAAAACGTGGCGGCGAAAAAACGGCAGGCTGCGGGGTTTTTATTTCGTTTTTAATGTAATACTGATTTGGGATGTTTCAGATTAATTGCGCCTTACCTGAGGTGGCGGCGGCAAGGGTGACGCGACTGAAAGAGTTCTCGGGACGCTGATCGATCGCGCAGCGCAGATTGAAAGGAGAAACGTGAAAGGTAATTATTCATTTGGCGACTAGAATAGAACACTTTTGTACCTTTATCTCGGATTTTTTCACGACTTTTGCACGAAATTTGCAAGTAAATGGATGGAGTGACACGGTGATTTGTTTAGTTGGACGCGTTCGTCTTCCTATGAATTCAATTCACGACCGACACTTGCTTTAAAGAAATGGTAATTGGGAGTTTTTGGGTACCCACAGAACGTTAATATTTTATTGCAGATTTTTTTAACCTTTTTAGAGATTAAAATTAAACCGATCAAAATAGCGCTACTTTAGTAAACTCGCAACGTGAACTAACTCTGACAAAGATTGTCAATACAAACGAATGCGAAATAATAAAACGAAACAAAGCAAATAGAATAATAGAAACACTTTCAAAAATCTAGTGCAAAAAATTTGCATGCCAATTGGCAGACAATAGGCGCCATGGAACCCGGAAGATTGCATAACGATGGACAAAGAGCCAGGAGCACATGTGATCCTGGCCTGATTTCACGAGACTTATCAAAGGAGCCACGGACTACTGCCACACCAGGAACCTTTTGTTTCAATGGCCTTTATGATTTATGTGACATTTCTTTGACGTTTTATGACGTACGCCTCATTTGAATATTTCAACTTGTGCTTTGCACATTTAGCTCGCCCATAGAGATTTTTTCCAACACACTGCGTAAGTCCTTAGCATTTGAATGAGCATTTGGTAACCAGATTAGGTTTCTATGAACCGAGACTATACGTGTGTAAACAAGAGTCACATTGACTCATTAAGATATATTCCTAAATGTTACAACAATAGGTACTATATTTACATCTGAATAAACTATAGTTATAGTGGCGAGGTTACGTAACCAAAGGGCAGTGATTATGTGGCTATCGAAGGCAAAAAAAGGAATAAAGTATCGAAAATGAAGTCTTCAAACCGGGTACGATGTTGTTACGAAATTACAGGCAGCTAGGCGGCGAAAACTGGCAAATTATAGTCTTGAGACCACAGACATTGGCCGCGGTGAGGTCCAAGCCGAGCTCGTGGCCGATAGAGATCGTCATGATTGCATGTTCAACTATTGTGAAGGACCCATTATGGTGACTAACTAAACGCTTCGTTGCGCTTTCGTAATATTCCTCGAGATGCGTACGGCAAAAAGTTCTTCATAAAGTTCTATGAACCTTTATAGGGATAATTTTGAAAAAATAGTAAAATTATAAGATGAAAACATGATTTATTAGGAAATTATTTCTCTATGTTAAAATATTTATTTTTATACTTTGTCCTCTAAATGACTTATTATTTACCAATATCTACTAGTCACTATAGTCGATCTTGTGATTATCGATCGAGTTAACCTTAGTGAAGGCATTTTAACTTATTATATTAATAATTAAAACAAGCACAGGAATATTTTATCGACATAGTGCATTATAGGTATAAATTAGTGCAGCAATAATTTAGATAGGTACCTTTGTAATATTTCTATATGCGTCTAATATTATACTATTACTTTGCAAACCAATTTGTGAACATATTCTCAAACTTCGAAAGCTACGCGTAAAAACTCACCCTCTATAACTGCAGCAATGTTGGTACTTTTACACTTAAGCGTTTTACTTAGAACGCTAAACCCTATCATCTTGTCCCGGGTTTGACCGAGCCAATCATGTCCCAGATAATACTTGGCTACGGTTGGACGTGGCCCGATGTCGACCACAACTCTTGTAACAGGGCAAACGTGTCGGCATTTTGTGGCCCAAAAGAACTGGATATAAAAAGAACGCAATTTATTCCAAAAATATTTTTAAAAACAACTTCGGAAACTACAGTTTCAACACCTCGAAGCAGTGATTACTATCTTTATGCACTTAATGGTTTTAAGGTTTTTATTATCTATTTGTTTATCCGGTAGGTTTATAATATAAAATAAATTTAGTATAGTTTCACCAACTAACGATTTACAAATTTATTACACGCCTGGATCCTGTATTTAATTAATATTACTCGAGACTATAAATACCAAACGTAAATAACTTTTTTATTTAACTATGAATATATCGATGCTGAAATAAGACAAGAATCAAAACCATTTATTTATATGTTGAAAAACTAAGTATCATGTTTACTTTTTCAAAAGTTCGATGCCTTGAAATCATCAGTTTTAGTGATCCCTAACGTCTCAATACCCAAGTAACGAGTTGGCCATTAATACAGGGATGTATCGCGAGATAACTTTATTCTGGTAGCCGACTGCTTTGTATGCGGCGGTCCATGCGTCCGTCATTACCGTCTTACAAACATTATTTCTCATTCCCATCCTCAATTTTCTACCTTATTTCTTCGAAGCTAAAGTCCGTCTCGTCTGTCTGTTTATGTTTGAAAGCGTAGCCCTCTCGCTTTTATCTTATTGGTCAACCATTACTCCTAAATTTAAACTCTTCATTATAATGCCGCAGTGAGAAAACTCACGATAACAGACAAGCACGTGAATAAAATATAGGTAATGAATTTTGATAAAGGTGAGTCGAGAGCTTGTGGATCGATAAATTAAACTTGAGACATAGAAACTTGTTTATGTAATACTACCTATGAACGTTTATAATGATGTGATGATGTGGATATATTTGATGATGGTAATGATAATAAATTTAATAAATAAACTGTTTATTGATAAAAAAATTATAACGGCTATGTTTGTACGTATACCATTTTATTTAATAACATTACAATGATTAAAAATAGGTATTTATTGTTTGAAAATGAGCGTAACATATTTTGATCAAGATTACTTTTTTTTCATCACATAAGTACCTATTCCTGACATCCTTTCCCAAAACCCGAAAAATAGCTTAGGTACTGAAAATCATTACCTTCATGATAAGTTTCATTACCAACTTATTCCCTTAAGAACAGTAATTTTGTAGAGGGCTATTATATACTCGTAGGTTTTATAACCTGGGTTGAGAACACGACTGGCTGATAATGTTGTTTACCTCGTTTGACTTTACGTTCAGGCTTTTTAGATTTAATGCCTTTTAGTTACCAATATAGTTGGCGAGATTCTTATGATCGGTGCGATGGGGTGGTCAAACAGCCTCCTTTAATAACTTAATAAAAATATTTATAATTATTTACAACAAACATACAAAATACAAACTATATAGGTATAATTTTTTCTTTCTTTCTGTATAAATATAAAAGAAAATCCTCCAAGGGGCCGCTGCTGATGATGACTTATTTATGTAGGTAATAAACTATAGGAATAAGAAAGTAAATTATACTTTATTCCCGAATAGATTTTCATGGTTTATAATATTATTTGGTATGTGAACTTTCATAGCTATGTAGGTACTTTGAAAAAGAGTTTATTTTTTAGTTGAATTTAGTATGAGTATCTATAGGCAAAAATCAGTATACAAAAATATTTATAAATTCAAAAACAATCGATACTTTTCACCGCGCAAACCGAAATCGATTACCAACAATCGATACTCGCTCTCAGGAGGAGGTTGGGGGGAAAGGGAACGGTTGTCTCTGCACCAGGCGTTGACTAATCGAGGCGCGTCCGCGCGGAATAAGACTGATTGCACCGGAGCTCGCCTATGCCTGCCTGCTATGTGGTTCGCCCGAGCCCTCCTACCTACACAAACCGACATTATTTAAGAAATCAGCTCGCTCGAGCGGCAACAAAAGGGAGTTTTTACCGCCCACGCTACGTGTTTTTGAAGGACTTATTACTGGGAGTAAGTACCTCTGTGTATTTGTGAGATTTTAATACGCACATGTGATATAATTAGGAAGTAGGTATACTAAATAGGTACCTACCTACAGAATCAGTGTTAAAATCTCGATGATGCTTCAAAACAATACTGTATGGTGACGCTTCGATAAAACAATGCTCTGTTATAAAAAATTAATGCCAATAACTGAAATTATTGGTATTATTTAATGGTAATTGATTTGTCATAAGTCAGTATAAAAAAAGAAGGCTTCAATCCACTACAAGAAAGGATAATTAATGTTACTACTAACTTTGCTTCCATCATGAATATCAATTGAGTATAATAGCGACGTAAATGATTGATGTAATTAAAATACATTTCCACTCAATAGCGTGCCATACACGCCCACTTTCCTCTATAAGTGTAAACTAACACTGCATCATGCATTTGTTAGTACTTCTATCTCAGTTTACAGTGTATAAAAGAGCAAGATGCAACATTCATGACGAAGGTGGTAATTACGTTATTGCATTATAATTGTGGTATTAGCTGGTCACGCGAAACAATCGAGTTGGGCGTAATTTGCACACCTTACCGATGGAGAGCAAAAATGGTCGATGTAATAATAAAGCGATGAGCTATAATTTGGTTTCACAAGTGTTATTTAATGTTAAAATACGGATCTCGCACTTTATATTTATATAAGTTTATATAGATTGCATAAAAAGATGAAATTACTACCGTTATGCATAACAATAGAATCTCTTGTTATAAGTATACAGTGATTTTTACATTATCCTAACTAATATTATAAATATGAAAGTCTGTTTAATTGTTTGTCTTTCTTTTACGCAACACAGAAGAAAAGGATTAATGTGATTTTTAGCATAGAGATAAGTTATAGACCGGATAGTAACATAGGCTACTTTTTGTCTCGCTATCAAGGAATAACCCGCGGGCCGAAAACAATAATCCTACAAAATTTACAGTTAGGAGTTTATCGTGAAAACCTCTGATGAAAAATTTACTCGAGTAAACTAGTAGGATCTGTTGGATTTACGATGTATTTCGAACCGGTGGTAGAGTCAAGATGACTCATCAGGTCATAAACTGATTTGACTTTAGTTCAAAAGTGTACTTTAATGCTAAACTAATTTGTTTGATATTACCTCGAATTTCGTATGTTAATATTTTTGTGTTGTTTTTAAGGTATAATATATTTTACAGTCTACAGTAAGTAATAGCTATAATATACTAGCAGAGTATATATTCCGTAACATATTAACGTAATGTAGGGCCTTCTTGGTCTTCCTGTAAAACACTTCTACAAGCGTCTTAGGTTTGTTAGTTTGAAAGTCAAAAGGTATCAATTAATGAAATAGTACAAAAATAAACAAATTGTTATTCATCTCAAGGTTCTCCATAATCCAACTGTAGAATATCGTCTCAAAAAATTAGTCGTATCTATTAATAGGGGCAACAGTCAGTATAACTTGAATAGGCTATTAAAGTGTCGTATAACTAATCTTTAAATAGATACAGACGCACCGCTTCATTGGCGATCTATCAAACTTTCGCCAGTAATCCAGACAGCAAATAAAACAATTAACTATTACACATAGTACAAACGCTACTCGCACGTCTGGACAGCTCAGCAGACTGATGGCAAATGCGATCGATGGTGACAAATCGGTGTCGACACACGACTGTACGGCTTGTTACACGCTGCCGACTGAAAAGTCGCTGTAATTTTGGGTTACAACTGCTATATACTATTTTATGAATCATATAATGGTGTCAACAATATTTGAGGCTCATATATCAATGATCTTTACTAACTGTTGCATAAGTCACCATAGATTTAGATTTTAAGATGAATAAAACAACTAACAAATGGTAACCCTTAGTAAAAGTTAGGTACTAATTTGAAAAGCCATAGAACTGAAATAATTACGTTCATGTCGAGTCAAGTCTCTTTAAATATGCATTAGAATACAACGCAGATGAAACTCTTGTTTAGCAGTGAATATATTGCGAGCTAATCACTGCCTATAAGTACTAGTTGTAAAATTAAATTAAACAGTTTTGTAGTTAATGTGTACCAAGCCTATTCCAGTACACGGCATCGGTATGTGGCATGCAATAGTAACGAAACGCGATACGATTGCATGCCATAGTACATAGCTCAAATGCCCGCATGCCTTTATAAAGGGTGGGGTCCCTTAATATTGGATAGAATTATTCATGTCATGATGTTGGAGTGACGTTTGATGTTAATCTCACTTCCTGGGAATGATTTGGACATAACTTTGGTGTTTCTCGGTTTAGAATGGAATTATGTTTACAATACATTGGAACAATACTTTGAAAAAATACGACTACCTAAGTAGATGTAACAAAATAGGAGAAGTAACAAAAATCAATGGAAAATACAGTAAATTTTATCAATTCAGATAGCCTGGAGCCCTGAAAAAATCGTTGTCGAAAATAATAAAGCCAAGCATTGAAATACTAGTAGGTAATATAAAAAAATAATAACAGTAAAAATCTGGATGTAGGTAACCAGTACATAATAACCTAGTGATCAATATAAAAAGGTGGAAGGTAAATACAAGCTAGACCTATAATGATAATGAATTAAAATCATCGAAGCTCTATATCACATTGTAACTTAGCACTGAAAATTCATTATAATGAAAACACATGAGGAGTTGAGGGCATTCAATATTTTTTCGATAATGCAAAGTGATTTATTTATCGATTAAATAAAACTTAATTAAAATGTTTGGTTGAAATACATTAGCTACACCCATGATTTCCTTTGCGCTAAAAAAACATCCAAGATGAAAGGCGTCAGGCCAAGCGCAACAAAGCAATCGTACATGTGCTCTTTATGTATCGATACTTCTAAGTATCGATGTTGTTCGAATCGCTTCAGATTGATGACCCGGCCGGATATATTGCATACCTATCAGTTTTATGTTCAGACACTTACAGTTAATGCTTACAGAAATGCACGGCATTAGTTACCAAGTCGATTTAGTCATTTAACATGGCAAGGTGACGAGCAAATCGTTTTTATATTGGGCAGTTAAATAATCATTTGAATAATTTTCTACATCTATTTATGATTTAAATATATAGTAATTTATTAAGAAAATAGTAGGTACACCTTTAAGTTATCAGGTGTGAATTGACCTATCGATCTTTTATAGTTTTTTATTCGTAATCGATATGGCAATATTTTTTTATTAAGCATAAACTTGCTCAGCAAGTTACTTATAGACTTATGAAATTAATGAGTTTATTTTTAATAAGATGCCATAAAACTTCAACATATTCTACTTTTAGAACTGTAAATAAAACATGATACGCGCTGAGAATTACAAAGCTAAAATAATAATTTTGGACATAAAAGTTAATTGAAATATTTTACGTTCCGTTTGTCATATATAGTAATATGTAGCTGCTGGAGTAAGATCTACGAAGTTCACCTGATAGTTAAAGAATAATGGCCATACCACTATGTAACGATAATACAAGCATAACCTGCTATCAAAAATCAACCAACGATACCTCAAAAAAACAAAAAAATTCGACACACAAGTGTCGGCGTAATATTTATAGATTCTGATTAATGACATGGAAGTGAAGAGGGGACGTTTGCTTCACCATAGAACATGGTGATGGATGGTGTATCGAGTTATTAGATAATGGTGTTTCAATAGAATTAGAAGCTTTGTTCTTGCTGCCCTTGCGACGCGGCCGCGGGTCAGACGGCTGCACGCTTGGGTTCTTAAACTTAACGGTTTGTTTTGTAACATCAAAAAAAGGAAACAGTTTTAGTTGATCCATAAAAACTGAATATTTAGTAATGATTACAAAATATTAGAATCTACAAAAGTATAGATGAGAAATACAGGTTTAACATACTCCAGGCATTTCGCTTCTTATTTGGTTGTTGTGGTTTGCTTCTTAGTTGATGGCATACGGCATTTTATACCTAAATTAGGTACCTATTACCTAACATTCATTTTGTTTGATTAGGAAAATAAGTTGAATTTTCGCAAAAGTTTCATCATCATCATCATGTCAGCTGAAAGACGTCCACTACTGGACAAAAGCCTCCCCCAAGGATCTCCACGATGGCCGGTCTTGCGCAACCCGCATCCAGCGGTTTCCCATAAAAGTTTATTTATATGTACCTCTTAGATTGCTTAGGAGATGCCACAGAACTAGATATAGCTCTTATTTTGATTACTCTATCCTCGATTATGATTCTATGTATCCTGCAGTAACGACCTTTGTTAACTGTTGATGCCCTACAAAAAGGGAACAATCCTACAAAACAAGCACACAAGTAGAATTGTGTCAAATTCATGAACAAAGTGTAAGTGAAATTGGCAACATACCAGCCTTAAGTAAAAACAGTGGGTACGCAAACAAATGTTTGCCATTAATATGAAAAATAAAAAGTTCTTTGACCTCCTTATAACACTAAAATGATCTCATTATGCCTCTAGCTACTTAAAGCCTATATATAGAGTCAATAACAAATTAGGATAAAGCTATTATACTTAGGGTCGGTTGCATAAAGCGCGGTCATAGTAACTTTATAGTTAGGACACGGTTATAGTTAACTTCAACCGCCGAAAGCAAGCAAACTGGGTTACTCGTGTCACTTTAACAAAAAATTTAACCGTAACCATAACCAACCGAGATAGATCGGTCATCTTCAAAGTGACTCTACGATCAAAACATAGTAATAGTTTAAGTTAACTTTGACTATAACTTTAACTAAAATGTACGAGCAACCGACCCTTATTATTAAATCCCTAAAGGCAACGCTTTCGTCGAATAGTAGTCCTGGAAAAAGTATAAAATGTTGAACAAGGTTTACTATAAATAGCTAATTTGTATCGTATTAATAACAGCGGGAACATCTGTTATTGCGGGCATGGCGTGATAATTAGTTGCATTTAATGCTTGTAGCCTTTAGAAAGCGATGCTATACTTTTATTAAACTATTTACCTGTCTCTCAATTAACGTATAAATCGATTAAATTAATTTTGACAGATTTACTACAGAAAAACGTTTATGACTTTTTTTGTTTTCTCGTTCTCTTTAACGCCTGCTTTAAATCAAAATCTTTTAGATTAAGCTATCATTGTATATTCTAATATACATCTACTCTAGTATACCTACAATTTCTGAGATTAAGTGTAGATACTTCCAATATATAGGTACAATAAGGTAAAAATAAACATCATAAGTTAAGTGAAAGATATTACAGTAGCTTAGCATAGCATAGTTTCGCTTTGTATTGTGCAGCTCTTACCTTATAAACAGATGGTATAAGAAAGAAGTATTGTTATAAAGCGGAAGAAACCGTGGAGAAATTAAATCATAACACATCGTATGTGATATTCATATATTTGAATATCGGTCCTAATAAATGGTCAATGATTACAGATAAAGGAATTTATGTCCTTAGATTTGGACTACACATGACTTGGTTCACACTTTATATTCACTCTATCACCCTCGTAGTTAACAAAATTTGACTTGAATGGTGCTATACCTATCAGAAAACAAATATTGTTACTTATTTAACTGCGAAAACCTCTTCTATTCCAGACAGAATGGAAGAGGTAAAGGTATTATGAATTTTCTTCACAATTTAAACTAAAGGTTTTTTGTTGGATCCGCATTATAATTGCTACAAAACTATGCAAAATTGTAACAGATACCTTTCTCTTTCAACGGAAAGTGTTTACTGATTTATAACCACATTTAAGGGCACTTTGCCGCAAATAAAAAGCAACACTTTTATAAGAAACTTTGAAAGCAAAGGTGTAACTAAATTCGCAAGAATGTAAGCGAAAGTGACCAATTTGTTATATCGTTTGAAAGCTCACAATAGTTATGAAACAAAGATGCTGTAACAATTGACCACCCGCCGATTAGAAGACCATTTTGCATATTATTCGCAAGGAATAAAAAAAAATAGTTTCGGTTTCACCTGATTTTGTTGTTCAGTGTTGTGGCATACTTTGGCAAAGTAAGTTGATACGTTCTGAAACTGTACTAACTGTTTGTGAGGTTTTTAAAGGGGAATCATACTATCTATTAAAGTGTGTTCATGTTTTTCACAAGTCAAGAATTAGATTGCATTGTCATTTATGCAACATATTAAATTTAAGGTACGTAAATATTTTATTTTTTCAACCTTTTAATTGTAATTTTTTCAGATATTTTTGTACAAATGTTCAATAAAACTTGTACAGTATTTTAGTGCTCAGTTTGTAAGAAAATACTGCATAAAAAATAAATGCTCAGATCTCTGTATTCGTATAGTGACGGAGTTATAATCTATTCATTATAGAAAGTTGGAGATTTCACTTAGAAGCGTAATATATCCTAAGACAGTGGTTCCGAACCGAAAATCACCTATTCTGTGGGGGTAACAAAGAAACGTGCAAAGTAGAATATCAAAATTATGATCTCAGCACATTTTGGCGAAAAGCTGTTACCGAATATACTATTCTAGCTAAAAAAAATGCTAATACCCTTTGCCACCACCTATTATTTAATTGATTGAATTAAGTAAAAATAGTTATTGAATCATAATAGTTATCATGACTTTAAATATATAAAATACGCTAAAATTGTAAGACTGATTTGCAATAAACATATTTTGTATTTGCTTACATTGTTTGTAAAATTAGTTTTCCTAATTGATCACAGGAGTAACAACATTGAAAAGGTTAGGAACCACTGCCCTAAGATGTCAACACGGTATTACTTTTTTTTCTGAAATTTGTGGCATCGGCAGGTAGGCTCACATATAAGCGGTTTTATTTATAAGGTGGTGCTCGTAATAATATGGAATGCTGTGGCCATGGCCGCTGCGCTGTTTGGTGGGGAGGGACGACTGGCCCGTCGGACAAGGTATACAGGATGTATTTTATACGGTGTCTTGGAATGTGTTGAATAGATTTAAAAAAAAATCTTTTGGTATAATATATACCTACTGCCTTGCTATTTGTAAATTATGAAATATCATGCTGAAAGTGTTTCAAATAATCCATCCGCATGATTTCCACAACGAACTGAAATTTGTGTAGCTTTTTTAACTGAAATATGAATTTGTTTATTTATATGGGATAATGATGCTTTGTTTATTAAAACTTATGATTTATGTTCAACATAAATTCACAACATCCTGTAAAACTGAGAGTATGATATCAAGGTTAGGCTTAGCGGAACACTCCACATGTGGTCAACCTTAATAAAGTGCGATGGCTTTATATGAAACGTGTGAGCGAGGCAGGGATAGATATAGGAGCTTAGCGGCCATGTTGTATTATGGATGCCTATCATATTTTGGACCCGCTCAGGACCGGATTATTCTTTTTTTTCTTTTGCGCCTCCATCTCGGGAACCGGTCTCGGAGCGACGAACACCATTTATTGTAGATTAAAGAGGCTTGTTGTCTTAATTTTAAGCCACGCTTTAATTTATGGCCACGTATTAATGTGGAGTCCCCCGCCATTTTTTCCATAAGATAGATACGTCAATGATTTCTTTATTTGTACCGTAGTGTTTATTAATTAATTCGGTCCCACTAGTGCTGACTAATATTAACGTGCTTAACTTAATGATTTGGCAATTAAATTAAATTGTTCTCGTTGTGGTAGCTAAATTAAAATTTACTGCGATGAGAGATTTTAAGCGGTACGCCATCGCCCTGACGTCCGCCATACATTTGTCATGTTCGCGTTATTTAAGGGAATTTGCTGAACACTGCTAGTCTTTAATGATAATTGAGCGCTATCAGTTAACGCCTACATCGCGTTTATTGTCCTAATAGATTCATTCACGCGTATTGTATAGACTCCGATCCTAGTATCTTTAAGAGGTCGTTCAACTTTGTCGTCATTCGCAATACAAATTAATCAATTCCATGTAGTACAAAACAAAAGCGAAACGACCAAGTGCAAACTCCCATGTCCGAGTGAAAAAAATGACAGTACGCTCGGGCAAACCGAAAGGACGCTGGCGCAAAAAGCGCTACCGGTGAAAAAATATGATTTATAGCGTGAAAAATGTGGAAACACACGCAAAAAGGGAGAACGGTGAAAGCGTGGCGTTTCCACTAGACAAATTTATTAATCCTATCGGCCGGTTGCTTTTATTTGTGTATTGTATCGACATTTTGTTTTCTCTTGATATCTAAATACGATCTATCAAGGATTTTCTATTATATTAGGTATAGCGAATAGGAAACCGGATTTGCATACAGAATCATGATCATTTAATCCATAGGTGGTTATAAAATCAAAGCAAATACCTAACATGTGTAAAAGATACATCCCAAGTAGGTATGTTATTAACTTATTACTTATTTTGTAATGAATAAAAACATACCTCCAACAAATACAATAAATATCTAGAAACAATTCAACTAACAACCCCTTTGGCCGACTCGTTCGATCACAATCATGAAGCTGCGTATTAACACATACTCATTATTTGCACACGTATCTCAGATTCGATCGGGACTGGGCAGAAAATCAACACCGCCTCACCCGGTGGCGATCGACTACAGTATGTAATTACGCTACCATACAATAAACCGGTGCTATCTTAATAGAGTGCTAAGAATGTTACTGATCGTTGATACTGTGTAAGGAATGAGGAGCTAAGTTTCATACATACTTATTACCTTTGTGGATTAAGAGGATTATTTTGTTTTTGATTGGCATGCTAAAAAATAAAGAAGTAATGGTTTATCGGGTAGCATATTTATGTTATTACCTACAATATTTTCTAATACGCAATCAAACATTTCAGATTAATAACTTAAACATGAATAATATAAACATTTATCATAAAATTACAAATTAATTTAAATAAAACCTTAGGTACAAAGTAGTGAACGTGCAGTGAACAAATTTTTTTTAAGTTTTACGTAAAGAAAAAAATATAATTCTACAATAAAACTGTATTACTTTGTAGCACTCGTAGCTTTCTATAGCAAAAATCATTTATTAGATAGAAAAGTAGGCCTAAAGTTGTCTGTTTACATGACTAATGTAGTTTTTCTTATGTATGTACACAAGAACATGAAATTCTCGTAAATGACGTAATGCTTATATAGACTATTTTTCAATTCTTCGTAGCGTAAAAACCGCTGCTTGAAAATGATAGAAAAATAACCGGTAGACTTTATTTATTCTTATTTCTAACTAAGGAAAACGATGGATTCTTGCGAAAATAATTTACATAAATAGATATCATATTACATACCCTACATAAGTTGTGAGGTATCCGTGGATTGTATATGCCGGCTGACAGATACGGGGACGCGCGGCGGATCTTAGGCGGAAATTAAAACTAATAATTCAAAAAGTTTCCACGCGACCGACCCGCCGAGCCAGATTTATGTTTCAGCCAGTCTTGTGAGTGCTTCCTACGTAGTCCTAGTTCCTCCAAAACCGTTTAAATGAGGAGTATAACCCTGTTTAGGTTGATTATCTCTTTCTGGTACGCAATCATTTAGTTTTAGTGATAGTTGAAAGTTAAACCCTAGATTTTTTTAGACGATATATTCTGTACCCCAAAACACTGTGAACAAAGAACTTCATCAAGTGCAAATGTGCTTAACAGATGTATGCATAAATCTCACAGTAAAATAAAACTCCTTGAAAAGACAGACATAGACGAACAATTGTCCAATTGGATCGCATTGACATTAGATGCATAACGATTGCAATACGTCGACCGTCGCGAGAGCATCAATCGAAAGCCCGATGGCCCAGGGCGAATGCATCAATGCACTACCTACTGTAACATCACTGTACTGCCTACTCCGACTTTTTACTGCAAATCTTCATATTGATTCCTATCCATTAACCCTTTTCAACAGTGTTCGAGAAAGTGAGTGGTACCTAACATTCGATGAACGTAAATGTTGAGACACGAACGGATCCAGTGGTGGAAGTTACAATGTGAATGTTGGGAGAGTTTTGTATCCTAAGGTCAACGAAAGAAGTGCATTTTTCTGTTTTTCCTTGGCTATTTATCGGGGACTGTACGCCTGTGACTCTGATAAATTGAGTAGTTTTATTAACTCGCAAAATAATGTAAAACTTAACAGTTTTATGTAAGCAGTTAATTAGTAAAAAGTTCCGTACAAAGTATTTATTGATCGCAATTATAATTATTACGGTTCAATTATATTTAATACAGGTATAAATAATCATGAAGATATTTAAGTAATAAACAAAACTGTAGATAGGTACATGAAACTTAACAAAAATTTAACATTATTTTCTCTTCAAAGTATGTTTATTTAATAAGGATGATATATACAGTTATTTGGTTTATACAAAATAGAATTTAACTCTCAAAGCAGATACAGTTTTTCCTACAGATAGATTTGTAGCTATAGACTCTATAGATACATAGCCATCGACTATTAGACCTGAACTACAATTCCGGTATAACCCACCACTGAGCTGTCATCGCTCTATTTTAAGCAAAAACATTTTGAAGAAACCTAGAATAATAGTAAACCTAAAATAAATAATGAATAACTACTTGTAGTACCTGCCGGCTTTGCTGCCATCCTCAAGTTAAATATCTATCAAACCGCTATGTCCACATTAAATAAAGAGATACATTGTTACTTGATTTACCTACAATTATTCTTATACATTGACTTAACTTCAACCAAGGACGACATTTTTTTAATGCATCTTACAGCATACATAATATATAGAAACCCAGTGAATGCACATCAAAAGTGTGTTTCACCATAGGTATATATAATAAATAAGCATCCATATTATATAGCAAGTGGTCGAGTGTAGGTAGAAAAGCTCCTGTTTATTATTTAGAATGTGTAGCGGTGGGGAGACGGCGACGCGACTTGATGCTCGCTCCAAGTAGAAATCTTTTGGGATTACGCTGCCGTCAACCATATTGAGATTGTGGTACACTGGCACTTGACAATAAAAATATATTGAATTCTCTCAAGTTATCATGTTATGAAAATTTTATTAAACTTTCAATTTATCTAAATATATATAAAGGAAACCTGACTGACTGAAAGATCTATCAACGCACAGTTCAAACCACTAGACGAATTAAGCTGAAATTTTGCATACAGCTATAATAACGTAAGAGAGGTAGGTATATAGATAGATCAAACTCTGAAAAAATATATAGGACACTTTTTACTACGGGAAAATACCAAGTAAATGAAATAAGCTCAGGATAACTTTTACAAACCAAAGTTAAGGCATATAAAAATATTCTTCAGCTGACATAAATTTCCTACAATACCACCAGCCTTAGTATCTGAAGCGTGGCCGCTATGATGTACGAGAAGACGACGCCTGGCGAAACCTAAACCGTAGTAAAGCCTCCATCACGTCAAATGAATACTAAATCACGGGTAGCCATTTGAATTTCAATATCTATCCGGTATGCTGGCGTCCTCAGGCCTAATAATGTGTTTTACGTAGACATTGTGCTCTTCATGTTAATCTCAAGATAATTCTAAGTTATGGAAAATTTTTCGCTAGACTCCTTTATAATTTCCAATTTTTAACTGTTTTTATCTAATAAATATTTATAGACTCTATTTTGGTTTTTATTTATGCTGAACATACGTAGCTAGATACCTAAATCATTTTCTTCTATTAAATAATTTCATAAATCTAACTGTAGTGACCATAAAAATACATTCCTCTTCAGAATGTAGAGAAATATATATTATCCTGAACAAAAGTCTATAAATTAGTATTTTTCTGTTACAGTAGGAACTTTTCATTTTCCTTTCACATGAGCATGTGCCAATTTTCCCAAGAGCCCACAAAAAATTCACCGCCAAGGCACTTAATGAAACAAAAGGATCCGAATTCCCAAATTGCCGGATACATATTCTGAGAACATTTATCAGTGGTAAAAAGAACTGCTGTTGATTCGGCAAATATTTTTTCTAGACGATTAGCGGAAACTCTCTCGAAATACCTAGAGCTTTGCCAATTTATATCTACCATCGATGAACTCTACCTTCACTTTTGACCATCTTTTGGTATGAAGACATAAGGTTTAAATTAGTCTGTATATTAGTTTCAGAGCTGAAGATTATATTGAGTTAGTTTCAGTGAGTTTGCCGTGGGAACCGCCGAGTCGCATTGACCCTCCAATGCTTAGACAAATGATTTCCAACAGTGGTATTTTCTTCAAAATGTTTTTGCGTTTTCTGCCCTCTTATGGGGAGTTCTTTTGCAAAGTTCTTACAAAGATAAAGAAGGTTACTGTCTTGTTTATACCTACATGCAAAGATTTTAATATATTTTTTTCTGCGTATATATATGATTATTATATAGGTACCTACATTAAGCTTATCACTAGCGTCATAGGTATGTTGTATGTATAGGCGTGTGTAATGTAGTATCATTACAATTTATCTTATAATTTCTAACAAATGAAAACTTTTAGAATGTAATGTGTTACGAGCGTAACTCAAGTAGAAAATATTAATATTGAACATATATATACTTACGAGTAATTCCAAAAAAAACTAATCGAACTTATTGAATATCGATACGGATTATTTATTTAAAGTAGCATCACCCTTTCTCAGTACTATATAAACCAATATTACTGTTTACCATCTACAATCCAAGGGGAGGCTGAGTCCTTGGGCGCATCCTAACAATTTTTCTCATAAACCGAACATGACAGATTCGTACAGTGATTGATCGAGCGCGGCGAGCCCGAACTGATCTGATGGGGTGCCGAATTATTCGTAGGGTGTTTTTGTAATGCACAAGTTTGTATACCTACCTACAGTATTTAGGTACAGCTAGATTTATTGTTTTGACGAATAAGAAAGTTTATAATAATGTCTGTGATTACTTTAATAGTAGGTATTGTTGATTACATTCAACATCCAAATATTACTGTTTTTTTTCAATTTTTATTTCTGATTTAGGCAGAAAATATTTCCTAAAACAGCTGATAGATTATAGCAATAAATAAATATGTCAAAAAAATAAAATAAATGAACAATAAATACAACACTGTAGGTACTTTTAGAGCAATTTAATTATTTTGCATCACAATTGGGTCCAATTTGAATTTTTCGCCCGAATTAAAGAGTTTAGGCAAATAAATTGTATTTTAAGCTTCTTCCAATTTTTTGCGTTAGCCAGCGTTCAGAAGAAAATCTTCATTCGCTGGAGGGCGAACTACCCTTGAAAAATATATAAAAAGTATTATTAAAGAAGGAGACAGTTCGTGCCGCATTTGTAACTGTCGCGGGCCCTATGATGAAAAATTAGTTCAGTCCTCGTGACAAAGGCGAGCTAAACCCACTATGTATGGTTATCTCTTTCTTACATACGTCACATAAAGCGTAAGAGCGGGAAGCATAGTTGCTGCGTTTCCAATAGCAAATGACACAGATAGCTTAGGGATGACCGTAGGAGCGAACAGCAAGTTTTTGACAGGCCCCATTTATTGTGTATTGAATATCAATATAATTTCCGTGAGAGTAGATTTTTGTCCCATAGTGTGTGTGTCCCTCTAGAGTGGAGTTTGGGTACACAGATTATGGGCAAAAGCAAATATTGGCCAAGATTGATGGAGGTGGGATGCTTCACTAGATGTGTCATTTCTTCGCTTCTAATCTTTTGTTTTTCTTTGAGATGTATGCAAATTCTAAGCGTTGAAAAAATCATTTGATGTACGAGTTCGCTTCTATGCTCGCTAATATTTCAAAATGTTTTATGCTGACTTGTTGAATGAAATCATAAAATCAAGAACAGATTTTGACTAGATTCGTCACTGGTAACTGTAAAAACTATCCAATTCTATTTCGTAATGTACGCACGATGTCAGAAGAAATAAACAAAACAATACGTAACCAAGTTATGTAACAAATTTATACAACTAACGTCTTACGTCAGTTGTGTCATCTACTATATAATATTACCTTTAGTTACCCTATAGGTACATATTTAGATATTATCAACTACCTTTCGCTGCGAGTTTGTACAGATTACATCAATTCCAGAGCTAAAAATAAAAGACCTTGCATTTTTATTATAAAATTCAACAAACATGAATATTAATGAATAGCTTAAACAAACCTTGATCCATAGGAAATTTAATCAAAACTCCAATAGCTAGAGAGCAGTCGACCAGCAGGCCACAAGCAAATGTCCGGGATTATCCAGTAATGGTGCGACCATTCCGAGTAAGTGTGCCTCTACGTGGTCTACCGTACATAATCGATTGTCTTGCCGCCGTAATCCTTTTACACTTACTTACTTATTTACATAATGGGAAAGGAAAGCTTTATTTATGTCTACTAATAATTAATTTAATAGATTTAAAGCCAGTATTTTAATATTCATTCCGGTTCCAACATTTATTAAAGTTTGACTTAGCGTTTCGATTAGAAAAATCTCCAAGAAAATAAATATTATACTTGTTGGAGCTATTATTATTGGGAAGTTACCGATTTACTTACTATGCTCAAAAACCTAATCATTATCGTTAACGCTTAAAATTATATATATTATTATATTCAAAAACTCTCAGAGTAGGTACTTAAAATATCCACTCCATCCGATCTCTTTGCCATGCTGGTTACATACCCAATTTCACTGTGATTTTCTGATATCATCTCCGTTGCTGATCTACTATCTATATTTTTCTACTCTAAGCCGCCAATCTGGGCCTACCGAGGTATTACTATCTCGCCAAACGTGTAGACAATGATAGCTCAGGGATTCTGACTTCGAATGCTGTACTAAACAGCTTCACCTTTAATTGAAAGAATTGTTAGGACCGTACAATGATATAGGCTGGTACATTGTGCCCCCCTAGTTGGTTACCTCGTTACCAGTGCCATCATGTTATGTTCTTGCAGCTACACTTGAAAGCCAGTTTCGTTCTAGGCTTTGTGTGCTTTTTCTTTTCCCATATTATCAATTTGTTGAGATTTCGATCAAACACAGAAGTAGTTTATTAGTAGGTATATCGAATTTACGTATAATATATGTTACTATTCTAATATATACTATTATGATTGTCATATCATATTATCATCATATAAGTATAAGATAATAAATAAATTCATAGTCATCAAAGTAAAATCACAGTACATAGACAATACAATCGTTTGGTCGACACTAGAAGCGGCCGCAGGCAAATGACAAGGAATTAGTCGGTAATGGCGAGACCATTCCGCCTAACTGCCTCGGTGGCCTCACCTAGCCATACATAATTGATTATCCTACTGAACCCTTCTACTGTACCTCGAAAATCTGTTTATTTTGTTACTTGCTTTGTATTTTCTTTGGTTGTTATGCTGGTGACCTATTTCTGTTTTGTATATTGTAGCAAAGTAAGTACCTATAAGTATACGTAGTAAAAGATTATCTTAGTATTACCTATAAAATGTGATAGTTTGGATGTGTGAGTGTTTGTGACTCAACACTTCTACAGCTGACTGAAATTGGATGAAACTTAAACATATATAAGTCATAGGTACCCCAGCAATCCTGCATAATATTATTGAATACTTTTTATTCCAGGAAAACAGGGTGAAACTAATATAAGATTTTTAATTTTGATATTAGCGATTTATTATTTCATATTAACTTAATATGTCTACGTTGTTAAGAAAAAGTTGACATTTCAATAATAATTGCCCCCTAAGACAAAATATTTAAATAACCATTTATAATTCAGGAACCCCAGTTGCAATAAAAATACATTGAATTAAAACCAACGAATGACACACATTGTGAGAATTCAGGTAATTAAAGAACCAAATCTTCAAGGTTAAGAAATGCCTGAATAATCTTATTTATCCACGTCAACCGTCGGCTTTTTTAGTAAGACGAATCTGTCACAGATTATCTTGGTTCATAACTCATTCCTTTGCTGGAGGACCAATCTGACAGCTGTCTTAACCCTTTTTAACCAATGAGAATGTCATAGGCGCACGATTTACCTACATTGAGTTGTTGTTTTTTTTTGTATTACCACAGTATATTAAGCAGTTTTTTATTACGTTTTAATATCCGCTTGGACTGTATTCATGTTAGTTACTAACATTGTCTTTTCATAAGTCTTGCCTTACAAGTCAATTACATTACCTATAAAATAAAGTAATTATATAGGTACCTATGTACGGGCAAGAAACCAGTATTTACATTTATCATTCCTTTCAAAAAAAGGTATTTAAATAAAACATCAAAAATATTTTTGATAATCTGTCAGAAATATTTTATGATCGTGATGCATAAAAAAACGTGTTGAAAAGCCTGTTAAATGAACTCATGTGTATTTCCAATCACTTAATAAATTAAATTAATAAAATTCCATTCAGAAATTTCAACATAAAACAAAGATTAAAATTAAATAAATTAAACTAAAGTTCCTAACAAAATAAATGAGCACAATAATATATCATTTGTGTAACTATCAATAAAGCGGTCGAATCTTTACATCTTACTTAACATCTCAATTTCTTGTATTGGAAACAACAATAATATTTCCTGAAACAGGATATTTATTTAAAACAAGGCGTTGATAAAGTAATTTTCTTTTAACCTTAACCATGTCTTTATGGAGTGGTCATTACTTAGCAATGGTACACAGCCCGCTCTGAGCAATGGCTAGGTATTAATCAAAATGACATATTTTTATCTCGCTCTTTTTGTTCCACCGTCCCTTTTGCACCAGTCGTGAGTATCACGTTTTTCATTCTGGTTTTCGTAATTCGTAACTATCAAATAGTTTACTGAAAAACATGCTGTATACGAATTCAGATTAGATAGAATATCAGTGGTATTGTTTTGTTACTTACGCCTTTTTGAATTAATTCAGGATCCTCAGGTTCTGCAGTCTTTCTCTCCTGAGACGAATTTCGAATTTTTTTTTCTCGTTTCTCCATCACGGAACCTTTTTTCGCTTTTTCAGAATAGACGTAGGAAAGCGTTTCCTTCGTCCATTTCTTACGCATTATCTCGTAATCATTAGTTTTGTAATTTCCTTGATAGACTAAAAGGTTTTTAGACAACTCAATTAACTTAACTAATTGGTTTCTCGCTTGTTTATTTAAATCGATCTTAATTTTAAGATCATTTTATACAAAAGACAGCTGTCAGAGCAATATTATTAAATATAGGTACCAGCAACACTTATACCCCCTACGATTCAATAACCAATAAGTAGTTTATTTGAACATTATTAAAATCTATTTTGTCTACTCTCATAACCTAATGTTCTAATTATGAAATCAAAAACAGTAAGTACTTTAATTACCACACTTTATGCACGCCCGTGTACAAAGAAATTTAAAAAATATAATTATAATACCTTCTTACATAAATTTCTTCACAAGATAATGCTAAAATAGTACATTATGATACAAGTGTGCCATATTGGTCATTACACACGAGGTGGTATATAATTATACTAGCTGTTATTCGCGTTTTCACTTGCGTTCCCGGGATAAAAAGTAGCCTATAATCTTCGGGGATAATGTAGCTTCCTATTAGTGAAATAATTTTTCAAATCGGACGAGTACTAACTCCAGAGATTAGCACGTTGAAACAAACAAACTCTTCAGCTTTATTATTAGTATAGATATATAGATGGACGATAAGCGAGTCGAGTGACACACTCGTTTCTCGTTTGTGACCCTACTCTAGCTGAGATCGAAGATGACGAAGCTCGTACTTTATAATGTACTAGGTAACGCCATGAGCCGAAGTTCGTACCTATTCGGGAGGCCCATAGGTGTGGTTACCTATATGTTTCCCAGCTGGAATCCTTCTGCTTTCGCCGATTTATCTGGTAAGGTTGATGCAGCCATCAGCGGCTACCAACTTACAAAAACTCGTCTCCTCGCCTACGGCTCAGTTTTTAAACTCACACTCGTTTTTTAGACTACCAATTAATGTCTTCGATTCAATATTTTATTAGGCAGCTAATAAAACTTTATAGAAGTTTTAAAGAAACTTTATAATAGTATTATAAAATGTCTATAAAAAATCGAACTTAATACTTACCCACAAGATATAGTGTCCAATAGATGTGCCAATAGTCCCTGATATATGCACTCGTGTTGTGCAAGCCCCGGCCACCGAGATAAAAGTCATCTCCTTAGCCGAGGCGCCTCGGATACTAAGCACGCTTGTCGAATTGACATGTGACCTTTATTTAAACATTGCTAGTATGTAGGTATATGTATGCTACTACATTTAATAATTTTAGCCGTAGATGTACTGAAATATCTCAATAACTTCTAAAGTATTTCCAGAAGTTTATGTTATAGTAGTAAAATATAAAAAAAAAACTTTATTAATTTACAATATCTTTGTGTTAGGGCGCTAATATACGCTATCATTCATTTTTAAATAAAACTACAATTATAATTTTAATTCGGTACATCTCTATTGCTTTCTTAACACCTGGCTCTCTGGACAGTGTCCTCTTTATAGCAGCCACCATGTAGTTTTATGAACTGGTATTCTGCACCAATTCCCTCCAACCGGTGCTTTAATTTCATCACTCCACCTTTTTACTTACCTTCCTTCAAGTACAGGATAAATGTATATCCAGCAGCGATAGAAAAAAACAACAATACTAAAAATTCCAATTTTCTAATAATTCTTACTTGTCTTATATTATTTGTTGTCTCACCATACCATATGTAATATAGATAGTAAACAAATGTAATAGAATTACCCATATATATCAAGTTTGTTTGTCTTTGCAGAGTCACCCGTCAACACTTACCTGATGAGATGAAACATACGCCCAAGATACTCGTATACGAACATATGTGAACTGTCAAATGTGCCCCTACTAATTGAGAAAGGTGCTGAAGTATTGTCGACGGTTTGGAAATAAGATAATTATATTTTGGTAGTATTTCTATTCGTAATGTAACTAATCTAAATTAAATCTCAGAAAATAAAAATGTTCTTAAAGTTTCATCGTTAGATTATTATGTTTCAATCACTCAGTAACGGTGAAATGGATTTTTATGAAATTTGGCATATAGATAGATCATCATTCCCTGGAATAATAATACAGGAATATTTATAATTTTATAAACTTTATCTACAATTTTTATCCCTGTTAACAAAAGATCCTTTAACTTCTCTTTAACTCTTTAGTTATGAATATGAAAGTTGATGGATATATGGGAAGACCGAAAAAGAGATGGGTGGATAGTGTGAAAGATCATAATATGAGTAAGGAAGGAGTGAATGCTGATATGACGGATAGAAGGGCTGGATGGAAGAGTACATATTGTGCCGACCCCTAATAATTGGGAACAGGCCAGGGAGGTGATGATGATGACTTGTAATATCTAGGTTATAAGGATTTTCTATGAGTATAAGTATGGTAATTTCTTACTATGAATAAGGTCAATATTTGTGACGTACGATACCTACTCTACTGATTACATACAAACTAAACGAAATAATGTAAGACTAGGCACAAAAATACCCCTATTCTAGCTTTAATATAGGTTTTTAGTTCCTTGGAAATATATACATGTACCTTCAACTGATGTGTGTAGGTAAGCTATAAAATAAGTTTTGTCATATACAATCTTGTTATTCACTAACATCCTCAGAATAAATACCTTACATCTAAGCTCATGTATCACCAGCTATCATGTATCATTCTAGACATTCATAACGCCAGGAGCTTTACCATACAACTTCAACTGCACAACCAAATGCTACAATTTAGATCAATCAATGATTGATCAGTAAAGGACATGAGAGTGAACATTTGCATAGAATGGAATGATGGTGCGATTGTCATTTGTCAAGTTGCGTGTGAGTGACAGCTTACCTGTGAATACATACGTAATATTGTAACTGATGTTATATAGGGTGATGTTGTATGTAATGTAACGTAGGTATTATAGGTATGAGACGATACTTAACGCTCAACAAGAATTGACAAAAGTGGTCGACTTTTTTAACGTTTAATGTAACGTATTAGGTATTCGGAACATTTATGTAGGTACCCTTAATATAACGGATTCTAAAGATTCTAAGGCGCGTAAGTCAGTGTTTGTACGTTTATGAGCTGAATTTTAATATAATACCTAAACGTCACTGAAATATAAATAAAAGATATTTTGATAAAAAATATTAAGTCAAAGAGTAGTTAACATATTCAAAATTACGACTAATTAAATTTAAAAACTCGAGCCCAAAAATCAAATGGTATCTTATATATTTTTTATTTTTGAATAAGATATTCAATCAATATTAATTATATTATTTCGTTGTCTATATTGTCTATCGAACTATTATTTTAGTAATAGATCACATTTATATTTTTCTTCACAGAGATTCCCGCTTCATAAACAGCCACACCTGCAAAGAAAACATTCGTGTTGATTCAAAATAAAATAAGGACACCATATAAATACAACGGGGGATGTGTAAATAAAACCTACAGGCAGAGAGCATTAAGGTATTCGGGCAAGACGCCTATTGTTGCCATATCGGTAGATAAACTATGGCATTAATCAATGAACGACGACAATGGGACCGCTCACCTCAAACTGAACTCACCTGACCATCACCGCAAGACCTCTCAACTTCCTTCATATCACGCTTTGTAAACAGAATTATCTAGTAAAGTAAGGGGAGTGGAAGGTCAAGTAATACTGGCGGTTATATATTGACTGAGTACATCTACATAATAACTAACACTGTATAATGAAAGATAACGGTTATTGTGACGACATTTCGATTCTACCCACATGGTTATTGGGAAAGGTTAACGTAAGCTCATGGGTTAGTGCTTTTTTAACTTGTGAGTTTCAAATATTAAAAAAATATGATGTATTTTTGATGCTAAGTCAAAGTTTATGTATGCTTATTTTCAATCATCTTCCTGCGTATTTATTTTAGTACCTACATGTTTCTAATTATATATCTCCAAAAATATTACAAAAAATAAGAATAGACGGTATGAAATATTTTATTTAATACAATTTGTAGATAAATTATATTAAATAAAATACTTATTTTACTCCAAATTGCAAGACATTAATACTTACGATGCTTCAATTAACAAATTAACACTAAACAACTATAAGGGGTGTATTGTTTTCTTAAAGATTTGCATTCCAATTAATTTGTAACGCTATGCAAAGTCGAATCCCGAAAGACAATTAAATTTATCCCCACGATTTCAGCGACGTTAATCACAAACCCCTATTTGTGAGAACAGCAAATAATTTCATTAGTAGATAGATATAGATATTATATGTAGCTATGTATGCGTAGGTATAGCATAGAGGCAGGATTCACGGAAAGTTAGCATTAATCATACATCAGGGCCCCTTTGTCTGGAGACACGTCAGTAGTTCCCGCACACGGACAGTGCCAGCAAAGTTACTACGAAAATTCGATCTGTCTATAATAATTTAATGAATTTATGTTTGTATTATTGTGTGTTACTCAATAAATGTTGATGTTAATTTCATTAGTTTACTTTTCATTGCTGTGAGTGTAAAATCATTTAAATAATACCTATATATTATATATTTTTTTTTTTTTTTACTATGTATAGGCCTGTGTTTGACCACTATCTCACCGTGGTCAGTGATGATGTGGCCAATGGTGGTAAGCACACAAAGCCTAGAAAGGAACTGGCTCTCAAGTGCAGCTGTCGGAACACACCGACGGGTGCTTGGCGGCAGATGATGATGTATTAAAAACGGACATCACATTTATCACTAAGATGTATTTTGGCAGCTTGAGAGCCAGCCATTCTAGCAAATGTAGTCAAGGTAAGAGTGGTGTGGTATGGTATAACAAGTAAAACAAGCCTTTCCAAAAAAACTAAATATATTCTGGCTGTCATAATAATAATATTAAATATCAACCAATAGTTGATACTTTCCACATTATGACTTTCGAGAACACATAGTAACAAATCCAGGAGGCAAACTGCGACCTATTCGTCCCCTAACTTAGAGTGAAAGCCAGGAAACAAGTGACAGGCGAAAATCTTACCTCCCATTGTGGCGGCTCTTATACCAAAATGAGATTGGTTTCTTTGGTGCTTTGATAAAGGCCGTTGAGAATAAAATGGGAACTGGAAGTAATTTCTATTACTTGTTTAGGGATTAGAAAGAAAAGAAAGAAAAATTCGGATAGGTGGGTATGTTATATAATTTTGATACGCAGTATCTAGCTGTTATTTGAAATTAGAACAGTTTTTGTAACGGCTTGGTAGATGAATTACTAAATCTGTGCCTTTATCAATTAAAAAGGACCAAGTTTATTTTAGCAATTGAAAAATTATACATAAATTGAGTAAATTAAGAATAAATTAATATAAGAATGATATAGCAATGATAAGCTAAAGACGATTTTAATGGAAGATATTTTGCTCTGCTATGAGACTGAATTCACTTACTGGAGTTAAAAAATACTTAGTAGATTATCCTTTAAATGGGAAAAATATAAAATATAGAATAAGTTTCATTAGGCAAGACGATGATTGCAAAGTTAGTTGGTAAATAATCAATATTCAACGAAGGAGTTAATATGTTATTATTAACTAAGTATAAAAATAAAACTAAAGCGTTAGAATAGTTCTAACAAAAAATAATGCATTGGAGTCCCGCTGAGTCGATCCGTAGACGGACAGTGATATTAGAGGAATTAGAACAACATATTGTAGACGATGACAGCAGTGAACCGAGTGGGAGCAAGTATGCGAGCGGAGAGCGGGGACGGATGCAGAAGCGCAAGCGGAGCGAGATCACACTGAATAAGAAGGTAACAAACATGTCGTAAAAACAGCGAGTAATTATTGGTAAACGTTTATGTAAATAACAACCGCTACACAAAGCCTATTTTCTTTAAGCACTACTGAAAATTTAGTTAGATGACTCTCCAATAAAAAAAATTACGTGTGTAGAAGCTCTACATAATATTAGGTGTAAATTTACGTTACATAAGTATTTAATGCGACATGTAATAGAGATGTCTGCATAGCCAAATGCCATCAGAAAACAAAGTAAAACTAGTCTACTAAAAAGTCATAAATTTTTTCAATGAAACATTTCGAATCGCTCTTACTGTGACAACATCCTGGATTCTTGACTATATTGTAAATACTTAATATTCAACTAAAATTAGAGCATATGTAATTTTTCATACCAACACTATTAAAATGGATCAATCTATTTATGTACGCTGCTAATGAATGAACGAGTACAAAGCAACGTATTTATAAATTACTAAGCATACCTACGGTTATACAGAGTGTAACTATCCAGCTGCCCTATCTCCCAGATTATCTTTATTGAATTACCACACGCTGGTCGCAGCACGGGGCGGTGGGGCCGGCCGGTATAACTTAGAAAAGACGTCCACTCAACGAGGATTATTCGAGTTCTGTAATAAAAGGATTTTATGTTATAAGAATGATCTTACTAAACGTAATTTGTGGAAAAAAAGGTTTGTATTTAGAACAGTATGGAAGATAAGGTGAGTACAGTAAATTATTCAATGAGTAAAATCGTTGTAAAAATATTGTTTATTTATTTATGTACACACACAGAAAAGACAAAGCAGATACAAAGGCACAAAGGGACAGCTTATTTTTAATAGAAATTTCTTCCAGAAGCCCTGCGACTGGAAAGTTGGAAAAAAAAATAGTCACAGTGTGTTACAGAGTTTGTTACCACTCAGCTACGTAAACGAATTTGAATGAAACTTGGCACACAGGTAGATCTTAGCCGTCAATTAGTACTTAAAAATCAACATAATTACACCATAAGATTTAACCACATAAAAATATTTAGGATTAAAAACTAAGCATTATTTTCTAGCCAACTAATAATAAATCATCGCTACAATGTAGTGTGTTTTATTCAATTTCAACTACATTTATAAAGTACTGTGAGCACGACTGTCGAATAACCTTCTGTTAATATCCGCTCCGGATATTCTCATTGCGTATTCTGATGCTAGTATTCATCTGGACTTATTTAGCTTCCTACGCTCTTGAATATTAGTTTACATTCTGTATATTATGGAAGATTTTGTTAGATTATTCATTGCTTTAGTATTTGCTCTTATTGAGTATAAATAAACAATATTATACAAATTAAAAGTGAAGAATTCGTCGAATAATTTAGCACTAATAGAAGCTACATTATCCTACGAAGTTTATAGGCAGGCTACTTTTATTCCTGGGGAATAGCTAGTGTCTAAATAAAATTACCTAGTCGGTATTTATAGAGCGAAGAATCGTATTGTGCATAAAAGTACTTATTTATGTTTTAAAGGTTAATAGACATAGATTTTAGTATCTCTAAATATAAAAAAAAAACGAAAACCACTGGGGCAAAAACATTTGAAATTAGAAAGCGAAACATTTAGGTAGGTATACAAAAATCGTGACTACACAGTGCAACATCATGAAATACCTATGCAAATGATGTGAACCGACCTTCGACCCACAACGAAGCAAAAACAACTAATCGCTTTCCACCAATTGCAAAATGAAAGCACTGTGCTTTAATCTTTTGTGAATGGATCGAATAAAAATCGGCACACTAAAACACGGTGTCTTCATTTAGGAGTAATCATCAATCATTGCGTGAATACCGTTAAATAATCACATTACATTTAAAGATAATTTGTATTTGTAATGCGGCGCCAGCGCAGATGAGATATGGAATTATTATGCTTATTTTTATTATACCTACTGACTGTTCTTTTTGGAGATTTAGTGCGAGAACCTGTTTTCGTATATGCTAAAGCAATAATATTACTTAATTTGTTAGTAGTAAAAGTGTAAGTAGATCTATTCAGAATAATCGTAGTTGGCTTACACATTAAAATAAGATTTAGTAATCTCTATCTTTTTTTTATATAAAGGAAAAAATGGCTGACTGACTGATCTAACAACGTACAGAACCACTCAAACCACTGTATAAGATCGGGTTGAAATTTGGCAGATAAGCTATTATCACGTAAGTATCCGCTAAGAAAATTCAACCCCTAAGGACGTATTAGGTACAAGGGTGGAGTCGTGGGGCAGAAAGCTAGATTAAGACTAACCAATTTTGGAAATACCTACCGTTAGGTATTTGAAAATTTTTCAATGACATTTTTTTTTCATAAATAGGCAGAATATTATACACTAAAATTATAAATACATTCAATGGAAACTATTCGAATAACTTCTAAAAGGAAACGGACAACGTTTCATCTTATTATTCGCAAACTTTTTCTTAAAAGGCCCAAACTGCGAAAAAATGGGTTACCGACCTACCGGCCATGGTATGGGCCCCTTAATTTAGTCCTTTGCCGTCGGCCGATTGAGTTATTTAGAAGGGATACCCGTCGGTCAAATATCATTTCTTCTTATCGTTTATTTTTTTAACATTTTGCAATTTAATGTTTTTTATGTATGACTATTTTGTACTGGTAACGCTTTAGGCACACCATTATCTGTTTCATAAATAAAGCACTCATATATCTACAGCTTTAATAATCAAATTTTCTCTAACTAAATAAATGTACGAATATCACGTTGACAGTTACGCTCGTCGTAGACCCTCGTATCAGTTCGTAGCACATATGAAATATAATTGTATTTTTTTGTGTAACCTACCTATATATTTTTAAATGTCACTTACATTATCATCAAAGATAAAATAACTAAATTATTGTGAATTTTTATAGAAGAGGATATTCTAGAAGATTAATTAATCTAAAAATACAACTTATATGTTTGAATTATGAACCCTGGCATATGATCGTTAGTACGGACACATTATCTCGCATGATGACGATATAATTGTCAGATCTATATTATACTCGCTTTGTATCTTCAACATGCTGACTTATCTCATTTTTTATTGTAAAACTGTACTTAGTTATTACAGACAAATTGACTTATAATAGTCATGTTTTTATAGTTCTGCATTATAACTTAATTTCTCTGCAAAAAATTAATATACCAATTTAGAGATACAATCGGATAATTGCCAACTGAAAAAATATTTAAAAAGTTATGCAAAAAAAAATTATATGTAAAGGATAAAGCTTAGTATAAATTAGCCACTTTGAGTTCGCAAACAATAATATCTTAATTTTTGGTTTCGTGTTTTTATTAGATAGGTACGTAGATTAATACTATATTTTTTAGCCTAGCCTAGCTTCATTTTATATTTTTTTTAAACTCATTTATTCAGTTTTGGCTCTGATGAGGCACCTTTTAAAGATACAATTGACTCTACCACCGGTTCGCAACACACGAAGAATCCGGCAGAAACCAATAATATATTTTGTTGAACTAAATGATTTTATTTCAAGAATTCTGTAGTATTTACAGTTAGGTATTCGTGTATTGTTTCAAGAGTTTGTAGGCTGCGGTACTACATAGGTATATACTCTCAGGGGGCAACATTATATTTGTTTATATGTGCATACATATAGTGTAGGTATTTTTTTATTGTAGGTAGATACTATAAAAATGCATGTAGGTACCTATGTCGATACATTCCTAGCTCATGGGCTCTATAATTATCTATTTATCTAACAAACAATTAGATTTTACTTAATAGGTAAGTATCTACCCTTGTATTACTTCGTAACTTAACACCTTAACTTTTATAGCAATTAATAAACATTTCATAAACACATCTCTTCCATTTAATAGATAATATCTCAGAAACAGCTGTTACCTGTTACATTTTCCATTTATACCCAGGCCTTAAAAAATTCAAAGGAAAGACAATCTATAGACATGTTATATCTATACTTACCTATTACTTATACTTACTTATTCCAGGCATGCCTCCCGTTTCATGACGTAACAGCTCCCTCTACACCTACCGTTCGATTTGACGTTGAAGTGAGAAAAATCCTTAATTTACAAGGACAGAACTATATAACTTTCCATATATGGAAAGGAGACGGTTATATTTGAATCACTGTCACCTGCAAATGCAATGCCTGAGGTGTATCTAGTGGCAACAAGTTTTGCTCTTGTAACCAATATGATAAAATATTTTTATTTTATTTTATAATTAAAAAGTATGTAGAAACAATAAGAAAATAAAGTTTTATGAGTTTTTATTACAACTAAGTTACTTGTTAATTTTTTTCTAAATATAAAGTACTTTCTAATGAGTACCTACAGCCACCATGTCTCAGCTATTTAATTAGTTTTCATGGCACAAGTTTGAACAGTCATATAGGTAACGTTGGTAAATACTTACCTACTATCATCTCCCTTTGAAGATAACTTATTTATGACTAGATGTTTATTAAAATTATGCCTTTATGACTTTAGCTTCAACTTTAAGTAAGTATTTATTTTCTGTCAAATTTTATGGTTTATCGAAGTAGTGTTTACAAAATAATGATGTAAATAAAGTATTATAGTACCTTTATTGGTATTAAAGTATCCAAACTGTTATAACTCTATGATGTAGGTAATTTAAATGTCAAAAATAAACTTAAAGAACAATTATTTGTCATATCAAGATGTAACATTTTCTTACAATCGTTTTTTTTTTTTAAATACTAGATTTACTTGTATTTTCCTGTCAAATCGAGCAATAGGTACTACCTACTACATTACACACACACTAAATATACCTACTTACCCAATAAATTACGTAGGTAGGTACCTACTGAAAACTCTATATTAATTTCAATAATATGTCCTATGTCCATCTTAATTCACATATAAAATTAAAATACTATAAGAACTTTGCAGAGAAACCTGCGCGGGGGACTGTACATTATAACAAATGAGTTGGGCTGCGTCCGAGTCGCCGGCGCGTGGGAGTGGCTGGCGGGGGGCGGGGCTAGTGGGGGAAAACGCCTTAAACAAAATGGCGTACGATAGCGCGCCAATATTTGAATTTGAATATAGAATAATATGAAATAAAATATTAAAGGAAAATTATGTAACATTATAAGAAATGATAATGGTTAATAATCGGTGCGGGTAAAACAAAAATGACAACAATTATTTAATGGAAAGTAACTAAGACTGTTGTAAAAAATAAAATTGGATGAGGTGCTAAATACTTATTATTCAATACCTGAAATCTGATCTTACCGAGGAAAGATTTTATTCAATAATTACCTATGTTGGTAACGTAAATTAAGTTCCTCTTAAAACGAAGTAATAAAGTTGTAGTAGGTAGTGAATATCTGTATAAAATAAATAATGGATATTTTATTAGGTATGTTATGATATAACAACTAATAAAAAACAATTACAAATTGATAGAGCCATAATTCTTAACATGAACTCATAAATTACTCATATTTCTATAAAGGCTTGCCGGCAACCCGAGCATCTATAAACAAATCGTTATTGCGATTTAAGGACCCATTTAAAAGCTATAAATGTCCAAACACCACTCAAACTCAACTCAATTACAAAAGCAACAAAGTTCATTATAGATTACGATGTTATGCCACCTTAGCTCTCATAAACTATTTTCAGTAACAGCTAAATGAAGAGACGAATATTTTGTCTCGCTCAATCATGTAGAAAATCTGCCATGTGTGAGAAAGAGGGGTGATATTTACGAGGTGTTTATATCGATACAGCGGCGTTGATTTAACCATTGCTTTGGTTTATTGCAGTCAATAAAATTGAACGTTATGAGGCAAGGTCGCAAGTGAAAAATCGTTTGTAATTTATGTCTTTATCTTGGGACAGTAAATTTTAATATGTTGTTTGGGGACCGGCTGTTTTGTGGGATTCCTTTTTTTTGGGCTGTCTTCTCTGACTCTGTTTATAATGCGTGAGAGATTAAGTGCTAACTGAGATTTTTACATTGACATCTATGATCGCAATGATTTTGAAAATAGAGTACCTATGTATTTTTTTTACAATTTATCTATAGACCTGTGTTTGACCACAATCTCACCCGTGGTCAATGTGGCTGATGGTGGTAGCACACAAAGCTTAAAAGGTCTCAAGCTCTCAAGTACAGCAGTTGGAACACACCTGTAGGTGCTTGGCAATAGAAAGATATAAATAAGTTATAAGAATCATATAGCCAATATATGATCTAGTAAGTGCCTACTTGTTATTAGAGACCAATTACATTCCAATAAGAAATAATATCCAAGAAGTATTAACAAAAAAAAATTGGTTCAGAGTCAAAGTCAGTTTATGTCCTAGGATGCATTTATTAAAGCTATTGAAGTAACTATCAGTTCAAGTCAGCAAGGTTACAACTTTAAAATATTTTTTGGGATAATTTTTAATAGGAAAAAAAAATAATATGCCTCACCATAAACACAAAAGAGAAATCAAAAATAAATAAAAATAACTTAAACAAAATTTTAATTACCATAGAGAGTTACTAGCTTCCGTCCAAGTTTATCCCTACTCTTTATCTGTGAGTTTGTAAGCCCTATAGAATTTATTATCAGAGAATTTTAAAATAAGTCTACCATTGAGATAAAGATATTACAAACCACACTGACAGAGACATATTGGACAAAGAGTGGACGGCAAAAACTATAGAAAAAACACTCGCAAAAGTGATTGGACCAATTGTCACTAATACACACGTGACAACTTTATCTCAGCACGACCGTGAACCCAATCTGTATCAAGTGCAATGGCACATTGACGGACCTCATAAATAACACTTATCATTGTAGGCAGAGAGAACTGACTGACCATTCACACTGACACACTATGTGACACGATGACACTTAATTCTCTTCCTCCACAATAGACTTGAAGTGTCAACTTATAATGGATGAAGAATTGAGAGAAATTGGATTATTTGCATCCGTTCGTGAAACGATAAAAATAGTAAAGACAAGTAAATACTTCCATTATATTCGAACAGATAACAATGTTGAACTTTGATACCCTTGATTAAAAATAAACAACTGTACCTATTTGAAAAAAATATTTGCTAAATCACTTCCGCAAAGATATAATAACTATAACTTCCAACAGACAAATACATCGCCATTTAAAACTCAGCAAAACCTTAATTGCCTCAATTTCAAACTTGTCAAAATCACATTAGTTCACCTTGCGTTGGAGAATAATGATTCGCCTTCAGCGTTCATTGGATGCGAAGGATTATTAAAAACGCATTAGGTGCCGGCCACACCTTAGCATATAAATAATATGCCTTGTGTTGAAACAGAAAAAAGTAATTTCGAGATTTGTGCGAGTGAGGCACCAATCACCCGTGACTGACACGGAAGGAACCGACTCTCTATCACGCAAAATCATTATTTTGTCGTTAGGGAAACGTATTATGATGACGGTATCTTCAACCACGATCTGCGTTTAAAGAAAGTATTTACAAACTTTACAAACTGTGTAGGTAGTAGGTACTCTACCAAAATGAAGTAAACATATTGATCTTACATGTATGTTCTGAAACCAACAATGTTTACGTATTGTTATCATTTAGGTATGTTACAGTTAAGATTGTGTGCAGTTTTATTTCGATTAATCAAGCACTTTCCGTATTACAGGTAGGTACTACTTAAAATTTCAATGTACCTACCTAAATAGCTTAGTCGATTTAAATAAAATGATTTAAAGTTATTAATTGTATTAGAGAAAATGTCTTTACCTAAGCGAGGAAAAAATCCTACATTATTATAAAGTAAGTAAAATCTATTTACTTACTTTCTTACTTTTATAAACCACAAAATATCTTATCTTGTTTCAATAGCTTTTGTTCAATATTTCTTATTAATTCCTTCATTTATGATTAATACCTATTATTCTTGTGATCGAGTAACCCGTAGGTAGCTATAGCTTATTAGACATACATTTGTTTTACTAGATATCAGTTTGGTGTGTTTGCAATAAAATTTCAAAATACAATCATTATGCTTTATTAATTTCATGTATTTATATATTTATGACAATATCGTCTCGCCTAACCTTATTAAGTTACTAATTATAGTTATATTTCATAAATTTTGAATCGATAGGACATGAATGGTAAATAAAATCGTTCAAAATTAGGCTCTCATATTTCTCTCTACAGACCTAATTCAGATTTTTTCAGGACAGTTCAATAGACCTAACAATCAAACTTAATTTTATTCTTTATAAACCTAATATTCTCAAGTAAAAAATTTACAAGTCAAACTCAATTTTGAGGTATCCATCTGGCAGGGGATTAAGTATGTTCTCTGTAGAATTGCACTTGGATATTAAAAATGTTATTTCAGTTGATGGTGGTGTTAACACATCAACCAAAAACATTACTCTATTTGATAAAGTTATACAAAATAAAATAAGTCTTACTGCTAGACGTAAATGTACAACACAAACATGTTTGAGCAAACTTCAAAATAATACCAACAAAAATGCATCCCAGCCAGATAGCTATACAGTAAAAGAATTGTTACCCATTTGAAAGTATAGAAGTAAACGAAAGCGAACCTAAATAAGCGAATCAATAAATAAATATTGGATATATCGATATCATACAATTATTACAATTTACATTTAACTTAACGAACACAGCACAAAAATTAAAAAAAGTATTTATAAAAAAAATTAAACCGGCGCTCACTGAGTTCTTAGCAAAAACATTCACTAGTTACAAGTTAAAAATAATTTACAAATAGATTTTTTTTTACATTATTACGAAAAACGTATAACGTGAATCCTGACAACGCAAACTTTCAAATTTCACTCTCCAATATATATTTTTTATAATTATCGTAAAACTATCGTGTTACGAGTAAATATATCAATGTTCGATATTTTTTTACGTATATCGGATTTCTTATTTTATGATTTTATAAAAATACCATTTAAAACGATGTCTTTTCATACGTAAAGCGGTCGAACGATGACGTAACTATTTACGTATATTATTATGTTTCAATTTTATACAAACATTGAACAACCAGCAGTTTAACTCCTAACTTTGGTATACTGTTTACATGTAAACTCGTACATACATTCCATATAAGATTCAAAAACGAAAAATTAAGTTCGTCTGTACCTACGAAATTGAAGGTAACTTTTGTTTCATTATCTTAAACATTAATGTTTTTGTCAATTTCAAGAATTTCACTTCCAAGATGTCTTTTAGATTGTATAACTCCATCGAATGGCACAACATTAATTACGTCCGCCAATAGAAATTCATCAAAGAATATTAACGATCTTGTGAACTGTATTCACCATCTAAATTATAAGTTTCATTCTCGTAACATTTTACAATAATAGATTTCCTATGACGTTATTATCAGTATTTAAATTACGTATATGTGTCATCAAAAATCGTATACATTGCACTTGTATAACTGGCCTTTCCATACTACAAAATTACATGAAGGCGTCAAATAATTAAATCAGAGAAGATTCACAGAATAAACGAACTTCCCGCAAAATTATATGTCGCAAACAAATCGTTGTTTCACAAAATTAATCTCATTAATTATTATTCACACTAAAACAATTGTACATTATAAATTCTAAAAATTATTATGTAATGTTTGTATGTACAGAAATAGTATTTCGATAGCTTAATTAGAAATAAAACATCAAATATATTAAATAATAACAATATGGATACTAATTCCCTTCTTATCAATGGTTAATTATAAGAGGTCCTTATGGTTTTGTGATTCAAAATTATGAGTGAAATTTTATCTTTTTTTTTATAATTTCTCACATAGTGCTTGATGCGGAAACCTATGAAGTAGAAAGAAAGATAAACGTTAAACGTTCATATTGAAAATCAAAATTAGATCTCTTTCAATTTACAAAATATAAATAGTGCAGGTAGAAACTAAAGCAACCACAAAAATAAATACAAACAAACAGCAAATCAAGCACTCTGTAATGAATTTATACAAAATAGGCGACCAATGCAAATGAGTAGTTAATACCAAAAGAATGAAAATTATTCAACTATAATAATCACATAAATGTCAATGCAGTTTACTAATCATTATATACTGCGTTTTTGGTAATTATTGGTATTGAGATTGTTCTATAAATTAATTTATACTTAACAACTGTAAAAATCTCTTCATCACACTATCATTACTCTTTATTCGAAATCACTAGGTTACGTATTAGTTATAATGTAATATTATCATGAAAAGTCCAACATACAATTTATACAAATTAAACTGTTTCTAGTAACTTCGGCCGCAGGGTCGATTGTTTCAGATTTAAAAATCGAAGAGATCGAACGTAAAATTCGACATTACACGAAATAAAACATGGATACTAATGTATCTTGAAATCTGAAACAATATGATCCATCAAGAACCGTGTGAACTAAGCTAGAGGCTTTTACTGGGGCGAGGTGGGCGGACTCATGTTGTCCGGCTCATCTCCGGAACCAGGCTCGCCTTTGGTCTTATTCTCTTTCTTCCACTTCATGCGTCGATTTTGGAACCAGATCTTAATTTGTCTCTCGGTGAGGCACAGCGCGTGCGCAATCTCGATCCGTCTCCTCCTCGTCAGGTACCGGTTGAAGTGGAACTCTTTCTCTAGCTCGAGCGTCTGGTATCGAGTGTAGGTTTGCCGTCCTCGCTTCCTTTCTGAAATGCGAAAACATTTTACGTCAATTAAAAAAGAAAACAAAAGTAAAACTGGAAGCAGCCCTGGCCAATACGAGACGTTAAAAACTGCATAGGCATTTCTGATAAATGGTGGTTATTTGTAAACGGCGAACACTCCCGGCGGAGTTAATTGAAAATTGTTTTGAGCTTATCAATTTGTTAATTGTTTTTGCTTGTTGGGCATTTCTCTTGGCTGTCAAGAGTTGAGAAGTTTTATGGAAACTGTAGTGATTGTAGACAGCGATCGAATTAAGGAACCACAATAATTCATTAATCTGTAGGTACTACATTTACTTAAATATAGTCCTCTATATATTACATTTTGTAAATTTGTAAATGTTCGTTTGTGTACCTAAACGTGAATTTTGTACCACTTGCTCCGTAAAGGCTAAACGTATTTAGGTGAAATTTGGTACGTAAGTAAATTGTAACATAAAATAATAAATAGAATACCTTATATTTATCTAGGAAAGCATTATGCTTACATTCCTTGGCAATGTGGAATTTGTAAAACCCAAAGGCTGACGCTAGTAATGAGTAAATAATATTATTATTTATAATAAAGGTTTTGCCTGTAGTCTTCTGAGAATTTTACCAATGCACATTAACAATAATATAGAATCCTTCAAGATGTGTAAAGATAATTAATTACTCTAAGCATAGCATAAGCTGAAGTCTGCAATTAATTCACATATATTTATGAATCCTGATATACGAGTATAACCTAAATTGTAAAACTTTGCTATTAAAATATGTCATAAAATCATTTTATACACGTGTTTGTTCGTTGAGATGTGGTCCGAAACGCTACCGAAGCCAATTAAAATAATTTAAGACGCCGCGGGCCTTTTTCATTTTGTAATCATTATTCTTCGAGGAAGATGCAAAGCCTTATTATACACGGTTTAGAAGATGCTCTGAACTGTAATTTATTTGAAGAGAAAAAAAGACAGATTTGACGTCGAAAATGCATAACACGTATTACTTGATTGAAGAAACTAATTGAATTAAATATTGCACTTAAGTACCTACCTATTCAAGGAAAAGATATAGGTGGACGACATAATATTCTAAATTAAATAATCAAAGAACATGAAAATAATTTAAGTAACGACAAACCCAAATTATGCGGATTTAATGAATTTAAAGATATTAATAATATGAACCCACAGTTCATAAAAACATTTAGAATTGAAATTGAAACAGTTGAAAATGAAGTTTTGCAAGTTCAAACAATAGCAAAGTTAGCTGATTATTTTCGGTTGAACTGAAACACGCGAAACGACTTGCCATACAAGATAAACACGCAAACTTCGAAGAAAAGCCGACACGAAACGAGCGGGATTACATTGCGAATTACACCAACCTAACAACAGTTTCTAAGAAATACGATATTCATAATGCAAAAAAGCACATGAAAAGTGCCCGATGACAAATGCAGCATTTTGTAAGTCGCATGTGACATGACAAACGAGCTACACGGTAGAATATCATCAATATAGATAACCTTTGACCAGTTAGCATTCAAGTGTAAAAGAATAAAAAGAGAAATGCAGCGTCAGTTTCAACGAATTCAAAATTATAGGCCACTTGTTGCTCGGGAAACTGATAATAGGCTCATCCTTACAATCCAAGCTTTTTGGGACTCATACAAGAATGTAGAATATGAGTTCAATGGGTAGTTTAATCAAACCATGTTTTTATTATTACTAGATAGCCTTTAGGGTCGATGAGCAACTGGGTGCAATAATTCAGAACATAATGGAAACATGTAAGCTTCATCATCATCACCATCAAGTCAGCCGAAAGATTTCCAATGCTCGACAAAAACATTTAAGCTTAAATGACAAATATAAAACACTGCATAATTAACTGACAGACTAAATTCAATTTCATCTTGATATTAACGAAAATTCCGAAGCAAAGTCATATGTAAGTAACAATATAGCTCATGAAATCCCCTTCCTAGCAGGCTTTATATATTACACTAGCGGTTTCATCGCACACTCAGATGCATAAAACATGATCCCGCCGTCAGATTTAAACCGTACGTAATAAGAGCATTAAAGAGGACAAGACTGGCAGACGGGCAACACGCTGGCGGGCCGCTGAAGATTGACAATTCTTAGTTTTGTCATATACAGGTGAAATTGTTGGTTGTTTTGGATACAATATCATGACTAACATTAGGTACATAACGATATCGATTTAATAAAGTTACATTAAATAATAATACAGAGAGATCCTTGGAGAAGGTCCAGCTGTGGACTTCTTTCGGCTGACACAATGAAATAATACTCAAATGATTTCAACGAGTTCTTGACGAAAAATAGAAGTAAGTAAAGCAAACAGGGAACTACCTTTAATCTCAGAAAGATAACAGGTAGTATTATTACGTGGACAAAGATAACAATAGATTATCTTTCGTATTTTGAACAATATATAATTAATAGCTTTTCCTACTTATTGAAAAACAATAAAAAAATATCCAGTGCAGCTACAGACGAGCGTGTAAACAACGGCGTTTATGTCGCCAGTGTGTGCAGCCTAAACGAAATCGCAGCTTTAGAAGCGTCGGGCGCAGCGCTGCATGTGTCGTCGGATGGACATAAATCATCACTGGCTGAGGGGAACAAAATCGGGGCCCCAGCTTACTTTCTCGACACGACACTAGAGTGGACAACATGCGTGGAATTATCGGAGCTTTTTGATTGTAACTATTGTAAATGACAATCTTAAGGAATTTGGTAGATTGTGTGTAGTTTTTGGGAGTAACCTATTTTGTTTTTATAAAAGGAAAGCGTGACTGCTGACTGATCTATCAACGCATAGCTCAATTTTTGAACGGATCGGGCTGAAACTTGGCATCCTATTGTTAATCTAGGTTAGAAACTATCTGTGTTCCAAATTTCATCCAAATCCGTCTAGTAGTTTTTGCGTGAAAGAGTAATAAACATCTATCCACAAACTTTCGCATTTATAATAATAGTAGGATTGATTTTGTAACTGTAATTCGTGACGTTTATCTTCTCAACCTTTTAAAAAAAAATGCAGTTACCAAACTACTGCAATGTAATAGGTACTTACAAGAATTACTGTAAGGTTAATCCGTTCCAGACCTAAGGCTTAGGCTACATTTATCTGGATAAAGTGCGTGATAAAATATTGACTGGAGCTCGTGCTACTATCTTGAATCACATTTGTACTGATTACTTACACAGACTGTGGTAGCTCCCAAAGTATTAGTGGTTTTGAGCAGTCTGTAGAAAAGGTCAAGATTGAAACCATCCAATTTCGAAACAATTATGTTGTTTCATTTCTTTGTGCAACCAAAAGGTATAATTTGAACCCGAAATAATTCGTTAGTGGGTACCTAGATTCCAATCTGAAATTTCCGGTATCAAAAACCCAGTGGTGTTAAAAAATAATAATTCACATCGAACGTACAAGCCTAAATACCGAATTCATCAAAGGGTGACAAGTGAAAAGAGCTTTTAATTTAATTCGTTGCGGTATCGCGCCAGAGAAACACAAAAAAAGCAGCAACAGCTTGAAGCGATATCGACAATCCATAATTCATGTCCAACAATTTCATACGTATCGATTTGAGCAATCGTTATATTTTTTCTCGTGGCCATTATTCGAAATGTGTCTTTATAACTCAGGTAGTTGAGTTCAAATTTATTTGATGACATTGACTTTTTATGGTCTTACGTATCGATAACATCACTCAGTGTATTGCAACATCGTACATGATATCAAACGGGTATTCAGATTAATGCAATTTCTCTTAAACGCTTACACGTCGTAAATAAAATTACTGGTTGTCGATGAAGTCTCAGAATCGAAGGCCGGATAGTTAATAAGTTTAATTGATGCCGCAATCGTGAGAAATATAATCGATTGTTTTAGCTACACTTTAAAGTTGCCGATTATACTAAACTGTTCACCCAATTTTCAATCATGGTCACAAAAAAAGCCTAAACAATACAAAAAAAAAACTAATTTAATCTCAATCAAAAACCATAATTTGGTTTACAAATTATTGGCGATATCACACTTTCTGTTCTTTTTCTTTTGAATTATTAAGTACCTATCAAAAATTTCGTTCTTAAAATTAATTTAGATCCATATAACTACATACATAGTTACCGACCTAAAAGGAGGCAAAATGAAATAAACTAGATTTCCAAAATGTAAAAAAAAATCTAAACAAAGAGAACGAAGAATATCGTTTCCTGAAACAAAAATAGTATAATGTAATATATTATATGGAAAATATAAAACAGGCAAGCCTAATGACAAAAAATACAATTTGTAGGTAAAACATTGATAATATCCATGGCCAAAACGATGAATGACAAAACACGCAACATAATAATTACGGCTACCTCATACATGATTAATGTGGCTGTGTGTAGGTTGAACCGCTTTTTAACAATACGAATACAAAAATATCTTTTACATGTACTCTTGTAATTATGCCTAACAATTTGGAGGTGTACCTACTGCTTGTTGAATAGATTTTTGACTTGTGAACGAATTATACAAAGTACGAAAATATAAAGATTGTGTTTAAAAAAAAATGCATATTTAAATTATATTGATATTCAAATACTGTCAAGATACAGGTATCTTTAAAAATGTTAAGACCGACGCAATTTTAAACTTTACCTAATTATTATAAAAAACTTATCAAGCAATCTAATTCGTAATTAAATTACAACTAAACACGAGAAACCCAAAATACAAGTTATTAAAAGAAACAAAAAAATTTAAAACATGGTGGCCTTTGAAGCTCTGATATTCATTAATCATTTGCGTGGTCTGGGCGGGCGTCTGGTGATATATACGTTACGTTGGTCCCTATATGATTGTAGTTTACTATTGTAGCATTCCTTTTCTTACACCATAATCTATATTAGGCCATGTTGCCATCCATAAAACAAATTCGGCGAATGAACTCGCCATTCTCAAATCGAAAAGTTATTTAGCATTCACTGAAAAACATTGGGAACTCCTATGAGCTGATGGAACTTAAATGGGCCGTTCAAGACATTAGGGAAGCCCTAATCCGATAATATATGCATATTATAATTATGAATGCCACAAGCATAACGTGGTCATCGAATGATTTCTATACCTTATTGTCTGATGACCGAATGAGAATAAACGTGTCGTGAGCGAATGGAAATCGTGTTAGTGTAAATGCGGCCAAGAAGTTTATATGGATTGCAAAGGAAAAAAAATATTGAGGCATATGTTTGATGAGGATTTGATGAAATATCTTAATTAATAGATAATCCCAGAAAGTAAAACAAATTAAGATAATATAATGAAAATTTAAATGTTGGGAAAATCGTGGGAAAATTATTTTGAATTGAATAATCTCTTTGCGGAGAGCATCATTAGGGATATTGGAATATATAGTATAGTAGGTATAAAACATATGACAATCAAAAGGATTCATAACAAATGGTGTGGGGAACTCAAAAAGAATTTATACCGTGAATACACAACCATCGCTCAGCGTTGTGTTGACGCTGATTCCCGTCGTGATTCGCATTCGAAATGGAATGTTATTCACAGAAAATTTTGCTTTGGTGTACGCTAAAAATTACGCGAGACCGGCCTGGATTGAACGAAATTCCGCCCGCAAAAAAGGTGTCAAATGAAATATTCAAATATATTTTAATATAATTCATGTGGCGGGCGTTTCATTTCTCTCCCTCGTAATGGAATGCTAAATTTTCGGGCGAACAAAAAATATATATTAATGCGCGTACCTAATAGCTTATACAAACTCGTTTGTTGGGTATTGTTGCGCACAATGGGTGCCATAACTCCGCGTCGCAGCCACGGCCGGTGACGTCTTTGTTAGGCTGGCGAGCTTTGTTCCGAGCCCGACTCCGCCTGTCGACGCGACATCCTACCCGACCTTTGCCCTCAACCTACAGACATAAATACTATCTACACCACTAAACCCAACCTACAATCTCAATAAGCCGGATACTGAATACATTTTTCCATTAGGAAATGAAAACTATCAATTAAAACCATAATTTCTTTCAGGACATGGAAAGCCGAATCGACCGCAGCTTTTATAAAAACGGCTTACACGTAGAGGCTAATTACCTGTTTTGTTCGGCCCATTACTATAATTTGCAGCAGGAAAAGCACGAATGAATATTTGAGAAGGCGATGGAAAGTGAGTAATTGTGTCGGATCACGAAGTGAAAAGTTATGAAAGGTGCTGGGCGGGTGATTTTTCACCGCCCTAGCCTGTGAAGCGAAATCTTAATGAAAAAGAAAACATTCAATCATGATACGACTGGGTCGATATTAAACTTTGTAGGAACTCCATGTAATTTGTTCATCGGTAGACTTGATTACAAGTTCGGAGAACGTAACAAAAACAAGTAGCGATCCACGGGTGCCTAAAAATTCATCTCAACGTAATGCGGAGCGTGGAACGCATTAGGGCTCCAAGATGAGCTTCGCCGCGGGACAGCGTGCCCCAGGGGGCTTCCCCTGCCCCCACAAGTAGGGCGGGGGCGGTCTCCGCTCCAGAGAATATTTGACACGGGTCTGGCAGATAGACAGGCCGGTCATGTGTGATCCCCGGGCAGGAAACGGGGGGCTTTTTTCCGCTCCTCCATCGACATGGCTACTCTCTACCTACAAGTATGAAGTATAAAGATACGGTTTATGATTTATGTGGCACCGACGACGCGCACATGTGCACGCATCGTGTGATGCGACGCTTTTTGTACTTAACTAATGATACGAGCCGGCTTGATACCATTAATGAGTTTCGAACGATGATAGAATGTAATTTCGTAATTATTGATGTAGGTAATTATCAATGTAAAAAGTCGTAACTCCTACTTTGCCACTAATAGTCTAATTGAAGTCAATTTGTCGAATTAGCGGTTATCGTTTGGTAATATTATGTATCCAATTCAATTTAGAACGGTTGGCGTTCGAAAATGGAATTTTAATACCACATAATAAGTTCGGCTTCATCGGCTTAGCGGCGGTCAAAGTTTGATTGGCGTTCTATCCCAACGTTTAATTAATGTGGACCAGGCTAACCTATCCCGAGTGAGAAAGAGATGGAAAGAGTATGCTAAAAAGGGATAGGTTTCCGACAATGTTGCCAGTTAATTGGATACGAGTTACTTTTGAAGTAAAGGACGTGGCTAAGGGAAATTATTGTTTTGAACTTAGTCAAAACTTGAAAGAGGGTTTTAGGAAATCAGCTTCTTGTTATTTACTGAACTTTTGAGACACTGAATGAATGTTTTGGGTGCGTTATTAATCCAGAGTTAATTAAAACGAAGATTTCTCATGTACACTAAAATAACTCATTAATTCGCCAAGAGATAACCATAACTTGTACAGGTACAAGGTACCAATAAGGCAATAATTACAACTTAATTAAGGCATTTAAACTGAAGATCACTTAAAGTTAATCTCTCCTTACATAAAATAAGAAATAAGGTAAACAATTATCCTCGTTATCTTACTTTCTATATCACTTTTACACACTACTAAGTTAATTTTATTGTATGTGTATATTTGTTGCCGCTTAGCTCCGTAACGGCTGGAGTTTATTTTTTTTATTTTATATTTAATGATAGATAGCACATAGATAGATCATAACATAACATATTCCTTTTCAAGGAAAATATAAGATCATCCTGGAATGTAGATAATATCGCCGAGTAGACACTAGTCAGCTAATATTCAGAATAATTTCAAATATGTTTTTTTATTTTTATTTCTCCATAGTAAAAGGTAAACCCGTCATAACTGGCAACACAAAATAACCACGTTTGAAACTACTCGTCAAATCTTTATTGTGTGCGTAACGTCGTACCTATTCTATCCGTGAAGGGGTAATCGTTCAGTATCCGTAAGTTCCTTATATGTGTGTGTGGAGCAAAGCTTCGGACGTATATTAATGGGATTGGTGTATTTGTATGTGGGTGTATGTAATTATAGAATGGTAATGGTTTTTTAATAAGATCCCAACCTTTTTTTCGTCTGGCAATCTATTTCCTTTTTTTTGACATCTAATATGTGATATAACTTCCTAAAATAATTAAATAACAGTATGTTTTTTTGTGTCTCATAGCCCCCACGGCTATCAGGAATCGGTATAATATATTATAATTTCATACTATGTGTGAAATTACAGCTATGTAATTATGAATAGTCATTTATAAGCTGCAAAAATAGGACTATGTTATTTATACCTCAATTAGTTTTAAGTAAGAGTATTCTTTTTTAAGTTATGTTATGGCTGAAAATGGTAAACACACAAAACCTATTCAAATAAAAAATAAATGGTTTATAAACAGCTAAGGTTTTCCATCCTTGCGAGGATGGTGGAATTAGGGTAATGTAATGTAATTTAATTTTTCTTCACCGAATCTGAAATCGAACCAATACCTTCAGTATCGCACATAAGGTATGTAAAATTGTTATTATAATATTATGTATAAATTACTACAATTTATATCATCCATATGCGCCTAACTTTGAAAAATATTAAATACCTTGAAGCTACATACAATGCAAAGGAAATTATTGGTGTTTATTCGGATTTGTGAAACAACGCCATCTCTTAAAAAACCTTGGAACTGATTAGTTAGTAACTTGACCGGTAACTTGGTAGTAACTTGAGCCGGCTCTTCTCAGCAAAAGCTACCTTCCGAACCGTGCATTAGAGTCTGACTATTCATAAGTGCCTGTGAAGGTCTATTTGAATAAATAATATTTCATTTCATTTGACTTTTCTTACGTTAGGAAAATTGTCGTGTGGTGAAGTACTTATTGGGAGTCCATAAATATTAGATAATATACGGATACCTTTTGCAGGTAAAATAACAATAATATAAATCCTGTCTTGGTTTTATAAAACTTAGAGGTTACTTACCTATGCTTACTTACCTATCTAAGTTTTTGAGATTTAAAGTCAAAAACTTTTACTCTATTGTTTTAAACGTAAAATTAAATATACCTGTATAAAATAAAACTCTTACCTACTCCAACCTAACTGATTATATAACTAAGATATTGATGCTACAAAATATATTTTAATTCCTCAATGTGAAGCGCCTACACTCGCAACGATAAATATTAGTCGATTAATTTAAACAGGAATCTATGGCACGTAACTCATTGTCTTCATAAATAACTTAAAATAAACGTCATGCAACAATGAACTTTTAAAAATAATATCAAAGCAGAAAAACCGACATCAGTCAACGTCCCGACTACCGAATGAACCGGAAAGTCGACTGTACGAAATTAGAAATATATTTTTATACGTCACACCACCCCTCTAAATAAAAAAAGTCTATGCAAATAATAGCACGTGTAAATACAAGGGGAAGTCCGGGAAATGCGACTCGCTTCCTTAAGTTAAAATAAACAAAAATATTTCTGTTGTTGTTTTTTTTTTGTTTGGGGTTGTTTTCATTTGAGATTGTGGCTGATAGAAATTGCTTTTCAATAATGGTTGCTGTAAATTTTATCTGATAATTTCATAAGATTTCATGATGTTAAATTTATTTATGGCTTCACACGGGTGCAATTAGATTCAAAGAAAAGCCTATGAAAGCAATTTTTTTGGCGACGTTGTTCCGAAACCCTTCCGGATATAAAAAAACATCTGCATGATGGTGAAAACAGTTTAAAAATCCGTTCCGTGGTTTAGAAGGAATTAGCGGATAAACAGATAGACAGACACGGAGGGTGACTTCCTTTTATATTATGTAGACATTTATTTTTTAAATACTAACATATTTTATATACCATACAAATGAGTTGACTTTAAATAAATACAACTTTCTAGTATTCAAGTCATAAAATACAACGCGATAATTTCTTTTTTTTTAACAATCATTTTATACCAGAGAAAGAAAATCTATCAATGTGTAAAAGAACTGATTTCCGTGATGCATTAATCGTCATTGTGTACGACAATCGGTAATAGATCACAATACGGTTAAGACTATAATAAGACTTAACTATCACATTCAAATAGAAATCTCTTGATCCCATGTGAAGGTGAAAAAGCAAACTAACCTTGGTGGTATGTAGTGCACCTTGAACCTTGTAGTTCCTGCACCCTAGAGGTTTTTTTTGTGTTTTGAATGGCCAATAAGTAATTAAGCTGTAAATGATTTTTATACCCTTACACAGGCAATCGTTTTACATTTCAGCGATTTACTTGTAGGTAATATGGACCATAAATTCGTTTCTACACAATATTATAAAAACGATTACCTGTCTCGGTCTTAATTTTCAATGCTGCATTATTAGTTTATTATCGTGTAAATACTTATATTTTAATTCAAAGACGTGTTTACTTTTCTGTCACAATATTCCCAAGTTAACCAAACAACTCGACCAAAACTCATTTGTAATTGTATTATACATCCCTACATTTAATATGAAACGATTGGAGCTTTCAGTGGCAAACGGAGAAAATCAGGCGCAGGCACCAGAACAAATACTTGTATTCAATCATCTGGGTCTCACAAAGGCCTCGGGGCTGATAACTGAACAATGAAATGTAACAAGTCGTCTATCCGGCATTGTATGCGAAAGGGGGCTAGGGTCGGGGGGGAAACAGGGGGATTTCCATTATATTTCCATTTCCACCTCGATTCCCGGCGACTTATCGCGGCCTACCTGCTCTCGGACTAGGTGAGTCTATCTTTCTATGCCGTTAGTCAGTGGAGCTATACGTCAAACGTTGCCGAAATAAAGGTGTTTTTGTGCGAGTTCCGATTGGAGATTTGCGTGATAAGTTGCATATAATACAATTCTAATTTTATCAACTGAATATGGGATAGGTATCTTAAGATAGAAAGCTTGGATTCAATATTGCTTCATGCAATTCTGTTTTGTGTTAAGTAAATTTAAACAGAAACCTCAGATTATCTAAGCACCTACCACTCAATCAAAATAGGTTTGTATGTTTATATCAGCACACCTACTTTTCAGAGCAGAGCAGTCTGTTGAATAGGTAATTACTCTTGATATAAGTATTTTATTAGTAATAATAATAACTTTATTGCTCAGATACAAAATCTAGCTTTATATTTCGTTTAAAGTTAGCACCAGCGAAGTATTTAATAGGTAAAACTAACAGCAGATTTAGTCCTCTACCCTCCGTAGGTACTAGGTACCTAGTTATAAAACTGTATCACGGTAGGTTAGGAATCGTCGTCTACGCGGTTATTTTATCGAATAATTTTAAAGGTGGAAAAAGTAAAATGATCTGTCTATCATGTTTTAAATTAATGTTATTTCTGTAGGTATTATGTCTGAGCCATCAAGCGTATTACAGTCAAACAGACAGTTATTATTAGTACATAATCATTAGATACGGATAGGATATAGAACACCAATGATTAATGATACCTCTGCTCCGATCGTCATGGAGTTCTATTTTCAAACAAACATGAGCTGCGCTCTCATTGGTTGATTTTTTTTCAAGATGGCAACCACCGATATTTGAAGATAATTAATGAAGCCGCAGTTATAAGTAGATAACATGAGAACGTTACGAGATTGTTTAGTTTAAGTGCGAGCATTTGCTACCGTGCTTTTAAGTGGACTGCATATTTTAAACACTAAATAGGTACATCTGTTAGATTTTTTTATCGTGGTTGGTTTTTGTCTGACTTGCCCTTGCTAAATAGGTTTTCAGTCACGTAGTTAAAAATGTTTTGTGGGTATTAAAAAAACGAGAGATATTTTAATATGTAGTGGTTAAACAATTTTACGCTATGATCATACAGAATTTGCTAAACTACGAATTAAAATAATACTCAAATTACATTTGAATAGTTGCTCACTTACATCAATCTATCTTTAAGATATATTATACGTTTATTAAACAAGTATCATTGGTAGCATTTCATTAATATTACACGACAGGCTTGAGCAATCCTTGCACTTACAAATTGCACCCTAATTTATAACTGTAATTTATGCGTTATAAAGGCTAATATTTTATAAGCTTGATATCGCTCATCAAATGGTGTTTAACTAGGTTTGCTAATAATTATGCAACGTCAGTGTTGTGTTTACAATCTCATAGTGGTCAGAGATGAAGTGGCCGAAGGTGGTAAGCACACAAAATCTAGAAGGGAACTGGCTCTCGAGTGCAGCGTCGGAACACTGGTTAGGAGCTTGGCGACAGATTTTCGACTTGAGACTAGCCAGCCAGGTGGGTACTACAAAGTATCCTAGCAACGTGCCTATCCTCACGATGTTTTCTTTCATCGAAATCTCAAGCTCATTGTTGGATTCGATCCCGAGAACTTTGCCACTAAACCTAAAAGGTCTCTTCATAGTGCGTTAATTTTAAATTAATTCTAATAAATAGGAACCATAATTAATTCTAGTATTAATCTGAAACGATCTATATCTGTCTCGTCGAAACCGAAGCGTATCGAAGTTCCAAATTAATTAACTGGTACGGCCAACTCTGGCCAGTCTGGCAAGTGGGCTAAGTCAAAATTGGCACATCTTATCTGGCATCGAGCCTCGGCCAGATAAGGGTTATGACACGGGTTCATCGAGCCAGACTTCGTAGTTGGACGTGGATTGTTAGAAGCTTCCTACGCTGTGTTTGTACGGACAGAAACTAACGTTGGCAATTATTAAGTTTGATTTATTTCGCTCGTGGCGTTTACGCAGATTAGTTTTAGCTAATTTTCCTATTTTATGAGTATTTACCCTAAAAGGATTTCGTAAATTGATGAAATTTCTTTGCTTTTTATTAATAAACTGTGTTTCATTATGATAAAACCCACACATTATACAATCACTTTATACCTATATGTCACTAAAAACTGAATTTTAATCAAACAAGAATTCACATTTTCTTTAAATTATTACATAATATGCAGTTATTATGGACATTAGGTACATAAACAATTTTCCTTTATATTTTTTTTGTTGGGATCTTGTGATTTTTTAATCTGACTATGAATGTGACGAAAACTTGTTATGAATTACTAAATTTCCTAAAAATTGATTGCCAGTATAGAATAATTAACTTTTATAAAAAGAGTAAAATCTCCTGCAAAGACAATAATAATATAATAATAAATAATAAAAATTTACAAAATCGGTTCATACCTAAGCAAAAAAGTTATGCGTGAACAAATATGCAACTTGCAACAGTTTAAAAAAACTTACTTAACTTATTACTTTACAAAATATGTGCTAGAAGATGTGTTCTATGTTGACGTTACCAATCCACATGTCAGCAATTTGCGTTATCTGCGACACCAGTTAATGAATAAAAGCCCCCGGACCCACCGTTTATGTATTCAATTTTGCTTCAATGAACATTCACCACGCAACAATACTTTGATATGCAACATTTTGATATTTTCAAAACATAAAATAATATTCATACTTCTGTTCTTGGAGACACAACAAGGATAATGCCGACATTATAAACTCAAACTATCAAACTCATTACTTGTATTTATGTTTTCAAAATATGCACTTAGTAGGTAAGTACCTCATAGTTTAATATAACTTTCACAAATATTGCTACCACGACGTAGCCTGTTCGGACTTTCTCGCGCGAACTTGCATGCAAAACTAAAAGCCCAAACAATATTTCGTAAGCAATTCTGAATGATATTGCCAATTACAATAGAATGCCTAAATCAGGCAACTTAGACATAAATTAGCACGAAGACAAATTCAAAAACAGTAGGAGACGGTAGCGCAACTTGAAGGCTCATTGTTCGCCATTGGCGTCAGCTAAACAGAAGGTGAACGCTTTTGTGTAGGGAGTTGTAAATTTTATGAAAAGTGAAATTCCTTTTGAATGCCTCTTCGACCCATAAATAATCCCGAACAGAAGGAAGGGTATTGTTTCTGCCACTTATTGTTTCTCATCAATGCGCACGTGGAGGGAAAGTGTTTTTGCAATTTGTCGTATATTCTGTTTTTGCTACCTGTATCGTTTATTGTGCAAAATGTTGTGTTAGTCTCAATACATTGCTCTCGTTTCCTTCTAACGCTAATATTTATAAAAAAAATTTAGCCCGACTCTATCCCACCTTGTCTTTAGTAATGAAAAATGTTAACACTTACCAAATTGACTTCTCATCCATGGGTATAGTGGACTGGGCAACGACGCATTGGTGTTAGGCGGAGGCTGTTGCGGAGGAGGTTGCTGGGCGTGCATGGGCTGCTGGTGCATTGGTGGCATCTGCGTCTGATGCTGCATGTCGTCCACCGGGTACATTAGATGTTGCTGGTGTGGCGGCACCCCGTGTTGCACCATATGCTGCTGGGGGTGCATATGATGCGGCATTTGTTGCGCCTGCTCCAGTGGGGGACTACCTGGTACGCCACCTGCGGTCGCCGCCGCCGCCTGCAGCTTACATGACGTATAAACCGCTGGCGTTGGAGGCTGGTGACCATTCGGACCGTAACCATCCGTCTTAGGGCCCATGTGACCCATTTGAGACGGACTGTCTGGCCGATAACCATTCTGTTCCATTTGCTGGTAATACCCTAACCGGTCATAGGGTGGAAACCTAGGGTAGGGCATGCCGGGTGCCGGCTGCGCGGGGTAGTGGTGCTGCGCTGGCCTGAGCTGCTGGTCGCAGCCTTCCATCTCGTGCCCTTGTTGCGGCACGGCACCGTAGTGCGCATGTGCTTGCTGGTGCTCATGACCACCCCCGTTCCTCATATCTGGCATGTAAGCGTTAGAGAAATATGTCATACTATCGCAGTTGTTGGCGCTCATCGCGGGCCCACAGCCCGCGCGGCTCGCGTCCGTATCTTCCGTCGCAGTTTCTCGGCCCTTGGGGCCGACACTAGTTAACACCACAGTTCGGTCACTACACAAACACTTCGGATTCCATTCACTATTCGACAGCGATCGGTTTCAGTGGTGGTTCACGCGGTGTCAACGGACGGTGTCTCCTCATTTGATCCTCGGCGAATCTGCAAAGAAGAGATTATAGCACTTAGTTAATCCATAATTAAAATTTTCATTAGTCTGATGTAGAAAGGTGGCGATCGATCGATTGAATGTTTGTTTTGGCTGGCTCGCGGATAGTTGCGCCAGAGTCATCATATTGTGCGCCACCGCAGACCTGACGGTCGACATAGACTGACACGTGTCTCAAAGTTGGGACACACACGAAGTCATAAAACCTCATATTCTAAGTAAAACGCCTATTAGCGACAACCTGTCTGAGATATGCCCCCGTTCGGCGCAGATAACTAAGCGGCGCATTCTTAAACGCGATTTATGTTCGAGATCCGTCTTTGTCTCGCTAAAGGAAGCTGGTCCTCATAAGTGAGACGGGAGATGAAATAGTGTCACGTCTCGAGATCGACATGTGGCTGACCCGCCGTCATACCCTCGACATTTCCCAGCAGTTGATGGAGCATGAGTGACAACCGCGCCTCAACCCGACGATATAACTTTACACAGACGTTAATTTGTGTGCCGAGGGACAAGTGTCACAGAAACCACAGCATTATCGTATGATCTCGCTTTACTGGTTTAACGTAGAGAATTTATTACTTACTTAATACGACAGCTACTAGAATTTAACAAGTAGCTAATATGAAAACACAAAAAATGCTTTTAACAAGAAAGGCGAGGAGCTTTAGCATGTAGACAACATCAAATTGCAATTGCGTCACTCTCACTCAGCAAGCAAAACAGACATTTTTACGTCGTTACAAAGTCACGTCGTAGATTTTTCGACATGCTTTGTTAAACTCATATCCGAAGTAAAAAAATCTGTACGGCAAAGTACTCAGAGATGTTGCCGCCCCTCTGGGCTGGCGTAAGTTATTTAAAACCCAAAAGCTAAGCTTCATTAGCGACATTTAATGATGGCGGCGTCTCTCTAGACAATATGTTCGTTGCAGATGCTACTGTTGGTCTTGAACAGTATGGGCATGAGAATGTATTTAAATACTAGCTTTCGACCCGCGGTTTCACCCGCATTTCCATATCATAGCATAGGCTATATGCGTACCAAATTTCATCACGATCGGTTCAATGGTTTTTGTTTTTTGTTATCATGAAGCAAAAGAATGAAAGTAAGCATACAAAAAGTTTCAGAAATCCTAAATTATGTTAAAAATGTAAAAGTAAGTATGAATGTATATTACCTCTTGACGCCTCAACAAGCACTACCAATCGTAAATAAAATGTAGCAAGCATGCAGTCTATAGCATAGTGAAGGATATAGGCTACTTTCGCATATGGAATCGCAGCTATTTCATAACTTAAAAAAATAATGTATCTACTATGCAAATCAAGGACCAAAGAAACCATCAAAACTATCTTTAGAATGTCATATTACCAAAGCTATATTGTTCATTAGTAAAATTTTGCCCGGGAAAGCAAATTACATGATAATATTTCCTGGCTATGGAAGAAAGAACATCCGGTAGGTTCCTATCGTTGTTACAATAATAGCTGATCCGATTCGATCTTTTATATACCTACTTATGTAAGTATATTCAGTCCATCTCATCAATCGTAGATCAGACTTTCTACAGCATCAATTAATTCGAAGCCTGAACCCTGAACGTGTATCTACAGCAATTGAAAGGCCTGCCTACTCTGAAAATTTGCATGTAGGGGAATGGACAATTTAAATTTACGATTTCGCCACCCCCTTGTGAGTGCGACCCTCACATTTTTTTAATTTTCAATTTCCATTTGCATTCCAACTAGCTGGTCCTATCTCTCTGCTTACATGTTGTATAAAATGAGATTTACTGTGATCAGTCACTGCTATATTGAATTAAATTGCGTATCGCGCTATCAACTGTTTATTATGTGGCTACTAGTAATTATTGCAGTATGATAAATGCTTATTGAGAAACTGAACTATCGTCAACGACTGTGTGTCATTTTGATTTACCCTTTGTATGCAGAGGGCATCAGCTCTTTCTGATTAATCTACCAAATTACAGCAAAACTAATAAAAAGTATTTCGCCAGTCATTGCAATTCTTTTTACGATGTTCAGAATAATTCATTTCTTAAATAAAGTGTTACATGAAATAGTTTTCTATTAGCGTATAGATTAGATCTACACGTGTTATAAGAATATTTAATTACAAAAACTTAATACCGCAAACCAGACTGAATGTTTCTTAAAAATAATATAATAATTGTAACACTATCTCATAGTTACTGTTTTAATCTCTTAACGTAACGAGCTGACGTTCTAGCCTGCAATTACTAAGTTAAGATAAAAATCTTTAGGCTAAGCCCGGTTCAAGGAACATGTCTTTAAACTGACCGACGACGGTGGAATTAACAGGCTCACGTGCGTTTGATAATTTGATAACGGAGGTTGTATACTTTGATTTATATTCACGGAGAACAGGTTTTTGTTAGTCACTCGCAAAGGTACGCGCTCCGCTGCGTTCTCATGCCCTTTGCTCGACGGCTTCTTAGTAAGGTGTAATTAGCTACATGTCAAAAATATACTGACCTCTAGACTTGTTTGTTGGTAGTTAACTTATCTCATTAGGTATGTGAGTATAGTTAAGTTGTGAGATTTTACTAAAATATAAAATAGCAACGTCACGGCTATTTTAAAAAAAAGTTGATAAAGCCATCTTATTTTCCTGCTTTATTTTCATTGAAGAATGAGAGTGTTAGTTAGATATATTTTATCACAGATAAAAATTTCGAGAATCGTTTCGATGAGACATCGTACAGTTTTTAGATATGTTGATTATAAATCATACTAAAATACACCGTGTAATAGACTAGAAGACCAAATTAAAAAGAAAATTAATAACATTTCGCGTGCAACAGTCGTTAGCTGTTAATCAAGTGACGATCAAAGGATATATTTTGGGAAAATTCCCAACTGGTGTATTTATCATTTCCACTATTTGTCAATTAGAGAGCTATTGTGGGCACACAAAGTGGTTTGATTTATAATACAGTATCGGTTAGTACATAGTGTAATGCGCAGGAAGATGCTCTACTATATTTATTGCATTTTTTAAGGAAACTTGGTCTTTAGTCTTAATATAATGTCATTGATGACATAAATTCACGGATATATTTTATTTTTTATTGTTAGCACTGACAAGCTTGATGAAAGAATTTTAGGTCATTAAAACCTTCATAAAAAAATATATAATGTCATGTAGTTAACACTTCATCCATTATTAGGTATGTGAAATAATGTCATTAGATTTATTACTATGTATAAATATGCATAAATATTATTTATTTTTCACATGTTTGACCACTATCGTAAGAAATTATGTGGTTAATGGTGGTAAATACATACATTTAACGTAACTTGTCTTCCATTGAGCTCTCATCGCCTCAAAACTAACATAATATCCCTCTGCAACGCGGGTAAAACTAAGGCAGAAGCTAGTAGTTTAATAAATTAATAATAATAACCTGCTGAGCTGACCCAAGTAGATTTTGTTAAAAAAATAATAAACTAAAGAAGATCAAAATAAGGTAGAATAAAACTGCAAATTCATAGATAGTTCATTTCGTGCTACGAGTGCTACGAGTCGCTACAATTTTTTTCTAAGAATAAACGAGTAGGTATGTCTCAGATCATCAAACATTATACCAAACTTATTTTTGTTTCAGATCTAATATCATGTGGAGCATAAGTCGTGGCGTATGCATTGGAACACAACAAGAAGACGACTTCCCAACACGCCGTATATTTTTCATAACCCGTTCTTTTGGTGTTATTATGGAAGTACATTTTGATTTCGAATTTTTTGTTTTATTATTCTTTGTACGGCGGCATTAAAGCTAATTTGAGTGAATTCAGTGCAATTTCCTATTTAATTGCTTTGTTTTTTACTGCTTAATTTCAGTGCTAATTGCAACTTTTATAGATGATAGCTCATTGGTAGTGACGTCGGATGCCGCGCCAAAGTCGTAGGTTTGAATCCTACAATGAGCTTGAGCTTTCGGTGAAGGAAAACATGGTGAGGAAACCATAGCACGGTGATAGGGTACTTTGTAGTACCCGTCTGGCTGGCTACCACCCTCAAGTTGAAAATCTGTCGCCAAGCACCTACCGGTGTGTTCCGGCAATTGCACTTGAGAGCCAGTAATTGCCTTCTCGGCATTGTAACAGGTCGGCAACACATTGGCAATACCTCTGGTATTGCAAATGGCGATAGGCGACGGTAACCACTTACCATCAGGTGGACCGCCTGCCTGCTTGTCAACTTTCTGACATAAAAAAAAAATCTAAAGATCTTTTTTGCATATCAAACTATGTACATATTATTCACTGCCATTTAACAACAAAAATATTGTTTAGATGCTTCTTATTTCATGAAAATAGAGATAGTTTTATTAGAGCTTAAAGAAAAATACATATAACCTACCTAGTAACTATAATTTTTGCACGTTCAAATTTCTTTGAGCTACGTAGGTATAACTAATATGGGAAGTATAATTAAAGAACATCATTAAATACACATAAGTTACGCCACCCGTGGTGTCCAGGCAGAGCTTTGAAGCAGATATGACGTGATGGGAACATCCATTAACATGCACCAGGCAATTAATCTACTGCGTTCCCTCTGATCTTCTCCGATAAGTTAGTTCGTTTGTTGCTAGATTAATTTTCTTGTTTAGCTTCTTGGTACTTATTAGTTTTTAATTTAGGTTCATTTTTATTTAGATTTATATTAAGTACCTACATTTATTCATTTACTAACATGTAAACTAGGTACATTCTAATAATTCTTTTAAGGCGATGATAGCTCAGTGGTAGTGACGTCGGATGCCGAGACGAAGGTCCCGGGTTCGAATCCTACAATGAGCTTGAGCTTTCGGTGAAGGATAACATCGTGAGGAAACCATAGCACGGTGGTAGGGTACTTTGTAGTACCCGCCTGCCTGGCTACCACCCTCAAGATGAAAATCTGTCGCCAAGCACCTTTCGGTGTGTACCGTCAGCTGCACTTGAGAGCCAGTTCCTTTCTAGGCTTTGTGTGCTTACCACCATCGGCCACATCATCACTGACCACGGTGAGATTGTGGTCAAACACAGGCCTATACATAGTAAAAAAAAAAAAAAATATATATTATAGGTACTAGCTGTTCGTATAAAATACCTACCATCCAAAGATCCTACATTCCAGTGGTTTTCCCAAAAAAATTCAAACAAAGCTTGTCCTGACAATTACAAAATAAGCCGTTCTGAAGTAATACGCTTACATACCGGGTATAAGGAACAGCCGACCGAAAACTGATTCCATGGATTCAAATCATGATTCTGGAGCCCCCAGACTTTGAATTTTTCGTCGATCTTTTCATGAATTATACGATATTTTTTCAAAACTTTAGGAGCAATTGATTTTTATTTATTTAAATTTTAATAATATATTAATTTTGTTATAATCATTGCCAATTCTTTATTGGAAAGCGTAGATCATCATTACGATTATCCACTAACCTTTTTAGAATGTTTTGGTGGGTAAGTACCTACATCCTAAATAACTTTGGTAGATAACTAAACCTTGCGTCTAAAAACAAAAATCAGACCAAAAATGTTTCAACTTCATATAAAATTTTGTATATAGGTCCCAAATGTAACGTTATGAAATGTGACCGTATTGAAAAACATGTTAGAACATTTTTCCCCGTCATCAAAAACTCTGAGCGGACGACTCTCTTGTGTAATCCGGGTGGCGCTAAGCGTGGCCTGAGTGAAATGCTATGTACCGGCTAATTACGCAGCTAACTTCTAAATTTAATCAGACAAGTTCTGTAATTTTCGACGCTGGTCCATAATTTTTCATGAGGGCCTGTCGGCCGAGATTGTCGTTATGTTACTGTAATGTTTTGTAGACTTTGCGCATTTTGGTTGTTTTGAAATCATTTTAATTTAATACTAAACTGCGAATTCAAAAATGATCATGAACGATCCAAAAATAAACAAATTACCTAGTAGCTAATTATTATGAGACAGCGATTCACTAATTAGTAAGATCTTGGTGAATAATCATTGGTATGGTATCTAGATTTCAATTTTAAAGATACGTATAGTACCTAGCTCATTCTATGGGTTCATTACGTACAACCTTTCCTAATAAATACTTATGTAAACTTGCGTGCATGTAGTACAAAAACATCGCAAAATAAATTCATGTCAAAGATAATTTCATACAATTTAAAACACGTAGGTTTCATGTCGACGCATAAAAACGCATGTTTTGGCTTGCAGTTTAGCCTTTGTTTGTTCACTGCCTATCGGAGGGCAGTAGACCGTGTCTTTTTTACTTACCTAGAATTGCAATGAAAATGAATTAAAAATTTAGTAAAATAAAGCTATAAATCAATGTGCTTGAAAAAATAAAAACATTGCGATGAAAGCACAGAGATGTAGGGAATTAAAGAGATTCTGAGGTACGTAGGTACATTAAAAAGGAATCAGAATTCAATAAGTAAGTACCTAGTGCGCTCCAAACTTACCAACGTGACGTCATCGGTTTCAAGGCAGCCGAGCTGAAGTAAGTCTAATCAGAGCACCACTACCAAAACAGTAACGAACGTTAGACGACATTGCAGAAGACCCAGGCAGAGATTAGAGTGATGACATGATGAGAGATGAGAGACGGAACGAGATTGGATCATTTTTGTTTATTTTGGCTTACGATCGAAAGCGTTATGCTGGGAAGGATGGTAGAAGGGAAGAAGGAAGGCTTTTGCTCTGCATTACAAAATGTAATAAAAGCAATAAGTATATGGTTGCCGCCATTTTAATGCGACGATTTTCTCGGCTCATGAGACTTGCCGAGTGGTAACTGGTAGTGCGTGCCAAAACGCAACATACTGAAACAATCCCGCATTGCTGCCTTATGTACCTACTGAGGTAATCAGGAAGCACTAAGCCAGCAAACTTTCTGTAACTCTACATTCTAGTAATGCCATTTAAAACTGAAGGAGACTGTTTTTATTAAAAATTAAGCAAAATCGCATCGCATATTTTGTATACAAAAACAGTTTTATTAATGAAATAAATTTATCAAATAGTCTCAATTTAAAGGAAGTTATTAATAATTCAAATTTAATGGAGTTATTTTGATTTCCCAAGCTTTTAATAAAAAGGAAGTCATGAGTAACATCTGAATTAAAATATGTTTATAAATAAAACCACTATAATGTCATAATGCTTAAGTGGTAGTCATCATTTATAGACGAGATTGAGTGATTTTTATATATTTTTCATTACCCACTGCTTACTAATGAAGTTATCATCTCGGAATATAAAATTTATTCACGATACAGTCAAAGGCGTTATGAGGAATGTTTAGGTACTTAATTCTAGCAGAATATTATGACAAAGACCAAATGATCAGAACAGATTTTGATGAAACAGAAGTTAGTATAAAAGTTTGGTACTCTGCCATATTTTAGGGAGGTTCTTTTTTATTTATGATTAAGTTAATTTTTAATGTATTTATTTGACGTTGGAAATGGCAAAAATTTTGTTTTGTTTGTCATCCTACAGTATTACTTGTTTTTTTTTTCTTTCAGATCTTGCATGCTCAATTTAAAATTGTCGGCTTTCTTTACTGAAGTTCAAATTCTTGACACAACTACTTACTTACTTTGAATTTAAATAATTCCTATCATAGGTAAGGTAAGTAACCTATGGGTCACCGGATATCTACAGTAGTAATCTGTCACTCAGAGAGAACACAATCAATTTACAGTGTCGCAATCAAAATGTCAGACATTCCTGACATTTCCGAGGACGTAGAGCTACTACAAAGAATATTTGACCTTATTAAGCTTTAATTAAGGATTCAAATATGAATGTATATTCATAATCATTTACCTAGGATGCATCGAACGAATTAGTTGAAATGACTGGATATCTAAGTAGGTCCTGTGAGTTAAAAAAGTGAGTAATATTGTGGCTTAGGGTTGAGAGCCCTATGCGCAACCTAAACCTGCCATCAGGCTATCAATGTTAGTCCTTACCAAAAAATAATTACGGGCTTAGAACTTTGCACCCATTAGTTTTGTAGAACTAAATAGGACAGTACCTGAGTTTATTTCCAGATCCCATCTAACGTCGAGAGAGCGTTTCTGCGTTCCAAATCTAGGTAAGGTTTAGGACGCAGAAAGAACTGAATCATACTGCTTCTGGTTGGTTGGTTCTCAATTATCTCTAAATTACAAATACATAGATTTATTGTCTATTTTCAAAGTTTCATTAATTGATTACGCTTTGTTAAAATTCAGTACAATCATCATTTAAATAATGTACACGATTTCGCGAAACTATTTTTCTCGAGGATTAAAACATTTAAGTACTTAAAATTAAAGTACAACATATTATCGCAGTCCCTTGTCCTGTCGTTTTGTAGTTCTACAAACTGCCGTTGTAGCACTGCGGCGCTGCGGTCGCGGAGTTATAGCCATTTAATTAACATTGCTATCATACCGGCTAATTGTTATATCGCGCAGAGCTGATTTATGGCGAGATACAAACGCCGACACCTTTGTAATTGCCACACGTGATTCAAACATTGCATGCATAGATCCGAACAATAGAAGCGGGGGTGAGATATGGCAATAAGTGTGGGCGATATTACATTACACACTTACGAAAATTTAGTTATTTAGTGATATTTTTGAACGATACATAAACATTTTAACTGAATTTTTAGTAAATTCTGATATAAAGAAAATTACAGCGCCATGTTATATTAAAAGTTGTCTTTCCATTACCACGCCATCTATATTATTGATCTTGAACTAATAAGAAAGTTAAGGAACTTACTGACATTATTCTGTTTATCGAAAAAAGTCTAATTGGAAAATATTAACCGAAACTGGCAACAAAATCATGAATTTTGACTATTTCATTTTAAATGGTGAAATAGGAAAACGGCGCCTCTATAAACTCGATTAAAATTCCAAACGGAGTCGTTTTCCCGCTACATTGAATAATTCGGAACGCATTCTGAATAACCAGTGCCAGTTTCCCTTTCTCTTACAAAACCCTCTGAAACTGTGTTGGAATATTTGGATTTCTAATTGAATGGAACAAAAATTGTATTGATTAAAATTGAAGTAAACAAATAATGAAACTTAAATTTCGTATAAAAAATATCGCATGTAATTTTAACCTAAATGGTAAAATTGTTGACAAAACGGCTTGTAGGTAAAAGAACCAATGTAGGTAAGAGAAAGATTATTTTTACAATTTGTATTGATTAAAATTATAAATAATTAATCATTTTAAAGATCATAAATCGAAGGCTCCCCTGTAGATCCTACCCGCGTAATTGCTTGTATGTAGATACAAATCGTCAAGGTGATTGGCCTTAGTGATCCCCATACCTATATAGGTAGGTATTCGACGTTCCTTGGGTCTGTTAGGTAAGTACCTATTTAAGGAAAATCCCTTAAGGGATCACTCGTATGTCTGTCCGTCCGCCTGTCACAGCCAATTTGCTCCGAAACTAATGGACTGATTGAGTTGAAGTACCTATATACATATATGTAACTTTTTAGGGGAAAATTAGAAAAAAAAAAAAAAAAAACCTATTGTGTGACATACCAAATGAAAGGGCTCGTTGTGATAATCTAATTTTTTCATATTTTTAAAATAAATAGAATACTTTTAAGAAAACAGGCGAATATCTTTTAACCACAAAACTATACTGGGCCAAAAAAAAACAGTAACTGCTGTTTACCTATAGATTACAGGAAAAATTATAAGAAGTCTGCGGTGTGCGAGTCAGACTCACACTGGTACGGTTTTTTAGTTATAGCCAAGATTTCTTACTGTCTAATAAAATTTTCGTGTTGCCCTATTAATTTTCAAATTGTTACCTACCAATTCCAACATTGTGTATTTTTGTGAGAATGGGTCTATATGGGGTACCATGGTTAAGCCTTGACCTGAGACTGCGACGTGTTATGTGGTGTCTTAACCAACCACGCCGGTTTAAACTAATTAATAAATTATACAAAAAAATAAAACTCAACCACCCAAATAAACGTAAAATTTAAATTCCACCTCCAATAGAAAATGTAAATTCAAATCCGTGACTTATAGAAATTGTAACAGAAATGTTAACGGAAGCGGTACATGGCGGGCGAGTTAATTTACGCGCAGCATTGGGCGGGCGGCGCGGCGGCGGCGACGATATCTGAGAGCATCCGCCCTAGCCACCCGCACCCGTCGCCGACCGGCAGCGATGAAAGTCGTTCATCAAACTTCGGTCACAACACGCTGCTCCCAATAAACGAAGCTTCACTGACTATTTGGTGATTCACATCGAGAGGTAACTATGTAGTTTGTTATGTGCAATGTTTGTAGTTTCTTATTGAGATCGAATTGGTATAAATTAATTAAAAGAAAACCCACGAGTGAGTCCTGGCAACTGGTATTGCAAGCATTTGTAGGTTACGATAAACACTTACCATCGCGAGCTGTATGCCATTATACTTGTTTGTTATCTTAGAATAAGTATAAAAAAACTGTAAAGACGAGTCCATAGCTAAGGCATATAATAGGTTATTACACGTTACCTAATTTTAAAAAGAAATAAACCTTATTTAATCGACTATATTCCAGAAATATAATTGACGGTCCGCTCCGCGTCAGTGGAAACGCAGCCTTTGAGTTCTTAAAAAAAATTACCCAGTTTTTCTTATCGAGATATCAATAATATAAAATTCCTAATTATCGAGATGTAGTATTAATATTCTAATAAAATACAGGTAGGAACACATACTTGGGCAAACATAATTTTATTTTACTTTATTACACAAAACTCATTGCAACTAATAGCCATAAATCTAATTTCATACCTCTTTACTAAATACCTTCACGCACTATTAATTTAGATGCTGTCAAATTAGACAAGGGTTAAGCTTTGTGATTATGGAATTTAAATTTTCGCAAACCTACCTATCTATTTTAAATGATTATAGGTACTTAAATGTTCTTATAACGACGATGTATAATTTTCTATTTTTTTAAAGAATTATTTGTGAATCCCACGATAATTTTATGAATTTAACAAATTTAAAACAGCACCATCTATTAAATATTACTCGAACTACACAAGGTTTCTCATCAAACTCTTTAAAAAGTTTTACACTAGTGACCTCTGTCGATGAGTAGCAAAATTAATTTGAGCCCTCGAACTTTCAAGTTAGTTTGGGGAATAACTTGATGACAGATGGCATTAGGTACATGAAAAAGCAATAATTATTTAGAATAAGTTTCTAAATAACGGCCTAATTATGTATTCATCAGGCGTCTATATTTTTTTTTTCTAAAGTTTTAATCAGTTACGTATCATGTATTGAGTTGTTAATTATTCAATAAGAATAAAATCAACCATAATCAAAAACTAATAAGAATGGTTAAGTTAATGAGACTCAAAACATTTGTGCAATTAGATAATATTATAATCCAATAAGACTGTTTACCTTTACTTTTGTAAGAAAACAACTGTGACAACCGCCACGACCTTCTCTTATTGTCAATTTATAAACTGTTTAAGCATTTTCCGTTCAATGTCAATACCAAACAATTCTATCTGTTATTAAAATTTCTAATGAATTAGGTACCTCTACATAACTTTTTTTATTTAGGTATTACCTACAACAATATCTCTCTATAAATTTCCGATTTTAATTATAGGTACAGAGATGAAAACATATCCAAGGGGAAATTAATTTAAGTACCTAGGTTTTAAATATTTAAAATATTTTTTCTAAGCAATATGTTATTTTTGTGAACTAAAAATTTAAATTCCATCGAAATTCGGTTCTAAAAAGAACGCGACGATAGGGATGGGACGAGCCCGCCGCGTCTGTCGAGATTTTTTGTGCGATTTTTTCGACGTTATTATTATGAGAAAAAAATGCGGAGTCAGTAAAGCGAAACGTGGGGTGGGGGCATGACGAGGGTTCCCCAGTTTGATTGAAGCGAGGAGGTGGGGGGCGGGGCGGTGACGTCATACTCTCATAATAGGCCGTGGCGTGCAGTGATGGCCGCCGTTTATCAAGAATGAGTGTTAGTTCCCTGCACTTGGACTGAATTTGTGACTATTACTATTATGTTGAGTAGATAGACGATTGAATTATTAATGAAACCTGTTGGTATCATCACTGATATTCTATCTGACTATATTAACAACAAAATATGTTCGTTATTTGAATACCTACGTAACATATTTAATCATGTTATAATTTCATGGATAAGACATACCTATATCTTCTGTTGTTTAATCAGCATACCTTACTATGTAGTTATATGTTGGAGTGTATGATAAATATTGCACCTCACACTTTATAAGTAGTACCTAATACCACAGTGTAACTGTTTCCTACAGTGTGGAAACGCGTTTGTAGTCGAGCGAAGCCGTCAACCGTGTAAATTTGCATGCAAATTTGTCACAAAATAGAAAAATTAAATAATCTACCTAATATACTTTCATTCGTACTACATAATATTATAATCTTTATTTTCTATAGGTACCTACTCCGTGCAATGTTGTTTTTTTTACGAAGTCTCGTAAAACGTTTGCGTCGTCCCTCAATGTTAGAGCCTGCAAATTAAGCGTGTTTGCAGGCAGGAGTCCGCGCCGCCCGCTTCCCTACCCGTTGCTTTGCGCAAGTACTTACATTCGTTACAGAACTGTAGGGAACAGTTAAACTGTGATATCTAATATATTTATTTTGTATTACGTTACGCAGAATACGCAGTTACCTAGATAGTGTAGTACCAAATGTACGCAATATTATTTCCCTATTTTATGATATTACCTAATTAAAAAACCTGCCCACATAACTAATAAATGGTTTTCTAAATAAGTTACCTACTTTATTTTAATAAAATATCTAACATTGTTTTTCCATTTCACAGAACCAACGACCACTTCAATTTGAGATCCATCACATCAACACATCAAAACGAAAACAATAATTAACGTAACAAAAAAAATAACATTACAAAAATCAGACATTCGCGTGCGTGATGATGGGCGGAGCGGTGTTCGCGTGACACAGCGCAGTTAACGCGGGAACACCTCGCAGCATGGCACATCACTAGCAACGCCTATTGCGCGCCCGCCGCGGCGGTTGGTGGCGGTTGGTTGCGGTTGATTTGAAAATGTGGTTTTATTTAACATGCTTTTATGGAATTTTCGTTAAGTAGGTATTAACCTACTTTGATAGGAGGAATTTGCTGCAAAATTTGGGTGTCTTAGTTTTGGATACATTTTTAACATTCATTATAAGATACAAATGGTATATTACAAAGAAAATGAAAATTGTAACATTTGGAAACCTGGTGTTGTAACATAATTAAAATAATTGCTTAGTTTTATATATACAAGCTATGGCTAGGTGATGAAAATTATTTACATAAATAAAAACTAAACTAAACAAATAAAAACTAAACTATATAACTACTAATTACAAAAATAATCTGCTTCAAAATTTGGCATGGTACCCATGACACTTGCGGCGTTGCCTCGCTGAATGATCAGGCTTAGCCTCTGGGCAAAAAAGTCCCTGGCTCTCAGATCCCCAGAGGCCAAGATTAAACGTTTGCCTATGTCTTGGACGATTTTTTTTGTGTCAGATGACCAAGGGCCCAAAGTTTCAACCGCAAACACATAATCATCAATGAGATGAGAGTATTTCCGGCGCTTGAGGAATTGTGCATTCTCCGCTGCCGCTCCAGCTCTAAGGCACGAGCTCCGGATGTGAGACGGTGCCATTGTGTCCACGCAGGTCACATCCCAGGCCAAGGCACGGCCTAAGCTCCATGGAACCAGAGTGACGCCGTCGGGCCTCTTGGCATCAACTCTGGAGAGGCCACAGGGCTCCAGTTTTGCTGGAACATCTATGGAACCCAGTGCTCGGCGGACAGTGTCATTGAGAAATCAAATTGCCATAATCTGAGGGCCTACTCAGAAAAACGATACAAGATAGTTCTATCATTGTTGTCAAATGTAAACTGTCGAGTCGTCGTAGGTACCTACCTACATTCTGTGAAATTCTATTGGTAAATAATTTGACAACGAGGTTTCATTAAGTATTAAGAATAAATAATGTTATAGCTAACCTTGATATAGGTACCTACCTATTACCTAACCTACTCAAGTATAGACAGTGAATACAATAATAAAATAGAATTACACCTTAGCACGTAACTAAATCGATTCACATTCCAGTGTTTTGACAGTAGCCGTCTATAGCATAAACGCATGCATGCACCAAATTGGAACATCTAAACTTAGCTCTCCGTACTAATGTTATATCAGTAAATATTTACAGGATTGTCTAATCGATTAGAAACAGAGGTAATGCGATATAAATTGTATAATATAAACAAACTATAATCGTAGGATATTTATTATGTGTATTGTGTTTGCGCAGTTGTGGTATTGATAGCGTAGAATAGTTTTATAAGTGACCTATATAGGTTTATAAAACATTTGTTTTTAATAATTCTGTTATATTATTAATTTATTGTAGAGTCAACGTTTATGTCTGACTAAAGCCATTCTATTTATTTTACAAATAAAGGTCATTTGGATGTTAAAAATTGTAAAATATTTAAAAGATATAAATAAAATTTACTTAAAATTATATAATACCTTATAGAAGCTATAGGTATAAACCTATAGCATAGTGTAATGTAGCTTCTACTTTGGAGCTATGGTATAGTTAAATAATTATAATATCCAAGCAAAGATGATCGTGTCTACCTTTTTAATTTAATTAGTTAAAATTAATTACTAGTTTATACCTAATATAAAAGCAAAGATATTTTTAAAACCCAAACGAAAAACTGAATTTACAATCACACATTTGGCTTCAATAAATTAATGTATTCATAATAAAACAATTAACGAAGTAAAAGAAAACAGGTTTTAATCCGTTAATTATTTGAGCATGTTACAAAATAAAACCTACGTATTAAAATATGTGATTATATAAATCATCACCAATGTCTGGCTACAAATTCTAAGGATCAGAGTGTGCGCCTAAAATGCCGTAATCAGACGATCGAATCTGATAAAAAAAGCAAGGCTGAAATTATAGACGAGACAAGACGAGAGCAATGATCGTTGCCGGCGGCGGATCGGCCGACGGTGGGGTTTTGGTACCTACCTCTCTGCTTTTAATAGATAGGTTACTCCTACTCCTACTTTTATTGACACTGATAGGTATTTTTTAATATAAACTAGCTAATTTCTGCGGTTTCACTCGTAGTTTTCTAAATTATAGAAGATTTTCATGACTCTATATGCACTTGACAGTTTCTTTTTTGAATTTTTATTATAATATATTTTAAATATTTGCATAATAAAAGCTACCAAAAAAGTAAAAGTTATCGGAGCTAAATTTGTTAGTAGTTAATTTATAACATACATAGTATACACTCGTTAAAATATTAATTTGTAAAAAAAATAAAACTATTAAATATCTGGATCAGACGTTACGTAGCGTGTCCGTAAATCAATTAATAGAGCCAAAATGCAAATACAACCTGTTATATTGGCTACCTCATCTCGACAGCTATAATACGAAATCGTTCGATTCTTTGAGGAAATCAACTTTTTGATGTTGTCTAAGTTTGTAGAATATACTATTAAATATTATATGGGATATGGTACGCTAGTTTATCCTCATTCATTTCATGGAATATGAGCGAGCACCGATAAATAAAGTTAAAATTAATTATAAGTGTAGAGTGATTTTGGGAGAAAAGCATCAAAGTAGATATATGAAAAAAAATATTGAAAAACAACTTTAAAATATAACCATACAAATTTAAAAAAATATCTACAAATTAGTTTATCATATTAAAATACGCTTCGATGTAAGTTTAACTGAGTATGCCTATTAGATTACTCGAGTACCTACCTACTAAAATAGCTGTCCTTTACCTTTACCTGTCTTTTACCATGGATTTATGCTTAACATCAAATTGTCATAACTCCGTAATGGATATTGCTGAGGCTTCTCGAAATTTGTAAGATTATTAATAACTAGTTATCCACTCCGAAACCGCGGAGTGGATAACCCCCGCTCCCCTATTTTACCCCATTAGGGATCGAATTTTCAAAAATCCTTTCTTAGAGGATTCATACATCATGATAGCTATTCCAAAAACACATGATATTTATAGTACATTTTCGCTCGATATTTACGGCTCTATATACCTGGTATCTAGACCTACACATTGACAATGGTATCCAGTCACCCTTAAAACGGTCTTGTCTTACCCGACTCAAATGCTTGGGAGACATTTAGCCACTGTATCTAATTAGCCAGAGACCCACCGACTTTAGGTCACTATAACACAGCTACATAGCTATTTATAAATTGCGATGATATCATGAAATGCTTTTGTATGTTTATCTGTCGGTAGTTAATATGTATGAATAATTGTTATGTTGTTAGATGATATAGAATTCATTGAGTAAAATTTATGTTGTTGAAGTCATGTTTAGAACTTAGGTACTAAGTAAGAAAATTAAAGAGTATTTTCTTAAAAATTAGACCGCTCCTTTATTTTGACATTCAACATTACTTCCTACAAGTTGATCTTTACAAGCGACTAGCTGTTCCCCAATGAAAATAGCCGACTTCCAGTAGGAGATGGCTCCTAAAGAAGAAGAAGCAGTTCCCCGAGTTTCACTCGCGTTTCTGTATAAAAAGTAGCCATAAAAAATAAATAAACTCATTGATTTGAAAAAAAAAACACGGTCTTGTATTATTAGTAAGTAGTAGAGTCTAATGTAAAACTGTAACTGTTGACACTCATAAGTGCCTTATGCCTGCCTAAACTGAATAAATGAGTTTTGCTTTTGGTTTTGATTGATTCCTCCATCTCTATAATTGTTACCTAATTATAAAGCGGAAGAGTTTGTTTGAACGCGCTAATCCCCGGAGTTACTGGTCCGATTCAAAAAACTCTTTTACTAATAGAAAGCTACATTATTCCCGAAGGTTATAAAAAGAAAAATCTAAGTAAGTATATACGTAGTTTTAGTTTTTGCTAAATCGGCCTCGAGACTCCTTTCAGCATTTTTCGCTATTCCCTAGATTTTAGGATTTAGCCTACAACGCCCACTTGAAAAATCCTGTATTATAGGGCTGTGTTTAACCACAATCTCACCGTAGTAGGTGATGATGTGGCCGATGGTAGTAAGCACACAAAGGCTAGAATGAAACTGGCTCTCAAGTGCAGCAGAAGGTGCTTGGTGACAGATTTTCAACTACAAAGAACCCTACCACTGCGACCGTGCTATGGTTTCCTCACGATGTTTTCCTTCACCGAAAGCTGAAGCTCATTGTAGGATTCAAACGCGCGACCTTCGTCTCGGAATTCGACGTCACTACCACTGAGCTATCATCGCCTGAAAATTCTCTATTTTAAATGTAATTTTATATTCGACAATGATTTTATAATTGATAGAGAAACTGAATTTTGAATAATATAAAAAATAAGTTAAACAAAGTTATGGTACCTACTTACCTACCTACGTTTTTAATTAAGACAAGACAGGAAATAAGATATTGATTTCTGCATTAAAAAGGTCGATCGATTCTCCGAACTATTACTTGAGGGATAAAATTTTGCAATCTAATGATTTCGATCAACTCACGCGCAGACCAAGATTAATATTCAAATCGTCCGCCCGATAATTTTACAAATTCGTCTTACAAACGAGCGGGTGTTCCGAAGCCTATAATACACATTAATTTAAGCGACTTCGCATGTCAAACCAGCAATTCGCTTGTGATTATCTTTATTTAGCACTAATTTATCAACGTGGAGGAAAATTTTATAAGAAATTTTCGCTCGGGAGAATTTTATTTTTGAAACCTTATAAACATGATGTTTTTTTTTTAATTACAGCTAGATGTTTGTTCACGTGAATAGAGCTCGATTTTAATTCTATTCTATAAATAAAAGGATTCATTAATTAGGTAGATACTACAAAATGATAACTTGCAAATTAACAGCTTTGCGTCAAATTCTCATGTTTCATTTGCATAATCAAAGTGTAATTTATTTGGAATCAAAGCATCGATTAACCATAAAACTAGTTTTAGGTCTGATATCAAGTGGATAAAAAACCATAGCCGATTTAGATTTTATTTTTCCACACATTTTGACTCAGGTTTTGTTAAAAGATCCATTTCAATGTAGGTATGTCTTTGAAGAAAGAGATAGAAAGAGAAAATATAAGTTAGGTACTAATTAATTTGACCACAATGTCACTAAGGTAACAGCTGCTATATACTGATAGGAGCTTGGAAACAGACTTTCAACTTGACAGTGGAAGACATCCAAGTGTACCCTACCACTGCGTTTATAGGTAAGCTTATTTCAGGATTAGATTCACGACCTTCATTTAAGGCACAACTTATCACTCTCGATATAGAATAGTAGTTTATGATACTGTTGCATAATGAATCTTTATACACGGGTGTGTCTAAAGTGGGTCATTAAAGTACTGTTTTTGATTTCATAATTAGCACATTACGATATGAGAGTAGATAAACCTTTAAAAAATCTTGTCTAAAAACCTATGTCAAAATATTTGTCATATTGACCACACATATATCTAATTTGACATGTACATGGCCGTGGAAAGTTAATTAAAATATTTAATGAGTTGCCAGCACAGTTAGTGGGAGCCGATGACAACAACAAATGATATTAAATTAACGATACACAAAGGTGGGCGTCATTATTTCTGTTCGTTTAAGTATTTAGATTATTATGTTAGCAAATTATTCATACTTGTTTATTTAATCTCTGTCATTTAACAGCGGGTATATTCAACATTTTATAATCTTTATCTTTTACTCATATCACAATAAATATTTTATTGTATAGCTCTGTAAGTATTTCATCACAATCTCACAGTAGGTGATGATGTGGCTGAAGGTCCCAAAGACACAAAACCCTAGAAAGGACTGGGTCTCAAGTGCAGCTGACGGAACACACCGCAAAGTTACCCACACTCCTGGGATAAACAATTGCTTATATTTTTCTACATGTTCTAGGCTGTCTATGTGCCAAATATATTCACAATTGGATGTGCTGTTGATAGATGAGATATTGGTTTTATTCATGAATTCTGTGGTCTTGGAATCTTACTGTGATCTTCGAGAGAGTTTGTTATGTCCTAATCACCATCCAGTCTAGCGAACATGAATTATCAATAAGTTGAAAGCATTTTTAATGAAATAGATTAATCATTTATCTCGAATGTTATTCTCGTTGAATGTGACATCATGTCTTAAGTCCTAGTCGTAAAAAAGTCAGTAAATCTATTTATTGTTGCAACCGTGCTTGCAGGCTTTTCGCCCAACCATAATGTGGACGATTGTACACGTAAAAAGATGCGTGTTACGCAAACTTTCATTCACGAAAACACGCCGTAAGGGCCCACTCCGAAGCATACCAAATCGGTATTTAAAAATAAAGCGCCATGAATTTCTCTACTCGTACTCGTAAAAAAATATAGAAAGTCGTGCAGTCGCAGTCACGCCGTATTATCGCATCATCCAAATCTCCAAGTCTACTGCACATTAAAATCTTACATGCTGTTCATTTTATTTTACATTTTATAAAGCAGTTCATCAGATGGTCAAAAGATAGCGGTGAAAGGGACCGTTAGAATAATAGCCACTAGAAAATCTCCGCCTAGTTTCTGTGCGCGAAGGTGACCATGTATCTGGATCGAAAAATTATGGAACGGGTTTTTTACCACCTCAATATGTTGTCATTGACCTTTTAGTTGATTTATATATTGTACATGCATTTGTGTCTAAATTTAATTGTGTAATTAACCCATTTACTTCCACTTACCTTAGTCGTATTTTTAAAACTTGACACATTTTAATTAATCGAATTTCGAAATAATTAATGTTGTGTGTGATTGTTGTTAGATGACAGTTCATTTTATGGATTTGATAATTTTAATTAGAAAAATGTGGGCTTACTTAAGGCCTGCCTCCCTCGTTGTCGATAAGTTCTGGATATTTGATATGACAGATATAATTACAGCTCGTTTAATTATTTTAATATGGAAAGAAAGAGGCTGTAAGTGGAAGAGGAGCTCTAAGTGGAATAAAATATAATTTAATGTTTGTTTCCTTATAGAGCACCCAGCTAAAATATTGACGGATGCTTAGATAAAAGGAATACCTATCTTTGGTCTCTTAGCGTCTAAAAATGGGTACGCAAAGTGGAATACCTCCTATAATATTATAAATAGGTAATGTTTGTTTGTTAGTTTGGATGTAGGTTCTCAGTTCAAGTATATTCCGAACCGGTGGTAGAGTCTATTGTAAAATTGTAACTGTTGACATTCATAAGGGCCCTATTAAGGCCCAAACTAAATAAATGAGTTTTGATTTTGATTTTGGAGGTAATTTTCAGAAAAACCTAGTAATTAACCGATTCTGAAAATTCATTCTGATAAGAAGCTACATGAATCCGAGTGCTGTAGGTTAATACATTAAAAGGAAAGCATAACTGACTGACTGACTGAATAGGTTTCTCGGTAATGCTCGTGTTATTTGATATTAATCTATGGTTGGTAATAACTAGATTGTCTGAAATCTAAATAGGGGTTAAAGGAAAGCGTGACTGACTGACTGATCTATCAGTGTTAGCTCAAACCATTGGACAGATCGGACTGAAATTTGGCATACAGATAGTTATTATGACGTAGGCATTCGCTCAGCAATGATTTTTGAAAATTCATCCCCTAAGGGAGTCAAATAAGGGATCGCGGCTGAAACCGCGGAACGCAAAGCCATATAAATAAGGTAACCTCGACAAAATTGTAATAATTGGACACCAAATAAACTCAACAAAAATTAACACAGATTGTTAACAGTATGAAATTATGTTCAAAGAATGGATGGCATACGCACAATGAATTTAAACATGTGGAAAAAATTATTCACATTATTTAATGAGACAATTAAAACGCTCATAACAAGCTAAATTCGAGCATGAGATGACGTCAGATGTTCAGGCTGTTGGTATGTTTTATTATTTCAGTACCTTTTACCATGCCAGTATATAATAATTACTTACATAATTATGTGTAATATTTTGTAGGTATATAAATAATAGTATAACAAAATAATTGTAACATTATTTTTTTGTCCAGTTATTTGGTAACAAAAATTAAGTTCCTAATAAATATTATTTTGAACGGCTCGAGACAGTCTTTTAGTTTATAAAGGCTAATGACTGAAATAAACGACCTCGCAAACACAAAATATGATGTGGGTATAGTATAGAAGTGATTATAAATTAGTAGGTATCATTATTCTATTTTATTTTAGCAGTTTTTTCTACATACGATATTTTTTTTAAAACAAAATATAATATTATATTACATAAAACTATGAATAGAATCGAAAACGAGAATTTAAACTTTCACTGTTTATAATATTATGTACATATAGTAGGTATCATTTATTATATCAGTCGAAACACTAATTTATGGGCATAATTTAAATACCTAAGTTTATATAAACCCCATTATACTTACATTCCAATAAGTATACAAAAAGTATGTTTAAAGAAAATAATACTCAAATTGATGGTCGTTAATAAAATTCACATAACACTGAATAATTTTCTTTCAAAATATTTGGAGGGACTGAAGAAAACAAAACGAAATAAATTGCGTAAACTTTACAAACATAATAATATTTATATCTAACTAGCTGTTCCTCGCGGTTTCACTCGCGTTCTCGGGATAAAAAGTAGCCTATAACCTTCGGGAATGATGTAGTTTCCTATTAGTGAAATAATTTTTCAAATTGGTTCAGTAGTTTCGGAGCCTTTTCAATGCAAACAAACAAACAATCAAATCTTTCCTCTTTATAATATTAGTATAGATAACTAAATAATAATAAGTAGGTAGTCCGAAAAAATTAAAAGTAACAAAAAAATACCGAGTGATACCTTCGGGCGGTACCACACCAACCCCCGAACGAAGCTACGACTCTATTCCGCTCTTTTCGTCGACTCATTTATAACACTATGATTTTGATTAATGATCTCGAGAACCCATCGGTACCTGCTTTTCGGCGACTCCCACAAAAAGGTGACCAGAGATCACTATATAAAGAAAACATTTATGATTATTTGTGATAATGTCTCTATTAATCTTAGTGACATGTGCACCTAATTTTTTTTTAATAAAATTTATTCTGGAAATGATGCCGACACAGATGTTTTGTTTCATTTGCATTTTTATATTTCCGTTTTGGTTTTTTATATAATAATAACTAATGTGTTTGTGAGTACTAATAGGTATATCATCATAAAGTTGTTGGAGAATAATTTAGGATCTAGTAGGACTAGGTCCTGAATTTAGTTACATATTCAGTTGCTTTCTTTACTTTTTGTATCGAACATTTTCTTCTAGTACCTACCTACCTAATATATTTATTCCCATAAAAATATCAAAGATAACGATTTTGGATAGATCTTTTTAAGGCTCATTCAAAGCATAAACATTAAATAAAATTGATGAATTATGAGAAATTAAACCTCTAGGTACTTACTTACTACTAAAATTACAATATTTTAGTATGAATTTGTGTATAAAATATTTCATATAATTTATAATATTTGTAATAGGTATAAACTCACCAATAAAAATACAGCTATAATGGTGAAAAGTTCCAAAGATTTTCCAAACATATAATTAAAATATATGTACACAACCCTGTTATTTAACGTAGCACTTTTATCCACTGTTTGTAAAATTATATCAAACACATAAAAATAAAGAAAAATAAATGCACGTAATAAAGTTTAATATCACCTCTTCTCTAAAATATTCATTGTTTATTCCGTTCTAGTAGTTTATTTATATTTTCTAGTCGCGAAATCGATGATTGTTTTTCCGTCTAATTGGGACCGTACAATCGCGGGCAATTTTTTATTCATTCCCTTGCCCCTTAAACTTATATCCAACGACGCGTATCTAATTGTGAACATTATAAACGATCCTTGAGAACGAGCATGTCACAAATCAATCGGCAAATTGGGCAGATTCCAATATAGAAATTCACAAGTTCAAGTTCGCGCGAAAATTAAGTTCACCACGAGTCGCTCCTGTCACAACACTAATGTCTTTATCGCACGTATATAAAACTGTCGTGTATTTCACGAAAATTACATCGGTCGGCGTATAATGAACGTCTGAACCCGCATTGAGCTAGCTGTCAAATCTACGAACCGTCATAGTCCGCTGCCATGAGTGGGCTTGCACACATACGAGCGTGCACGTGCAGCGATGGACACAAACACACTGACAGACTCCAGCGGAGCGCGAACGTACGGGCACGCGCACATTCAAAGCTCATGATTCATACATGGTTCGCGTTTGTGTTGTGGCGGGTGGGAGTGCGAACATGCAGCGTGCTTTAACGCGGCCAGACGAAATGATGCCTAACTGCAAAACGTAGTTTGGTCTGTATCGGTTTTATAAAATGGTTGGTTAAACGCGATTATGCACAAGTCTATGTTGCCGATCACATGAGAGATTAGCCGAATGTAAGCGGCCACAACCAACAGTGCGGATGGGCGGGAAACGCTTATGAAGAGATGAGTCGCTCACTTTGAGATTGAAATCGGACTCTGTAATAATGTTACTTTATTTGCGCACATCTATGAAAATAATTAATTTATACGAATTCTAAATTATTATTATTGTACCTACGTTTTTAGAATAAAACATGTGAGATAAACAATATACCTAATATGACTAAAATAATCAGTTTATCTACTGATAAAAAAGAAACAACCTAAACATTCAATCAATTAATGCTACCCACTGGGTACGTAATCACAGAACCACTTCAACCCATAAAATTAACAATGACAATAAAACCTGATTATTATAAAACACTTTTAATAACTCTTAATTAAAGCGTTTTAGTAAAATTAACAAAGAAAGCTATGGAATAAATAAAATAATGAAAAATGCTCTTTTAAAAATTGCCTAGATATTAGTTAAGTACGTACGAGATAACGTGCATTTATTGTTATCTAAATTATTAAGTTTGACAAAGCGAGACAGAAAGCTTCCCTCGGATTTTCAGCTGTCGCTTACCAACACATTTATGTTCCCTGACGTTCATAAGGCCGCGAGAAATTGAAATACGACTTTATGATGATCACAAGTAAACTTTTAATCGGATGGCAACCCGATGCACAACAAACGATCACTTTACACACAACACAACTAACTCGAAGTGGGACGTCAAACAAATTTCCGCTAGGTAGGTAGGTACATAATACTTATATTATGCTTGTGGACATCCTTACCTGTAACAAAAAGAAAATAGGTCAGATTTAATATTATTATGAGAAAAAAATTAAAACTATTTTGCAGATTAATTGCTCGTTGAGGAAGTAATTTATTTAATTAGTACATAAATGAATTGTCTTTATGTAACTACGAAATTGATATTTCCCGTTAAAACACGGATACATTGAAGTAGGTATATTATACCTGCATGTAAGAAGTATCATTACCAAATAATCTGTTCGAAATGAAATCGCTTTTAATATATTCATCAACAATTCGTTTGTTTTTAATTCGTGATCATTATAGTAAACACGTCTCGTCGAGACAACAACGTCATTCATTATGTGCTCTTATCTTGAATCAAGGAAAAAATATTTTCAAAAAGTCGTTGGCTTCTTATATCTTTGACCTGTGGTCTTGCTATCTCCATTCCGACGATATGAAGACAGGGTCAGGAATAAATACTACGTATGATAAGTAGGTTAGTTTGATACATAATTATTACGTTTTCTGGTCAAGTTCATTTCTATCGTAAAATCGAATGACATCACTAATCGTTTCATATATCAATTTCATGTCGTAGAGAATAGAAAAATGATACTTACCTAATTAATTTGAAAATTCATTTGTCTTATTAATTTCATAATAAAAATTACATGACTTGAAATCCCCATTAATTTATTTCAATTAATATTTATTTTATTGATAGCAGGAATAATTAATTACATCTAAGCTAAATATGAACCTATAACACGTCCATATAGATAATTTAGTGCAATAAATTATTGAAAAAAAAAATACTATTCATCAAAACAACAATAATTAAAATGATAGTTACGTATAAAAGTTAAACTTATACAAAAGTTGAATAGAATAATTAATTAAAAAAATATTAATTTATTGCATTTTTGCTATCAGACAGACGCATGAAGTTTAATAATAAATACTGCTTTGATAAAATTTTGTAAACATCAGGGTGAACGTTTTAAGTAACGGGAAATATATAGGTAGGTACACCTACATACAGTGATAAACATGAGGTACAACATACCTAGTCAACAAGTTACTTAATTAATCAACATATTGAATTTTCAATCGTATAATTGAATTAAACAAACTGAAATTTGGCTGTCACCAAACATTTTCAACTCACTGACAGATATGAAATCTGTTTTCCATAAGCTAGTGTCCCATTATATTGGATAATAATCAAAGATCTCAACCTCGTAGTACTACTTAATTGGCTGATAACGTAAACAGTGGCTGATCAAATAAAACAGCGTTGGCTCACGGACAAATGTTATTGTCTGACAAATGGAGAAAACCAACATTAACATGTCAGCCGTACAAAATCGCTCGACCACCAATTTAATGAAGATGTTAACAATTTTCCACGAGCTCGAGTATGATATATACACCGTGAAATTTTAGAAAAATAACACCCGACAGCTTTGGAACGCCCTTAGAGAATTATTACATTAATATATTTACCAAACACGCTCCTATTATTACGTTTTCATGTACTCTTTTGCGCATAAATTAAAAAAGTTGTCAGTTTTTCTTTTGTCCCAACCCTTATTTGGTATTCATATTTGATACTTTGATAATACAAAAGGACGACGCGTTTTGAAACGAAAAACACAAAACGATCGTAACTTACGCCGTGAAAAACCTGTTTCACCAACAAAGTATGCTAAAGATACAAATTGTGAAAGAGGCAATCGTTCATACCATGTTTCTTATCCGATACATCTGCAAACTATTGTGGACTCTTGCACGCGAGATATAAGCATTTTATTCTAATACAGTCCGGCTCTTCACTTCAATTACGGTCATATTGAATGAAATATGAGTTAAGTGAGGGATATCAAAGGGCGACGCGGGGTTGTTTATGAAATGTGAACTTTGAAATATGTACTGCAATAGTTGCACCCTTTTTTAATTTGTACGCTAAACAATGATCCGTAGCGAAATGGGGTCTTCATATTTTAAAGCGTAGTAGATTGTTTCGATCTCCATTTCGCTCATATATGTATTTATTGGTTAATTTGGAACTATTTCGGTTGGAATTTTCGTGTTTCTTATTGCTTCCGCAACGAATTTCGTGCGACCCAAAAGTCGAAATGATTGAACCTATCGGGCATTCGCCGGCAGCGCCCGACTCCAATTTAGTTTTTCGGATTAGATACGGCGAACATAATAACATAATTGCTCTAATAACATAGCGAGCGGTGCCCGCCATGCCTTACAATTCACTTTCCAAATTGGTATATTTTTTACCTCTGCTCTGTCTAAAACTATTATGATTTATTATCAAATTTTCGTGCAGGCAAATTACGGCCTCGTTTTTCGTGAATGACGTTTTCTCTTTCTAACTCATATCCAAAATTCGCGCGGGATAAGGACAGAGATAGCTAGCTATTGTGTTTCCTTGGAAGCCTTGCGGCTTTACATGGCTTAAACCTGTGGATGAAATGATTTACGAGCTTTTTTCTAATTAACTCGTACAATAATTAGTTGGATTAACATGTTTAGTACGGATGCGTATTTTTCAACGTCAGAGCTTATTAGAAAAGCTTTAATTATGGAAACGTTGTAATAACGGAAGTCTGTTAATTGAAAGGTAAAAAGAGACAGCTTCATTAATAAGTAGCTTTGTTATATTATGACGAATAATAAGAATTTTTTCGTATGCAAAATCTGTGATACCAGAATATATTATACATTAATTAACAAACATTGCGGTTGTACAAAATTTGTGCAAATATTTAGTAAAAGCTAAACTATAGAACAGAGCGTCTGAAATAGTGCAACCGACAAATGTTCATGACAAGCGGTTGCATTAAACATGAGACCTGCCACCGAGCTATATTTACATATAAAAAACTTTACTTTCCACATTTCTATAGTGAATAACATAAACATAAAAAAAGTTGATAGAACCAGCTGTGAGACCGTTAGTTCTCTATATAGGTACCTAACCCTACAATTGTATGAGTTTTAATACGCAGAGAGTTTATAAGAATATTTTAAAAGATCATCGAGTAATCGAATTAGCACATCGATATTTATCTTGGGATATAACGATGTGCTAAAAAAAGAGTAAATAAAGTAGGAATAAGGTTTTCTTATGATTACAGAAATTTTAAAAATAATATATGGGTGCATCATCATTAACAAGAAAATCGATACTTAACAGGTATTTTGTAAATTTACGTACTGTTACAATCTGCCCGCTTTATGTTAATCTAGTTTTTTTTTGTCGATGCCCGCAGTTTACTTTAAAATGTTCACACATATTTATTAAACCAAATTTCAACTTGTTACTTATTTTTCCGAAAGGCCTTTTAAAACATAAGATATATCATTTTTGGTCAAATAACTTTAATGTGAGAGTAACAGGTAATTCATAATTCCATGGACCGTATTTGTAAAATAATTGTTACGCATTATCAGTTTAGTAATGAAAATATTATTCATGTCAAAATTGCAAGTAATTTTTCCCTCAAAATATTTAGGGATGTCACGTCAGCTAAGTAACTAAACTATAATACCTAATACTATAGGATATTCTTCATATTTTCATTAGGTATATACCTACTACCTATTATAGAACATATTTTTTGGTGGATTATCTAATTAATGTCCTCCTGGGAAATTTATAATATTGAAAGGCATATTACCTATTTATTAGGTACTCACGCATTTTCATCAGTTAATGGAAATGATTACGTGAACCTTTTACACGGAATAATAACAAATATTAACATGTATTTTCTTGAATAGATAAGAACTATCTTTTCTACTAGGTATATATTTATTTTATAGTTGCAGCAGATTTATCAGAGAGTAGGTGAGTGTATTAAAGTGATAATAAATATTTTAAAATTAAGGCATCTTGGATGAAAAGTTTTACAATACAAAAAAAATAGAGATTTTCGTAAAAAACAAAAGATTATCTAACTCTAGAGCAATAACCAATATTAAATTGATGTCATCATCATATTGACACTTAAGGTTGTATATAAGCTGTATATAAGCAGTATAAGTTTCCCCGTGAATTTCAACAATGGCTCCAAGCGACTGAAACCAGGATGGTTGTAGGTAACAAATGAAAACTACTGAAATTCCATAATAGCTAATTCATGGTGTATCCTACTTCCTACTATTCACACAATCATTATAAACCCAAAAATGAATGTGTATTTTTACATAGGCTTCTTAACAGCTTTCATGATACTTTAGGTTCTAGAATAGGACTTAGATATTTTTTATCGTGAGAGGATATACTAGTTACAAATATAAGTAGAATAAACTCTACTAAAATGCTTTACTATTTATTCATAAATATTCGAATAGAGGGCGCTACCACCCGCTCAGATATGGCGCGTGGTGAAGCGGAAGAGACCTCCGACAAAGGACTGTGACAATGAGCCCAAGCTACAAGCTCTAGGGTTACCATATATAATAATAATGTAAATATTTGCACTGCCTTTTTATAAAATGTAAAAAAAACGTATTACAATAAGTTTAGGCGTGTTTAGTTTATCATGTAACGAAGGGTAATATTTAAATGAGACAGGAATTCAATTGTGTAAAATGTGATGCAAAAACTGACATAGAGATTGTAATAATCTTTATTTTAAAATTAAATTAAGTTAATGTAATTTATAGTTTTTTAATCTCGTTCATAAATAACGATATTAGGTAGGTATGATAGCGTTTGTCTCAGATATTGAGTAGAACAAAGTAGATATGTAATGCATTCTTTTAATTAAATACTTACTTTAACATTACAAATAGGTACCTACAATGTAATAAATTTAATAGCAATTTATTGTTATAGTTCACGGTATAAGTGATGTAGAGCAACACTAGACGTAGAAAGCGACGAAATTTTAGCGCACGCGGAACACAACGGTAGGTAAATAAAATAAAACATAGTTGGCAGCCCTGCGCACGGCTCCGCGTCCGACACAGCCGCCCGGACACGTTTCAGGATCATGAATTATGGCGCGAGCCGATGTGACTTTTCAATTTGAAATCATCAACCTGGAATTAATTTCATTTTTGAACCCCATTATTTCTGTTATCTATACGCGAAATCGCGCAATATGCGAGTTTCGCATTATTGCCGTTTCGACAAAAATATTTTGTGGTGACGCGCGCCACGAATATCGGTAATTTAATTGTGTATTTTCACCTTTGTTTTAATGTATGTGGATTATCGCGAGGCGAGGCTGTGTATAATAAACCGCAAATGCGATTGGTAAACATAGTTTGTGTCAAATATCGATTCGCTTTAATCCTCACTTATACAAAAATACCTATTTAATTCCAGTAAATTCGAAAGTATGTATAAAAAACATATTTAATTTAATGAATGGATTTCTTAGAAAAACTTATCTAAATCTATCGTTACAAGAAAAAAATACTCTTCCGGAGATGCGTAGTTTTCATTTGTAATACACAAATCTGTCAGTAAGAAATTCACAGTTAGTCGAATACCTATCTACTGTAGAGCAACTATTCATAGTCGAGTCGTTTCCCAGCGGTTGTGTAGTCGGTGTTGACGAAAACCGAGCCGAAATAGATGTCGCACCAATAAATAAAGCTCAACAGTTTTATCGGTTTATTTTAGAGAACGCGCAGAGTTTTTATTGAAATTATCAGGGGGTGTTCAAAAAATCTCTAGACTCGGTTCATCGACCCGAAATTCTTTATATAATTTAGTGGTCGCTAATTTAAAATATTGAACCATTGAGTCAACGTTGAATCGGCGATGTATTTTTTGTTCACTCTCATATAATAACTAACAGCTATTTTTTGTGAAGTATTTTTATTTTAATCACATACTCTAATAATTTATGTGAGATTTGTAGTCATAATTTACACTAACAATTTGAAATTGGAAAAATAGCTTGAATTCACAGCCACTTTTCATAAAACATTAAATGGAACATTCACCAGATAACCTAATTTGGTAAACATAAACAAAAATTCAAAATATTCTCACTCACTTTTTATCATCAAGACTGGCAACTTCTATACGTAAATCGATTACAAGTAAACGTCAAAAAACATTTCCTGTAAAAGCACGCGTTCTAATCCCAAAAGAGGGACCTTATAACAAAGCTAATATTAGACAATCATTTCCTGTCAAAAGGGAGGCATCTCTCCCCCCTTGACAGGTCCGGGAGGCGGAGGGTGGCTGAATGGAAAATACCTCCTCGTCCTCCAGATTTCGCAGTTGCCGTGTTCGAGTGTGAATCTGAATTTTTTGCCGCCGTGATGAATGGATTTTTAATATCCACTTGCAGCTGTCTGAATCCTGAGGATCTTTGATGAAAAATGCTTTCAGAAAGTTTTTGTTTGTAGGTACTGTCACTGACGCTGGCGCCACATTTTCTTTACATGTGTTAACACCAGCGTATATTTATCATTGTAAACTAAAAAATAGTGGAAAAATAAACGTCGCCGTCATGTCGAAAGCATAGTACCTATGGACAGGCAACAAGACATCAGCATCCAGAGACGTCTCAATACACGTCGGGCCTTAAGGCCGGCAAAAAACGTGGCGGTCGCTCTCACGGCACGACTCTATTACGAGTCCGCCGCGAATAAATAAAACATGACGGGCCCTTCTCACGTACTACACATCTGTACATTATGTATGTGTGTACGGATGTTAACAGATCCCGATTTTCTGTTTCTGATTTGAGTCGCTTTCGCCGCGAGCTTTGGAAATCGCTCTACAAAATAACCGCTCCATCTAACACGTTTGATGCGCTCTGTATACATTTAATACGTATAAATTCAGACCGATTACTTCCTTGTATCTACATTTTAATCACATTTAATTGAAGCAATTGAAATCGTCAGTGATTGTCAGACAAAAATAAAAGGCTGTCGTAACCGTACCGACATTGCATGCATGCAGAAAAATAAAAGTATAAAACGTTTCATTGACAGCTGCTTAGATTGACAGGGAGACAGCGGTTTCCTTTGATTCAAATGTACATACACAAAGATTTTGCCATCAAAGTCACTCAAGTTATCAATTTTATATTTACCTACTGATAGATATAATGTAATGTAGAACGAACTTCCTCTATCAAGTTGATCACACGTAAGTGAAAATTACGTATAATTTATTATAAGTAGGTATGGTTGATCCGAATTATATTTTCTAGTCCTGATGATTAATGTAACCTTTCGTTATATATAGCTATAGTTTCCCAGTAACACTGTGTGTGGCATTAACGCATAGATCAACTAATAGCCAGTCGACTCTCGCGCAGACGACAATAAAAACATGCGCGTGAGCATGGACGGTACATTAACGCGCTCGCCATAGTTGGCACCACGCAAACTCCGCCTGCTGGCAATGCGCGAGCATCACAAAATATCAATAGTGATGGATTGAGTACGTTATTTATCGATAAAAATTAATGTGCGCTCCAGCAAACAGTTACAAACCATTTGAAATGCGAATGGCAAAATATTTTTCGCTTAAACAGTTGCATGATAAATTGACTAATAACAATCAACACTGAATTATAACTTCATCCTTAATGGCGCGAACAAATTAGTGAGTAAAATCTATCATCGTCACGATGCAGTATTAAAAAGATTAATGAAACAGATAACCAATAAAGTCAAGCTACATAAGACACAAAAAGTATGGGCTAGCATGAAAATTTTTGTGGAAAAATGATACAGATTCATTTATCTCCCGGATAATATATGGCAAAAAAAAACAGTTTTGGTCATGAATAATACATGATCTAAGATTAGATTAATCACCCTCAACTCTCAGATTACCAACTTCAACTTAACTCAATTATATGAAAATATAGTCTAGACGAAAAGAACTCTCGCTTAAAACAAACAACTAAAGAAAATGATTTGTTGTGTTGAATTGATTAACGTGATAGTGTGTTACTTCGCGACATACTGTATACAAAGTAATTGCTGCAGCAGGAGGCATATTTCTATCGACAAATGAATTAATTTAATGCATCGATAAAAGCGTATGGCTCTACGCAATACATTTTAATTGTTGTAGCGAAGTTCTCCTCCTATTATTGTTTTTTAAATTTCGTCTTCAAGACAGATGGTAACAGCGGCGAGAATTCTTAATACAGTGGCTGCCACAATCCACCAATGATCCCTGGCACAGTGCTGGTCGCGTCACAACGGCTGTTACTTTGTTTCACTCTACTTGGCACTCAGTAAATTTTGTTTGGTACTACTACTTGCTAGTAGCAGAATAATTTGTGAGTACTACTAGTAGTAGTTACAATATTGAAATAGGTTATAATTAAGGTTATCAAAAAGCAATGCATTTTTTACCCCTTTTTGTTGTGTACACATTATCGTTGACATTTTCCTTATTCAGAGAATAATGCGATAAGAAAACATTAGAAAAACATTTTTTTTTTAAACTTACAACTTTGACAATATTATTTATAAATAAGGTCAAGTTTTTGCCAAAATCAACGCATTTTTTGAGATTACAGTGCTAATAGGGGCAGCTGCATCTAGAAACATTGTAACTCGGAAGCAGGCGCGATCCATTAAATCGACAACGAAGGATCTGTTATGACAGCACCATACAAGTGGTGGCACAATGTGTCAAGAGAGGATGTAGTGTATGGCGACGAATATTTATTTATTTATAACATTGAGGGCTGTAAATTAGCAGTGAATTTACGGCGCGGCAGAGGAGTGATCCGGCGCAGTTTATTTTCGGCGCATACGCATGATTTAAACAGTTCCCAGTGAGGAGCTGTTGGAAATTGAAGCCGAAATGGGATATGAGCACGAGGAAGTGAAATACTATGCTTTTATATCACATAAGAGCCAATTAAAATCTAAAAAACGTACCTACTACTGTCTTTTAAGCCGGTGATTCATAATTTTAGTCGACATCGGTGGTTTTTGAATTGATGAACTAACTGTTACAATATGGACACATCTATCATGTTTTTGATTAATAAAGTATGTATATGATCTCAAGGGACTTAAAAATCTCTAAACAAAAGGGAGAAATGAAAAATACCACCATGTCTTCAGTGAAGACTGGTTTACTTCTTTATTTTCAAGTGGACGACATTGAGTCAGATTACTTGAGAATAGCCAATTATTACCTTACTCCAGACTAATAAGACATTTTAATACGTTGGTATGTCTTATTCCTTTACGTTGTTTGAATTTTATAATATATTTACCGTATGCACTGCAGTTTCAATGATATCATCGGACCAATCTCGGGCAAGATATTTCCTCAAAACTTAGACGGGTTGTTAGTCATAGGTTGCTGTTAGTTTCATATATGTACAATGCACTGGTTTACCTCGACGTGAGTTTCCGTATAACCTTCAGAATCTTGATATGCTAGGGATCTCTCAGGTTGTTTCTAAATTAATTGTCTGGGATTTTCTATCTTCACAGCATATATATATTTTTATGATATTCATTATCTTTTGAATGGTAGCTTTGAGAGATGTAACTTAATACTTAATTAACATTAGCTAGTATATGGGGTAATTCTTCACAACTAAGAGGACGGGAAATACACCTGCAGTATTACTTACAGGTCCGCAAGCTAATTATATCATAGCAATCGTTTGAGTTAGTATATTTGACGTTTGTTAGTTGCTTTGAAACGTCAAGGTAAGTCCACCTAGCCGCGATTAAGCTACAGTCATAATTGGGCTGCTGAACATTTCCAGTTTTCTTACCCATCGACTCCACTGATATAATGAAACATGTTTTATTTATAATGTACTATCAACAAAGTTGACGCATGATCACCTTAAGGGTGTATTTTGTGTGCAGTGACCAGGGGCTACCTGCGTTTGCTTGTTTTCTTTGACCAATAGTATTGTAGTAAACCCAGAGGCCGTCCTACCCGGGGTTGCACGGGGCGTCAGAGGATCTGTCGATCACTAGTTACCGAGTTTCTAAACAAAATTAAAACCCTTATTAGAGTAGAGTTTTAGATTTTATATACCGCAAGAGTGCTTGCTCGTGAAATTACCACTTTGTGCTTAGAGAGTTACGTATCTTTGTTAAAAAGCAGCAGAAATTTGGCATGCAGACAGCCTATGATATGGAGAATCACGTGGGGTATTATTTATCTAAGGAACGCGGGTGAAACCGCAGGGAACAAAAAAAAAACAAATTTAACTAAAAAGTGAAGAACTTATAATTAGGTATCAAGGAATAGAACAAGTAGGTAAACACACTTATAATCAAATTGGCAATATTAAATATTTGTTATTAATAATTAAAATTAAATCTAAACCCACTTTGTTGATAGCTATCAGTAACAAAACACTGTTTTCTAAATACGGCTTTACCATTATGCAAGACAAACTACATTTGATAGACACAGTAAACAATTTTTTATATATTGATATTTAGGGACACAAAATAGATACCAAAAAACAAATGCAGGAGGCATATGGCGACGCCACTTATGAATGTTGTTCACATAACAGCAAATAATCAGTAGATAGAAGGTGATATCCTTTAACTCAAAAGAATTTTATAACAAATTTAGATCACTAAGATTTGTCTAATAAAGAAGAACAAACATGGAAAACAATTATTTATATTTTTTTTATACAAGTGGTATTCTATTTTTTGATTACAATAACGAAAAAATATACATAAATATATGTAATTAAAATTACATAATTCAAAATTAACTATAAATTAAAAAAAAATATATTAAGACACATATAATTACCTACTTGAGATTATCTTTAAATCTAAATTCCTATGATAACAAGAATTTAGTTCCTTTTAAAGTTTTTAGTAGTTATTTTACCAAATACCCTGCTTTATATGAAGTCTGAGAAAATTAGCAAAAATGGATTCATAACGGTCGGCCTATCGTTAATTTAGATAAAGTTAATGTTTACAACTGTAATTACCGTTCTCTATTTTATGAATTACCGAAGCGGGTTCTTTACGTAAAAACAACATCTGGCAGCCTTGTGAATATTGTGTAATGATTTCTCATTTCTCGGACTTTAAATGTTCTAGCTTTTGCATATTATAGGAACAAAAGCTAGGCCAGGAAAGTTTTTTACATAGAAAAAACGATGTGTAGTTGTATTCACTTAAAGTATATAGTTAAATAATTAAGAACGTCATAAGAGAACATATTGAGCTTTAAGATTAATGTTTATTTTAGCACTTACTAAATTATAAATGTTGTATAAGCAAACAATATCGAGTAACACCATAAAATTATATGATAAATGGCAGGCGGCGTTTTAGTTAAATCAAAGACAAAGCCTTTTGTTCTTAAAACCTACTTACTAGCCCTCACCATTCTTCTACTCATTAGAAAATTGAATTTAATCGGGATCAGTTCGGAACAGTGCGCGAAACGTGAAAAAAAATGTCCTGGTGAGTACTCTTATTTATCTATTTTGTGCCTTGAAATCACTAAGTAACATAAAGACTGCCTAAGCTCACATGCCATTTCTAATTTATTTAATATTTTAAATCTATCTTTCGAAACAACATATTATTATTATAAGTCCTGACTATTTTAAATTAAATTTCATACCGACAGCTTAGGTAGTATCAATATCTAATACCTAACTACAAAACCATGACTTTAGAGGAGGCGAAAATAACGTTTCATTTCTATAGTTTAGCATTTGCATCAAAAGTTAGTCAATATTAAAAAAAATAGTAGGAAACGCTAATAATAATAATAGGAGCTCTCATATTTTCCCTCGAATATGCAATGAAGTGAAAATCGCTAAAATGTTACCTAGTTATTCCATTGATACTTCACCGGGCGATATGAAACATATGAAATTTTAATATTTTACAATATATGAAATATGTGAAGCTTTACATATTTTTATATTAGGTAAAAGTTTACTTAATTTAATTTATTTTAGTTTTATTCTTTTAAGTTTTAATATTAATAAAAATAGATAAAACCTCACCTAATCCATATATTGTAAAATATTAAAACGCTCTCAAAACGGTTGTGTGTATCTATTATACCCAATAGAAAATGGTTAAGACAAAAAAACTGACTAGCTTTTATTTAAGGTTTTACCCTTCGGCGCTAATATTTCTAACATTCGTGTGATAAATTCTTAACTTATGTTACGACTTTGTTTAATTACACATAATATTCTCCCGTAACGAAGGTGCTAGTTAGTGCTTATTTTAATCATTTATTTTATTACAGGATATTATGCTGTTTCAAGAAGCATTCTCCGGATTCTTCAACAGAAATTAGTTTGACCAGCATCGACCCAGACAGGCCTGCCTCGGGGAGCTCCTGGAGTTTGAAAACACCCAGCACATCGAGCGGCGAGACCGGGTCAATGCCGCCACCGCCGTCACCACCACCACCACCTCCACCATCGCCAGCAACACCAACACCTCCACCTTCGCCAGCAACACCAACACCGCGCACCTCGTGTCAGTGCGGTGTTTGTGAAGCTGGCCATGTTATTAATTTTTTTATTTAGTTTTTAAGTTCTGGAAATAAAAATAAATTCTAAGAAATTTATTAATTTACCTATACCCTTAAATAAAGTCTGAGAAATTTTGCAAAAATGGGTTCATAACGGTCGGCCTATCGATAATTAGATAATGTTTTAATGTTTACAACTGTAATTACCGTTCTCTATTTTAAGAATTGCCGAAACGATTTCTTTTCGTTAAAAACAACATCTGGTAGCCTAAGGGTCTGTTCTCACAGACCCTTAGGCTCTTAGAGGAAAGCAAACTTTAATCGCGAGTAAAATAGAGCTTTAGATAATTGAAATAAGGTTTATTTTCGCTACTTTTATTAAATAATCTCAAACAAAAGAAGTCAAATGTGAAAATAAACGTTATTTCAACTAACTAAAGCTCTATTTAACTCGCGATTCAAGTTTGCTTTCCTCTCCGAGCCGGTCTGTGAGAACGGACCCTTATGAATGACATTATTATTCAGTAACGGCCATCTGATCTCAAACTAAGGAGACTCAGGATAAACAGGCATGTTTGTCCTGTTGGGAAATCGAACCCACGACCTACGGCGAGAATGGCAGGTATCATACCACACCTCTTGTCACACACAACACATAATATAGATATTCTTCGTCCAACTATGCATCCATTTCACTTTCGATGCAATGGTTAATTGTATCATGAGATAAATGAGCCTTATGTTACAGCAGCAAGGTTCATTTTCCTTTGGCATTCCCAAACGCCAAAAGTGAAACAAATGGTTGGACGAAGTGTAGTTAATAATATTAGTACTAAATCAACTTACCCTTATTAGTCCGATTCACAAATCCAACACTCATCTGGTGGATAATGATCGTAGCGGCAATCACCGCACGGACACCAAAATAAATTGTTATTTAAAATAGCTGTGACAGCAGCCATATTTAAAAAATCTAATATAAAGTGGTTTGTTGCTACTACAGCAACTCTCCCACAATTGCTGCAGTTCTGGTTAAGTATGAAATGGGTCGTGGGGTCGTCCCATGGCCATAGGACCTCCCCAGCCACTAATAATGCAAGATCGTGTCTTGTTAACACTCTATCTACATCTAATACTACGACCATTTTTATAAGTAACACACTGCACAACAGACTAAACAGAACTGATGTTATGCTATTAGGAACATAACCTTTTTTAAAATTTGAAGTATTTCACATTCTTAAAACTTATCTTTAATCTCTAAACTTATTCAAAAAGCTACGAAATAACTATTGACGGTTTTTCAAGTGGAATCAGTTGAAAAAGTTTTTACGTTATTTAACAATAACTTAAGTATCACCTAATACATTTTGTACAAAACTTAAAACCTCTGTTATCGACATGTGCTGATATAAAAATTTAAAGTGGTAACTATGAAGAAAAAAAATAGGAATGCGAGGGAATATAAACTCAGTAGAGTATGGAAACTACAGAACGTTCATTTATTGATTGATGATTTATTATTTTAATACATAGTTTTATCAAATAGCCGTATAGTAATTTAATCAATTAATAACACAAAACATTAAGTAAGTAATTTTCTTAGTCTAAATAAAACCGGCAGAAAATTGATTGATCTAATGTAGAAGCGGTGAAAAACTTAACACTATTGTAAATATCTACCTATTTGTATAAAGCTACGCGATACGATACAATGTAAAATACCAATAAAATAAAATGACAGAGTATAATATCAATATGATATGACATCCTTATAGGCTTTTTGTGTTTACCACCTTCAAAACACATTAATAATTAAATGCCTCATCTGTGTCTATAATGACGTCACGTATAATAATTTATTAACACAACAGTAATTTACTTAGTCTAAATAAAACCGACAGAAAATTGATTAATCTAATGTAGAACGAAAAACTTAACACTATTGTAAATATCTACCTATTTGTATAAATCATATTATCGCTTAGATTATACAAGAATTTTAATCCTTCTAGGCTTTTTTTGTTTACCACCTCCAAAAAACATTAATATTTTGTAAGTGCACCGCCTGCGTCTATAACGGCATCACACCTGCTTCGCATCGATTTTACAAGGACATCGCACAGATTGGAATCCCGAAGTGAAACCCACACCTCTTCAACATGTGCGACTAGAGCTGCCTTTGTCCTTTCGGCTCTCGTGTCCCATCTCTGGACCATTATTGCCCATAAATTTTCTATCGGATTTAGGTCCGGAGATCGAGAGGGCCACGGAAGCGCGCGCAAATCAGGTTGCTGCTGGATCCAATTTTCAACCAAGCGACAGCGGTGTATCGGACAATTATCTTGAATGAAGATAATTTCAGGAACTTCTTCCTCCGGATACACCACTCTCACTGTCGGAAGCATTACATCCTGCAGCAATTTTAAATAATTTGCGCCGTTCGCTCTTTCTGGTATAAAAACGAGCTCACCAGGTCCCCCAGCACTCATCCAAGCCCACATGTTGACCACCACTCTGCCGGACTCACAGTTCGGGACTACATTAATGGGCTCATACCGCGTATTGTTCACACGCCATAAATGCCGACGACCGACCTGGCTAGACCTAAATGTCTTTTCATCAGAAAATATGGCGTGTGAAAAGTCGAAATCCCTGTAATCTCGTGCGAAACGGACTCTAGCCGCTTTCTGCGCATCTGACAATGCAATTTTTCTAGCCGGTTTCCTATGCCGAATGCCTGCACGACGTAAAGCATCACGGATTGTTTGCTGACTGCAGTCGTAATCCGTAGCAAACATCCGGGTAGGTGTAAACGGCTCCTGTTGATATGTTGTCACCATCTGTTCTAAGCGTCCCTGAGTAATGACGCGTGGTCGCGGCACACGTGCTCTGGCTTCAACGTGCCCTTCGCTGTCGAAACGGTTAAGCCACAGCCGGACAGTATTTCTCTGAAAAAAAAACAAACAGTAATAATAATGTGAAACAAAAATATAAACAATAATAATAATTAGACAATCATTTTAACGCAAATATAAGTAAGCGAAAAATAATTTATCACTTACCGACATATTCAGCTCTTCAGCTATTTGGCTTAAATTTGCTCCTTCATCTCTCAGGTGAATAATGTTGGTGCGTTCCAGATTATTTAAGTTTCTGCGCGAACTCATCGTTATCAACAAAACACAAACCACTGGGTTACGAACGTCGCCGGATAATGCGTAAAATGCAACTAACGTGCAAGAATTGGGCAACTGGCTAAAATCTTGTAAATCATAAAGCAATTGAAAATGGTTAAATGGTCAAATGGTTTTACAATAAAAAAGGGCTTTTGTCTGAGCGAATGGCTTTTGTCTCATTGGACAACAAGATAATGGGCGGGGCAAGCTATGATTACTGCTTGCAAGGGAAAAGGTTTCAAAACTGATCATGCGTCAACTTTGTTGATAGTACATACCGTCAATAGCATGAACAGATATATCAATGCTCTGACTATAATTAGCTGTCGGGCTTACGCGTGTCTTCCTCTTTTGGAATCAATCTTCACTTTGCCTGGAGTCGTTGCTCAGTATGGCATATATTGGTTGTTTTACTATCAACCGACAGGAGCTTTTTGACTTAGAGACATTTCCTGTATTCACATTTTTTTTACTTTTTCAATAGAGCAGCTATCATTTCAATTAATTAACTGAGAATATAATTAGAATACAGCCAAAAGCTTTCTTGAAGGAAATAATATGTAAATAAAGATATCCGATGTTTTAATGTTAGAAATAGAAATATGTTTATTTACAAAAAAGTAATATAATAATATGAACTTCTAAGGTCCAAATACACACGATTATGAGGCAGTCTTAAGTCACGAAAACAACATATCTGTGTCCATATAATACCATCTAATGCACGTGACCTCAAGCCTTTCGCTATCCGAGCTTTGGATGATATTTCTGCTTCAATATCGCTACAATAGGTACAATATAAATAACTACTTATACGAGTAGTTATGTATATTTATAGAATAATATAAATCAACTAAGTATGTAAATTTTTTTCTTATTTCATTTCCAACCAAATATAAAATAACCTTCTTGGCTCTAATAGTAATATTTTGAATCGCAGAATTAACTTTTATTGGAAAACATTCAGTCGTTTTCATTATTTCGGCATACAAAGTACCTAGAAGGTAATAACGTATAATGTTGCTACTGAACATACTTTACTTTAATAGGTACATCATACAAAAAAGCAATACTAAATATTAAATTAAGTCGCTTAATTTACGGCTATGTCCACAAATTGGTGTAATTATGTAAAAAGTTGGCATCTCTGAATCGTCAGCATTCCAATATCGCATATAGATTTCTGACTAGTTTAGAGTTATCGCATAACCTTTAACGCACCCCTGGGAATGATAACGATCGATATGATGGAATTTTATATAGTGTATGTACAGGAGAAAAAAATATCACGCAAGCACATTCCAATGTATGGGGAATAGAGCGATAAAACGCTTTTGAGACGAGTTGAGCGCATTAAAGATAATGTATGTACGGTATGTACATACCGTCAATAGCATGAACAGATATATCAATGCTCTGACTATAATTAGCTGTCGGGCTTACGCGTGTCTTCCTCTTTTGGAATCAATCTTCACTTTGCCTGGAGTCGTTGCTCAGTATGGCATATATTGGTTGTTTTACTATCAACCGACAGGAGCTTTTTGACTTAGAGACATTTCCTGTATTCACATTTTTTTTACTTTTTCAATAGAGCAGCTATCATTTCAATTAATTAACTGAGAATATAATTAGAATACAGCCAAAAGCTTTCTTGAAGGAAATAATATGTAAATAAAGATATCCGATGTTTTAATGTTAGAAATAGAAATATGTTTATTTACAAAAAAGTAATATAATAATATGAACTTCTAAGGTCCAAATACACACGATTATGAGGCAGTCTTAAGTCACGAAAACAACATATCTGTGTCCATATAATACCATCTAATGCACGTGACCTCAAGCCTTTCGCTATCCGAGCTTTGGATGATATTTCTGCTTCAATATCGCTACAATAGGTACAATATAAATAACTACTTATACGAGTAGTTATGTATATTTATAGAATAATATAAATCAACTAAGTATGTAAATTTTTTTCTTATTTCATTTCCAACCAAATATAAAATAACCTTCTTGGCTCTAATAGTAATATTTTGAATCGCAGAATTAACTTTTATTGGAAAACATTCAGTCGTTTTCATTATTTCGGCATACAAAGTACCTAGAAGGTAATAACGTATAATGTTGCTACTGAACATACTTTACTTTAATAGGTACATCATACAAAAAAGCAATACTAAATATTAAATTAAGTCGCTTAATTTACGGCTATGTCCACAAATTGGTGTAATTATGTAAAAAGTTGGCATCTCTGAATCGTCAGCATTCCAATATCGCATATAGATTTCTGACTAGTTTAGAGTTATCGCATAACCTTTAACGCACCCCTGGGAATGATAACGATCGATATGATGGAATTTTATATAGTGTATGTACAGGAGAAAAAAATATCACGCAAGCACATTCCAATGTATGGGGAATAGAGCGATAAAACGCTTTTGAGACGAGTTGAGCGCATTAAAGATAATTTGTAAGGAGCACAGACGATGTGAACTCATTCATGAAGGTATTACTTTGTTCTTTAACAATGACAAATGATTAAAAAATGCAGCAAATTAGTTTGAAGTGCGAATTAATAGTTGTCGTCAATAATGATGGATGGCTCGTGAATATATGTTCTATGGTTGGATTAGAGTCACTACGCTGCGGTTAGTTGCAACCGTATGATAATATCACCTGCTCATTGCATAATAAACTTTAATAATATACATTAACGATAGTTTTTCACTTGATTTATAGATGTGTAGGAACATAATAAATAAATTATGTCTTATTTAATAATGCTGCTGTCAGTTACTAATAATGTAAACGGTTTTTGAGCTATTCAATTAAAAAGTTTTCCGGGTGAGGCTTCTTAAATATTAACAGTAAGTCATTCAAATAAAAAAGCGATTTTCATGACATTAAATTACGGTATAATCTAGCATAGATTTATTTGTTGTTGTTCTTATTACTATCTATTCACTATCCAGGGGGCATAGAGAGATACCTAAGTCAGTAAGACATTATTTCAGCACTATAAAACTAGTCATTAGTAGTTCTCGACTGCATAATAAATATCTGTGTCTAATATAAATACTTTACCGACATAGTGCATCAAATGATTAATGTCTCCTTACGTAAGTAAGTACATTAGTAATAATGCTGAAAAATACGTACACATGACATAAAATATTACAGTTCCTTTTTAAAAAACAAGTTAAAAGGAAAGTTATATTATCTAAGCTACACGTATTTGCTTAGATTCTAATCGAAGCACCTGTATCGGAACTTAAAGGTCAAACCAACTGTTTCTTTGTTCTAAAACTCTCTGTTAAAGAACCTTCAACCCATGCCTTCAACATTTCAAATGTCGAGGAAAGAAGTTTTATGCAAAAGTCAGGTCGTTTTGTTGACACTAGATATTTTATATTTTTTTTGATATTCAATTTCTTTAGATATTCAAATTTAAATTAAAAAAAACGTGTGTTTATGGAAAATATTTGAAGATAACTTTAAAAAGAAATTTCGAAACAAGATTTTAAAAATTATCCTACATTTATTGATTTGGATAGTCGATATTGGGCTACATGGGAATATTCTATATAAAATTCGATTCACCGAAAAGTCATTGTACTTGTAAACACAAAAGAATATTCTAGCAAATTCTAGAGCAAGGCGCGAACACGCCGGGCCGGTGACATGCTATCGTGGGGCCACGTTCGGAGGACATAAATCACCGACGCCGCTTGTTTTACCAATAAAATTGATTCTTTCGCGAATCACGAGCTGAGCAGACGTAAACTTTTAGAATTTGATATTTTGAATTTCGATGTGTTCTAAATTTAGAACGCAACTGTAAAGTGTTTTGTGCCAGCGACATTTTCTTTTCATTTAGGCACATTTAAGTATGCATTTTCTTCAATGTGCAAGCTTCGCTATGAAAATTAAAAGAATAGTTGTTAGGTATGTTGTTAATTCCATGTATTTGTGGGACATGATGACTAAAGCCCCCTTAAACTCAATGAAGTTAAGTATCTTGGCTTATTCTAGATGGGTTCACTCTTCATAATTACAAAATTTTATTTATATTTTTTTTTTAATAAGTGCCGAATGCGTGATCAGTAGGTACTTACTATGAAATTAGTGTCATAACTACTATATTCCGTAAAGCTATATTTTACCACCGTTCATCAAACCAGATCGAAATGAAATGATGATTAAAAAACCATGTTTTTGAAATGTGTGTACGTCAAAAACATAAATCAAATAGAACACAATAGTCTCGCCCTGCTAAATGGAGCCTATTTATCAGAAACACATAAAACGCTCGTGCCAAGCCCAGCATTGATCAGTGAAAAATCGTATCACCCATTGACAGTATCACCCTTATTTCCAATAATGATATATCGATTCCAGTTACTATAATAAGGCATAAACGTATAAAATATGCGCTGATAACTCATAATACACGACTAACTGTCGTTTAATAGAATATTAAAATGATATTTATCAAATCAAGACACCACATCTGCATTATTGCATATGTATCGGTTATATCGTGGTTATCGGTTTTACGGTCTTTTTAATTGGTAATTTATTGTAAAATAAATTAGTGTGAACTAGCATCAGTTGTAAGAAAACTGTACCTAGGTACTTATCGAAAGCTCTGATGAAATGTAAGTGCTGATAAATTAAACATCTTAAAAATTTAAACGACAAAGCTACCCGTTTAACCATGTACATTATACCTACTGGTAGCTTCGATGGCAGAACTAAAATACAACATAGGTGTGTAGTTCATGCTTTGTAAGTAGCGTTGTAGAATGGGCTTTATTATTTATTATACGGAAAACAGAGCAAACTAACCAAAAGTGTCCGCGGTACGGAAGCAGCGGGACGCAACAAAACAGACTAGAATAAAGAAAATAGAATGACGTGTGTTGTAACAATAAAGCTGTGGAGTTGGTTGCTATTATTATATTAAATTTATTTTGGTTTTATAATTAAACTAGTAGAGATTGAATGGAGTCGAAAAATCAAAGCAGCATCCAAAATATCCATTCGCGATTGGAAAACGGAACAAAAGTGGCGTCTACTAGTGGCTTCAAACTGGTGGCTTCAACTCTAAATTCTCAACAAAATTAAAAAATTAAAACTAAAGCCTTTGGTTAGTACATTGTAGCAATTGCTCATTTGAAAATAATTTTACATAAAAAAAAACTTATATCAGAAATAATTGCGTCTGATCTTTCTATAAAATATAAACATTTTGATGTTAAATATAGTCAATCATTAAGACTATTTATCATCAAAATGTTTATAAATACCCTGAATAGCATCATCATCATCATTATAAGCTTAAATATGCACATGCGAATACATTATCTCGTGATTAAAATTAATAAACATTATGTTTAATAATATATTTGATCATTAAGGAGATAAGCCCCGAATATGAAGAGATTTATTGACGCTAAATATTTTAAAAATCTTAATTTAAATTCTGTAACATAATAACTTTAAAATACAAATTCCCATCACGTCCGCGTCGTGAAGAAAACCAAAGATCAACCTGTAAAAGCAGCAGGCGGGTCCGAACGGCCCGCCATCATACTACTAAAGTTTCTCGTAGCACATATGCGACCGTTTCATTCTTTTATTTTTCCTCCATTTTCCATTTCCACTAAAGCGAAAGCGACTTTCCACGGTGACTTTTTTCAACTGAAAAGCTGCGAGGAATTGTGGAAAAATAACAATAAAAAAACAATGAACGAAGAGAAATGGAAATAAAAATTTGCTTTGTCATAAATCATGAAATGCTTCCGGCTGGTTGCTTTATTACAAAGAAAGTTTGTATCAATGTTGCGAAGCTTTTATTGTCCACAAAGAAGTGACAAAGACGGCTAATTGTATAGATGTAGCTACTGTATGTATGTATACAAAACTTTATTTATTATACAATTTCATTTTATGTACTTATTATTATGTAGTAGGTACCTAAGTTGAATTTGGGGCAAATCAAGTTAAGCCAAACCTATTTATTAGGTAATATTGTATAGTTTGCGAAATAAAAAGGTTTATACAAATCTGGAACTATAGGTTATTGTAAGTGAACGGAAGAGCTTATAGCATCGCTCGACACAAATCCCAAGCGTAAAGATTCCATTAAGAAAATCAAAAAAGGTCTGCTCAGTTCACGGCCCGCGACTATTTTCATTTAGCAAAAACAACCCATAAATTGTCATCTTAACGAGATTTCTGTTTTTGCAGCATTCGCACCCTCGAGTGTTTGGTGACTAGCAGTTTGGTGATGTCCTTGTTTCATTTTGCGTTACATAGATTGTCTCGTCATCAACTTTTACGAATTAATATTTGAATGTAAATCTACTATCTCCGAACATATAATTTCGGTTTTAGAGTTTGTTAAACATGCTACTTTAACATTCCTAAGACATTCGTATTTCATATTCAAGCAGCTTTTCTATGCCAAATCACAGTATAATATGATTAATAATATAATTCATTATTTTCTTCGTCTACTCGAGTATGACTGCGTAGCATAGACGTATGTAGTTTGGCACGCCAAACGGCGCATGCGTGTCAAGACATCAGACGCTGCGCGCGAGTGCGTGCAACCGCCCAGGTTATTTATTGCCTCACCGATGAATTAGCTTTGTTTATATAGCACCTTTCATTCGAGGGTTAACTCTATAAAAACTTTATGAATATGTTATTGGCCTTTTATTGTTTTTATTTTACATTTATCAACGAGAACTTATGTGGAAAAAGTTAGAAATTATCCTTCATGATTATTTAAAATAATGGTTAATGACACTATGAACCTGCCAACATACAAAGATGAAGCACCCGGTCTATTCATGTTAATAATTTCTTATTGTTAAGTAGAATTATTTTTATTGTTGTTATCTTGACATCAAAACTTAGAAATAAATAACAACTAACTAGTATAATTAACAGTAGACTTGCTTCGTATTAAGCAAGTCTACTAACGAAGCTATCACTACAACATTCGGAAACTCCAAGTGGAATAAACTCCCGAATATCATAATTAAAGTGCCGTTTCACAGTTCGGGTCCCGTCACGTGATACCGTTGCCCAAATTATCCGGGCCTCGTGTCATCTTGTCCCAATCCAATATGGCGCCATAAATCCTCGCTGGGGAGAGGGGGACATAGAGGGGGTACGTCACTCAAACTTTCTCTGTACTCCGTCTTACGCTCTCTCGTCTCGGTTTGGGGTGGGTACGGACAGACCTTTACACGTATATTTTTTATTTCACGCGGTCGCGTTGTGTTGACGGGTTAGATTTTATTATTTTGTATATACACTATAGTGACGTTGCTAATTTTATGAACTTATTTGAAACGAAAATATTATATTTCAAGTTGAATATTTATGGTAGAGATAGTAGCTTTTAACGTTATAAATAGTTTAAGAGTTATTTGTTTTATTTCCATTTTAATGCCCTTGTTTTTGTTGCTATCGTTACTAACCCGAGGCGCGTTGTACGCTTCGAGGAATTCTCGGATAGACTTCGAGCATCGGGATGAGTAATCTCTTTTGTTTTTCTAAGAACAGTAGAAACGGCCGCCATCGACCGTGCGCCGATTATCGACTGGTTTTCTAGCCGCAACCTTTCAAATAAAATTCATTGTAAACATCTATTCATTCATCAGCATTTTAATTCATCTAAATATGTTTGATGAATTTCAAGATAACTGAATATACCAAAATCTCTAAATGTGCCTACTACATATTATTTTATTATAATATGAAATACCTACAAACTTTATTCATTGAAACAGATATCTTAAATACCATATATTTATAATTATAAAGTATTTATTAACATCACAAGCAAAGTTGTAGGGAAAATGTAACTAAAGCCGTTTAACTACAAACAGCGATGAACAAAGCACCGAGTGAAATAACAATGTCTACGTAAGGCCGTGAATTCCAGACGAATAACTGAGTAACTAGATACCATTGAATGTAGCATCGTTATACCTAGGTTATATAATTTTATAATGATTCTACTTCAATTGCTGTCTTTCTGTTTTAGAATAATTTATATTGATATATATCTTATTTTATGATAATAGGTCATCTGACAAGAATCCTTTTTTTGGCATTTATTACGGAAATGGCGAATGAACTTTATTTTTGGGCTCCAGTTTTTGGAATTTAGTCCTTATAATAATAACACATAAATAATGCATATTTTACTAGAAGACCTATTGAGTCTGTTGAAGGCTCCTTGTTGAATCAGTCTAGAGATTGCTCGTCGTCCCGCATGGCCCATAAATATTATAGAGTCCCAGAAAACAAGCGAAGAGCCCGAAATAAGTTGCGTTTATGCTCTGGCTATATCGAGACTATCCTCGACAGCTATCTCAAATGTTTAGAATTAACTAAACAAAGATCAATGCGCCGCCGATAGGTACTGTTATGAACGGAAAACTTGAAGAAAATTTGCTGTCATAAAAAAAGGATCAAATTTAAAATCGTAAAAGTTTTATAAATATTTAATCATCTTCAGCGGTATCACTGTGTGTCATTTCTATTCACAAACGTCAAACAATTTAATCACATTTTGAAAGTGAATATCATTACGTTAATAAACTTACAAAAACATCTAAACAATAATGAAATTTGAACCTACATTAATCCCATTTTAATTCTCTTAACCTAATAAACATAATCAGATTCGAACCCCCACATTGGTAATCTCCTTAATACTCGCGTGACCAAACGCTATGTATAAGGCAGAAACGGTACCTAGGTATTGGTTTTCAATAAAGTGACCGTCCATCACTGCGTCTTAGCTCACCGGGGGGCGACTATATTAGAAAACCTTTGTCAGAGTTATCTACACCGCACTATATGTATTAACCCTACACACGTGTGGATGCATGCGATAAGCTGAAAACTCTTGGAGGATAGTTTCCATACATTTTCTTCCTTAAATTTTAATAAACGTTGTGGAACCTGCGATGTAGTTTCTACAAAGAAAATACAGTTTGGGGTTAAGAAGGTTGTGTTCTAAGGCCGTTTACAATCAGATGATCGGTGTGCTTCTTTGGCCAACTTTGTGGTTTAAAAAAAATAACAGTTTCCTCATAATAATATTCTCTATTATAATTCCATAAGTAGACAGGTACAGGGGAATTTTCTCAGTAAGTAGTAGTACCGAACTTTAAGCATGATCAGTTTGGAAACCTTTTCGCTTACAAAATAAAAATTCCTTGTATATTTGACTACTTTTATGACAAGCGCATTGTCTATATTTATATTGCCACGACTAGGTACAGGTAGCCACGTAAAGAGGAACTAAGTTGTATTAAGATGTAAGATGAATAAAATCAAAGCTGTTCGACAAGGCCTACTATAAGATGGCTCAATACGTTGAAGACAGGAATTACAATGGTTGTAGTAGCTTCCTCTGCACTTGAATCCCCCTGGCCAAGAGACAAATGTATAAGTTTTATATATATACATTAATTCAAAAGAAAGAACCATTTATGAGTTTATTACCGAAGTTCAAGTGTAAGATTACCGGCCTAGAGTCATTTGTAACTTTCGACGTTAATAAGTGCCATAACTAGTCTTATAGTGGTCATGCCTGATTTTGTTATACATACAAACATACATACAATTACTTAATCTATGATTTATATATACGAGTATTTATGTACCTACGTAATTATGCAAGACTCTTGCATAATTTGAGAAATAAAACATAATTGAGATAGTTTTATTAATTACGCAGTTAAGCTATTTCAAACATTTTATGGGTAGTAGTTAAAGTTATACCATATCCGTTATCACTAATAAAAAGTTTGTTACTGTGTAACTTTTAGCGGGTACTAAGTAGCAATGAAGTTTATGAGTGTATTTTACTACATTTTATTATAATTACTAATGATAAAGTATCTAATATGAATATACTATCTTATGAAGGGTTTGGTATATTTTTTTAATTATTTTATCCAGTATTATACATTATAATTTTATTTTAGATAAAATAAAATCCAATAGTTACAAAAAGTACTAACATACCAATTAAAATGTTTAAAAAAGTTGGAAATATGTATTAAAAATGTATATCGAATTAAATGAGACGCGTTCTAAAACTCCACAAAAAGTTTAGGGCCTTCATAAATCTTACAAAATAATAAATGAATACAAAACGCAAATGGAATAATAGTAGAATCGTAATTATGTTATTCATTAACATTGTTTTGTCTATGAAGAGGAAAAAATGTTTTTTAATTCTGAATTTGTGAAACAAAGAATTCACTAACATATTTTTGTGCGTTTGTTGCAATCGAAAATATACCCTAATTTGTTGTGACAAGAGTCGAATCGACTTCTTGTGTGACTTCATGTGTCCGTATTCTGTAACCCGCTGCGTTACGAGTGTAACGGTAAGTTTGGGATCATGCGGTCGAACATTCCGGGGTTTTGGGCAAGGAATTAATTATGCAAACAAAACCCAGGGTTATTGTTTCTTCTGACAATGCATTGCCCTGTTTGGACGTTTTGCGTAATTTTTGAACAAAATACTTAAAGGCGTCACAATAAGGTGCTTTATAATGGAAAAGCAAAAACTAACTTAATAACACAAAATAACCGATTTGGTACCTAGTAAATATAGGTATAGGTACCTACACATTGAAAATTTTAATTATTTGAATGTTAAATATTAGATGTTAACATATAGATAAAACAAATATATAGGTATATTCGAAATGAACCTAAATAAAACCTTTTAAAAGTGACAGACTTATAGTGACAGAATAAGGTTGTTTAATTGAATTTCTGAGAACATGAGATTGTAGAGAGATAAAATTCATCGCTTCGTAAAACACCACACTAAAAATTCATGTTCAAATCTCAAAATTTATGTAATTAAGACGTTAAATGGGCGAATTTTTACAAATTAAATATAATCATCTCATCATCTGTGCGTACAGTCAAATTTTACTGTTGCGTCGGCTTTTGTTCCTTCTCTAATTTATGTGGGCAGTAAAAATATGATTAGCTTGCCCAGCTCGTATTGAGACGTCACTCAGTGGGACTTTTATGACCTAATTTGTACAATTTGAGGGCGCTTCCTTGAACCGTGACCGAAAATTTCTACTAGACCTCTACGAGTCCATTAAATCAACACACAAAACGATACATCGCTCGAAACACGGAAGGTCAACTTTTAATGGGCATCGACAACTTTTTAATGCTTTTATATTACACTAAATAAAGGACCGAGCCTACATTTCGCTGTTCGTTTTAAAATTGGGAGCGACAACGACATCGTAAACTTTATGGCTGTTTTGACGAAGCGTGTGAATTGTTAATGGCCTATTACAAAATACCTACATTCCACCATAAATTATTTCTGAATTAGTACAGAAGTATTTATTAGTAATTTATGTTTAACCTACATATTTAAATTCACGACTATGACTTAAATTTCGCGAAAATAATGTCAAGTCTGGTTGATACCTAAACGCGTACCGAGAAATAAGAGGTGGCGGTGTTATAGAAAAAAAAGACCTAATATCTCAAATGTCAAAATGTGACATTGAGTGATTTGTAGCTAAGCTCCGCCTGTCCCGTGTTTCAAACATCACCGCTCGGGGCAGACAGCTGAGCTCTAAGCTTTACAAGGGCGCAACAGACTTGCATACACTTGTCCCTCTCCCACTTAGTTATCTAGCATATTTCTGTCTCATATGACGGATAAGACTCTATCCCATTCTATAAACGGCACTACCTATCGCTATACTTACCTGAGAGCTTTTGTGTAAGTTCAACGCTTTTTCTCGATGCAGTTTCTATGGTAAAGATTTTGTGTGAAGAGCATTCATTGCACAAGGGATTTCGCAATCTTATATTTTTTTTTTCCATTTTACTCGTTTAAGGCGAAGTTTTAATCCAAGTGGAATTCAGAATTTAGTCTATGTGGCGTTACTTAAAAACGATTTTTATTTCATTCTTAATTAATAATACCTAGTGACCTAATTTTTTGTTGGAATTTTATTTATTTTTAACTCGTAAAGCTACACAGGTATTTTTATGCTTGAAAAAGTTATTTAAATTAAATATTGCACCTTTATATTGATTGATACATCTAGAAATAAAAGTACAAAACAGTGTAAAAACAAAGTTTCGAACTAAACTTAGGCATGTGCACATTGAACGCAGGAGCTAATGCTTGCGATAAGCTATCGAATATATCAAAACAGACTAATTTATTTTGAACAGATATAGTGCATAGTAAATGCTTATTTAGGCATCTGGTTTTAATGAATGAGCACCCACTGTCTATCACCGGTTTTGGTTTCGTCTATCAGTATTATCGCTATAAGATGGTGTCAATGTTTTCAATAGTACCTACAAGTACAGCGGTTCAAACAAAATGCGTGTTATAACACACTTTTGGCCGCGTAAAGCAAAATGATGATCGTGAGACATACTTTATTTGTTTTATTTAATTCATTGCAAACTATTTGATGTTAAAAGAAAAATATTAAAGGAGTTATCGGTAGATCCTAAGAACTACTTATAGTAATGTATGTGAGATTTTTTTTAGAAAATTTTTGGCAGGTTCTTTAGAATGGAAATTATTTCCAATGGAATGTATTTGTTTTAATAAAAAACGTAAACATAAAAAAAAAACTAAATTCAAGCAGATATCTCCCAAATTACGAAATAAATTATACTCTAGAAAAGCAACTAGCCATTTAGTAACAAAAAGTCGATTCATAAAAGTTTGAAAACTCATCTCAGAAGACAGATGCTCTACTTCGTCCATCCAATCTGTCGTCTTAAGGGTCTCCCTCCACCGAAAGATATAAATAGCCTCACTTTAAGTGGCAAAGCGCGCCGACACGCGGACCCTTCTTCCGTCCCACTGATAACATCGCATTAGGGTACTAAGGAAAGAATAACCGCCCGCTACTGGTTTCTGTCATATTAATATAGCTATTAGATGGATAAAGTTTAAAAAATAATAAACAGTTTCGTGAAGTAGATCACATACTTTATTTTACGTCGTTTTATCCAATATAAGTATTTAATTTTCAAATTGACAATATTAGTTTTTCTATTTACCTAATGGGGCTTTTGTTCATAAAGATGTGTTCTTTCGGTTCAAACGAACAAAACCGAAGAAAAACATATTCTATACTCGTTCGGCTAAGCATATTTTCAAATCCAAATATTCTATCACAAAGATGCAAGAGTATTTCAATTATTGAAACCCGATTCGATATTTAAACGGAAAGAAATAACATAACATAGGTAGGTAATTTAAAATAATGGCCTTTTCAATTTGGTCGGTTACGAGGCACCCGGTGAGCCTCAGTGACTAATGTAATGGCTGAATAAACTCTACAGTGATGTAGAAGTGACCAGTGGCTTCTGCAAATTATTAATAGAGTCGTTTCTTCGTCTTTAAGAGTTTACAAAATGGATATTAAATAATTCAAAATGAGTAAATATACACATTAATTGTAATAAATGTAGAATTTTTTTCTACATTAGGTATTATAAAAATAACGTAATTTATTTCTATGTGAAATATAAATAAGCACAATTCTTTTAATATCACATATTGCTACGTTCTTCAAATTTATGACGCATTCAATTCATGTTATGACTCATCGCGTGTCTGTCTATCTATATGTATATAAAATAATAATTTAAGACAAATTTCTTTGCATGTTGTTTTAAAAGACTACCTACAGCAACGCAAGGAGTGATTACATCGCGAAAAGCGATAGTTCCTTATCACATCGTGGCATCAAACAAGCTTTGTAATTCGAATGGGGATGCTCGCAACGATTTACTCAAGCAATTTTTTCTTGTCAATTAGCATTGAATCCAAAATTTGTAATGAAACCGCACCCGATGGTTAAAGTTTAGTATCTACCAAGCCTTAGATTTACAAAGTGTTTTTTTTACCCAGTTAGAGCGTTGTTTGATTTCTTTACTGGGATGTATACATTAATTAATGTATCTAATAATTATTGTGTATACTTTTGTTAATATATTATTATCCTTGAAAGGGAAACAAAAGTGACAAACAAGTTTGATTTTATAAAGTCATTTGTAAAATATGTGAATGAATAATAAGTACACATCTAACCGTATAAGAACATTTTCAAGAAGTAAATAAGAAAAAATGCGTGTCATTTTTTTTTTACTCCACCACTGCTTTATGATTAAAATCTTTAGGATTCACTTTCGTGACTTCTGAAAATGAATTCCAATTTTCCGGTCAAAGAATCGACTCTAACTTACAAGGTTTTGATTATAGAATAAGAACTAGCTAGGCTAAGCCAAGTCTACATTACAGCGTATCGGGCTAACCCCAAGGGAGCGGCACCCAGCTATCGAGTGACGGCATCGGAAGTGGCGTGGGCGGGAAATGAGATGCGAGTGTGCACGACGCCTTATGTACTCATGTGTGCACTAAGCTTTATGCCAACGTTTACTATTTACTGTGTAAGTGTGTATTATGGTTATAATTATACATAGATAGGTATCAAAAGCTTTTATTATCAGATTCTCCGAAGAAAAAAAAAAGAGTTAAACATGAAAACAAGCCTGGCGGTAGAGAGGGAAAGTACCTGCGTTAGAAAATAATTCTTTTTTTAAATGTTGGTAAAACTGCTTTCAAAGTTTATTGAAAAATTATTGATTAGTCTGCAATAATGAATCAATAATAATTCAAGCCGCGGGAACCGCGGTTTCACCCTTGTTGATTGGTAGCATAATAAACTATCTAACCAGATAAAAAGTATTCATTGCTGCTACAAAACTTACTTTTACGTATTCTTTTAGATTATAAATGTACATACATGCATGCATTAACATTTTGCCAATAAATTTTGGTAACATTTTATACAATGTAGTTTCACACAAAGTAGTTTTTGTAAAAATAGTGTGACATAAGCACATAAAATTGAATTCAAAAGCATGTTCACGCATCAATAAAATTCTCGTTTTCAACATATTCTGGCAAGAGTTAAATTACGAACATACCTACATATACATATGTATTTTTGAAAAGTTTTTGTTATGAAGCAATTAAATTGCTAATGCTGAGTCAGTATTAAATAACTCAGTTGCTAAAACAGAGATGGTTTTCGCGATAGCACAACAAACCGCCCACTTCCTATCTATACTCGTCTGTCTGTATATTTGTAAATTTTTAAAACAAGCAGGTGTTTAAAGTTTACTGGTATTTTTTAAATTATAAATAGTTTCTATTATCTTAATCGAATTATTAAACACTCAGATGTGCACATTGTAATGTTGATTTATCGTTACAAATTACCTCAAAACCCATAACTAAATTTTGGTAACTATACTGACAATTGGCATCCCTAGTGATGCCTAGATTATAATTTTGATGTATCATTTTGTAATTATAAAAGGCTTTTAGGTTAAAGTAAAATTATTTGATAAGATATTGACAGTTTCCTTTAATAATTTGGAAACAGCTCGATTACCCTGTGCGTGTTTACCTCTACCCGCCCATTTCTTGTTTATAGGCGAAAACAATAAAGGAAATTGCGTTTTGATATTCCGTCCCCTCCGCATGATTAGGAAAGCAATCTATTTTAATATGGTTGGATTTTTTCCCCTAACAAAATTGGGTAAATAAGTTATTTTATAAACAAGAAACATTAAAAACTAGCACGGAAATATAATGGTGTTTTTTGACAACCGAACCTTTATATTAATATTGAGCTATTACATAGACATTGCACTATACATATCGGTATAGGTACCGGAACAGCTCTATTAGAATTGAATAAACAATAATAAATATATTATCTTCATACGGTAACTGCATTTCTGCTCTACAATATTTCTCTACTTACTGCATGTCATATAGGGTTATACGATTTATACGTACTAAATTATTGTTTATACATATATACTAAATGTAACTATTATACTTGAAATCTTAATACTTAATATAAAACAAAATGTATATAATATGCCTATGCATAACATATAATATTGAACTAATATTAGATTCATGTCACATACCTTTCAAGGGGTCTTATTCCGTAGGCGTTAAATCTACTAATACATTTCGAGCGCTGTGTCGACATCGGGCAAAAATCAGGGCGAGCAACGCCGCCCTGCATAGTAAATAGGAGGATTGGGTGAAAATGTTCTTCACTCACTTACGCGGGTCGAGTTCTTAAATTACGAAGACTCGATTTTGGCTTGCTTCTCGTAGCAGAATAGGGATGCGCTTGTAAGAAATAAATGTGATATTTTATGCTTTGAGAACCCACGAGACCTCAACGGTTAAGGTTAGCCATTTTCAATCTAAATACATGAGTTTAGCTATTCGAAGTCAATCATTAGGTATGTTATATCTATGGAGAATCGTCTCGTAGCATACTCGTAGAGTACAAAATATTTGATAAAGTAGGTATAGTATTAGGACTTTTAAGGTAAATTTTAGTAGTTATCTACTTAAAGATGTTTTGAAGATAATTTTCGTTTAACAGAATAGCACTCGCCTTAAAACATGAATATATGTTTATTAACTGTTTAGTTATAAACCAATGTTACTAATAATTTAAAACAATAGGGTAGTTGACTGACACATCAAATCAGCAACTTTTTAATAAATGTCAAAACGATAGTTTATAAAGAATTTTGTATGAAATATTACATTATGACGTCATAGTTTCACAGCATCAAATCATCTACTCTTAGTGGTTCCACTGGTAATTAAAAATCATAAAAAGCATTAAATGTACAACATATTTGATATTTCCACGTGTTTTTAGATGTACAAAAATAAAATAAATGACCAAACACTAACCAATGCATAAAGCATTGGTTAGTGTTTGGTCATTTATTTTTGACAGTGTCAACTACCTTATTATATACTTTATGTAATATAATCATAAACGTCTTGATAAAAGCATCCGTGCATACATTAAAATCCTGAATAACATACATAAAATAGTTGGCATGGTACCACAATAAGAATTTCTGTCTGTAGTCACGCGATGGATTCCAGGTTGTCTACATACAAATAACATTATTACCAGACAAAGTGCCCTGAAGTTTGTAACTTCATAATTAATATGGTGGGTATACCTACTGTTGGGTAGATGACATGCAAATATCATAATATAGTTTTATATTGATATTAAGATCGTTACTCCTATAGATATATTTAGTGCTTTAACTAAAACGTCATTAATGGAAATATTCCTTAGGGATTTAAATTGGTCATAAATGTGACGTAATCGCCGTATTATTTACTTAATTTAATTTTTTTTTAATTACTTTATTACTAACTAGCCATCCCTGATATGAAAATAGCCTGTGTAGCAATCAAGAATAATGTACATTCGATTAGTGAAAGATTTTTTTAAATCGGTTCTGGGGTTTTCTCAGATTACCTTCTATAAACACACAAAATTCCTACGCTCCCTGCCGATATTAGTATCTATAGAAGTATAGATTAAAAATATTGTGTAGCCAATCAGAAACGTCTTATTTCACCTTCATCCAAAATTAAATTTCGAATCCTAAAATTTATCGACAAACACTCCATTCCAAAGTTCGGTAGAGTCGAAGCGAGGCAGGGATTCCCTCGGCAGTCAGCTGGGCCATTAAATCCTACTTTACGACGCACTTACCGCACACAACCGACAACCGTTTATGCACTCGTAATACTAACCTTAATTGGCATATTGAGATTATAGTTGTGTAATTGGTTGTTTTATGGCTTATATTTAAAGATAAACTGTTATTTTCAATGGTTTGATTCATGAGACGCGTTTAGATAGTGTCGGTGAGCTCGTTTAGAACTGGAGTAGCAACTCCTTTGTATTTTTTTTATTTAAATTAACTCTTTAATTGAAATAGATTTTGAATTCTTATTTTTTTGTGGTTCAAAATTATTTCTAGTCAATAAAACAGCATTTTCTTTCGGTGTTTTCACTTTTTTATTTTCGATAAAACGAGGTTAAAGGTTTCGTGAGAGTCATACGATACGCGTTAATATACCATCACAAATTCAAGCATTATTCATTGTACAAAAGTAATGGAAAACTATATTTCAATTACAATATTCGAGCCCATTTCCACACATTTTGTGAGGCTCAATGTACAATATCACTTTCATGTTTTTACATCGCTCACAGGCAGCCGCGTAAATTCGAAATGCCTGATTCTGGCATATACCGTACACCAGTATTTTAATTACTCGTTTCGAGAATGATTTATGTCACAACCCAGACATAAAATGGCACTAGAGTTTGGTATTGCGGTGATTTTGTTCAAAAAAGCTCTTAGATTTTACTCAACGGTTCAATGACATGGTTTGTTATAATAATGCAGTGTGTAAAATTATTTGATAATTATGCAATATATAAAATGGTGTAGCCTATATAAAAATTTAATACATTGTGACATCGCATTCTGATCAATTTCGAAAAGCGTGCGAAATACGTGACTATTTCGAAAGTGTTTCAAAATATGGAAGTCGTTAAGAAATTTATGAAGTTTAGACACGGTCGGTCGGAAAGGAAATTGGACTAGAAAATAAAAATAAAACGGTTAGAACGGGGTCACAGCTCGGGCGTTCTCAGGCCGAGAGGCTGCATCGGTTGCTTAACATGTTGTTTTTGATAAGCTTTATACGTGCCTAAATACATATGTTTGTGGCGATCTCTGTGAGAACCTTCGCGTGATTTGCATTTGATTTTTATTTGCGCAGGTAGCTCGCAAACTAACGGAAACACGACCTAGTCTAGATTGTTTAGATTTAAGAGATAAAATTCCTCGAAACTATTTAAAGAAATACCAACTCATACAAAAATAGCTCCCTGGAATTCTTGGTGACAATATAGAAGTAAAATATAAATAAATCTGATGAAGCGAGTAGAATGACGACTACAAGTGGCTCCGATCAGTAAAGTCGATAACAAAAATTCAATAAGTCTCGCTTTCACCGACCACCCCTGTAACAATGTCTCTAAATGCCAACACACCATACAATTTGCGTTATTCACGAAAAATCGTGAACAAAAACAAAATAACGTCTCTTGCGCAACCATTCTCTTACGCGGCACGATGCCATTGTTAACATTTTTGGGACCTTTCGTAATATTATAATGCGTTGTACCGTTAGACCCACGCGTCTAAAAAGATAAAAACTAGACTAGTTTCTTTTTCTTTTGTGACGTCTTATACAAAGGACCGAATATGATTTAGTGGTTTACGAATCGTATACATTCGCGTGAAAAAAATGTTAAACCAATTTGTTTAAAGAGATTAGTTTTACGACTCTATAAAAAGTTCGTGAATGAAACAAATGTATCGTTGAATATCTTATTAATACTTTGGTCATTTATTAGATTGTTAGGAATGTGATTACAAGACTATTCTTGCGTTAGTTTTAAAAAAATAAGAGGTAAATTATTTTTATAAAAAAAATTAAAGAACGGTACCTAACTCGAAAAATTCTTGTGAATATTCTAAAACAATGAAAAATTTTGCATTGTTTAATAAAGTTAGTAGACGGAGGGATATTTTGTTTAAAATGTTTCATGACAGAAGACATTATTTATTTAATAAAACATTAAAGCTTAGTATTATATTAGTTATATTTTGTTTACCGTAACCATTCCCATGGTTTTAGAACACCGCTAATGTAACATTAAGCTGCAAATAAGGTAATGTGTATGTGAGAATTCAAATTAATATACATTTTCCTAGTTCGGAATCAGTCGTGTGACGTTCCCGTTTTATTGTTCAAATAGTGCGACTTCAGTTAATTTATCACCATTAAATATGTAATAATTCTCGTGTGCGTGGAAATTAATCTTGAAAATACGTTATGTAAATAAAACTTGAACTCGATTAATTTAATAAACATAACAAATTACCTAAGTAAAATAGAACGTAAACATTTCCCAGTAGCAAACTAACAATTAATCAAACTTTCGATAAGTACCGCTGCATTCGGATTGTGTTCGGCACTGCTAAGTTTCGATGGTATATTCCAAACAATTGCGAAGCGTTCGATTTACGATCGGCATTTGTTCGGGCTAAATTTAAATTGTTAGGCTCGAGACAAACAATTTGCGGATTGCGAGCAACGGAGTGTTGTCGCCCGGCACTCGCCTCTGCCACCTAGCGTGATTTAGGAGTTTGCTTGTACGCTTAAATCATAGCAGTGTCGTCTTCAAGACCGGAATACGTATGCTTTTTGCATTTACAAAGCTTGAATGTAGCCACCGTTGCACCGGCATCGGCATCACTTAGCGTGGCGACTAAAGAAATATGGTTTGTTTTGGTTTTGTTTTGACGTTCAGTATCCGAAGATATTCGCTAGTGTAATTCATGCATGCATGTTTATCGTGGCTAGTCAATACAATTTGTGCATTATGCCATAGTTACTTGTGGTATAAGGATGAAAACATCCATATTATGCTTTATTTATATAGGTATCTCGGTCGTTTATCAGGTATGTTAGATGTTTACGATTACAGTTTTAATGCTCAATGCGAGTAGGTAAAATTGCAAAATGAATATTATCACTATCTACTCACCTAAGGTTACTCACGGTGGATAATCTAGAAGCAGTATCAACAGTAGCGATCTCGGTTCGGCGACTTAAACTACAATCACATTGAATTCATACAAAACTGACCCTGTATTTTCTTCGTATGTAAACTATAGACGCTACGGTGCCGCTACGTTATATTACATTATTTTGTACTTTAATAATAAAAAATACTAATTATCTCTCTACCGAAGATATACAATTTTGTACTAGAAAAAGAAAAATTAAGCTATCACTGTTTGTCACTCGTTTGTCTATATAGTGGTCCAGGTAGGAGGAGGATTTGTCGAACTTATTCAGTTTCGTGCGGGTTAGCGCGCGAGTTCAGAGCGCGGTCGGCGCGGTTCGCGGTAGGTTCAGCGTCGGTATCGTCGTCGGCGTCGGCATCGGCGTCGGCGTCGCGTTGTCGCGCGTGGTCGCGCGGGGCGGCATCGCAGCTGGCGACTGCGGGCGACTGTGGGCGGGCGGCGCCTCGGCCGCGCGCGGCGCACTGCCGCCGCCGCCGCCGCCGCGACGCCGCCCCCTGCACCCCCGCGCACACTCCTCCCGCACTCCCGCACAAAGACTGATTAAAAATTCTTCCCAAACTTTGTCGGGATAGCCCCCAACTTGCCGTAAATGGTTTCTTTGGATGCTTTCTTTTTTACACTTTATGCCTATGCAATTTCTACTTTTAGCATCTTACTATAGATGGAAGTATTCTTCCATTCTAGTAATTACTTATTAATTGTGTGATTCTATATATTATTTTAAACATTTGCTACTTATCCAACTAATCATGCAATACTCTATCAGCTAAAATCCGTGTTACAAAACTCTACATTTAATCGTGTATTTTTGCTACTAATCCGACAATAGTTTGGAAAAGCCATGCTATATTCTGCCTAGATCTAGTAACTGAAGTACACACTAAAGTTTTAAAGAATTTCTTAATTTGTACTTAGATATTTAAAAAATATTCAATGTGACAACCCTTGCACGTGTCATAATGTACGAGTTGATACTAACATTGTGACTCATCGCGTGAAGGGCGGGCGGGCGGATTATAGTTGTAGAAAATGACATTACTTGCTTTCAGCTTAGAACTAACCTATTTAACCAATATATATTACCTACATATTTAAAGTGAAGTTTAATGAAAATCTTTTCAACAACTCGAATTGCCAGCCATCAATTTTTCCACTATAGAGCCATTTTCATTTTAAAATACATCTAGAACGTAGAGTCACGAAGTAGCCACCTATAAATTAAAATATAGGTTAGGTACCTACCTACCCAATAAAACTCCACACCCTTTTCATGAAGTCAGTATTACTATGTAAACCTGTAAGGAACAAGTAATTCCTAATTCATTGGTGGCCCGTCTGGCACGTAACTTTGGTTTTAAAACAGAAAACTACGATAAACGCTAGAAATGCGTATAACGCCCGATTGCCCCCCCAACTTAAGTGTCGGTTGGATTAGGTATGACCTGTATGTATAGTCGAGGTACAAAGTGCCATCCAATTTTTTTTTATTTAATTTTATAGCGTTTTTATTATTATTCATTTACTTTTAAAATTAATAAACATAAAGGACATCAACACAACATAAGGAAAAAATATTATGATATAAAAATACCTTAACCGGTTCTTCATAATTGCTGGTGGTACATTAGAGAGCCTTTTGATTTGATTTGATTATGACTTTGACTTAGAGGCTAAATGCAATAATACTCCTTTATAACTATATACTGGGTGTAATTATCTCTATAAGTATATATTTACAAAAAAAGTAGTTTATGTAGTAGATCACCTGTCTAGTTTCCATATACCTACAAGCTCTGCTTAGTTCGGGATCAGATAACCGCGTTTGAAGAAATCCCAGGTTATATTTATATGTATTGGCCAAATTGTAATAATATTTTTATAGCTGAATACCATAAATTATATTTTGAAACTAAAAATACACATTTGATTATCAAAACGAAAAAATTAATAAACGATCCGTCAATCAATCTCCACTCTATAGATATGGCACCGCGACCGCCACCTACGGCGAGCTCACAAAGGACCCCTCTAATCGCTCTCCCTCCTTTACCGCACCCCCTACCCCCGGAAAAGCGTGACGACCCACAAATATAATTTTAGGTAAAACTTTCCCCTGATTGTTATGGATCACTATTGTGTTGAGTTGTATTAAATAGTGGGGGTGAATGGAACTCGGATTATTTTGTATGAGTTTCTGAGGTTGTAAGCAAAACAGGGAAGTTTTGATACGGGAAAAGGTACTATAGTAGAATCATTAATTATGATGATCGTCAATCTAAATATATAAAAAGACCACGGGACTGATTGACTGACCTACTGATCTATCTATCGCATAACTCGGATCCGACAGAAAACTGACATACAGATTAGCTATCTTATAACGTATATCCGTTAAGAAAGAATTAACTTCAACCCCTGAGGAGGTAAAATTACTAATTAGCTCTAGGGGTGAAACTGCGGGGCGGGAAGCGGACAGCGCGGAGCAGGTTGAGATTGCATTGATGAAAATGTTATTTGAAAACATATCCCAGGATGAAAGATTGGTTATGAGAGTAGATGCCTACATAGATACCCGGCAAATAAAATGCAGTGCAACCATCACCGGTTTCCAACTCGCAAAATCACGACACACTTTTTAATTTATTTCGTCCACAAAAAGCTTTTTGCTGTTTTATTTTCATTTCAACAGAGACTTGCGCTGTAGCGGCATCTCTATTTTTATTTATTCCACTCTCTAATTTTTTTTCCTCTTTTTCAATTTCGCCCCGATCGACGCGGGACCAAGCGGAACGTAGACGGATCTCATTTTAAATTGGATTCGTCTCCACTTTGCATTTTTTTCTTTAAGTCTACCTATGTAACAATTCTAATTGGTGATGTTTCCATGATAGGTATGATACCATTGTTCGTTTTGATTAGACACGCTCATTATGTCAATGAAAAATACGACCAGCCACTGATCGATAAGGTTGCGTGATAGTAACGTCTTTACGAAGCTAAAAAGCTTTTTTGCGAATTAGATTTTTTCATTTCGTGAAGAGGTTTATTGGGGGTAAGAATGTATGTTTTAATGAAAGCACTTATTTTTATTTGTTAGTGACAGTAGGTACCAACGCTGCACTGATTGTTGTTCAGAAACCGTTTTTTATCAGAAAGAATTCAATGAAATTCTAAGAAAATGGCTACACGCCAATACCATATCATCATCATTAAATACCTATTTGTAAAAAGTAATACAAAATTTAATTGACTCGTACAGAAAAAGAGATGCCACTACGAACAAAACGTTACAAGCCTAAAAAATTAAAAACACGGTGTTCGATTTCCAAATCGCTCAATTTTACTGCCTATCCATTGCTCTGTCGCGAAAACAGTCATTGATAGTGACTGCCAGCCGATACCAGGCTAATGAATATGTATGCGAGCAGGTGCGCGCCAGGTCCACCGACATGATTAAATAGGTGCCGCCAACGATTTTTGTATCGAAACATCGATGGATTTACTTATCGATGTACGTGTTCAATGTTTATGTAACGACTATAAACTGGATATTACTGTTTTAATAATAAATAGTTATTATATACGTACCTAGTTATATTGATATTTTAATTATATGAATAATGTTTTGAATAAATTAAGGATTAGAATAATTTTAAAATTATTATACTATGTTTATTATTATTATTATATGTCAAAAATTCTATTAACATACGATAAATGTATGAGCACCTTCACGTCCCTATATCCATGCAAATATGTATTCCATCCACACAGTAATTTATTAAAGTTATTTAAAAAAAACATTATCATCGTATGTAAATAGTGTCAATGAGTAAGAACTACTTAATTAATTCATAAGATAACTCCAACATTCAGTACAAATTACAGTCCATTGGAATTATTGAGTAGGTACTTCTTGTTCTTCAAGTTCTAAGCGTCGTGTATGCGGGTATCATTATAATTTGTATGTAATTTACTAGAGTATGGCAACAATATAATTATCTAATTTAAATTAAGAATTAATAAAGGAAAATCGTAGCAAAGTTCCAGATTTTGGAAATGCGTTGCTAGTTGTTTACTATCATTTTGACTCTAAGATCTATCAGCGTATCCATAATCATCTGCCTTTATACTAAATCTCACCAATACAAAAATAACGGGATAAGTGGGTTATATATCTAATGATAGATTAATGGGTCCTAATTTTTACATACTTTTTTTAAATTAATTTCTAAATTCATTTCAACTTTTAAAAAGAAGAGTTTGTTAAGAAAATAAAGAAAATTTTGCCTTCAACGTGCAGTAGTGTGGCAGTAGTGTCCGTAAAACTATTCCACATAAAACACAGGCTAGATAGATAGATAACACTTTATTGTACATAAATCAACATTTAAAAATAAAAAAAAGCTAGTAAAATAGTAGTTTATGATACTGTTGCATAATAGGGGTTATTAAACACGAGTGTGAGTTTAAGTACCGAGCCGTAGGCGAGGTTCTTAATAGTATCACACAAGTTTTTAATACCTAATTATGTGCAGTATCATACAGTACTTTATCTAAACTCATCTAATAATGTAATTTAAAGGTAAAAAATCGATAATATTTTGTCCTAGGTTTTCATGACTCACGGGTATCGATTATTCGTCTTTTCCATTGCCGCCTTCGCAATTTCAGATCCAAGTTTATTTCATCTTAGTATCACTGCTATTTTACTGTCATTCTTGGCCAAAATAAAATATGTATGCAAAAAAATCAATAAAATAAACAAACATTAATCATCATGGCGCCCAAATCCGTGTTGGGAAGAACTCACAACCACATACGCGACCACAGAGTAAATTTGCATCTAAAATTGAATTGGTACTGATTGATTCCTAATTGTTTACAAAGAGAATATAATACTACGTTTAATTGTTTAGTCATGTCTGGCCACTTATAATGTTTTTTTCTTTATTATTTCGTTTGACAAGTTGACTGACAGTAATTGAAGTATTAAAACCCAAAAAACATTATAAGTGGCCAGACATGTCCAAATACTTGTACTTTAATGAAAAAAAGTTATTTTATAGCATTATCTTGGGAAGAAAACTGTGCTATAATATAATTTTTTAATTTCATTATAGACGGGTGTGCATAAAGTAGGTCATTAAATTACTGTTTTTGATTTCATAATAAGAACATTACGATATGAGAGTAGATAAATAATATTATTTAAAATTAGAGGAGGGAACAATGTTTTATAAACCATTCAATGAATTACGAACTGTCGATAAAATGTTTCGAGCGTTTTTGTTAATACGTGTATTACACATGTGGCGAAGACCGTATTTTATATATTGGAAATTCTTGTTTCAATCGTGACGTCATGAACACAGCATAAACAAATCTTTTTTAATACGTCTTCAAATTTCGCAGAATGTAAAATAAAATTTTGCTAGATTTATTTAAGCTATGACTTGAGATGCAATTAATTAAAATGTATCAAAGGTTTTATGGCTAGTGGCTACCAATAACATTTATTAGTTAAGTTAAGTAAGTACAGAAATACTAGTAGGTATCTACGTCCCTTACTAAACTGACGGAGACAAGCGAGAAAGGAGAGGCGCATTTTTAGCAAAAAAACGGTTTTATATGTTATTTAAAAAATAAACTCACCCTTTTTTTTTAAAGTAAGAAAACTATTCTCTTTCTATTGGATTTCAGAGTATTTTAAAATATTAAAGTTATTTGGATGGCCCGTTTAAGAAAAAAATTCTTTCTTAGTTTTAAAAAGGTTTTTTAGTAACGTCAGAAAAAAAAATCGTGAATATTCCAAAACTACTGGGACTAACATTTAAAAAAAAAAGAGAAAATAATTCTTTAAGATGACAGGAAAACCTATAAGAAGACTAAGGTATTTAATTTACAAAGGCCTACGGAACACTCGGTGCGCGTGTCAGTCTTGCACTTGTCCAGTTTTTTTTTTCAACGAAACCTTACGTTTTAAGATTGAGGACAGATAGTAAACCTGTTCACTTTATTTACATTTCCTTGAAACGGTCAGTTGTTGAGTTACCGTGTTCCCACGCCAAGCTGGCCATCAAAAAATTACGAAAAATGTACCAAAAAGAGGTTTTGAAACTTGAACCATAAAGTATCTAGAGCACACAGCAACAAGTCTAGGCGGTGGCGCCGAGTCGCGGGCTCACTCGCGGTATGTTCCGAATCCCGCGCGACGTTCCATAAATTTGCATTAATTATTTTAACCCGATTCGTATCGCGCGCGAACGTTCGCATTGATTGTGACGCTGATTAAAATCGTGAAAAATTTGAATATCGTCTATCTATTCAAAGCAAGATACGAAACGCACCTTGGCTTGACAAAAAATATATTCCGTAGTAAAAATTATGCTGTTTCCAGTTTTAAATTAATGAATGTGTTTCAAAAAGTAAAAGTATATTTTTTTAATAGAGAAAGTTATGTGCAAAGCAACATGTTATGCGGCTTATTTCAGATTTTTCGTTTGAGATTGCTTAAATAGACTGGGATTTATGGACGGACGGAGTGCTATTTCCGTCGGACGAGTTCGAGTTGAAGATTTATTTGAATTTGAAACATGGCCCAGGACAGTCGAAGTCGAAGGAAAATTTAATTGGATTATTAACTCATTGTTAAGGAGTCTTTTTAAGTCAGATGTAGCAAAATTCGAAGAAGACTTCTAAGAAACAAGTAGATTTAATGTAAAGATAAAAAGGAAATATAAATTTGAATTTTTGTCATACTCCAAAACAAACTAAACGTGAGAGTTAAACAAAAAAAAAATACGTAGGTAACCCAACACTAAAACAATTGGTATTTCTTACCTTACAGTAAAACTAAACTATTTTACGTAGACACTTACGAGAGCAGAAAGTTCCCAGTAAAGGCCCAGACGTGGTCGACGTAAATCTTTTCTTCTTTTTGGTCCGGAAAAGTGCAAGGGAGCGAAAACTAACAGGAAAAAGGAGTGGGTACGCTTTTATTCCAACACTTGAGGTAACTAATTGTTTTTATAGTTTATAATACAAAACTAGAAATTTGTCTTGCATTGGGGATGCTAATTGCGATATAATTCTTTAACGGAATATAAATATCATAAATAGAATAGAATATATAAGTAATTAATCTAGGCCCCGGTGACATTCAAAATCCTACCTAAAATACGGGAGTATTTTTAAAATAACTAAGTTGGAGACATTAAAAAATATCAGAGACAATGCTTAGGGATCGTTTAAAATAAAATAAATTTTAGTCCACGCATAAAGCTTTCGACACTCCCCGACATTCACAGAATCCTACTCAACTGACGTAAATCACGAAGTTTAGAAAAAAAACGCCGAAATAAAGAGCTCACGTGAAAGTTCAAAAATATCAGCCGTGAATATAATTATGAGAGCGAACACCCGCTGGTTTCCGGACTTTGGCTAACCCCTACTATTGTATATCATTTTAGAACTCGAACAAACCTATTCCTTTGTGGAAGTTGCTTGAGGATGACTACATGTGGTTTACGTAGAATGTATTTGACCAAGCATTGAAAAGTACGCTCAAATGTTAAATCTGTGCAATGGTTAAATATTTAGGAACCTATTAAATCAAAGAGTTCTTGCATTGCAATAGTTGTTTAAACTGTAGCTTAGCTTAGAGAATTACAATATAACCTTGAATTAATCAACTTTGAAGCAAATTATTTTTAATACGACGTGTAGGTTGTTAAAAATAGTGGTTGATAAATTATTCCATAATATACTTACAAGATCAATAAATTATCCTGCAATTAAAAATGTTTGTAAATACAATAAGTATATGACATAACTATTACTACATAAAACATAATTTGTGTTTCGATTCCAAGTAACGGGTAACACTCGATTCTGTCATAAACGCGAATAACGAAAGTAAAATCATAGTATGAGATTAGAGAGGGATTCTTTGCGTAGTTATAAATAAAAGATAGCTCTAAAGTCCTACCTGCAGAGCGACTTCTGTCTGTGAATTGCAAATACCAACTGTCTGAAGTAAGCGTATATAAAGTAAGTTTTGAATAACACCGAGTTTAGGCGCCAAAGTTTACCGTTTTCATTCCATGCTTTAACCAAAAAACAAACGTACTTTTTGTGTGAACGATTTTTAACAATAGTGTGTTTAACAATATGATGGTTATCGGCAACGTACGTAGAGCAATTAAAAATGTAATTAAAATAAGTAGGAAGCGGGTCCAAAATCGAGTATAAACTTAGGCGCGAGCTCGGCCACAACAGCAATAAAAAAAATTATGGCCGCACGCACAGGTTAGCTGATGAAACAGAATAATCACTGAACAATATTTATTAAATGACCTACGAATGTAGAGACTTTATTTTCTAAATAAGTTTTAAAATCTTTTCTTGGTATCCTATTTGATTTTCTTGAAAAACATTATGACCTTTACACCAAATTAAAATATACTGTTAATACCTGCTTGAAGCACTGTAACATTGGTAAATTACCTTCGTCACACTGTTTTTATCTAGTGCTGACAGGCAGCTCTACTTAGAATATTTTTTTCCAATTCATCAATGTCAGAGCACTCTGTCTTTACTTTAATCTATGCAAATACATTGTGTAACAAATAATGTTTATATCGGGCCTAATCTGAAATTTATTACCCGTTTAAATTAGATGTTTAATGACGAGTGAGTTTTTACTTTTTATAACTTTTTCCGGAGCCATAAAATCATGTTATACTTTAGCAAATCTAGTTCAAAGATTCAAATGTTTGAATTAGTTTGCGCAATTTTTTAGCTAAACATTGTACAATTTACAGTAAAAATGAAGTCGGTTAATGAATCCCATTAGAATAAAAAGCAATGCAGCATAACGAAACGAGTTAACTTAAAACACATTTAATCTCGACTATTTAAAACCATTTGCTAAAAGCTTCAGAAGTTTGCTAAGAAAAAACCTTCAGAGTTAGAGGACAGTAAAGGCAATAGACTTTGGGTTCCTTGAGACTAAAGTTAAATATCCATTTAAATCTTCGATGCTGGGAGGTTCTCTCGGGGGAATACAGCGTTGCAGCAATGAAAAGCGCTTTTGCACGGTGTAATTTCTGAGACTACGTACATACTTATATCGAGTAGACAAGTAAGTTTTTGGAAAAGCATTTTAAGGTTTATATTCCAACTGCAAAAACTAGTTATTTTTGTGAAATTAAAATAAGTTCAGTATGATTTTACTATTGTAGAATTTGATCCAATGGAGATCCAAGAAGAAATATAACAACATAATGTAATATATACAACAACCCATATTAAATTCTAGTGAACTAGTAATTAATAAAAGATCAGCTAAGTAATCACAGTGAGACACTATTTTGTAAAATTAGAAGTTTTTGCCACATAGTCTAATTAAGCGCAATTTTAGCTTGATTGTCATACTCAAAGAAAGCGCATCAAGCGACATCGAGCGTACACCTACCTAACAGTACATAGCTCCCGACGACGGCACTAAATCAATACGAGCCATCACGCCCCCCTCCCTCCCTGCTCACCCCACGCCCGCTTCAAGCCGCTGCTTTCCCGCCGAAAGCAACCACCACCCTTGAAAAGCTCGTGAGCTGAGCTCCTACTTCTGTTCGGCTTTTGTGGAGGTGTAGCTCGAACGAGACCTCTTGGGATTTGTTACTGAACGGAGCCAATTGACAGTTCGCAATTTGAAATTGGAGTTTTTAAGGTTTTATGGCAACAAGTTGGAACTAAGTTATAGATGAGAAAATATTGTTTTGAAAACTCTACCATAGTTGTCCTGTATACCTACATGTAGAGGACACCTAATGCTGACTTCTCTTGACAGTATGTTTGAATTGTATTTGTATGATTTTTGACTAATGTTTCCTTGTCGTCAAGTAGGTATTTGTAAAATACAGCCAGTAACCCAAACACAAAATCACAGCGCCATGTGAAGTGCAAGCATAAGAGTAAAACCTACAATTCCTTTTTCATGAAAATTGTTATTGATCAAAATTTCAATTCGAGAATCGAATGGTTTTTTTTTTTAATTGGCATTACAAAATTTGAAGACTTAAATAATCTCGTTATTTTAGTAGTTCTACATAGTTCAAAATAATATTTACAAAATAACGTCGGAAAAAAATTATTCAACCACCTTAATTATTATTTTTCAAGAAAACCTATTAAGAGAATTTAATTTCTTAAGTAGGTAAGCTTGTAAATTAATTTGCAAAAGCATTAACTCTACTCAGTCCTACTATAATTACCCGTAATGTTTCTACTAAGCGACTGTATAAATCAAACATGCGACGCTATTGTTCGATTCGTGTTAGATTGATAAGGTTATTCCCGAGTGTGAACGAGACAGATATCCATTCAATGCTTTCTATTCATAAGTGATTGTATACGCAAAATTTTACGAAGCCACCACAAATCTCAGATTTAAATCAATCAGCTAGCTTTAGTTCAAAATATATTTCGAGAAAATAATGTAAGATTAAAAAATAAACTTCATAGTAAAAAAAATATTAGTGCTATTATGATTTTCTCTGTAAATTTTATGGATACTGTAACAACACTGGAAGCCCATCAAAAAGTTTTTGCGCGCTTTTACAGTTCAGTTAGAAAACGATTTTCGTTCTATTTACATAACGTTTTAACCATCTCAAGTTATTCTTGTTTTAAAACATTCAATCCATTAACTCTGTTCAGTTTTACCAGTAACTGTCTGAATATTTTAATGGTTGCGAATATTTTTTGATTTATGTTTTAAAGTAGGTAAGTAGTTTAAATATCTAATACCTTTCGGATACACGGGTCTAGTTGAGATATATAGCTGATACTCGTATTTACCTGAAACAAATAAGAATATTATTAGATACACAGCTTTAAAAAATGTAATGTGAGAAATAGGTAGGTATTCAAAATTTTAATGGGCGCGTTCCGAATCCTGTGACAGGCAATAATGAAATAAGCGCAGGACAAATATAATAAATCTCGTCGCGAGACGCGAGGGCGGCGCGGCGACTTGCTCTTTCGATATTATTTGAATTTAATTTAGCGTCCGCATTGTTCCTTTTGTCAATTCAAGCGGATTTTTGAATATGGAACGAGTTTACGTTTTTTACTAGTTTATTATTTAGATTTTTTTTTAATTAATATATACCTACCTTACCTACTTTAATAAAATGATCCAGTCGATTTAATACCCATATTTACTTTAAATAATGTAATCTACTACACTTGACATCGGCTCCATGAAGATTAATGCTTGAAACGCTTGCAACGAGGGTTTCAGCCTTAAATTGGTCATAACTTTTTTGTAGGGATATTATATTGTCGGTAATTTGCGCATGACGTTGATGAAATGCAAAAACGTTTCGGCATCGCTCGTTCAGTTTTAAATAATAATCTGTTATTACGTATTTACCTATAATTTTAGCAACTAACTACTTGCTCTGCACGGTTTTATACGGTAATGAATCTGTAATTTTAACATACCACTGTGATCTGGATGAAGATTAAAAAATAAACGTCAACCTGAGTACTTTCTATTCGTACTTAAATAAGTGATTTTTTTTTTTATTTGGAAAAACACACATGCATGTAATATTAATATACTATACTTTAAAATTAATCCAAAAATAACATAAAGCTGGAGGTTTTCCTGATAGGATAAGTTTATGACCCTCGCACTAGGTTAAGGCTGTATCGCGAGTGCCGAAAGTATAGGTACCTACATACTGTCCTGTACAAAAGAAAACTAAGTTTTATGTAGATATAACATAAGATAATTTAAAATAAAACACAAAATCATAATTAAAAGAAAAAAACTAAAGGCTAAACATACAAAAAAAAACCTAATAAATACAAAACAACAAAATATATAATTACATTTTTAGTTTATCTTCAGAATCCTCATGTGAGGCCAGGCAATCACTTACTGACAAAAATGGTAAGCATGCTGCATGAAGTAAATAGATATGAGTTATAAAATTTAAAAGAGTTTAATTGAAAAGTACCTACTTAATACGTATGGTATTATTTTACCTATATATTATGCTCAAATATATTATACTGACATACAACCTTTAAGTACCCAGAATGTTGGCAAAATACTGACTTTAAATGATCAATTTTATTCTAGTTTGACGGAGGTGGCGACTCGACATAGCAGTGGCAGGCTGACTACGGGAGGCGATCGTGTTTCGCGTGTTTACATCCAGGATTATCAGCCGGTTTAACTCACGGTCTAAATGTTAAGATTGGGACACAAAGGTATAATCATATTTAATCGTTACTATTAAAAAGGTAACCTTGCAATTATATCTCAACTTTATTTGGATAGGTGATAACTCGGAATGTTTGCGCACTCAACTTTATGACTTGATTCCTAGTAAGCATAAGTTTAATTCAATTAAAATGATAATGCAACTAATTCATACACATAGTACGTGACGTAGTAAAACCAAATGTCCTGACTCCTGATATGTCACCTTCAGGAGCAGAATCGATCACCTCAATTTTTTTGTTATTCATATGATTCACATTATTTTGTTTGCATAGTTTGAATCTACTTACCTACATTGACTCACAGGAAATTTTAAAACTGTCAGTTATGTTCGTTCCATGATTCTTTATGTTTTTGTGTTGAATCAAAACATTGCGATAAACATCGTTAAATACAGTATGTGAGTGTCTATATTTAACGAATGCATTCTAACCATAATTGATTCTTTACAAATAAATATAGCTACTTAAGAAATTCAGCACTCCAAGTGTGCTCACAACCTTTCCCCCGTCCGCGATGATAATCAGATTCCGGTGTCCATATCTATATACCTACATATCTGTATACATTATACATTTTGTACACTATAGCAGGGTAAAGTTTTTAAAGGCTCGCTTCGCTGTAGATAGTCCAAATCGTGACTTACACTAGTCGAAGTATGTTATAATTACCTACGTAAGATTACAAGGTAGATTAGTTACGCTTTAGTAATGATAGGACAGTGGGATGTAAATCCGTTGAAAATAACGTTTAATATGGGTTATATCATTAAAATAAGCTTTTGCAAATTTATTTGGCAATATTACTGACTTCTGTAACACAGGTCTAGACCTAGGTCAGAAGTCAACAACTTTACTACTAACTCTAATTTGTAAAAATATTAATTTTTCTATGAATAAAGATTATTATTATTGTTAAATAGTTTTTTGATGCAACTGTATAACCGTCTATAATAGAACTATAATTTCAAGTTTTCACCAAAAAACTTATGAGCATAGTCTGAGAAAATTACTAGTTAAGTTAATCTACAGGATGCTTATTAACATGAGACAAAGGAGACAAAGACATGAACCACATAACGCGCTGGTCACTCAACATTGGCTATGAGAAACATTTATTAGTAAAAAAACATACCCGTCATATAGAATAACTTGGCTGCCATACATTTTGTATGAGATGCATTTTTCGTCTTACAAATATTTCGCATTGCAATGCCGTTGAGAACAACCTTATGACTACATCTTATGTTTATTTATACAACAAAGTTTTTATTAAGAAAAAGTAAATATTTAGTTAAAAGCTTACACTTTCATAAGCAGGGCTTCAGGGCTAGTTCACATGCCATAGTCAAATTTGTTCATATTGATGTTAGAAAAATTACAATGAAAACTAAAACCATGAATTCTATACGCCATTTTGGTCTGTTCAGATATAAAATTTAACTTAACGTCAGCATAAAAAAATACGCCTTTGTTCGTAATGTTTATAACTACAATTTTTAGAAAAAAAAACTTCTCGAAAATGTCGTGTTAAGCGGTTCAAACTACCGTAAAGAATCCACCATGGAATCTGTACAGTACGATGTCACTTACACTTATTTAATTTCCTACTCAAAAAATGGATTTTAAGTCCTATTGAACCTACAAAATGTTACGAGTAAATCGAGATACTTATCTATTCAACTTTGCGCACCTCCGCTTTTATACAAAACGGTCTCAGAATCCAAAATGGCATACAAAGTTCACACCAGTGACGTTGGGTAGAAGCGTCCGGAATGGGACACCGCGGTGATGGGGTGACACACTGTTATTATTAGTTTTTTGTCCCCACTCCTCCCCGCTATCCCCTCCTTCGGGCATCCGCCATTCCTCGCATTAGAATCTCTTTTTTTGTGTATTTTTTATTCGGACGAGATTCATCTCTTGGAGCTTTTTTTGTTGAGTTATTGGGAATATGAAATTTGATTTCCAATCCTGCAGATCGTGGCAAAAATATAATCATATTATTAAGTATGTTTCCATAAATTCTATACGAATTAATTTATAACCTGGAAATTACTGTTGATAATTTAAGTGTGATAAGACCAAAATTATAACATTTACTAAATAAATAAGAAGATAATAATATTGATAATGTAATATAAATAAGCTTAATCATTAATAATATATTCGAATATAAAACTTAATTATACTGATAAACTGTAACATACCTCGTTAATTAATATTTGACATTGTAACACTTACGACACGGCCATAAAGTGTTATCACACCAATCACTCACATAAAACTCACACGATTAATTAAACTTGAAATAATGTCAATTTTTCATTCACTCACTCGTTTATGATAAATCTCGTGAAATTGAGATAGACATGGAAAGGAATCGTCGGGTTATCGGCCCGCGCCGAAACATTACCTACATAATTTATTATTTATTTACAAGTCATCCGCTTTTATGACCGCCACATTCTGTTACACTCGTTTAAATACCGTAATAAGTCGAACAGTTGGTAATGATGCGCGTATCTACTGAATTTAAATAGGTAGCATTATCGTTTTATTGAATTAAAAAGTACATTATATTTCATTGATGTACAAATGAATTCACTAGCGTATTGATAAGTTAATTGAATCTAAAATAATAATTACGAAATTGCATTTTGAATGATGTTCAATCACCACAAGTTCACCCGACGGTTGATAAATGTTCACTAAATTCGAAATTCAAAAATGGAATTCCACAATTCACAAGGTAGGAAGGACCTTGAAATGTTTTGTTTATAAACACAAAAGGGTGTTATGCAAGAAGTCGTAAATGTTGGATCGTTTGTAAAGAGTCGCGTTTTATGGTCGCATTATATGGACGACGAGATAAAGCGTTTGTTTTGGGTCGTAAATAAGACTGCAACAGGTATGGTGCCAACGGGACTCCACAATCACGCGTTCACTTTCACTTTCGTATATTATCTTTGTGCATTGACCTCATTCATGACATTTTTTGTAAGTAGGTATGTTAAATATCTGTATTAAATTTTTTCAGCAAGTTCATACGATTCTGTAGCTTTCAGAATCTGTATTAAAATATTTTATTATTAGGTATGTACTTATTGAATTTTTACCTATAAAATTATATTCATTTAAAAAAAAACATAATTAGGTATAACTCATAGAGTACACAGTTGATCCACCTACGTACGGTACTTACGAGAATAACAGTAATTGTAGAGGTCGGACTTCATGTATGAATAATATTTGGGCGTCGTCACGAGGCCGACGAATCGATACGTAATTATAGAGTGAAAATGTTACCCTCATAAATATTATATCCGTGGTAGTGAGGGCGCGGCCGGAATAGCCCGCGGTCTCTATTGTGTGGTGCTCGTCTACCATGGCAGTGGAGTATTAGGCAACGTGACGTCACTACGAAAATATAGAACGAAGTTGCCGGAAGCTCTTTAGAACATTTCATTATAAAAAATCGTGTTTATCTTATCTGTTTAATAATAATTGAATCATTAATTTTAAAATCTCGAACCTTATCTCAATAATTAGTTTCTCAAGTAGGTTAAAGTCATTCATAAAATACTGTTTTTATCAGAACAACTTTTATTATAGAATTTTTATATTCATGAAGTAAATTAAAATATTTTCATTGAAACCTTTTTAAAGCTTCCTCATACCATAAATACTTTGATAAACTTTTATCTAATTTGAGTCCACGACCCACGCAATGGCAATGGTTGCATGTCAACTAGCAGTTAAAACACGGTTTAGATTAAACCAGTGCCAACTTCCACGAATTATATAAAAATTGGCCGTGAAATTTCACCTTCGCTACGGGAATATTCTGTTCGTTACAAATATTTCGTTAGTTATATTTTTTTCCATCAACTAACGAATGTTTCGTGTACGTTACACTTTAAACAATGTTCATTTGGTAAATCGATTTAGCTAATCTTTTCATACTGCTCGTAATTGATCTTCTATCATTGATTGATAATAATCACCAAGATTGGTTTGTAATAGCGGTTTAAGACCCCAAGATACACCTGCTTTTCTAGAAATATTTATTGCACAGTAAACTAAATTAAAATAAAGTAATGTTTTAGGTATATATTGAGCTTTGGCTTTCATAATATCAAGTATATTATACGCAGCAATAAGAAAGCTGACGAGACCAATTATCAAGTTATCTTACCCGCATATCGTCAAGGGTCAAACCATTTAAAGTACAATATTGTCCAATGTAAGGAACAAAAACAAAGCATTCACCAGTTTAATCTATGAGGGTATTTATTAAACATCTGCTTGTAAAGAATCCGACATGTCGCATCTGTTCTGTTGCTCTGGCGTCGGTCGGTTCTTTTTACGAAATTTCAAATGCGCGCGAGCCGCTTCCAGACTCAGGCAGATGTTCCATTTCCCAGGACAATACTTCAACCCATTTTGCACTCTAATTGTGACTCATTGGGGTGTAATTTGGGGTGAAGGCCATTTCCAAAAACCTTCGAAAGTTTTTACTTTTTTTATCACCCAAAAGAAGTTAGATTATGATGTAGGAATTTTATATTTGCCGCCAATTTAGGGTCTGTAGTAGCGATCGACGGAGATAACTTTAATCGGGGTCATTACAACGACCCTTCCCTAGTTTCTTGTTTTGAAGTAATGATACGCATTTGTCAAATAACCTGGGGAATAGTTTTTATTATTTATTTTATTGCTATCAATTACTTAATAACTTCATTTTTTAATTCAATATGGCCGCACTTAACGCTTCTCAGTATAATAAGACATGCAGGAGAAGTAATATTTGGACTCCTCCCTTCAACAACATAGGACAATTTAGAAATAGAGCTATGGAACCCCCAAGGGCTTCTACTAAGCTCCTTTCCCATAAATTGAGAATCGACCACTTAAATGCGGAAAAAATCCTAAAAATATAACCTAGCATAGGAAATCAAACTTTGAAACTATGAATATACGGTTAATAATGAGTTGAATCTTATTTATGTTGTTGGTATGTTTTGACATTAACTACCTTCACAACAAGGGGAAATGAATAAATGTAGGGAACTCAATCAAAGCGAGCACTTTTGAATCGGAACAATTGTATAGAATTCAAATAATTACCATAATTTAGAGTAAGTCGCTACGAAATTAAACTATGCAAATCCCTATTGATACTAAATACCTACTTAATTATATTAGGTATTTAAATATAAGATAAAAAGCAGACAGATTTTTGACATAAACTTAGACTGCTATACTAATAATAAAGCTAAAGAGTTTGTTTGTTTGAACGCGCTAATCTCAGGAGTTACTGGTCCGATTTAAAAATTATTTCACTGATAAGAAGCTACATTATCCCCGATGGTTATAGGCTACTTATTATCCCAGGGACGCGAGTGAAGCCGCGAGGAATATCTAGTAAATTATAAAAAGATAATGTTTATATATTAGTTTGGATATAAGATAAAATCTCTGCAACTACTGGTCTGATCCTGAAAATTTCCCTAATCTCTATTACTAGTGGTTACTAAGTTAATGCTGGTGAAACTGCTAGTATTGTTTAAAAGTACCCTACCACAGTACTATGGTTTGCTCACGTTATTTTTATTCGCCGAAAGCTCAAGCTCGTTGTAGGATTCGCACCCGCGACTTTCGCTTCGGAATCCAGCATCACTACTATTGAGCTATATTCCCAATATAGGTTCTAATATTTCTCTATGTTACATTTCGAAATAAACAAACTTTTGTCTTCCCCTACCAAATTCCATTGCTTCGATTTATTAGTCTAAACAATATAGCATACATTTTAAATCAATAGGTTCTCGTATAGGCGTGTCGCATGTGTCTACAGAAGACTTATTTCTTTGACCCTCAAATTCTGTAATTTAACTTTTCCCCTCCAGATAGCATTTCATTTACCTCTTCAACCGATACGCTGCGTGGGACGAACTAATCTGGCACATTGCATTCTATGCAGATGACATTGCTGTAAAAAATATTTATTAAATTAATCTGGAGCGGATTTTTTAAATTTTATTTTATAATATTCTATTCATGCATTAATCAAAGATCAAACAATTTCATGCATTACTGATAAACATATTCTTTTTTTAAATAACATTGTGTTGCGAGCGTTGAAATCTTTTATTTCTGTTACGAGAGCTACGAGAATTTATTATGTATCAGAAATGGATAAAGAATCTTTACTAATTAGAAATCCAACATAATAGCCATTTAACTGGAATATGAATAAAAAATATATAAAAGCATCTTAAAGATTAAAAAAAAGTTTAATATTTAATTAATTTTTAAATTTTCATTCATATTTTACTCTATATTTTTTTATTACGGAAAATATCCTCATACTAACTGAATTATACAAACTTAATTATAATATCATATTGAAATACCTAGACATCAATATTGTTATTAGGTATGTATGTACCAGTAATAAATATAACTACTACTTTGCCTTGAACTACCATTTCTAAGAATCTTGATTCACCTCTGTATACAAATGAGATTTTATAAAAAGTTGATTGATCATCACTTAGCGATCAATCAATGCATTATTAATAGATGTATTGTTTTTATCACAGTGTGAAGTCTCTATGGAGGTCGGAGTGCCGATAATTCCCTCCATTGATTCGTAACGCCTCCCGTGCCACGCTACAATGGTCGCGAGTGAGTCCCGACATTTGCCATTGTACTCTTGTCTATGCTACGCTTTCCGCTATGTGTTGTTATTTATGTTGACTTGTGTGTTTATGTATAAAACTGTGACATTTTCAGGAGACCTTCGTAATTTTTAAACTTTTGTGTAGAAGTCAGTGTTAACATTAATCTGGTACACACGGCCACAGATCAAGCTACTCATTTTTGTTGCAAAATAGCCCCTATTACAACCGCATAAGGTGCCGCAGTGTGTAGCTTGATCTGTGGCCGTGTGAACATAGTCATAGTGTAGAATATGGACACCTAATTATCCTTAGTAATAAAATCGTATTATTATATTTATATCCTTATTTTTAGGGTTCCATACAGGGTCAAAACGGAGTCCTATTGCTGCGTCTCCACGTGTCCGTCATACAGCTTTTACAGTCAAACAGTTGGAGCTACAGTCTTCAATTGTTCACAATATAAGCATCTTGATGACCCAAGGCCATACAAATAGTCATAAAATATTTTTAAATGTTTTAAGGGGATCTATACAGCTAAAGGAGGGCGCAAAAAAATAGTTTTGATCTACCCCAGACCTACTCGATTCGAGTAGAGTATCGTTGCTTAGAGCTCGTTGAGTAGATAAATACTTTATTTTTGTTTTAAGAAATATTGGAAAACAAAGCTATGAGAAGCCACTTTTTTTTCAAAATTTTGTTCCGAAGATCAGAATTGTATTTTATTTTTAGGTGCTTATTTAAAATGCAACATACTAAATTGTAATGCTTAATTTTTGACAAATACAAAGACTACTTGCTGAAACGACCACTTACAACAGCAATGAATCTAAATAATTGAATTGACCGTTGCTCCGGAGGGCGACTGCTTCAATACATGATCGTTAGTGCTGTGGTCCTGCGTGTATAACTGTCGAAAATAAACAATTATTTCTGTACCACGGGCATGGTTTTGAATGAACCATGGGGTGTCTTGGGATTACAAGGAAAAGGGAGCTAATGCAAAACTTTTATGAAACGTAATTTTCATGAGGGTTTCTTGAGGGTTGAGAGATTTGGTATTAAATGTTCATACATACTTAAATTCTAAGTTAATGTGAGATTGTTTGTTATCTCTTTACGCCTCAACACTACAAATAATTGTGATGAAGGTTGTTTGTAATATGAAGGAATAAGGCTACTTTGTAGAACGGGAAAGCGGTGAAATCACGGGCTAATTATTAAATTATTCACTAAGAATTTGCTTTATTTTAACGACTAATAAAATCCATTAGTACAAATAATAGGCTTTCCTTTTACCGGTGTGGTTTTTTAGTAAGTGAATGTTTTACAGTCATAAAATAACAGATGTTGTGCTAAAAATTGTATGTTACACTAGAAAGTTTGAAATATCTAGATTGTACCTAATTAATGCATTCACAAAATTATGGACATTCGGATGTTTCATATGAGTATTATTTTATTCTGAATCAAAGCTACCTACATAATTACAAATGTAAGTATAGTGTATGCAACATGTGATTATGTTTTATTTCAGGAAAAAATCGACATCATCATTCGTAGATTAAGGTTTTTATTCACTTTTGAAGTTGCAATACACTATAGCAAGAAGTTGGAGGCTATTAAAAATACATTAAATTCGTCGCGCACCTATTTCGGAATCCCACTTACCAGCGTTGTCGGATTAACCGCGCTTCAACAGCAGGCGGGCATACGAATCTGTGCACTGACCCATGAAGCAAACAGAAAGGAAATTTTCTTCTACCAAGGAAAATACGACAATATAAATAACTCCATCGGCCCCTACTACTACATCACCCTATGACAAAAGAGTTATCGGTGCGTTGAAAACAAAAATGGCGAACTGATTTATTACTTACGGTCGCGTATTAGCCGAGTGTGATTCGGGATTTTAACAAAAAAGCGTTGCGATAGGTGAGTTAGGTCACGTCTAGACAAACGACAGTCGAAGGGTGGTTGTTTACTCCCAGGGAGCTAGGACGCAGCCTAATGAGCGCAGACATTGATTTAAGATACCCCATTACTAAATACGGCTTGTAACGTTACGTAACTTTTAAGTATGTATGTAAGCTTTTATTATATGCCATGATTGATAATAATTATTATTATACATCTTAGTGTTTCTATTCTTCTTCTGTATTTATGAGTTTGGTTCTTGTTGGTGTAGCTTCTTCCAAATTAGACGTATCATGAAGCTACGAGTTTACGAGTGGTTCTATTATAGCTAGATTATTTTATCTCTTCTACTCTATCACTTCTGCAACATCTGTCTAATTTGGAGACGGTCTATTCACTTACATCTCGAAAATTACAGCACTTATTTTCACAGTTTCTAGTAACCTACAAACGGTTTACACGAAAAAATGATACTATTAAAATCTTTGGTTTAGCTGTGCAAAACAATAGAGCCGAGTTGTTATTTTTTTTGTTAACATAATAGTTAACAATGTCTTTTTAGTTGTTGGAGTAAAAAACAACGTTCCGCCGCTATTTTTAGCCGTCGAATTTAAATTCACGGTACGTTATATTAAAAAAACCGCACCAAAATGACCATTTCGTTATGGACATAAATTCACATCGACGAAAGCGAAGATTAGAAGCTAGCAAGTGAAGCCAAAACTCGATATTGGGTGAATAATCGTCGCCACTACCGGCGCGGTAACCGGCCGGATGTGCCAGATTTATACCCTGGTATACCCGGGTACCGGGTGTACCGGCCTGTGACCGGCATGTACCATTTATACCCGAACCGTACCGTGTCGTATCCGCACTGTCGTCGAGTCTGCGCTCTTCATAAAGCACCCGATATGTCCTACTCGCCTTGAGGGCTGGGATTTATGGTGTGGAAACGTCATCGGACCCTGTATTTGGGTATAAATCATACGTGTTTGCTTAGTGCATGAGATGTCTAAATTCTCGGATGCACGGTTGACTTGCGCGTGGTCTTACGACGGGGGTGTTAAAGTTTTGAATAGGGTGATAGTGGGATCACTGAGGGAGGTGTCTTCTGCAAGGTTAAACAAGCGACCGAGCATCCTGATACGGGTGGACAGAAGGGATTCTCACTCCGGTCTTTATGCTGAAGATTAAAGCCATCCGTAAAGCTAAACATTGTATGCCTATTTGCCTACGCTAATATTTTCTTTAAAGTAAGACAAAATGAAATTACACTGCAGGTTCATCATGCTGCTATAAAATGAAATGTAAGTGTCTCTATCTCTCTTGCAATTTTTTTTGGAATAGATTCCATACTTATGTAAAAGGTAGGTATATTATACCATTGTAAATTAATTGCGACATGAATACATGAATGAAACATAAATTAAATCTGCTTTATGAACTGCAGTATTTTTGACATGAAGATATTTAACTTCATCTGAGTAGAACTGGTGTTACAGATGATTATTACATATTAGATAGCATTCACACGTGAGGTGAGGTAAAACTGTAATAAGTACCTACATGGAAACTATACCTACAGGTATAAAATCAGATGCTTAATTATAGGTACACGGCAATTCTAAACTGAGAGATCGCTTGGACCACACTAGTCTCAGGGGCTTCTCGAGATAAAATGTACATGCACACCGTATAATGCAGCTACTCGTATCTTTACTTACAGATGCAGTGTGCACGAAACCTCTGTACACTCATTTATAATTATTTGTATTGCAAAAATACGAATCAATAAGTCTATCAGCTGATTTTTATTCCCTAAAAAAACAGGTAATCTTATTAAACTTATTGAACTGTTGTAAAACCTATGAAATAATTGTACAAATGAAAAGAAAAGTAGTTTATTGTTTCTACAGGTAAGTTAAAAACAATTGCTAAAAATAACAAAAGGAAACGAGAATTGGGTCAACTCCCTGAGGGTAAGGTGAAATTTATGACTACTATTGTCATTCGCAATAGTTATGCAAGTGATTGTACAACTACAATGCAACCGGTAGCAAAGAAACCAGGTAATGTTTGTGCGAAATTAAATTTGCATGACGTTTTAAGATTTCACTTTTATTGTTATAAATTAGAATAATAGATGCATTTATACAACGTTTTCTTTTGCTCTGAATTATTTTGGTTTGAATAAGCATTTTCAATTTTGTTAGAGATGTTTCTGTACCTACCTGCGTTTTGTTATTTAGATATTTTTTTACATAAAATGTCTTATCTAGTATACGACTAAGCATATTTTAACTATATTTTTAGTAACGATTTGTAATGGAGTATCAATAAGTTAATAATGATTAATAAAATAAACAAATCGTTATCACCGTGGCATACTTACCTACCCATCGTTATTTACAGACATATTAGACCTTATCGAATAGTTCCCGTACACCTGGCCATCCTCTTTACGTATACTCATTAAATCTCACTTTCTCGGGTCATCGGACTCCTTAGTTAAAGCTGTTTCTACACTGTCATTGCTTACTTTCCCTCGGACTCGCTAGACAGTTGATTGAGTGTTAGAAATAAAATTATTTTATTAAATTGCCATACTATACGAATTTCATATCACATTTAATTTCAATATCAAATACTTTGAATTTTCATTGCGTCCATAGCGCCATCTATTCAAATATCTTTATAATATTATGCCCCGAAAACAACATCCCTCACGGCGTAGATACGAAACTTTTCAACCCCAAACCAACCCCTAATTCTGCTTCTATACGAACCATTTCATCCCAAATGTGTAACGCCATCTCTGGGATGGTGCACGAACTTTCATAAAAGCTCGGAGTTCCACTCTTTTCCGCTGTGGCAGCACCATCGCAAAAGCTTTTGAATGAAATCGAACCTTATATATAAAATGACTTTTACATCAAAGACAGAGAGTTGTGTTTACAATGACAATATTACGATATAGTCTGGTAGAGTATGCAAATTAAAGCGCCATTACATGGTAATTTATTTGAAACGAATGACCACTTTGCGTTGTAGTGCATCCACATCGAACGCTAAACGTTTATATGGGGACCCTGACCTTATATTGTGTCAATTTATAGCTTTAAAGCCGTTATACGATGTTTTACGTAACAGCTGTTTGTGTCTCGCATGATGCCTTAGCATAGTAACCCTATTTTGCATAGAACTTTCACCTGTCTTCAGCTGTTTTGAAAGCTAACTAACGAGTTGTTCCTTTCTTTCATTAACATCCAACTGCTACCAAATGGGAGTCATAATTCGTCTTGGAAGCTTTATCACTAATATATTTAGCCTGTGGTAAACTAAACAATACAAATAAAACAAAACAGCTATAAATCAGTTTACTTGCATTCGCTAGAGTGTAAGGCACAGATTGAGATCCTCGCTTCTTATCAGACGTCCACTTGCAAATAAAGACAGAACAACGTCGTATTTATGACTTGAAACAATATTATTTGTAAGTGCCGTGATTTATGAAGACACTGGCAGCACGAGCACATCTAAAGCAAGTTTTCTTTCCGAACCAAAAAATAATACATCTTAATATCCGTTTTAATAAAACTGCTCTCTGCTTAAATCAAATAAACAAGAATTTTCAATGAAAGTAGTTACTCGAATTTAACTTCGCAATTTGTCAGATAAACATTTACATGCAATTTAAAGATAAGAATCAGATAATTATCCAATTACGATACACAAAGTCGTAATAACTATACGAGATGACGGCTCATTAATATTTCACATCATTAATTTGGAACGTCATATTTTGCGTGGACTGAGAGAACGTATCGAATAACTCGATCTGTACCAATACCCGCGACTTGTTCTATAAGGGACCAGTTGAACGAATGAAAACAGGGACAAAATGTACTTTTTATCAGCGATGTCACCTGCTCTGCTCGGCAGGTACCTACGTGTCGAATCGACAAGAACTTAAATTGGACATCTCGGCCGACACGATCGTGCGGTTTGTCAGAACTTCTTGTTAATGATCAGTCGAAATCAATTACATGAGATAATAAGCTTTAAACACGGTAAAAAATATGTTAATAAATTGTTGATTACAAAGCGTTGAAAGCCGCAATTGAACAATGTACCTATCACTGCATTTTTTCGTAGATCTATAACAGAATCAAACGCCATGAACAAAGAGCTGAGAGCGGTGAAGAAAAGGAACAATAGTGGTGCGAATGTTACACTTGGATATTACAATAATGGTATCGATTATAATTTGCGTGCGATGCGGTCTGAGATACGGGCGGGAGGCGACACGTAAGCGACAGGCGTTCGCAATCGGCGTCGCGATCGACTCTTGCGCAGTGCACCGCACAATGCTATCGTGGCGCTGCGATCGCGGACATGCCCCCTCGCGCTATTACGATTGGCACCGTCCACGTCGACGTGTACGCACCTATTGATGGCGATTACCTATTTTTTTGTATTTACAATTTAAAATATCAACAAGGAATTAAACCAAAATAATTAATCAAAATGATATCTATATAACATAGGTATCAGATTTGTTCAAAAAGTTCATCAACCTTTTCACTTTTCTTGTCTATGAATAAGCGAGTTATTTCCCTTGAGATTATACAATTTAGGTACCTACTTCGAAACTCTTTTATTATGGATAGGAATGGGTAAAAGTTACGAAACTTTTTCAATTGATATGGAAAGACGTCAAATAGTTTTGTGGTACTAAATTTGTGAGCATAAAGGCCCTTGGGTAAACAACTCATTTAGCCTGTGACAACCCATAAACTGAAGTATCCATGAATACGAATTTTACTCCCAATTTTCGCTATAATTGAGCTGTCATAAAATTTATTTCTGCCGACATAAAAATAATGACGAGGAAAAGACTATAAAGCAGGTTTATTACCGCACTAAACGACCGCACACATCAGAAATTCATGTAAAACAAATTCAATGTAATTCCAATCAAATTCCTTAGGCTACCTGACTAAACAGCTAAGTAGAATCTTATTCCCATGCCTCATTTTCTATTTAAGATTCGTAATTCAAAAGCTATAAAGCGAAGTTCACGAGTTGGCTCAAATTACAAGCGGAAGCGGGTTATGTAAATTATTTGTGTCTGGACTGGGTCATAAATCAACATTTTGTCTACTAATTATTTACAACAAACCAGAATTATTACCATATAGGGTAATAAGCGAAGACTATTATTATAGAAAGCATTGCCTTTTTTTACAAAACAATGAAAAACTTCAATACGGGTAATCCGTTTGCGTTCGAACAAAAATTGCCCCTAGCAAGTATCGTAGGTACCATTGTATCGTTATCATAATAAAATAAATAAGAACATTTTTTTTTATTTAAGTTAAATTTCTATTCAAACCACAATAAAAATGAGTGAAACTTCTACGAGAATAATTCCCGATCCAAATATATTTCTGAAGGTCATTAATGAATGAGGCTGACACATACCCGCTAATGACACATCACTTCAGCCGCAAAACACAGCAAGATGCAAAACTGTCTTTGAAGTGGAACCAAAGAAGGTAGGAGCAAGTAATAAACACGGTGGTGTCAATAAAAGTCACCGTTCCACCATACACATGTCAGCTCCTCGCTAGCAGGTGTACTGTCGAGGATATCGCACTAGGGTTGCTCATATGATCTATGAGGTCGTATTGAATATGGCCTTGTGGCTATGGGTTGCATCAAACGTAATATAAATTATTGAATTGGAATACCTCATTTTATTTTAGGAATTTAATTCACTCCAAAAGGTAGTTACAAGTTACAATTTGAGATATAAATTGTTCTTCCATCACCTTCCATTTAATCAAAGAAAGAGATGGTAAAAAAAATATGGGATAATATTCTACCCAAGACCTAGAATTATCTTAATATAAGTTTACTAAATAAAACACTAAAATGAAAATGTAAAAACAATTATATATTTTTTTAATCTTTATTAGCCATAAAAGTGTCAGTATGGCTTGATACAATGACCATGGAAGTACCTTTTCTATTATTTTATTTCATAAACATGCAAGCAAGTTTAAAGGAGAACAAAAAAATAGGTACCTTTAATCGTGATAACCCTAACCGGTCGTAAACACGTAGGTATGTAGGTACTTACTATGTAAATTCACTCGGCCGTAGACGGATCCTGTCAACGTTTTCATACCAGAATATTGAAATGCTACCATTTAGCGATATTTTTCATTCTTAATTTAAAGCAGCTGCATTTAATTCAATTTACGTAAATGTACCTAGGTACAACAAATCAGTAGGTAGGTAGTTTTTTTTTAGAGAAATTCAAAATTTACTTACTTTATTTCGGGAAGGTTACATCCTACAATGTTAACAATTGTACCTAAGCTTAGATGCTGAAACAAACCTTTAACGTTTTATCTAACATATCTGCGCGTCAAGTATCCGCAAACAAAACCTATTCTTTACAATAATTGAACAAACTAACGCCAATCAAATGCATCCGGCCTTACAAATCGTGTCTAAGCTTCAGTCAACAGCAACTGACCGGCGAGTGTTGCAAATGTCAATCTAACACGAAAGCCCGCAACGAGGTGTTTAATGATGCAATAATTTGCATAGGGGCCCGTTGTAGAGAAACTCGACCTATTCTCACGTCTGTCTCCCTCGCCATCTATAAAGTTTCCTTTTACAGCTGCAATTCTACCTATGTGAACTTTTGTAAATTGCTGCTGTGTCGCTTTTTTCAGTCATTACTCACATCACCTAAACATTCTCATAGCTAAACGATCGTCTGCCAACTTACCATTTAACGACGCCTTATTGTTTATGGACTGTTAAACATCAGAAATGGTTACCTGAAATGGGAAAGAAATAGCTTTATTATACGATAAACGACAGTCATAAACGTCGAGTGTTAACGATTAAAAATGTAACACAAATTGAGAGATGAGCTGAATCAATTAAGGATCGGTGCACGGAGGAGAGTCAGTACCTAAAATCGGACGCCTTACTGAAGCGGGCGGGACTCCCGCGCGGGCCGGCCTGCTAAACCCCGGGCGCACAATCTGACATTTATGAGTGCCATAAAAACGCTCAAGTAGTGACTTTTACTACTTGTTTAGTGAACATAAATGTCTTTGCCTTACCCGCGCTCAACGTCGTCCGTATTTAAAAGCGCACAGTTTCGTGCACAGTTTTGCTCCTTTTGCCTCTTTTTATTTACTGTTACTGTAGTGTTATGCAACTGTATAATGCTTTGGTTACTTTTCAGCGACAATTTATCGGTGTCGTCTTTTGTCTTTATTTTACTGCCGCGAGAACATGGTTTTGTTTTACTTTAGTTTGTGTTATATTTTTGAATTACGCATCATGACAAATTGTCATTTTAAATATGCAGGATAATATCCTACGCGGCAGTTGTAATAAATATTTCACGCAAATAAACAAAATGGAATATTTTTAAGGCTATGATACTTCAGTGGTAATGAATGATTGCAAATGACGTGATAAAGGTAATGGGTTTGAATCCTAAGATTTTCTACTTTAGGTCAAACCTGGTGTAGAAAATTTTGTTACTAATCAAACAGCTACAAGTTTGTTCCGACAGCAACAACTAAGAGCTGATTTTTTCCCAGGCTATTTTTTTTTTCTTTTGCTATATCCTCCCTTATTACTTATAGATTGTGGGCAAATAAAGGCTTTCACATAGTACTACTTCGTTTAGTATAGGAATTAAATAAAAATGGTTAAAAGCATCATAAATGTCAAAGAAATGTAATGAATCAAAGTAATCATACGAAGCTTACATGTTTAACAGTGATATCTCGATGTTAATTCATATCTTGATTATGTTTACAGCAGTCATAAAACTAATTAGGCAGTTACTTGTATATTTAAAATGCAGGTGGTGTAAGGACTTATTTACTGCCAAGTAACAAATAAGGAAAACAATATGCGAAATTTTAATACCTCATTTAATAAATTTTCCTTACAACTACACATTTTGCAGACAATTTATCGTTTTCAATCCGATATTTACGAAAGCCTTTTAAAAATTAAACTAGGTACCTAATATATTTTCTCTTCATTTGGTATTCCCTAATTTCTAAGAATGGCAAATCTTTTACGACATTTCTGCGAAGTGATTTAAAAGATTTTCTTCTTGAGCACATTTGCAAATTTCTAGTCACTTGATAAGTATTCTGCATTCGTTCACCATCCACGATGTTTGGTAAGTATTAACAATTTAGCATAGGCCACCCACACATGTGGCCTGCCCACATACCAGGTTTATGGGCAGGCCATCGAGGAATAATAATGTTCACCTATGATCCAAGGCCGTGAAGACAATAGAGAATTTGATTGCTTTTTGACCTTATTAAAACATTACGGATTTGCCACTATGGTGAATTCTAGAGTTTATGCTTCATTTCGAATAAAAACAGATGCTAAATAAGCGTATGTTGTAATTAAAATAAAATAGCTAATAAAAACAACGTGATCTCGCTTCAATAAACGAAATAAAGCAATAAAATTTGTAAAAATAACATTATACACATATAAACAAAGAAATAGGTAACATTATACATATTTTGTTTTCGTAAATAGATACGTATCATAATAATATGTGATTTAGATCTAATATTTCACCTCTAAATTTTATTTAGATTTTACGTATAAATAAATCAACAATCCTTCTTTGGAATAGAACTTGAGTGACCACATTTCAAGGACCTATTGTTGGGCTACTTACAAGTTACTTGTTAAGGATATCTGGGTTGTTGAAGCTCCAATAAGTTATTCAATATTTCCTTACACATACAGATGCCATTCGGAGACCTAAAAAGCAAGCCCTGTTTGCTATTCTCCACTGGCCATTGTTTATATACCGCACCAAAAGAAAGTCCTTCTGCATACCATAGTAATATATTCGTCCGTCAAATGATACCTTGTTTTCGCTACAAATTAGACAATTAGGAGTCGGTGTGTGACGCTAAATCTATTCAATTAAAGCTGAGTACGCACCGGTCACCTACCGCGGCGATTTTTTAATCGTATGTATGCAACGTGCGAATCGCAACGACATTTCGCATATCAATGCGGCAGGACAAATTGATGAAAAAACGTTGGCAGCGCGTGTCGAACGGAAATTATTTGGGTGTACGACAGGGGATTTTGAAATAATTGCTATGGCGCGTGAATATATTTCTGATATTAAATTTTTGACAAAAAAACACCTATGTTTTTTTGTCAAAAATAACGGTACATGAGGTAGGTAGGTAGGTACGTAGATTAGGTACATGAGATATTGAACGTCAGGATATTATGATTTTAGCGAGAATTAAGTGATAAAAACCATTATTTCTAGAGAATACACTCTTAGGTTCGTCTTGACATCATGCACGTAAAAATATATACTTACTTAATCCTTACCCGTCGACTTTTTAATAGTAGATACCCAGGTAATTATTTAGCAAACTAGATGCAGTTCAATTAATCGAATGTAAACTACCAATACTCACATAGTGTTCAGAACTGACTGTATTAAAAATACAATTAACCCGTGTAACTTAATAACCAATCTATAATGAAATACAGTGCGTAATTTATATGGTGTTTTGTTTATGATCCGTGATACCATGTGCATCTAGCGTCTAGTGGGCTATAGACCGTGAATTACTAGACAATTGACGATCATCAATTCCTAAAACTACATACACAGTGACAATATTTCCATAATTTACTATACTTAGTAATTTACAGTCTTCATGCTTCGATACCTTTTGTATCTATTAAACAAAAGTAACGAAAGTAAGCAAATGACGTATAAATTCAATATTATCTTGGCTGCCTTCTTTGGGAAGACCTATGTTATTAGTCTATATGAGTATATACGTAATAATTAGGTATGCGTAGGTATATCAATATTTAGTGCTTTAATTTATTTCTAGTAATTACACTTCCCGGTATTGGCATTATCATTTTGACCTTTTGCACTTTATTTAATGACAAGAACCTTTTTTGATAGTCCTTTATTTTTTTTAAAACCATACTAGTATGTAAGTCGTATACCCATAACAAATACGATTGAAAACAATCAATATAAAATTAGGGGCCATTCAACTATTATGTAAGCAGAAAAAGAACTAAAATAATTTTAGTATTTTTGAACCCCCACTACTCAAGTCAGCAAAAATAACCAAAGCAAAGACGTAACTAGCTAACTTTTTAAATATTTATTTGTTAAAAATTCTGACGAAAATTATCATCAAACAATTTCGTTAGCTCATTGGTTTTTAAATGTCGATGTAGGTATATGACGAGTTTTATCATGATGAAAACTAAGATTATATGCAGCATATACACGGCGATTTGTTTAGATATCCTTATCAGAGCCAAGCAGGCGGCTGGCCAGTTAACTGTCAGCTACTATTTATCTTTCAAGTCAGGGCGTATCTAGGCGTAAGCTAATTGTATGTTGATAGATTAGCTAGCACTTTATTTACACTACGATACCGAAGGCGATTCATTTACATAGGTATTTTTAATGGTAATTCCATGGATATTTCTAAGAAATTTCCAGTCCCTAGACAACCTGTCTGGGCATTGCATATTTCTTCAACTTCTTTGACTTTCATAAGTTTGATGTGTAGCTATGGTAGGTAATGATGTGGCTTAAGGAGGTCTGGTTTACAGCACCGACAGATTACCTACATAGCGGCAGATTTTCAACATGTAGGTGTTAGTCAACCAGGCGAGTACTTCAAAGTATTCTACCGCTCTGCAATGGTTTCGTCACGATGTTTTTCTTCACCCGCGAATCACAGAATTAAACACTATTATCACTGAGCTAAACACTTTCGCCTTTAAAACGTGCAGTTACATCGATAAGACGTACATTCAAATAAAACAAATCGTCCAAATATGAATGTCCATTAACCTCTGTTTTCTATGCAACATGACCTGCACACAACCAAACGCTGAATCCAGACACTGATTTAAATGTTAATCACCGAGTGTCGAAATTATTAATTACATTCGGACATTGGCGCGGGGATGTTACGCATGCAGATTGCTATGCTAACGAATGATTAACTATGGATGTGTACACGTGAAGATTTAGGATTTATGCCGTGTTTGATATGCACTCGGCTCGCACTTATAACCACGCTTTATCGATTTAGTTGACTGTTAGTATGGGTAACTGTGGGATCTTCTCAAGTCTAATGAGCTTGTAGAAATTAAGTGGCGGCTGAATGAGAAAGGAATGGAACTGAGCTGTTAGTACGTGCTTTGGGATCTTACGTTCAGCAATGAACTAAACATGCCGCATACTAGTAAATACGAAAAACGTTGTTGCTAGAACAGAAAAGCTTCTGCAACATTTGTCATCAAAACAGAACAGGAACTTAATATAGAGCTGTTTCCGCTATGATTTGTGTCAACCATGCTATCTATTATATAGATGTATTGCTCTATCATATTTCACGGTTGAAATTAATTATTATTAATGATGTTCGATTTTGTATTGTATTCTAATTTTTAATGTAGGTGGTTGATATTGTTTAGCCTGAAGTGTAGGACTTATTAATTTACATAGATTTTACGTATAATCTAGCTTTCCACCCCCAGTTTCACCCGCGATTCCCTATTTTACCCCCAAAGGGGTTTTTTTTATGGACGTCGTCATAAATAGCTATCGGTATGGGTGCCAACTCATCGACCAAAAATTGTATGTGGTGAAAAACTTTTGCTGAATTCAAGTATTATTTTCATTTAATCTATATATAGGTATATAATAAATTTAGTATAATATACCCTATTTATCAATACCTATTCTTAAGACTGTGAGTTTAGGTGTCAAAATGGTGAACATGAAATGATTTTATAATATATATACTTGTTTACATCCTCCAATACAAAGAATCATTTTACGACCTAATTATTTACTGACCGGATATTATTTACGACTTTCTTTCTCGGCTATAAATTAAGTTCGGCATTGTTATAATACATTGTATCTTTAATAGTAAGTAAGAAATTAATACTTATAAATGACACGTGCTCCTTTAATATATTTTGTGCACGAACCGTTGGTATGTAGGTATGACATTTTGATGTATTTCCACCTGGCAATTGAAAAGTTTATTTATCGATACTTTATTCGATATCGCTATGATATGGAACAGTGGAATACTCATATTACACTATTTATTATAAAAAAATATCACTTTATAGTAATGCTAAATGATGACAAATTGGGTAAATATTATGTTACCGAATATTTATGTCTAATAGGTAAATGTTCTTTGTTTAAAGTACCTACTTTTTAGTCATGTGTTCGCAATTTGATAGTGTGGTTGCAGGTGGTAAACACACAATATCCAGATATTTATGTTTATTAAGTTTAACCAAAAACATGCTGAGCTGGAGGTTCGATTTGTGGACAACTTTTCATCTAAAACATGTAAAAAAATTATGTAAGTATCTTTTTTAAGTATGTGTTATTTGGTCACAAATAAATATTTCTTTATCTTGTATGTAAGTAGGTTGACAAGCAGGCAGGCGATCCACCTGATGGTAAGTTGTTACCGTCGCTTACCCCCAATTGCAATACCAGAGAGAGATTTTCAACTTGAGGATGGTAGCCAGCCAGACGGGTACTACAAATTCCCAACCACCGTGCTTGTGTGTTTGGTTTTCCTTCACCGAAAACTAAAGCTCATTGTAGGATTCTAAATGACGACCTTCGTCGCGGCATTCGACGTTACTATCACTGAGCTATAATCGCCTTAATTAATAATAATTTATTTAGTTTATTAAAGAAAAGCTTTATTATTTAACCAAGACTATTAAAGTGACAAGTCAATTTTTGACAAGTCAAAAGGATAATAAAACTTAAGTTAAAAAGTGTTTATATAATAATTGTGACATCATAGATGTAACCCCCTAAAATTGTTGTCGGAAGACCGAAAACAAATCTTGGAATCGCCATTTTGATACTTCCCGGAAGCATAACGGTGTCACATTAGCACCATCAGCGCAGCCCTACATTAACATTCACCGAACACTTGATCCAGGAGTTATCACGTATCGAATAGAATAGAGCCATAATATTTTATGATCCCTTGTGCGCCTTACTAGGAGGCTTCGATGTTCGAATTTTAAACAAAACACACGTCGTCATCGAATCCTATCGATAAAGTTTGGTAAACGATTAATCGGTTAATTACGTGGTGTTATAACTTGTTTTACTCGTGACGCATTTGACGTACCAGTATGTAATCCCAATGGTGTTGATAAATTTTATCGATTACTTCTGTCCGATATTAACCGAATCGATAAAATTATCAGCTATGCTAAAATTAAGGACAAGCTTTAGCAATTCAACATACTCTAGTTAAAGGTAGGCAATGTATATAATGTTTGCGTGCTGATCAAAATGCTGGTTTACTTTGTTTGAATGTGCAGTCAGCAGAAAAAGTTGTCACCTGACACCTATGAATAATGTAAGTAAGTATATTTTGTTTAGTACATACACATACATTAGACATGACAGAGGTATGTCACTTTTACAAACAACGTCATTTGCAAAGAAAAAAAAATACAATGATCGAATCACTATTCTCGGCAGAGATATGAGGGGAAAGTAGTGTTGAACTGATTTCCTTTTTTAAAACATGTCAATTTTGATGCTATGTTTAAAATTGCTTTTATAAGCTTATGTATACTACTAGAGGGAAACTGAACTACTGGTTAAGTAGTGATGCGAAATATGATAATGGTGCTGATTTTGTTGTTAACAAACTGTTTTTTTTTCTAACAAAGGACAGTTGTTTGTTTTCCACGTGACTTTAACTATCAACCAAAGTTGGTCACGTCTATTTTCCGCTAAATAACAATTAATTAGACTAATTTGACAACTTGTAAATTTTTATTCGTTATCAATCAATTATATTTATGAAAAATTGATAGATAATTATGATGAGACTAAATTTATTTGTTTGTGAACAACAGAATTGGCTTAAGTATCAATTGCCATAATGTGTATAATTTTCAAAAATAGACAAAGGCATACTTTTACAGGTTTTTTTATGTAACGTAGTAAATATTTATGTTTCTGCTACCATTACAGCGGATTAGAACGTTGCCCAGGAGCTGGCAGGCAGCTTGCATATGTTCAAGTGATTTTTCACGGCTACGGAACCCGTGTTCAAAGGGCACGCAGAGCGGTGTCGCAATCACGATCCTCGATCACGACTGGTCCCTTCTAGCATACACCAACATTAAAATACATCTCACACAATGTAAAATAATCCTTATCCTTTCTGAGTTAGAGTCAAAACCTACCGCATAACACTCTTGTTAGAAGGTTATTATTAGATCTACGGCACACGCAATTGAAAATCAACCGTAAAATTAGTGTTATAAAGGCCAAATTGATAGCAGATATAGATTGGTAGGACAACGAAATGTCTTTAGACCGTGTCGCTAGTAGCCTTAAATGCATTAAGTTTGTTTTAGAGATAATAATCGTTGCGAATGCAAGTGCTTTGTTGTTTCAAAGATAGAGTTGTTGTCGTTGATTTATTTTTGGTCAAGTTTTGTTGGACTTAATAGTAGGTAGGTTAAATTAAAACTGGATATTAAATATTTTATTAACACACTCGGGTTTGCTGACATCAGCTATATATAGTTCCGTAGAATTTTTTTTAAAGTTTATACTTTTAGAGAGATTTTTTCAATTTGGATATTAAAAAAAAAATATATTTTTTTTTGTAATAAAAAGGTATAATTACTTCCACTTCATTTTCTAATTTTCAACTTACAAGCTTAAAGCTTTACATTCGCTCCTACAAACATTGATTTATATGACGGGTTCATGTAGAAAGATTAACAGAATGAAAATGGATCACTCAGTTTTTTTAATAGGATTTCTATTTGATTGAGTAGGTACTTATTTGTCTGATTGAAGTTGAATACGTTAATCTACGATATGCTGAGTTGTTAAAAGTAAATTAGGCCAACAATAGGTATTTCAGAAAAAAATATAGACAGTATAAGAAAAACTGGTAGGACCTACCTAATAAATGCATCTGCTAAGGTATGAGATAGGCAACATAAGATATTCACATCAATTTAAATTTTATTTATATCGGCAGGTATTCAGCTCTGATGATTCAGATCGATTTGCTATTGCTGTTTATGCAATTTGTGTGCGATAAGCATAACAAATACTAAAATAGCTTCAACACCTGGATCTTTATTTATTACTTACGATAGATAAATAAAAGCTTTGTTTATAATTGAATCTATGTTGTAAATAATAATAAAAATCTTCTCTATTTCTATCTTCGTTCAAACCTTGTTTGAACTTAATCTCACCATGGTTCACTAAGGAATATTACTACGTATAGAGAAAACGCCACACATTACTATGTTCCATTCAAGTGCAGTCATCCGGCCGCACTTCACTTAGTTGCTTAAACACGATACTCGTAAGCGCCATGAAAATCACGACGCTTACGACTTTTAGGTCGCGAAAAAACTATACCTTAAAAGCGTTTTAGCGCTACGTGTTTAAACTGTCTGGTTAGGCGACTAATTATTGTTTCAGCGCTACGGCGAATATTAACAAAATGGAGCATGACCTTTGCTCAGGATAGCTTCTCTATACGTAGCAATATTCCTCAGTGCCATGGTTAGTAATGATATGGCCGTAGGTACTAAGGACGCCAAAGACTAAAAAGTACAAGTTTAGCTCAAGCACCTATCGGTGCTTGGTGACAGATTTTCATCTGGTAGAGGGTGGTAGCCAGCCAGGCGGTTACTACACAGCTTTTTGCCACCGTGTGTTAGTTTTCTTTGATGAACCGAAAGCTCAAGCTCATTGTAGGATTCGAACCCGCGACATTCTTTACGGCATTCAACGTCACTACTAAGAGCTATCATCGCCTTAACTAGTTAAATTATACCTAGATATGTCGTGTCAAACGTAAGTATACTCGCAAGTTTCACCTTCCTAGGAAAAAAATATCAAAACATTCACTAACCTGGTTTATTAAAATAATTTCGAAGGAGTGCGTGAGGTGTTTACACCAAAATTGCTTTTTATCACGCAAAGTATTGGTTACACACATAGCTCCAGTGCTTTTGCATAGAAAGTCATTCGATTGTATATCTTATTAGGCTGCATTAAGGATCAGGTCTGTAGGTTATGACAGAAAATGTATCGTGGTATAAGCTACATTTCGACCTAATCAGTAGTTGAGCTTGTCCCGGTAACTTATAGCTTTTGGTGTTCATAAACATAGATTAGTGTAACATTTTTGGTAACACGAAGAAAGTAATTAAAAGTAAAAAATATTATCATCAGATACCGTCATACGGCAGACCTACGCCCGGCCAGATAAATAAATTGTTGACATCTGTAATAAATCAAGCATTTACAGATAAATATGTGTATTGGTTCGTATTTTTGTTAATTATGTGACATTTAAATTAGTAGGTATCCACGGCTTTTAAAGGTATTTTATCGAGATACCTATCTATAAAATAAATAGTTAATTATCATCAGAACACGTATTTTTATCCACTTTTACTCTAATATATCTATATTGTAATAATAAAGCTGGAGAGTTTGTTTGAACGCGCTAATCTCCGGAGCTACTGATCCGATTTGAAAAAATCTTTAATAAATAGGAGGCTACATTATTCCCGAAGGTTATAAGTTACTTTTTATCCCGGGAACGCGAGTGAGACCGCGGGGAACGGCTAGTTATATAATAGTTCAAATTAAGAACTAAAACAGTCTGGGAGTTTATGACCGAAAATGAAGACGTATTTCAACATTGTAAATGCTGGTGGTTGGGGGATTTTTATTCACCCTCCCCATTTTCCATCCTCGACAGCAATTAAATCTGCAGAACCGATTTATGATGATAAATTCAAGGACAAGCAAGCAGTGACTTTCGTACTTTTAAAATATGCATTCTTTTGTTTGCAAAGCTTATATTGCTACGACGTAGCACAAAATATCATAAGTGCTACGAAACGTAAAACCTAAATTAATGCTGCCTACTTAAAATATTGTATTATTGCTAGTATGTAGACGACTCGGAGGCTTGAATAAATCTAAAATAGAGTTGATTACGTATCATTTAATTATTTTAGACTACAGTTTGAGTAGTTCTTTTTTTCCATTTTAAATTCTAAATTACATAATACCATCAAAACTCCTAATTTATATTTATAATTAATCTCTATTTCGTATAACCAAAAGCAGTAAAACAATGTCATACAAACACCCTACATCTCGAGTAGATATTTCTCCTCGAGGTGGGTGGGGGTTGGACATAGACAAATGACGCACAGGCAGCCCCCTGGCGGCGGTGGAATGAATTATTGCCGCCAATCGAGAGCGTTCTCGCTAGCGGCCATTTTTAATTTTTAGGGGTAAGCTACCCCAAGCGTTATTAAGTGAGGGTGCTGATATGATGTTCTTCGGTGATGGCGTAAAGGTATTGAGAAGCTTGGTAAGAATTATTGTGAAAAAAAATAAAGAGTTCACTTTTCTCAGAAGTTCAAAAACAAATAAGTTGAGTCTGGCGGTCGTCGCTCGCCACAGTCCACACGCTATGCTCGATGCACTCGCGGGTGGTAAAAAAAGCAACCAAACGTCAAATATAGTAAAAAGGAGCTTTGCTACGCTTACATTCGATTCTGAAAGTTATTTTCAACTATGTAGGTAACCTACTAGCCAGTACCGCTTAGACTGGCTCGGTCGGTTATGCATGGATCATAGTTAGAGGAGGAGCAAGGTGGTTTGATCCTAAAAAAGTAATACATGTGAGCACACTTTAAAATATAGCTTTCAACCAAAATGTATCAAAATAATTAAAAGAGCCAATAATAGCTGCTTCTAGTCAAACATTGTCTGTCATTTGAACTTAGTTCTTATTTCAAATTAGAGATTTAATTATTAATTACAAAGTTGTCAAATTTTACGCGCAGGAATTATTAGTTAATTAGTCATCTGGATTTTTCAAAGTACCTATATATGACTCATATCACTGATCAATAAAAACGTATGCTTATGTAATGTGGTATAGGTAAGATAATTCCAATAATAGCGGTAAGTATATGCAAATGTTTACTATCAAGTTACAAAATATAAGTAGGTATTCCCAAAATAAGTAGGTTCTTAATATCAATACCTACTTTTAACCATTCATTTTGCTCTATACAAATTACTAGAATTAGTTCACGTCATAATCGTTAAGCATCTTGTAAATATTTGAAGAGTCGCCTATTAAAATCGTTTAAATACGTCGTAAAAACTAATGCGCTCCTAATAGTCGATTAAAACAAATTAAACCTTAACATCAATGTTGACATAAATCACGCCCTCTAGTGATTTAATATTGGACTACGGAACATTTGTCGCTTCACTATCAATCTCAATCTCTCTCCGATGATGAACGAGCTATTTTTATTGCACTTACAATAATTATGCTCGTTTATTTACTGCGTTATGATAGAATGTCAATAAACAACTTTGACATCCGAGCTGAGTAATAAAATAACAATAAAACACGATACTTAGATAGTACTGCTCGTAATATGTAAATGTGAAACAGCGACATCTAGCGCCGAATAGATGAACTACCCAAACTCGAAATTCCAAAGCCCGAAATGTAACTGCATGTTATCGACAATTTAAATTGCAGTAGCGAGTTATCCTATGAACCTGTTGATTGGTAAAGTAAAAAATAATGAATGTCTAGTTAACTACCGTAGATCATTCATCACACGCTACAGCACATCAATAATTCATTACTAATAACATAGAAGCACTGACGTAATTAGTGCAATTACTCGCCCACCCAGTATTTTCCGCCCCACCGTTGCCGTTGTGGTACCTAATTGAATTATTTATCTTCAACTAAATTAGGTAAAGGGTAAAACTGCATTCTACACCTTATCGAAATTTGAATCGTTGAATGTAACTATGACATTAGGTGCGTGAAGCCTTATAGGTTACGATTAACCGTAGACTTTTTTATGGGGACGACGATGACGTTGCGTTTTTATTTTATTTACATACAATCGTGTATTTTGAGTTTAATTGAATATTATCGGTGGTATTTTATCCAATAAATATTAATAAAAGTGCACCAGTGAAGTGAAATGAAATGATTATTAAAAAATGATTTATTAACATGACTTGAACTTCAAATATACCTACCTTAACGAGAATTAAATACCAACATGAAGAATTAATATGATACATTGCTCAACTTGACACTGGCAAAATACCTACACAAAATGTGATACGAAAAAGGAAAGAAAAAGAAGATTAAACGTAGGTATATTAAAAAACTTGCTCGAGCTTAATGGTAGTCTTATCAGTATTTCCTCTTATAGATACGCTACAAACAATTAGTAAGTTTATTTTCAAATATCTTATTGAATTTTCGTTGTTTTCTAATTAGTTATCTAAAAAAGTTCAGAAACAACGAGGTAACTAGAATTAGGTCAAACACATGAAAATATCACTCACTTGTTCATTAAATAAGAATAGTTCTAAAGTTACTAATGATCGGTAGCAGTGAGGATTTTCGTAAGAAATAATTTGTAATATAAAAGGATTTTACCAAATAATATGTAGGTAGTTAAGTACCAAATTTCACACAGCAGCTGTACCTACTTACTAGGTATAGGTAGGTAGGTACTACTGAAACAATTACAGTAACATTAGTCACTGAAACATTCGGTGGGTTCATTATAAACCATCGGGTCTATACGACCCGAAGATTGGTCCGACCCTTGAGTTTCTAGTTGAAGAATGTCCATTATTAGTGTAGTTTAAAAATTTATGGTCAAATTACGAACTTTTGTACCTACGTATTTTATGATACTACTATGTTAATTACTTTTACACTTATTAAAAAAAAAACAAATGCTTAAGGACTCGATCTTACTAACTATTACATGAGATATGGTTCTTACTATGTTATCTCGCCTAATAGCCGAGCCTGAAATGTTTTCTCTATTTATAAATATTTTTTTTATGTTTACCTATGGTATAATACTATGCTTTTTCGACCTACTATACAACCAAAATCGCCCTGTATTTCCTATAGGAACTTAAGAATCTTATAAGTTCCTGTCACCATCATAAATAATAGCCCTAAGAAATCCCACTAATTCAGCAAATTTTCTGATACAATATCGACCAACACGTTCAAACTATGCTAAGCGTTTATCTATCCGAGTTATTGTACATAATGTGAGAACAATTACACATCCATTAATCAGAGAAGTCCTCCGACAGTTTATTGCGCCTCCGGCGGCCCTCCGGCGGTTACAACCCTTCCCTGTTGAATTACGCCCTTTTGCCGACCCAACAACGAACTTAGTTACAAGTTTACACTTGATTAGCCACGGCGACTTTAGAAAAGTTCTACTGAAGCCGTGTGACTTTTGCGGGATAAGTGATGATTTATTGACGTGTGGTTAGTATGTAAATAGGTATTAAGATTTATTTTTTCTCGTCGAGTATCAAGCTTTTGCAGCAGTATGTAAATATCCCTATGAGTATTAATGATTACAATATACAAATAAGTATTTACACCAAAATATAATCTTCATATAAAAAAATCCTCGCAGCCGCTGCTGCCGGTCATCGGCAAGGTTCTCAGAAGCCTGGCAGCGTTTCCTCTTTGGAAGGCTAAGCTAATGCGTTGGCAGAAAAAGCTCCCCGCCCGCTGCGCCATTACCCCGGGGCGACGTTATGTTTGTAATTAGATTATATACCTAAAATAATTATCTTAATACAATTATTTATAATATACAAATATAATCTAATTATTTAAAAAAAACTTAAGGCAGCAGCTGCAAGATGTTGAATTTAAAAACTTCTTGCTTATTTTTTTGTTTTTTTTTAGTAAACACGATTAATTAAGCAATAAATTACGGCGTCGTTGAATTTTGGTTAACAAAACTCGTTTATCTAAACACGTTAATGTTAGTTGCACAGGAGGTAGTAACTGCGTTTTAAAGAGGCAATGTAAGCACAACCGACGCCGGGCGGACATTAATAATTTTGGCGCGAACAAATGACGCGGCTGATTAATGATTTACGTACCCAATTCCATGTTGTCCACAGGCAACACGCTCGTGAACTGTATATAAATATGTATCTATAATCGCATGTAGGTACTCCTATATTAGATTAGTTACTTTGATGGAATAAGCACCAAAACATTCTGGCAGAATAATTATTTAGGTACCTATAAGTAGTTTCTCACTGAAGAAACACGAAACCCCATTTTTTTACAAATTATTTAGAATTACTAACTATTCATCACTCCAGCCCCGCAGTTTTACCCAAAACAAAAATTACCTTACCCTTATTTTATTCCAGGGTAATGGAATTTTTCACATTTATACACAATATTAGTCGGATGAGACCGAATGGGGTTAACATTTTTGCAAGTAACTAACTAGTAAAATGTATTATTACCTATAGATAGTGCATTGCCCCCAAGCAGGGGTAAATGTAACATCTGTTTGGGGCAGATGGTGTAAGTTAATGAATAATTTTTGGATAGATAAGTACCACCATCGCTGATACCATGTAAATAAATAAAAAAAAAGTTGACATCAAACTTAGTGTCTCATCTTTTTTAAAATCAAAATTTGATATTTACTGAGAAAAATAATCACAAATAAATACGTTTATTTCAAACAAGTTTATGGATTACTTAATTACCTACCTACCAGTATCTTTTTTATACCTAGGTACATCGGACTTGATAACTAAAGCTATAATTAAAATACTTTACTTTGTCTATGGATCTTTTACATAGGCAGTCTAATAACATGAAATCATAAATTAAAAAACAAAATCGCTACATTTATATTGCTAGTTTTTTCTACAACCAAAATATACCTAGTAGGTATTAGCTACCTACATAATTTATGTGTAAATCTGATAAAGCCCACATGTGTTGCAAAGCAGGGTGCAGTGGTGGGTCAGGTGTACCCTAAGGGTCCACTCCAAAGGGTCCGGCTTCGGTCTGCCGAGCTAGTCGCTTTCACATGATTTACCGCGCACTTATTGATACCCATTTTAATTTCATCCTGTAGGATACTACAGTACCTACCTATAATACCAACCCTATTGATTTATTTATCATTGATAGGTACATTTTTAGTAACGTATATATAATACCTACAAGTTATATAGGTACCTATTTGTACTTTCAATAAAATATTCTTTCTGAAATTTTAGTTTATGCTATAGTAGGATTATACGATAACTTTAAATTAATTCTATCTGTATATAAACAACCAACAGAATTAAAGAAATAAGTATATTAATTATACAAGTAATTTATGTTTTACAAGGAAAACTTATTAAAACCCAACGATGTCGGTTAAAACAAAGGTTAATTGAGAGATTTAACCCGATAATAGTTGGTTATAAAAGCAACAATAAAATTGTTTTTAAGCATTGACAGCAATAACTCGTAGCACTTCGTAGCCGTTGTTGTAAACTATAACAAGTAATATAATGTTAACGAAAACAATTGTTAATGACGTAGGTACTATACACATAATATCCCTTACCATTGTCTTTTACTTGCACTAAGTATGGCATACTTGTCTTGATAGCACTCATTAGTGAAAGATATTTATTTCTTTTGCGAAACAACACACTTCTTACTTACAAGTGACTTGGATTTTCCTCAGGGACTTTGCTAACTTACTTCTCAAAAGTTTTAGACGAGAAAATTCAATTAAAGCATAGTACCTACGTACCTACCTACAATGTTCGTTTACCATCTTTTCTAAGCGGCCGTTCTTTGGAAGATTTACTTGTGGGATAAAATTGGCTCCCATTTAGCATCGGCACCGATATCACAATACCGACTGCCAGCCGATTTAAATTTATTTCGGACGTCGGTAACTTCCAATTTAAACCTCTTAATCCTCTATGATGTATGTCGGTATTCGGCAGGATTAAAAGTTCCACGGAAAATAACCGGGAAAACCTTTTCCGGGGTCGGATTGACCCGGGTAGAAGCGGGATTAGGAGGCCGGGATTGGATATACATAAATCTTGGACACGGCTTTAGGGGCGACGCAATTAAGCCTCTCGCACTTATATGTCATTTTGTGACGAGAATCTGTACAACTAATCACAAATAATTTGACAAACATATTGTTGTAGGTAGAAGAATAAATTATAATTTGAATATTAAAATTCAGCAGCCGACGTGTACAGAGCACAATGGTCGCTCTGTCAGGCATGACGTCATAAATAATTCAATTTTATAGTAATAAAATACGCCTGACCAGAGGTACGGCGTGAAAACTTTTCAGCAATTATGGTTTGCATATAACAAAAAGCGTCGGTCGATCCGACATGGGCTCGACGCGACGCGAACGTGGCGCGGGGTCGCTCAGACCCGTCCGATATACTCGTAACTCATGCATCAGCTTGCGGGGAAGGGTTGGCCGCGACTGCAGCCTCGATGACTTATAGTTTGTATTAATACGCTTCGAACACAGGAATCCAATCTGACTCGGATTAATTAATTTATGCGCATATGAGGTGTTCGGTTTATTCTATTATAAAATTAGGAACGTTTCATTGATTCGTGGGAAAGTTGCTTTCGTTGCTTGCAGGACAATAAATATTACAGAATATGATTAACTATTAAATTCAAAAATACATGACAGGTTATAATGAAATTGGATATAAAAATACGCATTTCTAGTAAAATATTCCCAAGAGTGAATAACAAAACCCATAGACTATGTGTGTTACAAGCACATTAATCTCACAAAATTACACATAAACGATTTATAGCACTTTAATTATCGCAATTAGATTCGCTTCCTATTCATCACTTAGATAAACAATGTTGAATGTTGATTCTACACCTATTTAGGTTGCATGCTTACTATGTAAGGAATCTTTGCAGTTTTCCAACATAACTTAAAATTATAATGAAGCAATGTAAAAGCTTACGCCACACTTAGTTATCCGGATGTAGCAAAGTAAGCAGCCATTAAAATTAGGGTTGGGCCACAAAACTCGCGACTAGGGCAGGGCCGAGGCCGGCGCGCCCTGGGGCTCGGTTCACGGTCGAAAAAAAAAACGAAAGAAAAAACATATACAATGAATAACTGCCGGGCACCAATACAGATGAGATGAAAGATTTCTCAATGTCCGACTGTTGTTCTTGTTACTTGTAACTCAATATTGAACTTTGCTTTTGTTTTATTGCTTTCATAACCAGTAATGTACCTTTATTAACAATGTATCTTCCAAACCGAAACATAAGTTCATTTGATATAAAATCTTGCTCATCATTACATTTTGAGTAGCAAAAAAGAGAAGCTCCTCCAAAATTATATACTTAATAACGGGTACGAAATTAAAAAGCAATTTGGTAACCGTTACTAATTTAGGCGGCGCGGCGCGGCATGGAGCTCTCAATTTGGGAGGGGCTCCGCGGGGGGTGTGAAGGGAGAAGTGGGGGCCCTAATCTAAAAGCTGTCAGTTAACAGGCCAGGCAGCTGTGCCCGCCGCTCGATCGTCGGTGAACACCCTACCTTATTATGATACATAGACAAGGTAGCAGCTCACACTCGTGGCCAGGTAACGGACAGATTAGGTACTTATTTTCTGACCACTTCCTAGGTATAGACCTACCTACCACAAAAATATCTCAACGAGGCATATAAATGAGTAGCTCGAAACTTAATAACTATTACCTACTCGTCATTTTAATTGACAGTCCCATATTTAACAATCCTATTTAAATTAAACGCAGTTCTCAAAGCGTGAAATTCTATTAATTAACTAACGCGCCCTGACACTTTGATTTACTGATTACTTAATACAAGCACCTAAGAAAACCCGAGTTTCCTTGGAATAACCTCATTGGAGTGTATTTGAGTCGGGAAGCAAAATTTATATTAGAAAAAAACTATAACTCACGACCCACAATTGGGACAGATTAAAATCTCTTTACGCACCAAAGTTTCATGCGCCTACGCAATGAAATTGAAATGCCGAAATTCGAACATGCTACTTCGCCTTTTAAATTTAAACCACACTTTGCATAGACTTCGTGTAATTAGCATAAGATTCCAGAGTTAGAATTCGGTTTTTCCATTTGTGGTGACACTAATTCGGCGTGTTTTTTTATATTTATGATATGTATTTCTAGTGTGTTTCGGGTATCTATCGGCATTAATTCTATACATTTTATTATAATAAAGGAACATAAACATGTCTGACACACCTCTACGGTGTCTGATGTCTGAACAAATACTATAAAAAACTGTATAACATTAATTCAAATTATCTTGAATATTTACATTTTTATTTACTTTATTAATTATTACTTACTGTGTTTTGTAATTAAATAAAGCATCTGCTTGATAAGGTTTAATAAATTGATCATAATATTTTTTTTTTATAACGTGTTTCGATCTCTATTAAATTATATTTTTATGAGTGTTATGATTTATTTGATAGATAAGATTTTAGTGTATGTTTTTTTTTACCAATAGCATTCAATCGCGTCTTTGAGAAATACAGGTAAGCAAAATAACTTATTAAAATAATTACAAAGATCTCATTCCATAATATATTATCATACAAAACTAAATGAACATGATTTTTATCCTGTAATTAGGAATATATTCATAATATATTATTTTCAATCAGAATAATTAAAGAAATTATAATTAAACAAAACAAATATAACTCTACATTGCGCGTGAAATGTAGAGTAGTCAGGGTACGATGTGCATGGTACACACGGCCACAGATCAAGCTACACATTTTTGTTGCAAAATAGCTCCTATTACAACCGCATAAGGTGCCGCAGTACACAAGAGTGATTTACTAAATGGTTATAAACTCTAAAGTACATTTTTAATTGCATTAATTCAATATACGATGAAATAAAACAGATTTTTTTTAATTAGAAAACGTTAGTCTAAAGGTAGACTTTGTGGCCATAATAATGATAATTTAAATATGTTATACCTACAGGTGGGTGTCGACTTTCTCCAAATTATCTACACATATTTCTTTTATATACCAATATTTATAAACTTATTCCTCTGATTTAAAATTAATTGTACTAGAAAAGTCAGTCAAAGTAAAATAGTTTTGTGATTGATCTCCATTTAAGGATCCTTTAATACCTACATCCTTTGGATTTCCGATGAGTCATATTAATAATATTACCTAAATATACTTTATGGTCAAGGCTTCCGCCTACGGCTTGGTATTTTTCAATGACATATTTAGGAAGGAACCGTCTCGGACAAACTTAAGTCATAAAATATTTGTGAGTTCTGTGCGGGGAAAGAAATGGGTAGCTATTCTTTTCTTAAAAAAACATTGATTTATTATGAGACAATATACCTAATATTTTATAAGTAGGTATTATTTGTGTTTGTCGAAAAATCCTTCACGTGATGAAATGGATTGGATAGTTCGAAAGATATTACCTAATAGGTACTGGGTGGCTAAGTACTTCTAGGTGGTCATCATTCATAAGTTGCGTCGTCATATTGAACAACTTTTATTATGGGACTAACTCCGAATAGTTATTTTTTTATATATTTCATAGACCAAGTTTTTTTTTTCAATAAAATATATTAACTAGTAAGTATACAAAATAATATGCTTTACGAGTACATTTTAATTATTCCTCCATCACAGATGTTAGCTTCTTAACTGGTATCAAATAGCCTTATATTAATAAAATTAACATAAATCAAGTCCACAACAACCGCATTAGAATCGAGTGTACCTAAGTTATTCATAGTTTGAAGATACAGAACAAAAAACCTAACTCAGAAACCGGTTAAAGAATACAATCCGCGCACCCAATGAAATCAAGATGGGACACTTTATCTTTAAATAAACCGATTATGCAAAAAGTTTTATGCGTTTTGATAAAACGGATTAATCGAACGGAATTTTGCTATGTGAACTCATCGGTTTTAAAGCTAAAGTATTATTTAAAGTATTTTAGAAGTTACAAATATGTCTACTTGCAGATTTCATCATTTCAAAATGTGAGCTGGTTTCTTCATGCTGAACAACTTATTCGTTGGGACTAGAAACCATCTCTGAAATCTAATAATATAAAACTTAAAGTTTTTGTTTTAAGGATCAGCAATTTTTTTTCAGACCAGCTCAAATACACCAATGTAATATTGCCATCGGACTTACATACGTACCAAGTTTCAAATCAATTGTACATCAGGAAGTGAGTTAAGTTTCGACCTGAACGTTCTAACAAGAGAAGCTTGTATATAGAAAAAATTACATGAACAATAAATTTTGGGCTTTTGGAGTTAGCAACAAATAACTATCCTTTCAAAGGCTAATATATGTATAAAGCTAAAACACTACAAGAATTACCCATTTTTTTTTAGTATGTCTATACCACCTACATTCAATGACATCATCTCTTTTCTTATTTAAATTCTAGTTTATAGGAAACCAACATTAAATGAAAAAACTTATAGGTATGTAACTGCACTGGAAAAAATTGTTACATACAGAATAATCCGTAATTTTTTTAAAGTTACATTCATAAATAAATGAATATTGATACTTAATTGGGATTGAAAATAAGTTAAGGTGGAAGACAACAGAGAAAGATTTATTATGCAAGTGACATTTTAAGAAGGTTATACAAAGGGCCCGGTCAGAATAGAAATTTCATTATCCCATGGCGTGTCCACTTTTTACAATGTTTCTCAAAATCCTTTAGCTGTGCGACGTTTCAATAGAGACTAAAAAGTTAACAATACAAATAAAAACTCACAAGGCTACAGAGGAAGGCCGGACTCAGCTAAATGAAAGAAGTTAGTAAAAAAGTTTGACACATTTTTAGAAACATCAGGCACGCAATGTTCGCCCGCGGGCACCGATCGTAAATTTTCCGTAGCGTCAGAATGAAAAAGGGGACATCATTGTTGAAAATTTTACAAACGCATTCTGTGATTTCGAATGTAATCGCCCAGCTTTGCATGATCATAATATATTACGTAGTTTGTTTATTAACACTTTTTGGTTGTTGTTTGTAAATAACCTCGTTAAAAACATTAATCGTAGCACTAACGATTACAAAACTATTTGAGTCTTATTTTCAAAATTCTTTGATTTATTCTCGGCCTGTTGTTTCCAAATCTCATATGACTGCATCGAAATCATCATAATATCTACAAACCCATTCAATCTATATCAAAACTGTTTTCAATCTGAATAATCCATTCAATTCCACCGACCCCAAATATTTACTACGATACATTTTTAGCTCGATCCGGAGATTTTGCCGTGATTCCTTTCGGCAATCAGATGTTGGTTATTGCAGTCGTCCCGGTTCTTTCCCCTATATATTTCCTTTGCGGATAACAGAAAGAAGCTCACTTCTTTCTACTGAGGCACGATAAGAATTTCATTTCCTTGCGGCTGAGAGAGCCCCCGCTATCTCAGGAAGTCGCTGACAAAAATACCTAAGTGATAAAAGCACTGAATTCTGTTCAGGTGCTGCAAATATTGTTCGCTTGCCTTTTTATTTCAAATTGTTAGGTTAGGGGAAGTACGTGTATTACATGGTATAAAAGAAATGCTTCATAGTAAACTCCTATTCAATTTTAATAATCATACTCACATGTTATCCTACTTAAATAATAACAAATAAAAAAATGTATAGGTACTTAGTTACTAAAAACAAAAGAACTGGTCTTCGGAGAATCACAAAACGAATCAAACGCATCTTTGATTTTATGAATTCCAAAAGCTAGGTCAGAATCTTGGTTTCGGCTTTTAAGTAAAAATAAATCAACAATTTCGATCTGGTCTTTAAAAACTAAACTTTGATTCAATCACGTAAAGGTGATTTTTAATTGAAAATTTGGTGTCGGTTACAATTCGATTCAGTTTCGGCGGCTATGGATCCGGATGACATCTTTTATCGCGATGCATTCCTTTCATCGGTCTTTAAAAACTTTGTGTTCAGCCGCAAAATTTTTGCTCTAATATTTTATAGCAATGATATAACGTATTATAAATATAAATCTAGTTCCTTGTAAAACTGAATTTCCTTAAATGAGTAAATAGTTATACCTACTATTACCTACTGTAATTTATTTTAATTTTTACCTGTTAGCTTTTAATTCGTTTTACTCTATTTAATTTTATTTCGGATTTTATAAGCTTTTAATTTTTTTTGTAGCTTTATAATGTTTATATAAAGTTAGTACTGTTTTGATACAGCTAAATTAATTTTAAATAAATAAATACTTACAAATGATAAAAATCCTTTTAAAATCTTCAATGAATCACTTAAATTATTGATGACACTAAAACACCAATAAACTATCTTCAAATTGCACTATGAATAACACTAATACAATATAAAATCTTCTAAGTTTCTTGTTGGAACACAATTAATTAATTTAATTAAAACTATGTTTATTAATTGTTATTATCTCGATCTATTAAACGTATTAAACAGTAGGGGCAATAAAGAGCGAGCCGCATTCACTAGAGCGATACGTATGGTCTATACAAATCCTTATTTACAACTGACACTGTTGTCCATACTATAACAGAATCGTGTTCTGGCTTACATAAAGTGGAGAAGGCATCTGCCCGACGAAGTTACACAAAATCTATGCTTCAATAAACGCCACATCAAAACCAGATCCAGATTTTTTTACACAACTTCACGACCCCAGTTTACAAGCTCGACTGTAAAAAAAAGTCACGAGGTAGGGGAAAAATTTCGTAAGCCATTATCCGACTCTATACAAAAGTTTTGACACGAACACTTTGCGCTTGGGCACAATCTATTTTAGTGGAGTGCGAGACGGCAATAGTCCGCTAGCGACTAATCGCCCCCCATCCGACAGAGACGAATAGATTAATGTGTGTCGCATTTGAATAAAGTTTAGGGGACTAAAGAATCGTGAACCGCGGGACGCCGAGTAGGTGGTGATAAAGCATTCGTAGCGAGCGAGCAGCTCCCAAATCGAATACGATGAGTAATAATATTTAAAAAGCAAGATTTGTTACCTGTCGACCGCCGGGAGATAATACCCGACGTTTTTTGGGAGAAAAATACAATTAACTAGCCCCAGAGCATAAATCATTTTGTTGTACTGCTCCGTGCACGGGCTCAGGTTGTACAATTATAATCTACACGTAAAAAAGAAAGGTGATGGTAATAGAAAACTGTGGCGGCTTTTTTATACCCGACACAACAGATAATTAGAGCATTAACCGCAGGTTATAACAAAATTTGGAAGTTTTTGTTAGTCTAGTTTCATACAATAATTTAAAAGGAACAATATTCCTTAGCCACATCCGCAAATTATTTTTCGTCTGCCTCGACCTTTTATAATCCAGTGAAATTTCTAAAATTATTTAAGCAAAAATGCTACCCTCACCAACTCATTGTTTTAAACAACAACTTAATAACAAAATTACTGACATCAATTGTACGAGCTTTTAAGTTTCGTTACAATAAGTGCGCGGTAAGAGGTGAACACTCAATCTAGGTAATTTTAAAATTGCAACCTGCCCCAAGCCTCAATTAGGATGTGGGACTCGGGCACCTCGAATGAGGCGAGCGCACCAACCGCCCGCCCGTTTGAAAATTGCTCGACAAGACCTCTTGGAAATTGTCGGGCGAGTGCTTTCGGAATTGCCGAGCTTGACCGACAAATCGGGACCCAAGCAACTCAAATTATGGACGTGACCGCGAATCGAACTGACTCGAAAATTGCACTGAGACCCCGCGATCGGGAGGTCGTGCACCGCCTAATGAAGACGTTAAACTAAATCTTAGCAACCTTTATAGAATGTTATGTTGTTTACCCGTATATTGATTTAACGAGAATAAATATTATTAAGCAGTCGAGGTGTTGTAGGTTTTAGAAATTGAAGAACAGTTTAAGCTCAGATAAAAACCAAAATCGCGAACCAAACATGCTATAAAATATGAGATAAATAAATTTAAATATATACAAAAAGCGGTGTCACAATAATCAACAAAAGCAATTTAATTTAAGCGACATAAACACGAGGCTATCTGGCACTGGCATCGATATTAAGGGTGTGTTAAATGACAAACTGCTGCCGAGAGAGAAATGCTTTAAAACGACGTAATTTTTACCGTTTATCTTGGGATCTGGAAGGAGATTGATTTTATATTCAAAATACCACAGATGAGTATTTAACATTCTCAGAGCAGATGCACGCAAATTAAACTCATCTACATACTGAGGTAAGGGACTTAACTCGACGATTCGCTTCACAGTTGCGGCAACTACATTGTTTAAAGCTTTCGCTATGTACGGTCTGAATATTCGCTCTTTTTATTTAATGCCTGTGTTTTGTGTTTCAATTTTGATACATGTGTATAATTTTGTTTAGAAAACGAAAATTAGAATCACAAATTAAGAGTGTTGATGATATGTTACCGCTGATCATAGGAGCAGAGGAAACATTAACATAATATTACAATTGTTTCATATTACTGGGTTTGGTTTTTCTAATAAAGAAAGGAAAAAAAATGATTAAAGAGTATTCGACATGAATTTAGAAAGTACTTGAATTATTATTATCTACTCTCTATTTTATTCCATTATTTAGATTTGGTTAAATCTTAAGATTGATATTGGTGCCGATTCTGTTGTTTACGAACTTAACTAATATTAGTCAAGTCACCTCTCTTTCATTTTAACCTTATTGAAAAAAGATAGAACATTTTTAATGCTGTCAGTTTAATCCATACCGTCGTAATGTACGGGTAAATAGTCGTGACCAATAAAGATCGCGCTTAAATTCAAGTTGAAACGTGTGATCGGATTAAACTGACAGAACTAAAATATCTTGCATCCTTTTCTTATATTTACTATTAGAAAGAGATATAGTGAGATTAAATTTATTTTAGTTCGTAAACAACAGAATCGGCACCATTGAGATGCATTTCATAATCTATTTAATTTAAATTACAACGAATCAATACTGAGAACTTTATTGAATCGAAACACCCAAGAATTATCGTCGTTAAATTATAATCAAAATAATCGAATCAGCATTCAAAATCGATTCACCGAAAAAAACAACTCTACATTTACCAATACACAGTTCACAATCGGTAGTTATACCCAAGGGTATATGAATAATACCCACAGCGGCATAATCGATTGAACACACCTCTTGATGAAGATATTACAGCAAACCCGGTTCAGGTTTATTTCTGGACCGGTATGCATATCTTACCTACCTAATACCTTGGAAAGAGGGTATCTATATCATATCTTCGGAAATCATTTTACGGCAGAGCTTTTGTATAGCAGTTTTTTGCAAATAGAACTTAAGTATATAATAAAAATAAGATAAAACTGACCAAGAGCTGAGAAATAAACTCAGAGGGATTCTAAAATAACTTAATAAATATATTTTCCAAAATCTGGAAGAACTAAAAGTAAAATAAAATATAATATTAAGTGAGGGCGATACTTCATAAAACAGCCATTCTTCTAAAGAGTGCCATTACAACAACCACCTAATATTTCAAAAGCCAATAAGCCACCCAACCCTCCAACGCCAGCGTAATCTAAACGACCTTTTTTAAAACTAATAAAAGAGCTCGTTAAAAATAGCCACCGAAAATTTTCAAGAGCTCAAGACGGTGCTTATCTTCGGTAAACAAGAGCTGCGTTCAACCGGCTGGTTAATGATCCGCATCCATCAAGTTCGTCAATACAAATACAGAATTGAATGAATCAGTCTATTTTTAAAGTAGAGCAACATATGACGTTATGTTATATTTATCAAAGTCATGTTGGATAAACTGTTAATAGTGAATCAGTTCGCTGTGGAGCAATGGTTCAATTTTTCATGCTGCCTCCACACAAACAAACACCTAAGACGGTATAAGGTCTACACTTTGTGGCTATTTGTCCAAACTTGCCAAATACTGGTCAAGTGTGAAGGCAGCATCATGTGCAGTTCGATGTTGCTAAATAGAGAATAAGCAAAAATTTTGGTTTTATATCCAATATGAATATGCCTTATTTACAAAAAAAAATATGTTATTGCACAAATTATTGTATATAGTAAGCATAGATAATAAATTCTAAATTGAATTTAACAAACGCTTAGAAATCAAGTAACGATGTTGGTTTATCAGAGAATTGTATCGCTATGTTACAACTAATATTTCGTTCTGCAATTAAATGAACGTATTTAGTTGATTCAAATTGTAAACAAATATCTGAGGATAGTTTTTTGAAATGTATGTCTTTTAATTGAAATACCAAATTACGTAACCCTTGTTTTGCTCCTAAATATCTTGTAGTACAACTAAAGCCATTGATTTGGCAGTAAAACATTGAGTTAAATAACTCTTAAAATACACAACTGCAAGGTACAGGGCCTACGGTGTTGCGATAGCTTTATAATTTCTGCACTGATTACAAAGGGGAGCCGGCGGCCGCAATTTCGTCTTGTACCGATCGTGCTGAACATAAATTATCAGTTATTGATGAAGACATTAAGCTTACATACCGTACAACAATTATTAAATATCGGATTTTTCAGTCGACGCGCAGGGTTGTATCTAAAGTTTATTTTTTGGTAATACGTAACAATTCATTATTCATATTGAGATCAATAAAATAAAAACTGAAATAAATAGTTAATTAATGAGAAATGTTAGGTATTTTTTACAATACAAATCTTAGGACATTTTCTTACGAAATAAAATTATATTGACTGTTTTATCAGGTCTATAAGCAGGCAATAATGCTACTCGGTACACAGCACTAGGTACGAGGTACCCACTTAAAATAATACTATTAGTCACCACTTATTTTATTTTCCACCGCCAACCCTACTAGTATACCGGTAAAAGCGGTACAATTCTTCATAAGCCTTGTTCATATAAGTACGTGTCCCTAATGGACTATGAGGACAATTGGCATTTTCATTTCCGATTTATTCCACATCGACCAATGTTTTGCGGTCCCTTTATTAATACGCGATTGTTTTCGCGTCAGCTTTTGCACTTCACTGTATCTGTAATGAGAACAAGATTTTTTAAGAGACAACTCTGTCATACCGGGACAACCTGTTTTACCTAATTTCAATGATAATTACACACCCGGAACAAATAAGATTAATTACCCACCGTTTTGGTGCTATCATTTAATTAGTGTATGGAGAAAATTGAACCACGACTTAAAGTGCAGTTACGTATTTTTTTATTGCTATTGACAAGTTAACGGCAGCGATCGACACAATTAGGTCCTTATTCTGTAACATTACATTTAAAATGTAATAATGGAACAATTGTATTGAAAGACAGTAAATGATTTATAGATATCGCGCCTCGGTTTTAAATAAAACAGCGCCGTGAGCTTTCAACATCTACAAATGAAAGTCACGACTGTAATTTTAAACTGTCGACATGGATGTTTGATGATTTTATTATTATTTGTAGGTATGTGATATTTATATGATTACAAACGATTTAATTAAGGTGTGAAAGTTCGGGGCCTTGCATCGACAATCAATAAAAAAAAAAATACAAAACGATTTTCTCATTCTTGAAACCTGGCAGATGTCTGTTAAATTCGTGAAGATTCCCCAAATATAGGTAAGTATATAATAGGTATGTCAACTATTGAATCTTTTGGTATGTATAAAAGTCCTAACTGCCTCATTGACTGACTAATATCAACGCAAATCCAAAACCGCTGGTCATAGAGTCATGAAATTTAGAGGGTAAGATTTTCTTTAATTTTTTGTATCCATTAAGTTTTTCGAAATTCTAACCCTAAGAAGGTGAAAAGTTATCAAAATAAATATAATCTCAATTTCCCAATTATGTATTTACATAAAAAAAAAATATTTCATTGAATGCGCAGGTGTTGGTAAATGATGTATAAAACTCTCTTAAATCTAAAATATAAATCATCTTACCCTGACAACATAGACTGGCGACAAATTTCAAGTAATCGTTAATATGCAAAAATTCCAAACAACAGGTTACTGCAATAGTGTAGGTTTATTGGAAACTATAAGTAATCAAATATGCTTTTCCCTATTACTAAACAATTGTTTGTGTAAAAGAAGATAAATATCTAAACAATTCCGGGTGTACAAATTTACGACTTGAATGCAATATAGCAAGGCGTAAAGGAGTTTATTGATTTTAAATGAGCTCCCGCAAAGTAGGTATTAAGTTATACACTATTCTAACTTCACTACAACCGACTAAAGGGACCAACAGACGAGCGACCGAAATAAATAAAAAATAAAAGTACCTATTTTGATTTTTTTAGTTTAACGTAGGAATTTGATATTTTTTTTTAATGCAGTATTAAACGATGTAATTCAAAATGAAATGTTTTATTAAATAAATAAATAATATCACACATAACTATTTTTTATAGTTACAAAACTCAGTATAAATAAACTTTTAATCAACACTAAATAACTATATGATTAAAAAACAATTTTTCATGCATTATTTTATCAGAATTAAATTATCTTACTTTTTCAATCAGAGAAGTATAAATAAGTCAATCACTAATTCACTTATATTGTATATGATTTCAGAGCAACTTTATAAATACCTACTCAGCAGCAATTATTGCTCGTCTGTACCGGCCGTAAGATTGTTTATTATGATCGTCATTGTTTGCTCAGCGCTTTACAGTCGTTACTATTGTATCCTCGCAATTCTACGTCTATTATTTTATTAACTTCCTGAACGGTTTATTGTAGTGTAGAGATAATGCAATTTCGTATTATTGGGGTGATTTAATCATAATATAGAGTTAGTCCTAATTTCATCTTAAAGGTACATACATACTGACTTGAGATTTTATTTTTTAAATAAATATTTTATTTCCGTTATTAGTCATTAGGGAAATGAATTCCCAGTGCGACATCAAATCTTTCAAATGAGCCCTATTTATGATTAAAACATGACCATTTTACTTATTTATCATATCCCATCACCAATTTTTTGTTTTCGTTCATTTTTTTACTTTCTCTCAAATTTTAATCAAAATACATGTAACAAATACGTATCAACCAATCAATCTTAAAAGTAAAATCGGATTTATAAACCGCATGTTATCTACACCTAAGTATTCTATTTGTATGAAAGACTTATTACTCTACAACATTTTTCCAATGATTAATTCCATAATCCGTTATTAGTCCAACGACATCAGAAGTTGCTACTCTATAAGGTATAGTTTTATCGCAAATCGTCATGTTTTCTAAATGTATGTTTAAGACCGGTCCTTTATAATAAACTTACGTTTTTATTGCGTTAGAATGAGATATTCTTTTTAATGGGATTTTCTTTCGATTTATTGATCGTAAATTGACTTGTGATAGTAAATCAACAGATGTTATCAGTTGCTTTGTTAGTTAATGAGCTTGTGAGCTCTAATTAAGTGGATGTATTCTCAATAAACTTGTATTCAAATTATTTTTCGGTCTTTAAAGGTATCTATTTTGTATTTCTTTGTTATATATTAATCAGCACAAATTTTCAGTTTCATTTTAACTGGAAAATTAATGATTCCTAATTAATTATTTGTTTTATTTAGGTCGGCACATGTAGGTACAATACGATACGGTTACTACAGTGGTACAATGCAAGTAATAATACAAAATTGTATTTTATAGGATTAGGGATCTTCTGAAAGATTAACATCAGTTTCAGCCAAATCTCTTAATTTCATTTTTTTTGTGCATACTTTTTTGGCCATTTCTGTACTTATCCAGACAACCAATCAAAGTCAAAGTCAAACATGATTGTTTTATTTAGTTTTGCAATATTTCTTTCAACAACAAGAGCAAAAGATGAACGTCAATTGACACACAGAAACGCATGCGGCTATCGTATGCGAAAATTCCCCACATTGGGTATTCGGTGTATGCACGCGATGTCAAGTGACGTGGGCTAGTGAATAACAATCGAGGTAAGTTGGCAGCGAGCCGCGGTGATGATATGGACTCTTACGAGTGGTCCAAGATGAGAACATCATTGAAGTTGGGTCGAGTTTGTAGAGAGAATGCGTGAGTCAGGATGGACGGCTTAAGAGAGTGACTAGGAAAAGCACTGGGCTATTCTTTTCTGAGGTTCCATTTTTACGTGAACTAGGCTTTACAACCGTACTCAGAGACGACAAATATAATTTAATGACTAATTAAAGTATATCCTTTGTTTATTGCAAAGCTATGGATAGGGACAGGTTTAGAGATCATCCATCATTAAAATTAATTGACGACTCTGAGTGCGGCCGTCTAATAGGCAATTGATCGTCGATCTCAGTACCTAACAAAAGAAAATAGTTAGGGGGTTACCTATTAATTGGTCGTAGTACTTAGTTTTATTATAAAACGATTAAGTTGTCTTCTAACAAATTTAATTTCAAGCCAAATATAATATTTCTGTTAGATCTTCAGGTTATTAAAATCTGTTGTTAAACTCCCCGTTCTAAATTTACGGAATTACAATCGAAAACCCGTAGGTTTCTTTTATATTATTGTAATCTTGGAAACGGGAGTAAAGGTGAGTTAGCGATGAGGATGACATGTTGGCACTTTGAGACCCATGTCCGGTACCACTGGCTTGGGAACATGTACTCTGATATAAAAAAATATTGTTTTATGTCATACACATGTTCGGTACTTGTATCCTTGATGAACGGTTAAAAGTTTGGATGAAACATTTTTTTAAACTACGGAATATATTTTCAATTCAATATAACTTAATTTCAGTCTAAGGTTACATTAAAAAACGCCTATTTTTCAAAACTATGTGACTAGCATCTGCCCGCGGCTTCGTCCCCGTAGCATACAGGAACACATTACATATTATTACTTTTGTTTAGGAACAAACATTATAAACGCTCTCACTTCACAGATACAGATACACCTCTACCTTAAAAAATCCTACCTATATACTTATTAAATAGGCATTTTCCAAGTCAATCGATCCGAAGAAATCAGTTTTTTACAGAAAATTCTACCCCCCATTTCACCTTTTTAGAGATGGAATTTCGAAAAACCCTTTCTTAATTATTTGTGGATAACTACACTTCATAAAGAACCCACACTCCTTTCATTTCTTTAGAACCAGAGCGGCACCAGTATTTTATTTTTCAATTACGAGAATTTACCATCAATTTCTCTACCAGTATTTCTACAGTAAGAATCCTGTATAGTTTTTCTGCTTAACATTCCCACAGCCTCTAAGTAAAAACCCAAATTATATAATACATAGAAACCAGCTACTTTTATAAATAACCACTTATACAATCTAGCAGCAACGTGTCTAATTGAAGAGGTTGTGGCGTATACTGAATGCGAAAATTGTGATGCATTGAGCCACTCCGTTTCTACGTGTTGAAAATTGTTAAGAATTGAAGAAAGGGAATTTTAACTGTAAGTGCATCATTAATGGTGGTGTTTAGTGATGTAATAAGTAATAACTACAATGATAGTGCTTCAAATGTGATGCGTTCTGAGCACTAATAATGCATTGCGTTTACTCTCTAAGTACTATTTAATGGAGTATGTCTTCAGGGCGTTAGGAGCCATGCGGTTTATAAATTAGTTGATTTGTAGGTATAATGCTGATAAATGGTAGTGCTGTACATTTTATATACGTTTTCTTTAGATGCCTTACAATTCAGGATCTAAAAAACTCTACAAAGCTCCTGGGGGCGTTAAATATAAAGTCCCTAATTTGGATATTTGTAAAATAAATCTACCATTAGGTTGAAAGGCTTCAAATGTCCACAAAGGAATTTGAATAAGTATGCATGGAGATAAATAAGCCCACAAATAATTCAGGAAGTATTTAACTATAACCATTAATTCCTACAATTTCTGAATCTCCGCGAATCTGGTACTGAGCGCGGGAGGTGCCCTCATTACATGCTTAAATTAAAGACCAGAAGTTCAACCATATACCATTAAACATTTCCAAAAATTGCTTAATTCCATCAGTCAAACGGCAGTTTTTCATTCACCCAATAATAAGGCCGAAACGTCCGCTTATTTTTATTCGAGGCAGGTAATTTTAATGCATACTTAATGGGCAATTCTTGGCTTCAAATTCACTAAGATAAGGTACGGCCATAATGCATGCAGTTTGCCCCCTTGTATTATTTATTGTGTGATTTTTGGCAACAGAACGTTAGTCCGTTGCTTGGCTTGGCTAGATGTGCAATCTTCATAATGCATGCACTTTTGCATGATACAGCTTGCGGGCTTTTGACGATTTAAATATGACGTAAGAGATGTAATGCTTTTATGTCGTATTGAAGGCATGTGCTTCTAAGATATATTTAGTACAGTCTGTCTTAGATCAAAGTGAACTGTGAATTAAATCGCGATAAGTCAAGCCTAACATAGAGTTTTAATATAAGTGCGTTGCATGTTAGGTACCTTTGGTGGTTTATTTTTCTATTGACCTTTTATCTTCCTTTCTCACACACAATTTCGGAGTTGAAGGTAGGTAGATACCTACCTACTGTCGTCAATTAAGCAATGTGATCCCATAATAAATGATACATACACGAGTAAATACATACATTACTGTAAATAACTACTATGTACATACCTACCTATTTAAATTTGCAATACCTAACTCATCAACACGTTATTAAGACGCAGTACACGTTAAACAGCATTTAATAATGTTCTTAAAGAACCTAATGAGCGTATTTTATTACACAAGTGAGACGCAACACTATTTTATTAAGTATCCAGTATAAATAAAGGGATTATTACCCAGGCCCTTTGGCACACAAAATTTATGAATTATTAAAAAAAGTGCCGAGAAAACCACAATTACCGACTCTAACTATACTTCACACTGCATTAACCCCGCATAAAACAATTATAACGAACGTTAATGTTTAAAAAAGGCTTAATTATAGTAAACTTACATAGTGACGGGGATTTCCGTGAACAGAAAGTAGGCAACTGCAGTACACGTACCTGTAATACAAAAGCTTTTAATTAAAGTTAATACTTGCGTAGACGCAGATATAAATAAGGGTAATGTTACATTACAGTACTTTATGTACAAAGGGGACAAAAGAAGCCTGCATTCCAATAGTTTTAAATTGATTCGTTATAGAGCATAATATGTCAATTATTTAGATAAGTGTTGGCTTTTACAGTATAATACTGGATGATTGTGGTTGAATGTGCCGATAGTAGGTACGGTATTTCACTATCAATATTTATTTTTTATTTCAGGATGCTGAATAGTAAGTAGGTAGGTATCAATACGAAGTTAAAGGTATGGCGTAAAACCACTTGTGAAAACCGTAAGTCAAATTAAAAAAAAATGATATGTAGGATGAGATAGCGATTTTAGTTCTCGAATAAATCTAGGAAGCATTATTAACCCCACCTATGGACTTTAGCAATAAGTACCAGAGAGATTGCTAATGTGTTGCCGACCTGTTACAATGCCATAAGTCAACTGGTATCAAAGTAGAGCTCCCAGGATCCTGGATCCTATGGTGCCCAAACAAGCGATTACTACCAAGCACCCTATGGCTGAGAAAATTGTACCATACATGCAAATTGTTGATAAAGTAGTTAACAACTACAAATCTATTTAATAGAGATTATAGAATTTATTTATTTCAATTTAAAATTACCACTATACCTAAACATTATTATATCAAAACTATATCGTTCCTTAGATCCGAAAACAAAATATTTAAATTAAATTACGTGAGTCATTCAGACTGGTCTATAAATTTCATATTTTAAGAGAACAAGCTTTTTATGAACTTAAGTATAAAATGCTTTTATGTTACAAAGCCATAGCCATAAAATTATTTGGATTTCTTTAAATTATTATAGTGGGAAGTTATAAAAACCACGTTTTTGGATTTTATAGATTTCAGAAGAGATATGATATTTTGCAAAAGACGTAAATTTCCATATAAAATAACTGTAAAATCAATAACACCAATAAAAAAACAGGATAATGTAGCGATGTGTACGATAATAGAATTCAGTATATAGTAGATATACTCGTCTGGCCGTCTACCACCCTCAAGCCAAGCATCTACCGGTGTGTTCCGATAGCTACACCAGTTCCTTTCTAGGCCACATAGGTACACGTAGATACAGAATAAAAAATAATTATATATATTTTTAATAGTACCTATATTGGCATTTACAGTAAATAAGTTACACAGAAGCAATTTTTTTTTATAATTAGACTAGGTACTTTAAAGTAAATTGCTTAGCTTGGATGCTTGCTTCTAGTTGTGTCATTGTAATAGGTGGATTTTCTTTTAGGCTTCTTCTTATCTTGACTTCTTTGTAGGTTATTTTCTTTGGTTTAGTTCAAACAAATTATATTCTGAGCAGTATTATAGTAAGTGTGTATATAGAGTATGGGCCGTAATTTGGTTAGGGCATTTTAGGATTTTAGGGGTTGAATGGAATTTGCATCATAATTTGCACATTAAAGAGTAGGTATATTTGCTTGTATATCGATTTGATAAGTCGTTATTATATTGTAACAACGTCAATGTTCTGATGTTTGTTCCTTGTCAAAAAATTATGGAACCAAAACTATAAATAGTATGCAAAAAATATTTCCTATCATAGGTTCTCATATTTGTAGAAAACGATGTAGAGGTTATTACTTACCTTACATCTTAGGTACTCTACGTCAATAATTGTTATCATAATAATATTGCATCTGTTTCCACGATACCATGTAGCTACCTATAACTTTTTTGACCGCTTTCATGGTCGAACGATCTCATTAATAAAACAACATTGAATTAACTGATATCAATTTTCAAAACCGGATAAAATAAATTAATCCGGATAAGATAAATTAATTATTTATTTACTTAACTAGATTTTAATAAGGTTGCGTCATTTTAAAGCCCCGGTGTGACGAGCGAGACTCTAATTTGGATGTAATATGTTGCATGGCGACATCATGAATTATTCCGTGCCGCTCATGTCCGGTCGAGTAAGGACGCTTAATTGAGAGAACAAGATGTTTGTCGAATCGTATCGTGTGAACTTTTTTCTGAATTTTAATAACCCCGTTTGGAAATCGACGCTTTAGGATTTATGACGTCTTTTTTGACAACGTCGCGCCATGAATGTTCAGTGGTCTGTCCAAATATTGGTTCAATTGGAACTGGATTCATTTTGTCAATTATATTGATCAATATTTATGTTATTTGTTTAAAAACCTAAACGTTGGGTAGGTAGGGTAATTATATCCGAGCATGCTTTTTTTTACCTAAGTAAAATCTTAAAAAAATATAATCAGTTAATGAAAACAAAATATAGGTATAGGCATGTAATAACATAGGCACGTAATTATTATCCATTGACCAAAAAATAAAAGATTTTTATTTTGGCAATTTTTTATATCTTAGAGTATTTTATATCATAACAATAGGTACCTACATAAGTCACATTAATAAAGAAGTGACATTTTACTGAAGATTTATTTATGTATTTTGATTAATGTTATGTAGAGCCGAAAATACCGATCGGGCTAAGCACCGCCTACGCGCGGGGTCAGCCATAAATCATATTGCGACATCTCAAAAATGCCAACTTCAAAAACATGCTCGCCCGTGGCCAGTACCGCACCGCACGCACCGATGAAAAGACAAGAAAAACAAACGTAAAAAATAAATTACTTTTGTATACCTCCTTTCTTTCCCGTTGTTGGACGCCGAACAAGTAATAAATCACAGAAAGATAAGCATAAAAAGATTGTATGAGGTGGGTACACGGTAGAACTTAACTTTTCGTATTTTGTTATCTTGCGTCAAGCGGTGCCTACAAAAAAATGTATGCCGCCTACACTTTTCTCCGAAAACGACGTAGGTAATAGAACCTGTAGCCAGCCTTCATGTAACTACCTAACATTGAGTGGATTACCTACTAAACTTAAGTTATGGGGCCTGATTATGGCAGTTCTCAGGAAATCCTGTAGGTAGCATACCTACTTGAGCAACAGTTTTTGTAACGTCAAAAGTTGAATATTTCTTGTTTTAAATTTTCGGCTGCTTTTAAACCTTGGGAAAATCCCATGTTATTTTTATACTAATAAAACATTATTACCTACTCTTGTTACTCAACTCACCAACATCTTTAACCTATACTTCAATCTAACGGTTAAGACCACCAACTACCACGCCACGGGTCGTGGGTTCGATTCCCATCCAGGACAAACATTTGTGTGCATGAACATGTCTGTTGAAATGTGAAGTCCATTCATGTGAAGAATGTCTCAGGATATAGGTATATATATAATTTACATAAATATTTGGCTAGTTTTATGATAAATATTGACTTTATAATAATAGGTACATAATCATAGACGTTACGCTGCACTTGAGAGTTAGTCCTCTTCTATTATTTGTGTGCTTACCACCATCAGCCACATCATCACTGACCACGGTGAGATTGTGGTCAAACACAGGCCTTAAAGTACATAGTAAAAGAAAATGAGAGAAAGATACTTCTTTCTTATATATATACTTACCTACTCTTAGCACCATTATCCATAAAAGGTATACTATTATGAATATTATAGGTACTAACTAAAAAACTCATTTATTCAGTTTATGCCCTAATAAGGCACTTATGAATGTCAACAGTTACAATTTTTACAATAGACTCTACCACCGGTTCGGAATACACTTAAACTGAGAAGACTCCGGCAAGAATATGAATATATTACCTATAATATTAATTTTTCACAGATTTTACTCTCTATAAGTACGACTATGACCTTGATATAAATACCTACTTATTGATTTAATACCCAATATTACGACAGTAGTTGAATCATCGCTTTTAGCTACCAACGGGTCTGAAAGTTGGGATGGAAACCGAAATCAATTAATCTAAAGGGCTCTATTGAATTCATGTACCTAATGTATCTAAATCAAGTAAAAATAGTTTCTCTATTAATTAAAAAATATATAAATTGGAAGTGAATATGCTGGTCTTTTAAATTAAAAAATACACTCTTATACCCATAATGAAAAAGAAAACTATAACCACAGGAGAAGTCCTAAATCTTCCACGGTCACCTGGACATGTAACAAATTACTTACGGCACCACATGAAGGCAACATTTGTCTACCACCGGTATACGCGAACGCCTACTGAGCAATTAGATTTGTAAGCTTGTACCCACCCGAAGAGTTTCATCACGCCCCCGCTCAACAACAGATGCTTGGACTAATAACCTCTCGAAGTTTCCCCTTCGTCCCCTACCTCCCCTCGGCTCCTGAGCTACCCCAGCCTCCCCAAGCAACCCAACTAAGATAGATTGCGCCACCATTCTTGCAATTTTCCTGTCGTATCTTGCCTCGTAAATTCCTCGTGATATATTAGTTTGGATCTCTCGCGATGCGACCAGGAGCATACTCGAAATATGATAAGAGTTATTTATTATTGTTCTTATTGGTTTTCTAGGGGGTATTATTGTTATGTAATAATACTTGGAGTGTATACCTACTTAGGTCCTTATTTACAAATATATATGTAGGTACATATCAGATATTTGCGTATCTAGATAGTTTAACAAGAATGCCTAGAGATTATCCCAAATATGAAAATTATGTCTAATGACCATGTTATCCATATAAAAGTTCTTTTAAAAAATAGTTCAAAAAGTCTATAATATAATCCGACTTAATTACAGAAGCTACCTGATATGATAATAAAGTTCTTTTACGATTTGTTAATTAATTGGTAAGCTAGTCGCTTTTTATGGTCTCACATGATTTAAAGCGAAGTGCAAATGAGTTTAGCACTACACTATTTTAATAGATAATCTACATAAAACGTGTTAAATAACTTAAGGCCTTGCAAATAGATGATTAAAATAAAATCTTCATTAATTTCCAAATTAAAAGCACCGGAAACCTTATTGCAGCAGGCCCCATTTCCATATTCTAATAGTAATAAATTGTCTCCGCCATCATATGGCAAATTCATTAGGATAAAAATAGTTGCATATGAATAGATAATACCAAATGAAGAAGTTACATAAAAAAGGAAAATATAGTGTAGTATAATTTAATCAAATAAAAATAGTTTATCTGAAAAGTAATTTAAGTTAACAACATTTGTGAATATGACAGCTTTTTAAATAAAAAACATGTAGTTAATCATAAAGCCTTTAAAATTTAAAATATTTTTAAATAAAAACACAATAAAAACTGCCAAAACAGGCCGCTAAAAATTGCCGTCAAGCCTTACCAATTGTCATATAGCATTTGTCGAAGGCATAAACAATTGGAAGGAAGCAGTACCCTAGCAGACGACGGAAGCGTGCCGAGTGTTGCTACCGGAACTGTTATTGCCGGAACGACTACTACTTCCGGTCGTGTAGACTTCAAGTCTACTCCTGTGACGTTAAATGTCTTTGCTGTGAGTGTACCTTCATGTAGGTATTGTCGCAAAAGAGAGTGCTGAGATCGCAATCGTGTGTGAACCCAATCGAGCTGGATGCCCGTAATACTCTAGTGTTTTAAGTTGAAAAAAATATATTTTGCGTATTTTTGAATATTTTATTTGTTTTTATGGTGTGAAAATGAGACACAATATGCTAAACTGTATTACTTAATTACGGAGAAAACATAATATAGATAGAGTAGCAATATATTTACAAAAATATGTCTTTATTATATACCTACATAAATTTAAATATTTTTGTAACGAACCTAACTAATATTTTGTATGTTAATAATAATGTTCATTCAAAATTATTAAAAAGGTCTGCCTTGCTTTAAAAAGCGACCCGCTCTAACTTTGCAGTGCAATTTAGATTTTTTAAATTGATGAATTGGTTCTCAAAATTTACATACTGAAACGAAATTTTATATAGTATTTACTATAGTTATAAATTTTCCGGAAAAAAAAACCGAAAAGAAAATCGTCTCAAAATTGTATACAAATAATAAAAACGTAATTGATACTAGTCGACATGAAACAATGTTGAGTACAAATCTGCCTTCGACATCCTTCTTCACATTTTAGGGCCGAACGCACTAAAACCCATAACCTTAAGAATGCAAAGGACGCAAACGATTTTTAATACACTCGGCACCCCATAATGGGTGTTTTCGCACCCCCAGTCTGCGGTGACATTTGAAACCCACCGCTCTATGAAAAAACAAAGCTCCAAACATTATGCAAATGGCATTATGTCCGTATTTTTGTACGTTTCGCCAACTTTATGATCCGAATAGAAAGGGTTGAAGGGTTAAGACAATTTGAGAATGGTGAATAAAATATTTTTGATACCACATTGTATCATATTGTATAGTTTATATGTACGTAAGTATTGAGTAACACCCTATACTTATATATTTTCAACCCTTTAAACCAGATGATATAAAATTATTATTAAATTAATTTATTGTAATTTATGCTAGAATACACGTTAATCTAAATATGTAAAAGGAAAAGTGACTGACTAACTGACTGGCTTATTTTTCATAGTTCAAACCACATAAGTATTATAACGTTGCATACGTTATAATACTTATAAATGTGGTTCGCTAAGAAAGGGTTTTTGAAAATTCAACCTCTAAGCGGGTAAAATAGGGCATCGCGGATGAAACTGCGGTACGGAAATCTACTTAGTATACTTATAAGATATAAAATCTTATTAATGAAACTGAATTAAAATTATGAAATTTAAACTGAACTCATTCAAACCCATTTTATATAAAACTGTAGTTCTGCTTTTTAGTGAACTGCTTTAGCAGTAAAAACCTTTTACTACACTCACATGTAATGTACCTACATTTATTTACAAACTCATTATTTAAAGCTGCCAACGGTCCGGGATGTGCAGGACAGTCCCATAATTAAGTTCACTGTCCCGCATTATCCAAACGTCCCGCAAACATCACAATTTGTCCCGCGAGACCAGCATACCATAACTAAAAAAATATAGGATTTATTGGGTTTTCTCTCATTCTACCTGTGTTTTCGCTATCAAACAAGCAGTGGCTATGATTTACGTGCTGTGTTTTAGGCTGCGCATTTATTTACTGCTTTGCTTACACTGTTGTGTCAAGCTCTGTTGCCTGCAATCTAATAAGTTAGTACATTTATACATACTTAATTTAAGATCATTTTCCACGTCAAATCTTTGAATTTAGATACATCTTGATATAAAATTGAACAAAAGTTTTATAGTATGGTCATGCATGTAGGTATGCTTCAGAGTAACGTGCAGAATCGTAACGTACCTACTCTACATTAGAGTATTTTGGTAGAAAGTTGAAATTGGCCATATTAGAACATCGATTCCAGATCAATTAAGGATGTTACGTAACGTAATCTTATGTAGGGCAAGTTATTAGGATGACATAGCTCCAGCATAGCTCGTCCTATCTACACTTATGGGTTATCATAAGAATGCTAGATCTCATCAGAGATTCGTCAACAAGACTTGATATGTGGGTTCCTCAATTTGCTCGCATTGATGTTGGTAAATGACGACATCTAGCGGGCTGTCGATCAATTTACCTACATTCAGGTCAGTCAACCTAAACTTAGACAGGACCTAATAATAGCATGGTGAACAAACATTTCAAAGTCTGGCTCTTGACTAGCTGCCTTTAAATACGTAGGCGCACTGTTTTTTGAGCACTTCAAAATACTATGGTTTCTTTTAATATCCTTAACAAAATTCCATAATTTTGTTAAGGATATTAAAAAAATACCGAACTAGAATAAATATAACTACCTATAAATAGAAATTAAGTAGGTATATTCATCATGAACCTGTAAAAATTTAATTTATTATTATCTAACAGATCTAGCTATTTTATAACTATACTGTAGAAACAAATGATTTCAATTTGATACAATAAAGCTCATGATTAAGCGTCTACACGTCTTCAGAGAACATTCCAAGGTGTTCACCTGATGCTAAGTAGTTTCCGCCGCATATAGACATTTATAATTCGAGATTGCCAACTTAGAAAACTCTTATCACGGTTTTTTGTGTCACACAAGAAAATGTCAGGAGAAACCTGTAATGAAAAATTTATATAGCATCCTAATGATCTACAAAACCTACGTCTGATTAAACAAGCGACAAAAAAATATTAGGAGCGCCATTTTTTGTATAGACGGTAGAGAACACAAAGTGACTCTACATATCACTTATACTTTCCGATTATAATTAAAAGTTGAATTTCATCACCATCACTAAATAGACACACATACATTTGCTAATATTTTAACTATTATAATAAACGATCACGCGCACGATAACCCGCCCACTGCTGCCAATGCCTCATTATGTCCCGACATCGACATTCTGGCGTCTACCCACCACTTGTCAGTGCTTATTATGATACCTGCATGTCATGTCAAATAAGCTCACCTTAATGTCTTGTTTCATTTCGTATTACAAGGAAACAATGGATACGCTTTAGTTGGATATTTAGATTTGTACGTTTAGAAATTTGTAGTGTCCTTCATAAGGTTTCAGCTAATATTTATTTTAATATTAGGTAGTCGAGTTGTAAGTTTGTAATTTAGAATTTTAATATTACTAAAAATAAATGTACAAAAGATAAATACAACCGTGTTAAAAAAATTGTTTTGTAGGTATTATAGCAAACATTCAAGATTCAAATACGAAAATCAAACAAAAGACTGACATGGTTTAATATTGGAATCTTTTCGCGTCTTGTTTTTGGTATAGTTCTGAAATCTATTAACAGGTTAAGCGTAAATAAGTATAAATAATAAAGACGACAAGAAAATAAAACAAACACCAAGTACTTACCTAATAATTGAAAATTATTTCACTGAAGATGCTACGTCCGCTAAATCCGATATCTTGCATATAAATCTCATAAATTCAGCTGCTATCACGATGTTAATAGAATGTAGCCTAACATCTGTTATAATGGATAACATGTTAATAAAGTCGTTAATTATCATTATGGAATTTATAATAAAATACCTTCCAATGCAATGCAAATTCATAATGGCTACGCATATTACATACAAACATGCAATTCGAGCAATATTTTTGCATCTGTCATCGCTAGCGGTGGCTGTATATTCTAAAATCAAAATTATAATGTAATTTTAGTTAAACCAAAACGTATTTATTTGACAGAATGAGATATTCGTACCGCGTAAATACATTTCGCGTGCTTACCTAATGACTGTACGTTTGATATTTCAACGTGTTTTAAAATACCGTGCTGTATATCGGATACAAAGGAAAGCAGATGCATTTAAAAATAGTCGGTTAAGAGTAATGCCATTGGATTTTTGTACCGTGATATTTGGAATTTTAAGTGGTTTTTGAAAGGGTTAGTTATTTATAATTTCATTATTTTTACTAAATATTTCATTACCACTTGAAGGAATTTATAATGTTTTGTCTAAGTATTCTGTTCTTCAGCTGTAAAATACCTACATTCTGTGATACCACAACAATTATTTATATGCTAAAAAAAAACAAAAATAACTGTAAGTATAAAAATGTACCTAATTATTGTAGCATGTTTGTACCGTTGCTTATAAATGCTTTAATTTACCCAGCAAATCTGTTATGAAGAGCTCTAAAATAATGAATCATAGACAATAACAAATAACAGCAACTAGTTCGATACAACGATTAAAGCTACGACTGTAATCAAGTAGGTATTGTACGCCGACATCCAATACATCATTTGCATATCCCTAGCACATGTGGTCATAGACAAAAGGGTCAAATGGGCCCCGTATTTAATTTTCATAAAACGAGCACCATTTTAATATGTCTGCGGACGAATAATAACTTTACCCTTTCTATTTCAAAATTGGCTTTGGTTGTTAAAGAACATAATATATGTAGATATTATTAAATAGTGTATGTACATAAAGTATACCTAAGTTAAGCTTTATTATTTCGTATACCTAAATTAACTATTTTAATTTTATATATAGGTACCTACTTACCTAAATATTAACGGTCTTATTCATAAAAAAGTTACGAAACGTCATTTAGTTAAAATTCCGAAGTCTTTATCTGACACGTGACGTATAGTGATCGAAAGAGTGAGACTGAATACTTTTAGTTAAAAAGTGTTTATGAATAAGGGAGTTAACCGTTTAGCTTGTGTGAAATGAAATTTTAATTAATAGTCGAAATTGTAGTGATACTCAAAGTACAATGAAGCGCAAAAGACGTTAGAAGAAACAAGTTATTTGCGCTTGACTGTCCAAAGGTGTGTTGTATATGTGGTCACGCATCATATTAGAATGTATGATAGTAGGTACTCGAGTACACTCAGTTTTTTCCAAGAGAAAGAAATGTGCACAGTACAAACACAAGGGTAGCGATAAAACATTATCGTGAAATCCATAGTTAGATTATCACTGGCGGGCATCCGCGTGGCCCGCCGAGATGATTTATGCAATACCAACATTATGATACATTTGCATTTTGTTCACAAAGGGTACAATGTATGCAACACTGAACTATGCAATACAATAGGTTTTAGTTAATGTACACTTGGTTTTAGTTAGGGCCGTGGAATGATTAGGTGCTATTGTTTCTATGATGCAAATAAGAGTAAATAATAATGACATTAATTTTCATTGTCAGGATGCCAAGTATCCTTATTACTATGAATACTTGTTCAATTTCTTACGTAGTTGTCCAATTATGTTGGTACTTTTTTAAATAAATTAAATATTTTTTGGGTATTTTTACTATATAATAGATTAGATCTGAATGATAAATAGTGTCTTAATGATTAATTGCCATTATTTACGCATAAACAAGTAGGTACTTAATCATTCTAAATATATATGTTAAACTTATGTTAATCCATTCGCAAGTTTATTTTTGGATAGTTATCTATTATGGGTAGGTACTTAGGTAATTCAGTAACATAAACAGGCGATCATTTCACTACCTTATTCTAATTTTATTTATCCATAAATAATACATATAATAATATATAGTAGTTACATAATGTATGTAAATAAATATTATTGCTGACAGCAAGCAGCAAATAAAATCAATATCGATATCCTATCATAGATGAATCATCCTCACATAGGTACAAAACATTTATTTGAAACCGATTATCGTTCTCTTTGATTGCGATAAAAAGTTTCGAACGAACCATTGCCAAACAAGGCGATTGTTAACTTCACCAACCCTATTTAAAACAAACAAATTCATTCATCTTGCAAGAATCTTATCTTCGAGACTAAAAGCTCACAATTCACTGCGAAAGCTACGCGCGTTTTTTTGTAAAATCTACTCGTGCATGAAATTCCTTACTTAGAAATGCATTCTTACCCATCTTTATTGCTTGTGCAATAAAGTGTATATTCCACTTACAGTAGTAGAAATTAAAATTGTTAATTTTCTGGTGCATCTTTATCAGTGTAGCCAGTGGTCGACCAATGCGTCCAGTGAATTTATTAACTGCGATACGCATTCAGTGTCGCGGACTAAAAGGTGACTTTAATTAATATTAATTATAGCCACACCTGTAATTAATGTTATTCGCGAGATAGCGGGTACTTCGTCTTTTGAACTTGTCACGGTGCGGTTCGAATTGTCCACGCATCAATGCGTCAAAGGTTTATTTTGTTGGTTCATTCATGTATGAATATTGTCAAAAACAGGCATGAATTGAATCGTTTATTGGAATAGGTACGTGATGATTTTAAATTTTGATAACTTTCTGTTCAAATTTTTTAGTTGGTTTATTTATTTAATTTGATCCATATCTACTAAATTGTAAATGCGTAAGTAACTCTGATACCTTTTTACGCCTAAACCGCTGAACCAATCACGATGAAATTTGGCACATAGGTCCTATGATATGAAAAAGGAGATATAGAGATAAACTACTATTTATTCCAGAACCTGTGGTAGTTTCAAATTATTATACCTTTTAAAAAGTTATTTTTCTTTCTCTGTTTATTTTATTCACTGTTTAGCGCCATTTTGTTTTCTTACTTTAATCAACCATTGCTTCTTCACGTTTTTCACAAAGCCACTATTCAGCATATTCATCAACTGAAACAAGGTAATATCATCGCGCCTGCTAGGAATTAATCAAAGTTTAAAACAATTCCATGTAGCGAGGCGAGGCTAGGCGAGTCCAGACGAGTTGAAGCGGGTATAGGTAGGGCTGCTACATGTTTTAGAAAAAAACATGCTGTAATTGAAGCATCATAAAACTTATAGGTAAGACTCAGGTAAAATAGCATATCCTCACGGATGTTAATGAGCTATTTAGGTACCTTTTCTGTCAGCCACGCCGAGATGGTGACATAGATAAAGTACAAGTTTGATTAGTTTTTTAGATGACTTAGAAAGGAATTTATGAAGCTGATCTTAAGAGAGTTCAATGACAGTGGCCAAGGAGATAGGTTATTTGCGTCTATTACGAGCATATTTTCACTTTAAACCTTACGTAAGCAACCCTACGTAGCAAGGCGCACCGTGCGAACTGCGAACAGAGACCACAACGCACAAACATGTCTTGCGTTGAACATCAACATAGCTGTGTGCGTATCCACGTACAAGTTCTACTTCAAGCGGAAGTACGCACGCGATGAAATTAACTGTTATTTTACAGCGGTTTCAGCATTATTTAGAAATGGTCACTTAAAGTTTTCATTCATCAATCGAAATTATTAGTTATAGGATAGGTAGGTGTTAGATATTATTTATTAGATTAGCGCAAAGTGAAGCACGAAATGTAAATAGGTACGAATATTTTTATTTGCATAGGTAATACTAATTTCGTCATATAATTCGTTAAAACCGATGAAATTTTCATCTGTTTTCGGTGTCGCGTGTATCGGAATCTCTATATGATGGAAAGCTCATAAATTTCAATATCCTTGGTTGCGGTATGTAATGTCGTTAATTTGGTAGGTATTTTAATTTAACCACAGATCTACAAGGTTTCCTTATCGACGGATAATCTAGTGTTTTCTTTCTTAATACTAGACATAAGCTTAGGTATGATATAATGTTACTCGATTTAACCTATAGCCATAAAATAGTTTAACATTCCAATCTTTATCTCATTGTCACTGATTATCTTCTATAAATGCATTATAAAAGCTGAACCAAAGCACCCAACTAAAACATACAAAGCAAGCGTATAATGAACCTATGAGGACACTATACAGGTATAAGTGCTATAAGGTCTAGTAACAACTTCATCAGCGGGCAAAGGCGCCTAGGCGTCCGTTGTATGGTACTTGCACCTAGCCGAGTGATTTAGTTACGCTCAGCATTGTTTAAAGCCTATAAGCAGCTATAGGCTACGGACTTCGTAAAGGTTTGTTTTGCTAATGTTATGAATTTTCAAATCAATAAAAATGAATAAAATATTCATTTTTATTGATTTGAAATAATTGTAATTTGTGCTGATAAGTAAATATTTATAAAACTGGTTTAATGAAGTTAACTTTTTTAAAATTTTTGAACCATATGTCTTTGCTAAAGCATAAGTTAAGTATATGAGAAGTGGGTTTTTTATGTAAGTTACAACATATTTATTGAAATAAAACTTATTGAGTGTCAATAAAAATGTGGTTCGAGCTATATCGTCAATCAGTCTTAGTAGAAATTAAATTAAAATGTAAAAAAGATTAATCGGGCCATTCTCTATCGCTCTATACTTCTGTGCAAATTAATGAATTGATTAATTTAAGAATCTTGTAGAATCCACTTGCGTCTTTATGAGGCCTTAATATCATAAGTTTTTATTTATTTCATAATATAAAGAAAACTGCCATGATGTTTATACTATCAATCGGAAATACAACATTTTTAATTAATTAGGTACTTTATTAAATTAACACCTCCATGTATAATATATTATGGCGTTGGTATCATTGCGATTGTGTTAGAATGTACCTACCAAGAGTAGTGATCCAATATGAAAATAATAAGAACTAAATAAATTACAGCAAAACCTAAAAAAGCTTGAGAGCCAACGACCGCTTGAGTGTCCCAATCATATACCAACTGTAATCAAAGTCAATGCCATTGCGACCAGTGTATAAAAGCATTATTGTCTCACATTTAAAAATGGAACAAAACAAATCGACACAACTTTATAAAGCCTATACACACGAGCGCCGCGTCGCACATAAATATTACGCACTCGCTACGCTCAAATTTCGCCACCGTCTGCTTTATATTGATATATTGTATTGTTTATGGTGCGGCCGAATCAAAACGTGATATATTGAACAACGCGCGCGGTGTTCGCGAGTAACTTTCATATTTGGAAGGTTTTTGGAGTTATGTTTTACTAGATGCGATTGAGTAAAGTTTGTTGGTTGTTTCTTAAATATACTGTCATTGTAAATGGCTAACGCCCTTGCGTTGCAGACCTTTCTGTTATGATGCATAAGCTAATTACGCAAATACTATATTATCAAAAGAACAGTTTCAAGAAAAGGCATGATATTTTCATAAGCGTATTTAAATAAAGGGGGGCCAACGATAAAATATACAATTACTTTTGTACAAACATAGGTAAAAAACTTCTAGTAAATTTTTTTTCATAAAACCAATTTTTTGCTTGCATTAATCAGCTACGTACATATTATTTTTTGCCGCAATAAAAGTACGCACAATCCCTCGCCACTTCAAGTTGGCTAGATTTATAACAATGTTTGTTGGGATACATAGATGTAGGTTTGAGCCAAGGGAATAGTTTGGATGAGGGTGGATAAGTTATTGCCTTCTACAACTATGTATGTGTCTGTACCATGTGTTATGGTACACACTGTTTAAAGTTACGGCCTGAGTTATATGCTACCCATATAAATTCCTCATGGTCCTCCGGCTACCATTAATTCCCCAAGATCTTGAAAAACTTAAATTTTACCTAATTAAAATTATAATGTCTAATTACTTATAAGGTCGATGGCCAACGAAATAATACGAGTGTTAAAGATGGGAATGGTATGGATCAAGTTTTAAGGAGTGCTTTGGAAGCCAACAGTTGACAAACATGGGCTGATGTCTTAATTATTACTGGCGATGTAGTAATTTAATAAAAAAAAACTACATAGAGATATTTGGATCATAATAATAAATCATAACATTATGATTTGGTATTTAAGTAGGTAAGTACCTACCTGATTGATTAACTATAAATAAACTCAACGAAGGAGCCAAAGTAGAAAGTATATTTTCTTCCAAGGTTTTGATTTTAAATTGCATTTTATGCTTTGTGAACTTACTCAAAAGCGCTTTTCCATGAAAATTTGTTATCCATCATGACTTTAATTAGCCTTTGCCATTGTAACTAAGATAAGTAGATAATTTATTACCAATGGTAGTAAATCCGTGAGAAAAAGTTCTTCCAACGAAACCAACACATAATTTTCTTGAGTAACAAGGTTAATTATTAGACAAAAATATGAAACATTTAACGCGGCATAACACAGTCTTTATATCTTAATAACTTGAATTCATAAAAAAAGTAGTTAATTAGCAACATTTTTCTGTGTAATGCGAATGCCGTGTCCAAAGCGCCGCAGGGCCGAACTTCACACTTAGGTTGGGAAAGTTTTAATACATTAAGTACGTATGCTCATCAGGGTACGCGCCTCTCAAAAGTTTACCGCTAACGAGCCATTGACACGAATGTAGGAAGAATATTATTTATACACACAACTTAGAAGTTGAGCTAGAGGAACAACTTTCTAAATAAGATGCTGAATAAATCTCAGCTTGCATCTTTAAATGTTTAATGGATTCGATTTGATGTAGTGGGACTTGTATATGGTTCTTTGAGATTACAGATATTTAGTAGCCTTGTTATGTGATGCGATCATTATATTTTCTATAGTTACAAAATAAGTTTGTAAGAGATAAATTAGTTTAGTGCAATTTGCAACAGAATTAACACATTATTGTGATCCAATAAATATTTCAAACAATCTTGACAGGATTTGTAATAAGTAGTTAAAGGTGTTAGAGAAGTTGAAATAACTTCATAATTATTATTGATCTTTGGTGCCTGATAATGTGTAATAGGTAACTTGAGGCATTTAATGTAGTAGGTACCTATAGTATGGCCTCCACATGTAGCCACATTATGAAGTAAAAATATAACTACAACGTCAAATTTAATTATAGTCAAAAAAACAACACTACTATTTTTATTACAGAAAATTATTTAAAAATGCATTACGGAACTTATTTATTAATTACATATTTTACGCTCATTAACGTGTTTCTGTTCAAAACAATATGTTTTAAATAAATAAATATATTACCTATGTAGATCTCACCAGTCATGACATCTATAATAATCATCTTTTATTTCTGACAAAGTTAAACTAATCCGAAACTACATAAAACGACAATAAAATTGCTGCGAAATCTCCCGAAAAATATTCCGGTCAAGTTAATTTTATTATTACGATTCACGCACGAAAAAGGATAACATACTAATGAAATAGGACAAAAAAAACTTAATAAGATAGAAGCGTCGACAACACAGTAATACATCAGTGGGGCGTTGATTCACTGGCGAATAAACGTCTACGCCACGGGAGGCGTCGCGACAAAAATAATTTCATACAAACAAACATATTCCGATCCATTTGAGGTATATCCAACTGCGCAAATGCTTAAGGTGGAGGCGTCGGTTAGAGCGCGAAAAATTGATAACAAAAGAAATCATCAATATATTCTTCCAAGGTTTATTAGTAACATTTTCATGAAATAGTCGTATATGTCAGTAATATGCCTTGGAGGAATATGTTGATGATTATTTTTGTTATTGATCAGTAAATATACTACCATTCTTCTCGCAAATAACATGTTGATAACTTACGACCTATAACTAAGCTGCAATTTGCAAAAAAGTGATAAAATTTTAATTTCGCGCTCCAACCGAAGGTTTACCTTAAACGAACTTCTTATGATCGATTTGTAGTCTTATTGAACCACAGTAGAATATAATATATATATATGGTAAATTCTGCACTCATAGTTTTACTTGGCACCAGCATCGCTTGATTTTTTATAAATTTCGTGACTTTTTCAAATGGCTCTACATAATATTAATAATAATAATATGCAGTTGGAATTTATTTGGTATCATATCAAATATGCAGGTTTCTTTATAATTTTGTTATCTTTGTCACTTTTTGTAGTTGTTTAGTTAAAAATCTTGTTTTTTAATGCACTTTTGTTTTGTTATTTGGTTACTTTCCATAAGCTTTTTCTTAAATGTTGGTGGTCCTTCTATTTTTTGCTGTTTTATGATGACAAATAAATCTTTTTTTATAATATTTAACTTTTGAATATTATTGTTTATCACTTTTTAATTAAATTATACAAATTACATTAAGTAGGTATTACCAGTTTTTTTGGCAGCAGGTTTGCAGTGTATTTTTCAGGTTCGTCGGTACGTACCTGAAAAAATAAATCTTTATCAGTGATAGAACAGAATTTTGCAACAATTTTAATTTATATCATCAATGTAAAAAAAGTAATAGGCACATCTTAGACTCCTTATTACAAAAGGTGGTTTAAAACAAGTCTATAGTAAAACCCAGGTTTTAAATATATCCTTATCTGTCTTATTTCATACAACATAAAGAACCGAGGCTATCTTAAACAAGACTGGCTCTGAACCCCCTCATGTAATAAGACAGTTATAGTGGATTAGACTGCTTATTCCCTCCTTACAAATAATGCTGAACTTTAATAGTTAAATTGCCGATTAACTTTAACATCAATGTTAAGTACTTAAGCAAGCATAGGATGTCCCGTCTACGTCACCCCCATATTTCTTAAGGGGTCAGATGGGGGACGAGAACCTAAATGACTCTCGATACGCCCCTGTCTCGAGCACGCAGCAGGAAGGGACCGATAGTGTCAAAAAAAGATAAAATAATATAAATTGCTCTTTTTCTCAATTTCTCCCTCTGCACTCTTATTTTTGTTTATCTGTGCTTCACAGTGATATTTGCAAGATTATGTATTATTATATACGAATAATGCCTACGTACGAGTATGTAGGTATATAACATGAAACCAATTAAAGTAGTAGGTAGTAACCAATTATTTAGTAAACTAAAGTAGGTTTTTTTGTTTACATAAATAAAATGTAAGAGCCAATAAATGGATTACACAAAGATTTTCAACACTATGTATATTATAGGTAATAAAGAAGATTCTCAAGACTCAAAATTAGTCAAATTAACAAAATAGGTACATTATCAAGGTGTAAATAATACAAAATATACCACAAAATAAAATAACAAAACAGATTATACAAATATAGGTGAGAAGACATTTAAGTACATTAAAATCACATTAGTAGGAAGATCTTGTGGAGGGGCCCGCGAAATTATCTCCCACAGTGGAAAAAAATAAATTAATAAAAATACTTTCAACGTTTCATATCTCATTTTGGTTGAGAGAAAAAAAAAGCAAATTGTATGGAAGTGGCGATAACAGATGTAATTGAGTCTATTAAATAAGGAAGCTAATCTGGAATTTATTTAAAAATTCTCCACCAAATTTAATTTTTTTTGGAAAGCACTACAGTTGGTAGACTAATGGCTGCATCAACCTTACCGGACAAAGCTCCCCCAAAAGTGTTGAACATTGGGAAAATACTATAATTGCAGTAAAATGATGATAATGTGAATAGGTATAAAGCCCGTTCGAGTGCATGCCAACTACGTGTTTGTCGAAATTCTAGGAAAAACTTTAATTTATTTTAATCCTTGAGATTTTTCACCAATATTTGAAGGGACGTCCAGTGGGCTTGATCAGTACGAAACAAACTATCTCTGGATAACTTACACAGACTAAGCATATAAATGTATTTTATTTTTACATGTTTTTATACTATTAAGGTAGGTACATGCACACATGGGCACACGCCCCGTTTGTTGGTAAGTGATTTGGTACCGTAACCTACAAACGCTTACAACTCGCGCTGACCCTACAAACATTTTTAAAACCCATGTATTTTAAACTTCAGATTTTTTATGCACTATGTACTCACACATCCAAAACTTTTACAACACAATTTCAGATATGCCAACGCTATCACCAGCACCACGGTCCAACCGCACGGTCGCAGACAGGCACAATTTGCCCCACGAAGGCACGTTTAATATTAGAAGTCCTGATTTATGTCCTGGTCCCGTAATGAAGTGTCTCCACTACAAACGTGTGTGCATCGCACTAATTCACTAGGTACCTACCATAGATTAATAGGATGCGGTACTGATGGTCGCCAATGTTAGATGTTTTTCTTATTTTATATATACCTACTTCAGAAGTTATTTTACAAAAAAATAGACAGGACGTGAAAAAAAATCAGAATACTTTCATGAATAAAATGAGTAACGTGAGAATTAAGTTACTCGTATAGGAAATATTATTTGGATTTTAATTTATTTCTTAAGAGGCAGTTAGCTTATATGTAAGTAGGTACTATACCGGCTCACGTTGGTACTATATTGATCTTACATGTAATTGTAGATATATATTTAAAATTGATACTTTTTATAAGAGTTTTGTACCATTGCCTAGTATCTGTCCCTTTGATTATGTATTCTTACTATAGATAAATAGCTATACTCTTCTATGTCTTGAGAAAGATCTTTCTTCTGTTTTTTTTTATATTTGCGGTCAAACTTTGAGGAATTTAATATAAGCGACTCTTCTCTAATTACTTGTATAGATTAAACGACCGTCAAGTAAGTATAAATAAGCATGTAGAAAGCATTAAAAGCTTGTTTAAAAGCTGTACAAAACCTAATAAAAGCATAAATATCATTATTGTGTTTAAGACAAGCGCACAAGTGCTTCTTCACTTAAACGTCTTCAATTCAAATGCAAAACATTGTCGTATATAATGCCTAATTTATGTTCAGACAGGGCTGTCCCTTCACCATGTGGAAGTCAAGATGGAACATCGCACGTTAATCTAAACGCAAAGACAAAATACAAGCAAATTGTATAAATCCAATTAGTTTAAGATCTCATTAAATCAATGCGTTTAGTAGACAGTAAAATATTGTGATCCTCTTTGTTTTCAGTGGCTACAATCCAAACTATTTGTTATTTCTGTGCGCTTGTGGTTGGTGAAACGAAAAGATTTGGATGGTGTTTAGAAGAGCTTTTAGTTTTGTTGTGTATGTGCTTATAATATTAAATTAGCTTTTACTTTTCATTCAGTGTGATATTGAGTGATGTTTGCTTTGTCTTATACAAGTCTAGGTAGTACATATAGTATAAATTTGTTTTACATTTGCTTAAGCTCATTTATTTTCATATACTTACTTAAAATAATTATAGTTGAAGAAAGTCAAGTCATTGACTTCCTTAATTTTAACTATAACTTCTAGCAATGTTTAACAATTTCATATATAAAAATGTATTGATATTTTCAAACTCAAACTCAAACAAACGTCGAAAATTACATTGTCTCTCAACCGATTCGGAATACACTTTTTTTTTAAAGCGAAGCTTAATTACCTACCCGTATAGTTGGATAAAATTGCGTACCTTAATTCCTAAACATAGGAATATTTTTAGTAAGTAACATCTATACAACATGTTCTAATTTAATACCCGTAATACTCAACCAAATCCAAAAATACCTGAGCACTAATTACCTACCTCTAAGTGGTAAACATGTTAATCCATCTAGAAATATATTTCTCTTTCCCAGCAGATCCGATACAAAGGCCGCTAGCCGTTGGAGGAGCCATAAATTAGAAGGAAAGCTGCGAGCCAGGATTTCCCCTGGGTTTATTCTCACTCAAGAGCGCTACACCTAATCCAGAAAGCCTTATTATGCTACCCTTAATACAGCGCTCAAGACTACTTGAAAATTTTCTGGGGAAAGTAAACGGTTTAGTTTGGGCTTTTTCTTTTTTCGTCGTACAAAAACTTTTTTAATGTCATGGTGACAGTGAAATATTCGCTTTCTAGTATAGGGGTGTCATTTACATGACAAAGTGTCGTATTGAAGAGTGAGTTGACTAATGATTTTGCATTCAGAATATTAAGTTAGTGCATAGCAAAGTAGATGCCTAGGTACATACCAAGTATGCAAGCTAATTATATCCATCCTGATCTTACATCAGCTATAAAGGCATTTCAATTATGCTATCTTCGATAACCGACTCTATAACTAAGCCAATGAAAATTATGCAAATTTACAAACCAAACAACTTCTATCGCTATCTCCATAATTGTAAAGCTTACCCATTCAGATTTAAGTTCATCGATATGTTTATTTATAAGCGATTTTATTGAGGCAGCGTTAATATATCTTATCGTTTTGACTCTTTTATGTCAGTACTTATCCGAGCTTGATTTCGAATTTGTTCAGTACTTTGTTATCTGCAACAGTTGACACTAACTTTGATAAGCCTTTTTACACTGTCTTTGCTTCAGCTGTTAAGTTCACGGAAACCGGTGATATAACATAAGATATGGCAGTCATTACGAATGTAAGTGACGATGGTAATTGACTTTTAAAGGTTAACATTGTTAATTTAAGAATTGGATAACTTTCTACTCGTTTAAAGTATCTGTTAACGCTAAAGAGAGTTGGAATATCTTTAATTTTAATTAAGTAGTTTCTCATCTATTATTCATCCATGGCATTAAGTGAAGGTGACAGAGGCCACATATTTTCGTATTAATAATATGTCATCAGAAATTGTTGGTAAGTTTGGTTATCTACATTAATCGAAATTTGTTCGTTACTACAAGTTCCTCGAAGTGGTAGACTACCAATTTCTCCAATTTAAATTGTCTATGAGCGCCGCTCGACTGAAGTCAGCCGGCGCATTCCGCGGTTATCGACGGCGCGGGCGCAAGCGCTGCCCACCGAGCGAAAGAGACTGCTATAGCGACGAAAATCACGAGCGACAAAGACACATGCACACGCAACGGACATTTGTTTTTTAAATAATTGAGTCAGGAATGACGATAGGCACTTGACAATTCGAAACATTTTATGGAGCTGGCAACCCTAGCGCGGACAGTGGCCATTTAATTTGTTTCCTCGTGAGTCATGTTTCAATGAAAATTCGAACAACTGTTGTGGGGATTATTTCAAATTGTGTAGGTAAATTTTCTCGGCTAACCTAATATTCTCATCACAAATTGTATATTTAGAAGCGATACATAGATATTTAGTAGGTAAGTTATTGTTAGTCTTACAATCATATTCCATTTTTGTTAGTAAATTAAGTAAGCTATCATTTTTTGCCAAATTATTTAACAATGTTATGTAATGATATACCTAATGTGTTAGATGCAGAACTTTAAAAACGCGCCTGTTTTCTCAACACATTTATATTGTTAAAGGTATAATTTATTTAACTTCAATCTCATTGACCAAGCCTAGTTTTAAAATTTTGTAATTAAAATGGAAAAGCTTAGCTTTAAGCTATATTTAATTGGCACTTAGACTCAACCGTTTAATCTCGGCTTACCTTAGCGTAGGACCTAATTAATCATGCTAAAAACAATAAGTAAAGGCTTCCGACTTAGCAAATGATATAAATCAGTGAATTCTATTTTCAATTAGCACGCGCCAGAGCCGTCGTGCCTAATTTGAACGCAACTTATAATTACGCCGCGGCCGCTGATTGGTCGATGCGGTCGCAGGCGCAACGCAAACTCCTTGTCCTTTATTTGCTGCAGCTATCTATGCACTAGCTAGTCTATCTTTAAGGCCAGCGTGAGTGTGGCGACATCCTTTATCGCGGGTCGCGCTTCTGTTTTGTTTTAGTTTATTTGTTTTCAAACTGCAAAGCCATATTGCGCCCGTAAATTATTACAGCGAGAGATTTGTTTCCATAGTTCTGCGGCTACGATACATCAGCGTTCGCCGGATGTTAGTTTATGTTGACGGTTTGCTTTGTGTTTGGCGATTTCGTGCTTGTCAAATAGTGACTTGACAAGCGCTTTTGTTTCTTATTTATGTGGAAATATTGAACACGATCTAACGTAACAACATAGTCGAAAATAAGTGAACAGTTAGGCATAGCAAAATGAAAGATGATCAGCTTCATAAGTTTCCCAATAAGCACCATGCCAGTATGCAGTGTCAACTTACTAAATACTAAATACAACTGTTTTAAGATAAATGACATAAATAATACCTACATAAAGTTTGTTTTTATCACTAAACTAAACTTACTCAACATCTTGCCAAAACCTCAGTAGCGTCGACTATCGCAAACAAACCAAATTATTCCAATTGAATAAAACTTATTGATAACTCTTTTATTCCCTTGTGGTCGTAGCATCTTTTACTGTACGGCAGAAGCGTTCACTAGATGATCCTAAACGTTTTCACTTGACGCTCTACATAGAGCTGCTATCACCCCATCAAAATAAAATTAAAAATATTTAACACGAAACATAATGTCCCGAGATCGCTAATTTATTGTGCACTTTGTTGTCGCTTCCTGTTAGTCAATTAATTTATTGGGTCAGATTATAAATTAACTAACCCAGGAAGAACTTAACGTGTTTAAATTTATGACGTGCATTTCAGCACCACCTCTGAAATTTCAAAGTGTGTAATTTGTTTTCACTTTTGAAAGGACGTTTCTCTTAGATTTGGCAAAAGGCGAGCTGATTTTATATAAATACCTACCCCACAAAAGCATAATTCAATTTACTGCATAAACAACTTTATTTGATATTTACTTTTATTTAATTAGTAGGGGTGGTTATTTTTAATCAGATCACCGCTCTGTATGACAGTTTTATCGACGAATAGGACGGCGTGGTGTTACGTTAACTCTTCTACAAATATATTCCTAAATTTATTTAATGTGTATTGAAGGGGTATCTGACAGCTCCAAATATGTTCGTCGGGGTCGGCACGACTGCGTAATGTTTTACGGTATGGGGCGAGACAATAATGGCTTGCTCATAACATTACTCGTCCTTGTGCCCCTGTACCAAGCTACTACTTCGTCTCTACGGATTTTGGTTATTCAACGAATTCACGCTGCAACTAAGGCGACATTTTGCAACTACCCAAGTTTCATAATACAGAGATTTCAAGAGTAGTCTTTCTCTGAGAACGTGCTGTTTATTTGGTTTGAAAGTGTAGTATAAAATTACTCAGAATTAATTTCTGGCGTGTGAATTTTTATATCACATTTTGAAGCGAATTAAAAATAATATTATAGTTTGTAATATATTCAGCAGTAAAACAAGAGTATTTAAAAATACATAATCACACACGTGTATAGGATTGATGAATTGTAATTATCGAATCGGATCTCAAGATGGCTCGTTGTGAATATCGGCGTGATAGTGGGTTGGTAACAATTTACATAGAATTAATGCACTTTTGTCTAATTAGACTGCGCCCGTTAGGTATTTATAAATCATCGCTAACGTGCCGTCAGTCATTGTGAGTTCACAGGATATACGTCATCACCTTTTTATTTATGTGTTATTTCAACATTTTCAACCTGTTTGAGTTGTCATAATATAACATTATTTCTCAAACATTACTGTAATTCCCGTTTAAATTCAGAAAATATATTTTTTTCAATAAAACGGACTATCCTGAACTATCTATCTGTAGGTATACATTTAAAGGCGCAATATCATAGGGGGGAAAACTGTTTGTGTGAAGAAATTGAAAAACTAATATAAACTTGGTGTAAATAATGGGAATAATCAATTTATTATTGATAATGGTCCGCAGGGGCCAGCTAGTTTTGTTTAATAGTCATAGTTATATTAAATAATGTCTTTCCATTTTCCTATTCCCATTTAATTTATTTTGAAATGTCATGGAGAGCTAAGATTGAAGCGATTGACGAGTGAGTGGTAACATGCGCAGGCGCCGTGTAGACCGTATCGTTCAATAAAATTAAATTGAAAATGTTGAGAAAACAAAATTATCAATTTTACTTGAAGTAAATTTAACTTACATAGAGCCGGCCTTCTCCGTGTTTAGATTGTGTTTGTTAACTTAAAAAAATGTAGATTATCTGAATATCATGTTGTTTTGTAATAATAGCTATACCAATAAAAATAGTCCTCGAACATTAGGTACCTTCTTTGAAAATCTGTCGACAGGCTCTAATACTGGATTCATCGACAGCTGCTCATGAGAGCCACTTCCCTTGGAGGCGTTGTGTGTTTACTACTTTTGGAATAATAATACTGACCATTGGGATTGTGATTAAACACTGTCATTTTTTACGGGATAATAAAAAAAACTTACATATTTTACTATTTCCATATTATAGGTAGGTACTTTGGCTATTACCATACATCTGGTAATATTTACAATATTGTTTTTCTAGACATTTCTTTATATATTCACATAATTTTATATTTGTAATTAAGTAATTGTATAATTGTTCACGTTATTTCGTTTGTCATAATTTGTTCACGCTACTGTGATTTTTTTACATAAATGTAATGTTCTACTGTTAATGGTTCATAAAGTTTTGAGAGTGATGTTATCTGTCACTGCTGTATTCCACTGTACTAACTGGTAGCCTTCACTTGTGTTTATAGACATTGCAGCTAACTAAAAAGTGGCTAGCTTCGACAACGTTACTAGCAAAGCAAATTTTAATCATTTTAAAATGGAAATATGAAACCAAGAACATGTTTAAATTGTAAGTAAGTAACAATTCAAAAAGTGACTTTTAGTGTTTTTGTCATTATCACATGTGTTGTTTTTAAGGTTCCACACTTCAAAAAGAAAATAAACGAAACCCTTATAGGATCACTCCTGTGTCTATCTGTCTGTCCGTCCGCCTGTCTCAGCCAATTTGCTCCAAAATTACTGAGCCAATTCAGTTGAAATTTTATACACATGTAAGTCGGTGACCCAAACACGTGTAACGTAAATTCATGATTTTTAAACAAGGACACTTTTGGGATATATTACAAAATTAAAAAAAAGTTTTGCAAACTAAGTAAGTAGGTATATGTGTCCTTACGTATTGTGTGACGTATCAGATAAAAGGGCTTGTTGTGAGGATTTCAAATATATTTTATTTATAATATTAATATAAATAGTTTAAAGTAACCTAGGAAGTTACGGAACCTTCAGTGCGCGAGTCAGACTCGCACCGTTCCGGTATTTTTAGTTGATAATCGAATCAGCTATTGCATTTGCTTCGATACTAAAGAAAGGACAGCAACCCACAGTCAATAATTTTGCTGCATAGTCTATACAGTCTTAAAATTACAGCAAAGCATTTAATTGAAGATTTCACTTTTCCTCTACCATGTTGAGTTGGGATTGTTTTTTAATTTGTGCACGGCGTCCTTTAAGCTATCAATCAAGTGTGTAAGCCCGATCGACTTTATTGCAAGCGGTCTGTTTCTCTTACACACCGAGGCTTCAATGAGCTACCTACCTTCTAGTAGATTGGTAGGTACCTACATATTGTGAAGTAAGTGTATACATGTTACAGTGGTTGAATTTAATTAGATCTTTAGTGAAGATTAGTATCTTCTAAAATATCTTCTAAAATGAATCTTTTAAAATATAAACTTTAAAAGATTCACTATTAATACAAGTAAATGTTTAATATTATTAAAGTAGGTATTTTGACTTATGTAGCGTATCCATACTTTGGGAAATAAGTTTGCTCACTAGTAGATTCAACTATCTTGAATTTTATGGACTAATTAATTCCTCTTCTTTAATAATATCCTCTTTTTGGTGTGTTTCGATTCTCTACCTTCTAAAAATAATTATTAATGTTATTTGGTAGAACAAAATAGGATACCATAACATCCTGTATTTTAGTTATTACCTTATTTAGGAACTGCAATTCTTTGTTAATTGTAATGATTAAAAATTAAACATGATATCTGTTCATTAAATGCTGCGTAAACTACGATAAAAACCCGTCAATTACAAGTAGCGCATACTTCAATTATACCTTTAGCCTAAGGCCTTTAGGCCTTCTAATTTGAAAGTGCAGATCGAAGTTAACATTGTGAGCACGTTAAGGGACAATTTACACTATCGCTGGCTGCACTTTATACCAAAAATATAATAAGTACTGTACAGAAGACACTTTTTGACAAAAAACTGTTTTTAGATATTAAACTTAAATTATTAACCATCAGCAAATCCAAATTAATAAATCGTTTTAAAAATAGGTATCGACTTATCTATGCATACCAGAACTTCGTAGTCTTTTTCCAAGTAAACCCAGTGGATATTACTATAGTTAAATTTATATTACAATGTTGGCAATAAGACCTATTCAATGGCACCAATTACATTAATACGTTTCGGCTGCTACTTACCAGAGATTTAATGCTAGACTTCAAATTGTCATAACTTCATAATGGTAATGCTGAAGCTCTTGAAACTTTGTATGATTGTTGATAATAATATACTCTATCCACTATATATAGATATATTTGGCCTTACATATATTAAGATCATCTTGTATATAAAATTTACCTACAAACACCTCCCTTTCAATAACTCAGAACTGCGCTCTACTATTTGACTCAATTCTAGCTAAACTCTTAATTCACTCTTTCTAATATTGTATTTATAACTTACTTACATAATATCATACTTATATTTATTTAAATTTATTTGATAATTATTTTAACTATAGGAGATAATGGTGCTCAATGTGACTCAAAGTATTATTTTATTTATAGAATGAGATTAAAAAATACGTTGTCAGTAATACGATAGTGTAAATAAACATAAAATCATCTAATAATTGTATCGCTTTGATACCCAGATAGATAACTTGTTCTGCAATAAACTGGTTGGATTTGATACGCTGTTCTAACCTAATTGATTTCAATTGTATACTTTTTAAGAGATAGGCGCAGTTGAATGTTTGATCTAAAGCTATCAGCGGAGGCCTTGACTAGGTATACTTGGATACTGATTCATTGGCCGCGAGGCGAGTGAATAAAATAACTAATTTATTTGGTTAAACAAATGTTTCTTTTTACGAATTTACTTCTTTATTTAAATAAATAATTTTAGCTCCCATCAAAATCTCATGGGATATAATTATTCATATTTTAATCAAAAACTTATTAAAAAATAAAATACTAAACGATGTACTACATCTACGTCTACGTCTTTGGTCGTGATGATACAAGTGGCATTAAGGTTCATATAAGTATAAAATGGCAGCAAATTGTAAAAATTGCTAACTGCCGTTATAATAGCTTGTTGACACGTTTAGCTGTGGAGTTGAGATTCAAGATAGCAAAACATATTAAAATAATAGCTATGTACTCCACTTGATGAATACTTTAAAGGATAGGTATTGTAGAGGAATATGCCTAGTTATTTCTAAAACTAAGAACCATGACATTATAAGGTGTAAAAAAAAGTCACAGATACTATATTGAACCTTTAAAAAACCGGTAACTTTTATTTTATTGCTTTATTGACATCAAAAGGAAGTTATAAATAATGAAATACTTAATTTTGGCAATAATGGGTAACTATTTATGTTGTTAGCACTAATTCTCGGTCTAAACATCCACCATTCACACGGTGACTTTATAAGTAAGATTTTTTTTTTGGCGGGAAGTTATAAATTTCAAAATATTTAAATTCGAAATATACCTACCTACATTTCTCTTTATTTAACATATTTTTAAATATATGATAATTACAATTAAAATTACCCGTTGAAAGTCAATATACCTTCCACAATACCTTTGTAGAGTAGTGAATAAAATTATTATTCAGCTTTTTATTTATTAGTTTCGAGAAGGATTATCAATTTTATCTTAACAATGAATTAAACTTAAATGCCGATGCTTACAAATACGTTTCATTACACGTAAAATATATCATATCAAACTATCTATATTATAAACGGAACGTTTAGTGCCCACTCGCATTTTATATCTGCACCTTGCTCAAATAAAAACTCGAAACAATTATGTCAACACTATGAAAAGTCGTAAGAACCAATTGGATGCCAATAAAAATTTAACATTAATACGTCAAATACAAAGATTAAACTTGATTGTAATAACAACATTGATACCGATTAAAAGACGGCATGTGGCATTCCTCGCCTGGTTTCTTTGCACCAATGCATTTTCATGGAATTGCCAACGTTTTTTCCGACACCTTACAATTGCATGACTAGAATTCTAGAAAGCTATATTGGTATCAACATTTTTAATGATTAATCTCATTAATAGATCATAGCCGTTACCAGTTTAGATTGATACGAAATAATGCAATTATTTTATTACAGTGTGTGAAGGAATGCAAGTGATCAGAATTTTTCTATCTCTAACTCTAATTTAATCCTTATTAAAGCAATAGTAAAAGTAAATAAAATTAATAAGCTTATGACTATAGATGTATCTTCTTGACTGACCTCGACAAAGACACCGATGCACTGTGATAAAATACCAGTTTTTGTGGAAAACATCAAAGCAAAATGCTAAGTTTCTCGTGTTTCGGCAAGAGATTAAAACAAAGAGTAAGTCTAGCGCTAGACAGATTTTTATCTAAAACTGAAATAAAATGGTTGTAAAAGGTGCAGATTTTAAAGTAATTTATTGATTATTATAAAAATATTGCTGGTAAAAGGAAGTAAAATGCATCCCATGGATGTGGTCGTTGACCCCAAAGTACTGTTGATTGCTACATTGAAGTTAGCAACGGTTTTACAGTTTCTTGTGGAAGTTCTTGCCAGAGCTCAACGAAAGAAGATGGCGTACGACAGAGATATATGAAATTTCCTGAATTAGAAACAAAACCGAATTAAATGCCCTCATAAAGAACTTTTAAAAATAACCTCACTACAAAGCTACCCCGCAAATGGAATAAAGTAAGGGCATAAATAAAAGGAGGTTTTGCGGCTCGCAGCTAACGAGACGAGGGAAGTTCCTGCAGGAGTGTTTCTAAGAGTTAGGAATTCTTCGAGTTGCCCAAAGTTTCCGTGAGCGGTTACAACCACGATTTACCAAACTGAATGTTTTCAATTTAGGCAATCATTGGGTTTAGTTATTCGGTGCTAACCACCTGCTAATTAATGTTTCTTTAACGCAAGGATAAATAATTTTTGCAACGGTAGTGCATTGCTGTTATTAATTCTTAGAAGAAGTGTATTTTCAAAAGATTAATAATGAATAATAAAATTAAATTAAATATCACACGTTAACAAAACTGCCTTAGTAATTTGGCGATTTTAAATATAAGAAAAACATGTAAGGTATAATTTGGATAAATAAATAAAAAAATAAAAAACGATTTCAGTTGAATAAATTATCTCATCGTCAAATGAATTATTTAACTAGCCAATTTTCGCAATTTTACTATGATAGTCATATATGGAAAAAATAGATTTATATTGGTTATAAATTATTCACTTTAGACTGGTCATCAGATACCTACATCAGCATTGTCTGCCTATAGCTAAGTCGAGGTCATTTACATAGCTGTCACTTTAAGATAAGTTTAGATAAATGTCGATTTATCGATACTACCGATAAGGTCAGCTCATACAATATTCATGAATGACATTTTTCTAAATAAATAGTCAAAATTAAACTAATATTTAAAATAAGAACAAAAAAGTCGTTTTTATACTTTAGTAGGATTTTTTTTTGCTATTTTATATGACTAACATATCACTATGACCTTAAACATTAGATACTATATAAAAGAAATGAATGAGCGTATGTATAGCAATAAATAATATTGAATGTATCGTACCTACATTACAAAAGCCAGTAAGCCTACTTGATACATGATTTTTGAACTTCCCACACTTTTATGAATATAATAAAAAGAAAAGCCCATGGTATCCTTCAACGGTGATCACGTACGATGTCGTTTAGAGGTTACTAGGCTTGCCCAAGACCGGTTTGTCACATGGTCCGAACCACGTGCGGCCTCCAGAATACACCTATATATCATTATACATATAAATGTAAATGTACGCCGCCATATATGTAGATGTAAAGAAGCGAGGACGTTCGCAACATCGTCGTATTGTCAGTTAAGTCTTTATTGCTATGGTAAATACGATAAGTGACTTTATAAGTTTTTAAATTGTTCCAATTGTATTCAGAACGTTCAATTGTAAATGAAAATTTTTATTGAATCGTAAGTTATTATTAAGATAAATTTTCAGTAAGTATTAACATTTTATTCTGGGACTGTGGTCGCAATTATTTTTTACCAGTAAGTATGTAGGTAAGGTACATTTTCCTACATTTCAGTTCTTTTCTACCTTTTCCGTCTGGGCAGTATGAAAAATAACTTTCATAAGTACGAAAATTTGATTTTTAGTAATAAGTCACTAGTCTCATCTATGATAATAACATGTTCCAATGATTCAGAATGAAATCTTTTATAGGTATTAAAATAACGTCCGTGTTATTAAATAATATGACGTAAGAAAGTGACTATAAGATCTCATTTTAAGTATATGAAATTTCCCAAGAATCATACTTATAAGTAAAAGTGTAAACAATTATGAGTTACACTATAGGTTTATCCGTGAGCAAACACTAACAACAGTTTGTTCTGCGTAGTAGAAATTCGGATTAAGTGTGAAACAAGTTAGAAAGTCCAGCTGGGGTACGAAACACCTAATTAAATGAAGTTTTACAACCACTTACTTTAGAGATAAATTAATTTTACATTAATAAATCGTTTGCAGTTTATACTTATGTGTAAGTATTTACTATTTTAATTTATTTTGCTACGAGTAATTTGATACCTAATTTTAATTCCATATTTATAAAATAACTAAGTAGCTACTCGTGCTCGGTATCAGACGGATTTTTATTATTATAATGTCATCCAAATTTCCGACTCTCCAAATGAATGGATTTTCCAAAAAAAAAGATCTTTCATGCAAACCTTGATGTGACATTCACGCTACAAATACGAAAATAGTGTATGTGTGTTAATTCTGATTGGTATGGAATGATTATTAATCCAAATTATGGTTCATGTTTATTCCAAAATAACGCAAATCAATACACCGACGTTATAATTTGCAATATGGTTTAAAAATAGGGGAAGACCTACATAAGATGGAGCTACAGACAGCCCTCTGTGCCGGGGCTACATGCAAGACGAAACTGTGGAACATGTGTTATGGCACTGTGCAGTCACAGAAGAAAGCAGAACCAGAACGGGACTACGGGAGCCACAAACCGTGGAAACAGAATGCACAATACACCCCAAGCGGGACGTCAGTGCAGGCCTCATCGCCCCCACACGCAGAATAAGAATAAGATAGGGGAAGAACATAAACAGAGAGAGTCATAGATATTGGTCATAGTCATATTTTGAGTCTCATTAAGCCAACACGGTTAAGTCACGGACACTTCCTAGTAAATATATTCTATTTTATATCTTGTTAATCGGAGCGTAACGCATTCAATGGTTTAAAGTGCTATTACTGTGTCGATTTTGACAGGCTTTTACCACTTTTTATTTGACATTTAATAGCTACAAAGCATTGATATAAGAACATTAATTGATCAAAGACAGAATAAATGGTGTTGTTTTAAGTTTTTTTTTTTGTAGAAATCCATTCAGTTATCATCGGATTTGCTGCTGTTTGCAATTATCAAATCCATAATTACTAGGTTATTTATGTTTTTATTAATAATGTAGTGTTAATACTATTAATGTACTTTCTGTAATTAACATCATCATAATATGATGATGATTATCGTTTCATAAATGTATTTAAAAAATATAAGGGAGTAAATAGGTATACCTACCTCAAAATAAAAATTCAGTTAAGTAGTACCTAGGTACTTATTATGTCAAGTGAAACATCTGAGTGCTCAGATATATCTATCTGATACTGATTGTACTTACATAATTGTAATCTTTGAATGTAAATCATATTTTTATCCTGTTCTTTTAGTTTATCATAATTATGTATTTTAAAATAAAAGACTTAGTAGGCTACGTCTTACTAAAAGTTAAATAAGTTTTCAAGCTCTCATTCTTGACTGATACAAACTTATACCATGAAAATATATGAGGTAAGTACCTACATACTTCATTAAAATAAATTTAGAAAAACAACATTTTAAGAGGTAAATTAATAGTAGGTACTTATATAATTTAAGAGGGAGGATTATTATTATTTACCATATAATGAGAAAGATAATTAATCGTAGGTTATAAACTGACTTTGAAATGAGCGTAATTCAAAAAGGAAGTGTTTATACTCTGGTCAAATAAGCGTGTCTTAGTCAAACGAAGCGGGCGTCGCGAGAGTATATTTTGATCAAACTCAGGAACAGAAGTTCAAAAACAAAGTCTTGGGGTGGGTCGGCACGCACGAAGGGTGGGATGCCTCCCCAAGCTCAAAGTTATCGCATTATTCAAGCGAACGCGACTCTTGAGTAATTTTGAAATATTACAATTTTCGAGCCGCACCACCGCACCGCACCCGCGCGCCGCCCGCGCCGCGTGCTTCGACGGACGTACAACTTCCAATGTACCTACCTACCTATATAAATTCTATATAGTTTGGAGCCCTAGAATCTCTCATATTTCAAAACTAAACTTATTCCATGAAAATGAAACAGTTTTATTAGCAGATGAAATAACTGATGCTGTTTTGCACCGAAACAAAAGGTATAATGAAAACAATAAAAAAGCTAGCAATCTTCACAATAAAAGACAGAAGCAATTTAATACAGTGGCATAAAAGACACTTTAGTTACAAAGAATAGCAGTAGTCAAAACAAGAACATGTGCTAGGATATTAAAATAACAGTATCAAAAGCAAGAAATTCCTAAAAATCGAGATGCATCAACAAATTCACAGTTACGCTGAAAAAAGCCTATTGTCGACCATTGTGATGCTAAACAGTGAAAAGATGCAAATGCGAAACATAGAGCCGTTATGTTTACAAAAATTTTTTTGGTTATCCGTTAACTGTTAAAAAAAATCAAGAAAAGGCCTTTTTAAAATATGCAACAACAGAAACAATGACCATAAATGTTGCACAAGCTCACAAAGGGAATTTAGACAAAAGCTCATATCTGACAATTCACCTGCTAAATAAGCAGGTAACCGATTATTATGTAAATGCTTTTAACAATGAATTTATGCGTAGTACTAATGTTTTGGAGAATTGTGGCCAAAAGACACAATACGTATAACACCTTGAGGTAATTTATAGTTCTATTTGTGAGTTTCATAACAAAATTTCGTTTCCGTGTTCTTTATCTGCATTAACTTATCGTTCGACATGAAAATTTACTGCTGTAACAAAAGAAACCTATCGGAAAAAACAAGTCGGATTCGCAACATTAGAATCATAATGATTTACAACCTCATTATTGTTCTCATTTACAATATTTATATTATAATTATTCAATTAATACTATTTGTACGCGAAACGAGTTATTGACCAGATGCGGTGAAGTTTATGATGGCTAATAGAGTTTATGGCTTTTTTATTGACATTAATGTTCTCTTGACTTCGGCGTTTACGACCACCTCATTCATAATTGAACCGTTGAGGTCGTAACGTCACTGTAAATCATAGATGAAAATATGGATAAGTAAACGCCACTCTACAAATTGTCCATACCCGTCTATTAACGGTCTAAATTTATGTTCATTGAATAATTTATTCATGATTTTCGATCATCACATACCTTTTTTGGATCATTACAATTGTGAATATTGGCATCAATATTTACTCATTATAATAATCTACATCGCAATTTCATCGGAATACAAGCAGATTCCATGCACTGTGTTCAATAAATTATGCAGCTTATAAAGTGTAATTAATCGACATCAAGTTTTTATCTCTGCATGTCCAGTTACAAGAATAAATTGATAAAAATTTCAATTCGACTACTCTTTTACGCACGGTGTTGTTATACGACACTTTTGTTATTAAAATGGCAGTTTTCATTTGTATCATGTTTAGAATAAGACAATGATGTCGTAATAACAACCTGAATACAAACGACATTCGCCCGCACACGCCACAATTTATTACCTATTCGATAATTATGCGGATTTAAAGCTGAAGTGCGGTGCTTTACGTTCAGGGCTTACGGTTCTTTACGGTTTCTAACGATTAAGCGACTTTGCGTTTTGTTGCTGGCCATGTAAGATCGATTCGGTTTAATCTGGCGCACGGGAGCGAAACAATCGGCTATTTGCTTATTCCGTTGCGGCAGTGGGACTCGCCACGTTTGAAGTGACTGCAATTTGTCTCCAGCGACGTATTTCAAGTAGATATGATCGTGTGTACGACCGATGCTTGCATAAATTTCTTACTAACAGATGTTGTTTTTTGCTTGTAACGCGCGGGAGGTAAGCAATTCACCTGTTACTCCACAATGTTTGACGCTTCACAACGATTTTTTGTTGAAATTAAAAGTTCGATAGCGTCTGATCGGTGCTACGTGATGTGAATCGATTTATCCGAAACAAAA